>CM033647.1:16198402-16799142 GCA_019512145.1 Engystomops pustulosus | reverse complement strand
TCACTTCCTCTGACCACAGGACATAACTTTTTCTGACCACAGGACATAACTTCCTCTGACCACAGGACATCACTTATTTTGACCACAAGATAATCACTTCCTCTGACCACAAGAAAATCACTTCCTCTGTCCACAGGACATCACTTCCTCTGACCTCAAGACGTCTCTTCCTCTGACCTCAAGACGTCTCTTCCTCTGACCTCAAGAAGTCACTTCCTCTGACCTCAAGACATCACATCCTCAGTCGATAGGGCATCACTTCCTTAAGCCACAGGGAATCATTCCTCAGGTCACAGGGCATCACTTCCTCTGACACAGAACACCACTTCTTCAGACCACGGGAGATCACTTTCTCTGCCCACAGGGCATCACTTCCTTATGCCACAGGACTGCACTTTTATTTGACCACAAGATGTTGCTTCCTCTGACATCACTTCTACTGACCACAGGACATCACTTTCACTGATCTAAGGACATCTATTCCCTGATCACTTCCTTTGTTGTCCCCATGTCTAAGGAGGCCACTCATTGGATGGAGCAGGTCCTGATACCCCACAAAACTTCCTGCCAAATGCAGAGCCTAAAACCAGAAGAACATGGGTGTTGTGGGAACCAGGAGCTGGAGCAGAATAAGTAAAGTATTTTTATTGTTTGTCATCTATGCCATCTACATAAACTTAAAGACAACTAGAGGTTTTTCAAAAATCTCTTAAGGTGGCAGGTTTTGAAACAAAATAGAAATAAAATATACTTACCTCTTGGAAGGGCTCTCCACGGTCTCTGATGCTTCTGGTCCAGTCTTTGCATTTATTGTGACACCAGAGCAATATCATGGCAATGATACGGCACAGGAAGGCTTTGCTGTATGTTAACATCAACTGGGCTTTAGAGGTTTTCTACAGACACGTCAACAGCAGAGGTCCCCTTTATGATTTTTTTCTTCTTAAAGGGGTTGTCCAACTCAACTTTTTCAAAGCTTGTAGCCCTTGACCGACTTCTGCAGCTTCCATTCAGCTGACATTTATGTAGCACTTCCTCTGACCACAGGACATCACTTCCTCTGACCACAGGACATCACTTCCTCTGACCTCAAGACTTCTCTTCCTCTGACCTCAAGACGTCACTTCCTCTGACCTCAAGACGTCACTTCCTCTGACCTCAAGATATCACATCCTCAGTCCATAGGGCATCACTTCCTTAAGCCACAGGGAATCATTCCTCAGGTCACAGGGCATCACTTCTTCTGCCACAGAACATCACTTCTTCAGACCACAGGAGATCACTTTCTCTGCCCACAGGGCATCACTTCCTTATGCCACAGGACTGCACTTTCTCTGACCACAAGATGTTGCTTCCTCTGACCACAAGACATCACTTTCACTGATCTAAGGACATCTATTCCCTGATCACTTCCATTGTTGTCCCCATGTCCAAGGAGGCCACTCATTGGATGGAGCAGGTCCTGATACCACACCAAACTTCCCGCCAAATGCAGAGCCTAAAACCAGAAGAACATAGGTGTTGTGGGAACCAGGAGCTGGAGCAGAATAAGTAAAGTATTTTTATTGTCTTTCATCTACGCCATCTACATAAACTTAAAGACAACTAGAGGTTTTTCAAAAATCCCTTAAGGTGGCAGGTTTTGAAACAAAATAGAAATAAAATATACAGGCAGTCCCCGGGTTACATACAAGATAGGGTCTGGAGGTTTGTTCTTAAGTTGAATTTGTATGTAAGTCGAAACTGTATATTTTATAATGGAAGTTCTAGACAATTTTTTTTCTTTTGCCCCAGTGACAATTGGAGTTTCAAAATTTTTGGTGTAATTGGACCAAGAATTATCAATAAAGCTGCATTACAGACATCTTACAGCTGATCATTGCAGTCTGGGACTATAGTAAAGCATCCAGAGAGCTTCACCAGAGGTCACAGTGGGCAGAGGGGTCTGTCTGTAACTATGGGTTGTCTGTAAGTCGGGTGTCCTTAAGTAGGGGACCGCCTGTACTTACCTCTGATGCTTCTGGTCCAGTCTTTGCATTTATTGTGACACCAGAGCCACATTAATGTGGCATGTGATGGCTAAGCCAATCCCTGGCCTTAGTGGTCATCTGCCACTGATTCAGATTTTGACGATTGCTGATATCAGCAATTCCTGTCCAATGGGACCCGAAGCTCTAGAGACCGAGAGCCGCCACTAGAGAGTTTTTTCTCTCTCTCTACAGGATCAACACATTCAACCTCTGCTGGTAGGAATCTGA
The DNA here is from genome assembly GCA_019512145.1 of Engystomops pustulosus. Taxonomy (NCBI): domain Eukaryota; kingdom Metazoa; phylum Chordata; class Amphibia; order Anura; family Leptodactylidae; genus Engystomops; species Engystomops pustulosus. The sequence continues at coordinate 16,796,884 of CM033647.1, read as the reverse complement.
TAAAAGACAATAGCTACGTACACACATTTTGCTGACCCAATAAGGGATTATGTAGAAAATATAAAGAACTAAGACGAAAATGGTATGCCCCAAGATAGGAGAACAATGCTCAGGACAAGGGACAGCTCCAGGTCTGGAAATAGTCACTTGGTAAATTTGTATAAATATGTGCGCCCCTCCCTCCTTCACTGTCTATGTCTTCCCCCTCCTTGTGTTCTTCTTATCCTGTCTATCAATCCTCTGTGCTGCTGTGCCACTGCTGTCTAAGTATGAGAGAAGTGACTACAGCACCGGAGATCAACGGGGCATCAGCAATATCATCGGCACAGGAAGGCTTTGCTGTATGTTAACATCAGCTCGGCTTTAGATGTTTTCAACAGACATGTCAACAGCAAAGGTCCCCTTTACAATTTTTTTTTTCTTAAAGGGGTTGTCCAACTCAACTTTTTCAAAGCTCGTGGCCCTTGACCGACTTCTGCAGCTTCCATTCAGCTGACATTTATGTAGGCGTGAAACACCATTTACCAGACGTAGAACTGAAGCAGAGACAGAAAGCAGACCGAGCTGGATGTGTACACAATGTAAGCCCAGTAGATAAGCTATTGGGGTCGTCACTCCTGAAAATCTTTCTGATTTACTTGGGCCTTACTTAAGTATTATAAGCACAGAGACTTTTTGCGATCAATTTTGTGTCAGGCTTGCTTTTGACCTCTGGCCAGCGGCAACATGGCCGTAATAACCACCTCATAGAAATCAGTGGGAAGTCATGGCAGGGTAGCAAAAAAAAGCCTTCCTAACCCGCTCTTGCCCCAGCAACTGGTTTCGTGTTGCTCCAGTACTTCTTGTTTCCAGCTAAAAGTTTCAGGGGCCATCTTTTCTGCTCTGGCCAATGAATGGTCTCCTCAGACCACAGGACATCACTTCCTCCAACCACAGGACATCACTTCCTCTGACAACTGGATATCACTTCCTCTAACCACAGAACATCACTTTCACTTATATCAGGACATCACTTCCTCCAACCACAGGACATCACTTCCTCTGACAACTGGACATCACTTCCTCTGACCACAGGACATAACTTCTTCTGACCACAGGACATCACTTCCTCTGACCACAGGACATCACTTCCTCTGACCACAGGGCATCACTTCCTCTGACCACAGGACATAACTTTTTCTGACCACAGGACATAACTTCCTCTGACCACAGGACATCACTTATTTTGACCACAAGATAATCACTTCCTCTGACCACAAGAAAATCACTTCCTCTGTCCACAGGACATCACTTCCTCTGACCTCAAGACGTCTCTTCCTCTGACCTCAAGACGTCTCTTCCTCTGACCTCAAGAAGTCACTTCCTCTGACCTCAAGACATCACATCCTCAGTCGATAGGGCATCACTTCCTTAAGCCACAGGGAATCATTCCTCAGGTCACAGGGCATCACTTCCTCTGACACAGAACACCACTTCTTCAGACCACGGGAGATCACTTTCTCTGCCCACAGGGCATCACTTCCTTATGCCACAGGACTGCACTTTTATTTGACCACAAGATGTTGCTTCCTCTGACATCACTTCTACTGACCACAGGACATCACTTTCACTGATCTAAGGACATCTATTCCCTGATCACTTCCTTTGTTGTCCCCATGTCTAAGGAGGCCACTCATTGGATGGAGCAGGTCCTGATACCCCACAAAACTTCCTGCCAAATGCAGAGCCTAAAACCAGAAGAACATGGGTGTTGTGGGAACCAGGAGCTGGAGCAGAATAAGTAAAGTATTTTTATTGTTTGTCATCTATGCCATCTACATAAACTTAAAGACAACTAGAGGTTTTTCAAAAATCTCTTAAGGTGGCAGGTTTTGAAACAAAATAGAAATAAAATATACTTACCTCTTGGAAGGGCTCTCCACGGTCTCTGATGCTTCTGGTCCAGTCTTTGCATTTATTGTGACACCAGAGCAATATCATGGCAATGATACGGCACAGGAAGGCTTTGCTGTATGTTAACATCAACTGGGCTTTAGAGGTTTTCTACAGACACGTCAACAGCAGAGGTCCCCTTTATGATTTTTTTCTTCTTAAAGGGGTTGTCCAACTCAACTTTTTCAAAGCTTGTAGCCCTTGACCGACTTCTGCAGCTTCCATTCAGCTGACATTTATGTAGCACTTCCTCTGACCACAGGACATCACTTCCTCTGACCACAGGACATCACTTCCTCTGACCTCAAGACTTCTCTTCCTCTGACCTCAAGACGTCACTTCCTCTGACCTCAAGACGTCACTTCCTCTGACCTCAAGATATCACATCCTCAGTCCATAGGGCATCACTTCCTTAAGCCACAGGGAATCATTCCTCAGGTCACAGGGCATCACTTCTTCTGCCACAGAACATCACTTCTTCAGACCACAGGAGATCACTTTCTCTGCCCACAGGGCATCACTTCCTTATGCCACAGGACTGCACTTTCTCTGACCACAAGATGTTGCTTCCTCTGACCACAAGACATCACTTTCACTGATCTAAGGACATCTATTCCCTGATCACTTCCATTGTTGTCCCCATGTCCAAGGAGGCCACTCATTGGATGGAGCAGGTCCTGATACCACACCAAACTTCCCGCCAAATGCAGAGCCTAAAACCAGAAGAACATAGGTGTTGTGGGAACCAGGAGCTGGAGCAGAATAAGTAAAGTATTTTTATTGTCTTTCATCTACGCCATCTACATAAACTTAAAGACAACTAGAGGTTTTTCAAAAATCCCTTAAGGTGGCAGGTTTTGAAACAAAATAGAAATAAAATATACAGGCAGTCCCCGGGTTACATACAAGATAGGGTCTGGAGGTTTGTTCTTAAGTTGAATTTGTATGTAAGTCGAAACTGTATATTTTATAATGGAAGTTCTAGACAATTTTTTTTCTTTTGCCCCAGTGACAATTGGAGTTTCAAAATTTTTGGTGTAATTGGACCAAGAATTATCAATAAAGCTGCATTACAGACATCTTACAGCTGATCATTGCAGTCTGGGACTATAGTAAAGCATCCAGAGAGCTTCACCAGAGGTCACAGTGGGCAGAGGGGTCTGTCTGTAACTATGGGTTGTCTGTAAGTCGGGTGTCCTTAAGTAGGGGACCGCCTGTACTTACCTCTGATGCTTCTGGTCCAGTCTTTGCATTTATTGTGACACCAGAGCCACATTAATGTGGCATGTGATGGCTAAGCCAATCCCTGGCCTTAGTGGTCATCTGCCACTGATTCAGATTTTGACGATTGCTGATATCAGCAATTCCTGTCCAATGGGACCCGAAGCTCTAGAGACCGAGAGCCGCCACTAGAGAGTTTTTTCTCTCTCTCTACAGGATCAACACATTCAACCTCTGCTGGTAGGAATCTGATAAAAGACAATAGCTACGTACACACATTTTGCTGACCCAATAAGGGATTATGTAGAAAATATAAAGAACTAAGACGAAAATGGTATGCCCCAAGATAGGAGAACAATGCTCAGGACAAGGGACAGCTCCAGGTCTGGAAATAGTCACTTGGTAAATTTGTATAAATATGTGCGCCCCTCCCTCCTTCACTGTCTATGTCTTCCCCCTCCTTGTGTTCTTCTTATCCTGTCTATCAATCCTCTGTGCTGCTGTGCCACTGCTGTCTAAGTATGAGAGAAGTGACTACAGCACCGGAGATCAACGGGGCATCAGCAATATCATCGGCACAGGAAGGCTTTGCTGTATGTTAACATCAGCTCGGCTTTAGATGTTTTCAACAGACATGTCAACAGCAAAGGTCCCCTTTACAATTTTTTTTTTCTTAAAGGGGTTGTCCAACTCAACTTTTTCAAAGCTCGTGGCCCTTGACCGACTTCTGCAGCTTCCATTCAGCTGACATTTATGTAGGGCGTTTTGAACCTGTTTTTGGGCTGTTTTTAAGCAGTCCATTAAAAACTTCATGCTTTTTTGAAAACGCATCTGTTTATTGACCGTTTTTTTGTCAAAAATGCATGCGTTTTTAAAACATGCATTTTTTAACGGACTGCTTAAAAACGGCCCAAAAACGTGTTCAAAACGCGGCATAGGAATAACTGGCAGAGAAGGCCTCTTATTTTGAGGTAGAATCTTTAGGCTTGCTGCACCCACAGCACAATGGGGGACATTTACTTAAAGTGTCGGTGTCTGCATTGGCTTTGTTACCGACCTGCTCTGGGAAAGAAGACACACATTTAATATTGTAGAGCTGTGCAGAGACATTTCTGGCGCCGAGACCATTTTCTGTCCCCGAGACCATTTTCTGTCCCTGGGACCAAAATCTGTCCCGAGCACCAGAAATGTGCCCAACAGTCCCTGCTAGACCAGTTTTCTTTTGGTCTACTTTCCGCCAGTTTACAGCGCCCAAAAATGGCTGCGACACATGTTAATTCTGTCTGAGTTTCCACTCTGCCAAAGCCACGCCCCTTTTCGGAGAAGAGTCGGAGCAGACGGAAAAAGTCATTTTTTCTGTCCCCGACAGCTAATAAATAGGTCTGAGAGCAGAACATGTGGTGAGAGCGTCACAAAACTGGCGGAAACACCATAGTAAATGTCCCCCAATGACTGCGGTATTTGTGCGGTACTGTGGTACAGTGTGTGGGGGCAGGATATCAGGTAATTTACCAATAATAATAATTCCTTTATATAGTGCACACAGCCTCTTGCACTTGTCTGCCCTGGGGGGAGGGAGCCTCTTGCACTTGTCTGCCCTGGGGGGTTATTATATATATTACATATAGTGTAAATGGATTCAGTATATACTGATAGCAGTCACTGATACTCTGTGGTGAGATGTCAGTGTGTACTGAAGCCATTGGGTCATTAACATATCAAAAGGCTTTGAACAGTAAGAAGCCACCATGAACCAGGTGTGAGATTCCCTGCACACACTGGGGTCTATCCTAAGAGGGTCTTAGGGTGGAGTTATAGGTGGTGGGAAGGGATTACACACAAGGATATTTAAGCATGGTAAAAACAGAAATCAGTCTCTTTTGTCTCTTGCTCCTGACCTCCCCGGACGTACAGCACTTACCTTAAGGAACCAGGTCATATATTGTGTGTGCTTTCTGTGTATGTATATAACTTTATAAGAGTAATTATAACATAGTACTTATTATAATATAGTAGACTTTATACGTGTACCTATAGATATTCCAGGTGTTATGTGTTTTACCATATATATACATAGCTAAGTGTTTACAGTGAGTGTGTATATATTAGTGTAACTACATGTATAACCTATAGCCGTATCCCATTCACACGTGGATCTCTGCCCTGCACGTGTATTGGAGTTGATATATAGATGCTATTGTGCATGAGTCTCTATATGTACATGTATATGGTCAGGTACTGCATGTGACTCCTGCTTCAGGATATATCCAGGAGCTTCTGTAGTGTTAACTATATATTGTATATACATACACATTACTGTGTCCGGGAGGGGTTAGGAGAAGAAGGTTTGTGTGTAGTTGTGTTCTCTATGTATTTTGTATTGTATTTTATGTAGTTACTTTGTCACATGTATGTTGTTAGTAAAGTCTTTTTGTATATAAGTATCTGCGAGGGTTGTATGTTATTCCTGTGATATATGAAGGACTGTTCTTAAGCTAATGTTGTACCAGAACTCTCGCTCTCAGTGATTGGATATTCACCGGTACCATGTGGACCGTTACAAAATAATATCCACTAGAATTGGTTGTAATCTCTCTAATTTCTGGCACCTCAGTAATAAAATTCGGTGAAAGGGGTGATTACCTGCCCCTGTCTAGTGCGATAGGTCTCGGAAAGAAAGTGGTCAACTATCTCTAGGACCTATGGAGCGTACAGTGTAATTCGCCAGCAAAGTCCGCGGCGCAGCCAATAAGTCCGTGGGGCATAGCTCTCGCTATTGGGGGATTCTGCAGGGAGTGGGTAAAACCACGGTGAACCCAGAGGCGCATTACAAGACTGTTCAGTCGGACGCGGGGTGTCCTTTTAAGCTGCCGGTCAAAGGGGAAGCACCATAGAGTGACCTTCCCACCTTGGTTTATCCGTGTGATCTGAGGTGCCAGGTATACAGTAATAAAAGCTTGCTTTTTGCTAAACCAATGTCTTAGTGGTAATATCTGAGGTAAACGCTCTGTCCACAGGGGGAGAACATCATGTCTCCTGATTGATGAGGTAAACTAGAGAAACCCATGGTGGATGTACATAGAATATGTATTGCAGGTTGTGTTCTGTAATCATGTGACAGTCACTGAGGATTCCTCCTCTATGCAGTGTCCTCTTCCATTGATCATTCCAGGTGGGAACACACAGAAAGACAGTGAGTGTCTTCTCTACTGAAGGAAGTGCAACTAGCCAATCCCTCTTCTACAAAGATGGCGTAAAGCTGGACCATCCATCCAAAGATTGGGCCAAATATGCAAATGAACTTGTGTGATGCACTCAAGACCATATGGACTGTGACCTCTAGATGATTAATCTTAATGTCTTTCTGTTTTTATTTACCCCATACATGAAAGGGTGATTTTTGGTTGTATTTGTCTTTATTTTGTACTAGTATTGTTTTTTTTATTCAAACATCATCACATAGAAGAGCACTCCCATAGTGTGTCAGGCGTCTGCATCAGGGGAGATGTTACAGAGGGGACAATATCAATAACTGGACCCCTGCTCTGTACGTGCTTATGGTAAATAGCACAGACTAAGGGGCTGGACAGAACCACTGTAGCCTAGAGGAACTGAACAGAAACCCAGTTCCCCAACCCCCCTTTATGACGTGCGATAGGTCTCAGGAAAGAAAGTGGTCAACTATCTCTAGACCTATGGAGCGTACAGTGTAATTCGCCAGCAAGTCCGCGGCGCAGCCAATAGTCCGTGGGGCATAGCTCTCGCTATTGGGATTCTGCAGGGAGTGGGTAAACCACGGTGAACCGCAGAGGCGCATTACAAAGACTGTTCGTCGGACGCGGGGTCTTTTAAGTTGCTCGGTCAAAGGGGAAGCACCATAGGTGCACTTCCCACCTTGGTTTATACCGTGTGATCTGAAGTGGCCAGGTATACAGTAATAAAAGCTTGCTTTTTGCTAACCAATGTCTTATAGTGGTAATCTTAGGTAAACGCTCTGTCCACAGGGGGAGAAATCATGTCTCCCTGATTGATGAGGTAAACTGAGAGATAACCATGGTGGATGTACATAGAATAATGTATTGCAGGTTGTGTTCTGTAATCATGTGACAGTCACTGAGGATTCCTCCTCTATGCAGTGTCCTCTTCCATTGATCATTCCAGGTGGGAACACCAGAGAAGCAGTGAGTGTCTGTCTACTGAAGGAAGTGCAACTAGCCAATCCCTCTTCTACAAAGATGGCGTGAAAGCTGGACCATCCATCCAAGATTGGGCCAATATGCAAATGAACTTGTGTGTGCACTCAAGACCATATGGACTGTGACCTCTAGATGAAATAATCTTAATTTCTTTCTGTTTTTATTTTACACCCATACATGAAAGGGTGATTTTTGGTTGTATTTGTCTTTATTTTGTACTTAGTTGTTTTATTTATTTAACATCATCACATAGAAGAGCAGACTCCCGCATAGTGGGTCAGGCGTCTGACATCAGGGGAGATGTTACAGGGGGACATTATTCATAACTGGACCCCTGCTCTGGAACTGAACAGAAACCCAGTTCCCCAACCCCCCTTTATCAATGGCGAGCCAGGCCCAAATGTCATGATCCATCTATATTAGGATATAGTGGTGAAATTGTTGTTATACTGTGGACTTAGCACAGTTTCATCTGAGGCCTAGTATGAGTGTGATTATTGGCAGAGAATCTATATGAGTTCAGTTCTTAGGATTCTGGTTGTTTTCTGTTATCAGACCCCATGTGAGGTGACCCTGGTGTGAGGGTCTTTGCTTTATATAGTCCTTAGTACAGGAGTAACACAGATCGCAGGGATACAATGACTGGCAAAGTGGAACATGTGATTTTTGAAAAGTTGAGTAAATATAGTTCGTTTAACCCTGTGTTATCTAAGAAAGAGGAATCTATTGAGCTGCTATGGGAATCCCTGGTAGAGCAGGCGAGTTCCTATGATAAGTTGCATATTGCTAAGCGCAGTGTACTGAACCAGACATCTAAGAGGCTCCATATGATGGCCAAGCTTGTGTGTGTATTTGAAGAGGCCATTAGTAAGATGGAGAAGATAGATGGAGACAAAGGATCAAAGGTTCCTAAAGATTTGCATTGCAATTGTTGTAAGGAAGGGGTTAAACGGCTGAACAGCTTAGAGACACAACTGAAAGAGAAAATGGAGGCTATAAAAGATAGGGAAAGCCGCATGCACACGCTGCAGTCTCACGTAGCTGAGAAGGAGAAGTATTATACAGATGTGGATAAGGTGTTTATACAGTTATACATGGAAATAACCGAATATAAGCAAAAAGCAGTAACTACTGAGGTGATTATTGACAACTTGAAATGTGAAATAGCAAAAAGGGATGAGATCATCTGTAGCATGCAGACGTCCATCAAAGAGTCTTTGCCCACGAAACAAGTTTGTGTTTCGAGTGCAAACAAGGGGAGAGATGAGACTGAACCTGCGGCTGCTACAGATCACTCCACACCCCTGCTTGTTACTAGGCCTGGACTAGTGGGCAGTGGAGTAGATGGAGGGACAAGTATTGCTGGTGGGATAAATGGAGGATTAGAGGGCGACTCTGAGACTTCACTGATCAGCCATAACCTGCATGTGTGTGACAGTAATGTACAGGAATCACAGTCTTCCCATAAGATGGAGAGGATGCAATATCTGTTGAATATATGTAAATATATCCCAAGCTATGATGAAAATTTAGATCCCTTCACTTCCTGTGACACGTTTGAAGGTTATTGTAAGAAATTTTCTGTTCCAATGGAACATCGCATGGAGCTGTTCAAACTATGGCTACCAGCACATCTTTATCAAAGATATGAGGCCATAGGGAAAGCAGCCCCCAGTAACGGCCAATTTCATGAGGGAGACAGACTTTCCATCCTCATGAAATTGGTAACAGGGCATTTGGATGTCACCCCAGACATACTGGTTAACTTCAGACCAACCATCTATGATGAGCCCTTGTCTCTGTGTGGGAGGTTTGAAGTTATGTATAGAAAGGTGACTAAGAATCATAGTCCAGGAACCCCACAAGGCATGATCCGCATGTTTGTGGAGAAGTTTCCATACCTTGATACCACAATTAGATTGAATGTAGCAAAAGAAGCTTCACTCATGGAGGCTGCCCTGGTAATAGAACAGGTCAGACAGGATCTACTCAAAGATAGAAGGTCTATAAAGATCAGGAAACAGATAGCAATTCACCCCAGACTGCAAGGAACCCATGTACAAAAGAAAGCATCTCCCAGCCAAATACTGAGGAAGTGGGGGAGTGTTAGGTGTTTTCACTGTTTACAGTATGGACATATAAAGAGGTTCTGTCCACAAAGGGTTAACTTGTATGAACGGGGGATGGTCTCACAAAATGAGGGGCACAAATGTGTGGCTTCACATGGAGCAGGACCACACAACTGTACAACAGACAGCCCTACTGGGAATCTGCTGCAATAGGCTTAAGGTTGGGGATCCATAATATACTTGGCCAAAATTAGTGAAATCTTGGATTCCCCATATAATGGCCAGGATGTCTATTGTAAACCTCATTAGCTCTCATTGCTTGGTGATGAGATTCTATCACCTAGAGGGGGGAGGGAGGAGGTTTACTGTTACTGAACCTGTGTAAATAGTCTGTTTGTAACAAGTGTTAATGAGGTCCAGTCCTTTTGTTTTCAACAGCTCAGAGGAGCAGAAGTACAAGGGAAGTGTATTGTTCAGTCATTTATGGCTCAATCCTGAAGTCAGGCCTCTGCCTGTAAAGACAAAGGTGTTAATCGTAAATAACAAATTTGGTCCTTTCTTTATGTTTGCATATTTGTTTTGGCAATATGATGGTTCTTAAGCTAATGTTGTACACAGAACTCTCTGCTCTCAGTGATTGGATATTCACCTGGTAACATGTTGGACAGTTACAAAATAATATCCACTAAGATTGGTTGTATAATCTCTCTAATTTCTGGCACCTCAGTAATTAAAATTCGGGTAAAGGGGTGATTACCTGCCCCTGTCTAAGTGCGATAGGTCTCAGGAAAGAAAGTGGTCAACTATCTCTAGGACCTATGGAGCGTACAGTGTAATTCGCCAGCAAAGTCCGCGGCGCAGCCAATAGTCCGTGGGGCATAGCTCTCGCTATTGGGGATTCTGCAGGGAGTGGGTAAAACCACGGTGAACCGCAGAGGCGCATTACAAAGACTGTTCAGTCGGACGCGGGTCTTTTAAGCTGCCGGTCAAAGGGGAAGCACCATAGGAGTGACATTCCCAGCCTTGGTTTATACCGTGTGATCTGAAGGTGCCAGGTATACAGTATATAAAGCTTGCTTTTTGCTAACCAATGTCTTAGTGGTATATCTGAGGTAAACGCTCTGTCCACAGGGGGAGAACATCATGTCTCCTGATTGATGAGGTAAACTGAGAGAATAAACCATGGTGGATGTACATAGAATAAATGTATTGCAGGTTGTGTTCTGTATCATGTGACAGTCACTGAGGATTCCTCCTCTATGCAGTGTCCTCTTCCATTGATCATTCCAGGTGGGAACACACAGAGAAGCAGTGAGTGTCTGTCTACTGAAGGAAGTGCAACTAGCCAATCCCTCTTCTACAAAGATGGCGTGAAAGCTGGAACCATCCATCCAAAGATTGGGCCAAATATGCAAATGAACTTGTGATGTGCACTCAAGACCATATGGACTGTGACCTCTAGATGAAATATAATCTTAATGTCTTTCTGTTTTTATTTTACACCCATACATGAAAGGGTGATTTTTGGTTGTATTTGTCTTTATTTTGTACTTAGTTTGTTTTATTTTATGTCAAACATCATCACATAGAAGAGCAGACTCCAGCATAGTGTGTCAGGCGTCTGACATCAGGGGGAGATGTTACAGGGGACATTATTCATAACTGGACCCTCTGCTCTGTTATTATATATATTACATATAGTGTAAATGGATTCAGTATATACTGAGTGCTTATGGTAAATAGCACAGACTAAGGGGCTGGACAGAACCACTGAAGCCTAGAGAATAGAAACCCAATCCCCAACCCCCCTTTATCAGTAACATTCGTATAATTTGTTATTACAGAACAATAAAGTAGAGTCTAAGCGTATTCTACTACTTCGCCTACGGCAGTAACCTGCTGAGGGAGCGGATCCTGCTGGACAACCCGTCCGCCTTATTCCACTCCATAGCCCTGCTGAAGGTGCGGTACCGCGCTGTGTATATGTAGCAACGGAAGTGGGCGTTCTGCTGTGTCATGTGTATACCGCCTGACTATAATATAGTCCCGTAATGCTGTATAATGAAGCATACATTGTCTTAGAGGTTATGAAGTATGTGCTGCCTATAGTTATGTATGGTGTAAGACGTGTATAATGCTGTGTAGTATACTATATGTTGTGCATGGTATGGTATATACCAAGTATAGTACTACAGTATGGTATGGTATATGCCATGTATACTGCAGTATGGAGTGGTATATGCCATGTATACTGCAGTATGGAGTGGTATATGCCATGTATATTGCAGTATGGTGTGGTATATACCACGTATGCTGCAGCATGGTGTGGTATATGCCACGTATACTCCAGCATGGTGTGGTATATGCCACGTATACTGCAGCATTGTGTGGTATATGCCACGTATACTGCAGTATGGAGTGGTATATGCCATGTATACTGCAGTATGGAGTGGTATATGCCATGTATACTGCAGTATGGTATATGCCATGTATACTGCAGTATGGTGTGGTATATGCCACGTATACTGCAGCATTGTGTGGTATATGCCTGGTCTACATAGCAAGAAGAATCACTGTTGGCGTTCTCTGCACAACAACGAAAATCGGTAACCATGGTGCCAGTCGGACCATGGGAAGAACATGGTGTCCCGCTGCACCGAGGAGGGTATGGTCTCATGCGCCTTGCATGCGCCGCACTGGTGTTCAACATCTGGTGTAGTACACAAGCTTCCTGACCAGTCTTACCCCATTCCTCTCACACTGACAAGACTGCGCAAAAATTTTTCCAGACACGGCGGGGGCACGCATTCTCGCCATTCTGACCAAAGCCAGCACACCCTCCTCGAAGTTGCAGTCGCCCACAGCCCTACCCAGACAGAGTCTGAATATGCGTAGTTTCCACCCGTGAATTCCATGCCTTCCACATGTTTAGACTCTGCCTGTAATGAAGCACGAGAAGAGCCATTAATGCGTTCTGGATGCTGCAGCGGACCACGTAGTACTCCCTGTGTACTGTGATGTCACCACTGGCATCGCCCAGGACTGCGGATGAACTACGTCATTCCACTGAAGTCATGTCCTGGAACTCATGCTGAAAATCCTGGCTGGTCCGCTGTGCCTCGGAGAAAGTGGAACTAGCAATCTCCTGGCCACATGAGTCGGTGGGGCTCAACAGGAGGAAGGAGGAAAACAGCTGGAGCACAAGCAGAGGTCCATTTTTGTGGTTTTTCTACTCAGATTGAACAGGAGAGGCCAGACAACTATGAATAAACACACAACAAAACAAAGGCAGACAAGAGGACGCCCTCGTATAATACTGGTGAGGATAAAGAGAAGAAAGACGTATGTCGGTGTCCCGGGACCACCAAATAAATATAAGGGGGGTCGGAGGAAGACCCCCCCTAGAGGTGTCTTACCTTAGTAATAAATCAATGCGCATTCTAAAACATCTGTAAGCTCCGCCCACAGCGTGCTGTAATTTACCTTGGTTAAACATAATCCAATAGACAAAGGGAAGTGTTAAAAAACCCGAAAGAAGCTGGACCTTGCCTATACGGATAGGAGTTCTTCACAAAGGGTTTAAAAAATGCTTTATTCCATAGTAATAACGCTTTCGGGCTACTAATCCCTTCTTCAGTACCAAGTTGACCAATTGCCGCTACGAAATCCACCCCTTTATTCTTTTCTCAATTGTCTTGAAGAAAGGACGTGTAGCCCAAACGGTCTCCTATGGAATAGCATTTTTAATCCTTTTGTGAAGTACTCCTATCCGACATAGCGCGATTTCCACCTCTTTCGGTACTTTTTCAGTTCCATCATTCCATCAACATGGTCCTGCTTCATGTCCTACTGCGTCGCCAGGTGAGTCGTCTACCACATCCTCATCACCGGCGGGTGAAGAGAAAGTGCTCATTAAAATCCAAGACTACAAGCGACCTGGCGTTGATGGAAATGCGTCTGCTCCTAACCCCCCCCAAGCTCCCCACACAGCCGTGGTATAAGTACGTGAGGCATTGACTGCAGAGGAATCCCCGGTCAACCTGACAGGATGGACAATTCACAAATTCCAGCGGCCTAACTGTGTGCATCAGTAGTTACTCTATCAGTATTCCAGTATGTGCCCGTCCTCTCAGGAGCAGGAAAAAGTTCACACCATTTCAGGACCGTACTAAGGGTCAAGAGGGTGGAGAGCCAAAGTCATCCCTATCTGGATGGTGACTATTCCGCTGTCACTATTTAGGCAAAGCAGCTAGCTGCGCCATTTCGCAAAGTGACTTCTGAGGGACTCCCGCCTCCATATCCACAGTATACTTCCCACGAATGCTACGGGTGCAATCCGCCTTGTCCGTTCTACCTCCTTACCGATGCTCCGCCCTCCTCTCCATGTAGACAAGGAAGGGTAAAATCCAAATAACAGGCTGGAACTTGCGCTATAGCGATAGGAGTCTTCACAAAAGGGTTAAAACATTCCTTTTTCCATAGTAGACACGTTTCTGGGGCACAGCCCTTTCTTCAAAGTACAATTGGAAAGAAATTAATGTTGGATTTCAGCGGCAACGGGGGTTCCGAAGACCGCAAGTCGGATTCCTTAATGCGCATTTCCTAGCCCCCGCCTAGTGAGGAGGCTAGCCGCTACCAGCTAGCCGCAGTAGACATAGAAGCAGACCCTGTTGATGGAACTGCTTCTGCGCCGACCCCCACCAGCTGCATCCCCCACGAGAGCCGTGGTAGTATTACTGAGTCATATGACTGCCAGGAATCCCCCCTCCCCCGGTCAGACCTGTACACAGGTATGGACAATGGGACTCCGCAACTTGCGGTGGTTGAAGTAGAGAACTTGTCCCCTTGCCGGACCAGTAGTGTGGCATCAGGCGCGGGTGTCTCGGATAATGGTGGCGGGGGCCATCGTTACGCCCGGAAACTCGCTTGGTCCACCCGTACGTGGAGAGACGGACCTGTTGCAAGAGAATCAAGGCTGGATCGGCCCAGGATTTCACGCACCAAGCTAATGCATCAGATTAGATCACCCATAGACGCACCTCCTCCAAACGTTGAGAAATGAGTCCGGGGGTTTCTCTACTACCTGCCGCAGCTACTATTCTATAGGCTTCACATTCAAGGACTTGAAAAAATTGTCCGTACCAGCCTCCACACTATATCGGTGGGTGCCACTACTGGGCGGCTCCTGCTGCTTCGATGCACCTTCCACACTATATCATTTGGCCACTATGTCGGGCTCTCTCTGCTGCTGCGTCTTGATAGCCACCTCAAATATTCATCTGTGTCCACTCTGCGGGGCTCCTTGCTGCTTCTGATATCCACCATGTCACACTATATGATTGTGCCACTCAGGGGGCTCCTCTGTTGCTGCCTGCGTCTGATGGCCTGCCTCACACTATATCATTAGTGGCCACTTGCGGCTACCCTGCTCGTGCTGCTTACTTCTTATTGATGCCACACCAAAAACACACTATATAGACTTGTTGCCACTTGCCGCTCTATGCTGTTCTGATGCATACCTCTCACACTATATCATCTGCAACTTGCGTGGGTCACTCCGCTGACATGTCGACCAACCCAACACAGTATGATGTGCCCACTCTAATGGCTCCTGTCTGCTGCGTCTGATGCCACTTCACACTAATCCAAATTGTGCCACTCTTGGCTCCTGCTGCCTTAGCTGCTACCTGATGCCACCAACAGCACACAATCATTGTGCCCACTGCGCGGGCGTCCTGCTGCTCTGCTGCTCTCTGAGCCGCTCACATAAGTTCATTGTGCCTATCTCCTGCGGGCTCCGCGCTGCTGGTTTCCTGATGCCGACTCATTCATACTGACTGTGTTCCACTACTGGTGAGCTCCTGCTGCTGCTGTTTTTCTCCGTGTTCTGATGCCTGCCTTCACACATATCATTGTGCCACTATCTGCGGCTCCTCTGCTGCTGCTGGGCTCCGATTGCCCTTCACACTTACTCATGCTGCCAACTCTCGGGCTTCTGGCTGCTGCTGTTATCTGATGCCACCTCATACTATATGATGTTCCATCTCTGTGGCCAGGCTGCTGGCCTGCATCTGATGCGCCTCACACTCTATATACAGTTGCCATCTGCCGCTTCTTTGCTGCTTCTGAAGCCACTTCACACTGATATCACTTGTGCCACTCAGCGGGCTCAACTGCGGCTTCGATGCCACCAACACAACTATAACTCATTGTGCCAGCTCTGTAGCTCTCCGTGCGGTATCTGCTACGTGATGCCATCTATCACACGTAGTTCATTGTGCCACGCTGAGGCTCCTGTCGCTCGCTTTTGATGCATCCAACACTACTAATCATTTGTGCCACTCTGCCGCTCCTGCTGCTTTTATGCCACCTTCAACTATAATTGTGCCATCTCTGCGAGCTCCTGCTGCTTACTGATGCCACAACATCACTAATTCATGTGCCACTGCGCGGCTCCTGCTGCTGCTTACTTATGCCAACCAACGCCTAATATCATTGTGCACTCTGCAGCAGCTCCTGGCTGCTTCTGATGCACCTCACAATTTAATTGTGGCCACTCTTCAGGCTCCTGTTGCTTCTGATGACCACCTTCACACTATATCATTCGCCACTCTGGGTGCGTTAATCCCTGTTGCGCCACTGTGGGCTCCGGCTGCTGCTTCTGCTGCCGCCACCTTACTCCACACTCTCATCATTGTGCCACTTTGTGGCCTACCATGTTTCCGTCACCTCCATCTCCATAATTTGTCATTTGGTGCCACTCTGCAGCCTACCTCTGCACGCGGCCTGCCACTGACAGCTGTCCTCCTGGAACACCCTGTGATCACCATAATGCTTTTTTCACCCTCGCATCACTCTATGGTCGTTGCTATGTTTGGTTTCCCTTCATTCATCTGTCAGAGGATGAAAGCTTTAGGATTGATACCCCAAAAGCAGATGGGTAACGAACACAGAACAGAGCATCAAGTATCCCGTTTGCGGCCATCTCTATTCTGGATCAACTCCTGTTTGTTTTTGCGTTTAGCAATACTGATGGATTTCTGATCGATTGAAAGAGACACTGACCATGAAACGAAGGGCAAATGATCATGACGTCAATGGCAAAATACTGCTGACATTCTCTGCACTGTTTTGGGGCTTTCCCGTATCCCACCGCGTTTAACAGAACGGTTCTGCTGTCGTATCTATGGAATCAACTGATGTCAGTGTGAAAAGAGTGCAACTCTTTGTGTTTATTAGTGGGATCTTGGCTTGGCCCTCAGCTCGGTCCTTCCGAGCTGGCACAGACGTTACCTTCTTGTCAGTCTGCGTTCCCTTTCACTTATTGGGGGGGAAGTTGGCCTATGTAAGTGCACATGGAAGTGAAAGAGTGAAGCGTATCTAAGCCGCGGCTGGTATGTGCGTGTCATACTAAAACCAGCATTGTTTAAGACCAAAACCACGCTCCCTATGCATATTTAAGCATGGGCACAAACATTCTACAACACCCTACAGCTCTCTGGCAGCCAGGAATGCCTGTTTTTTACCGTATTTCGTTTTGATTCGATTCGCGCAGTCGAAACAATTTTTTCTGAAAAAATTCGGCAAATCGTGAGCGAACAAATTTTAAGACAAATTGCCTCCCCATCTCTACACATGTTTATGATTTTTATAATTCTTTTTCTGTGTGTTAGGAAAGGAGGTGCATTTCAATTTTTAATATTTTTACTTAGTCTTTTGCAAGTATAAAAAAGTTTAATTATGTTCTTAAAGGAACCTACCACCACAAATCTACCTATAAGGTATGATCGGGTGGTAGGTGAATCAATGGGAACGTGAGGATAGCCCTTTTAAGGCTAATCCTCACGTTCCCCGCACTGTGATTTAACTTTTATTACATCAATATGTTAATTTACTTATGCGGCTACTGGGGCGTGGAGTAGCCGCATCTGAGGTTACACGAGGCGGCTACTCCACGCCCCGGTAGCCACATTACCCTCCTACTACACAAGTTCGCGCGCCAGCTGCTCGTAGCTGCGCGCCCTCGTCCGCCGATCCTACGTCTGCGCATCGCAGAACAGCAGCCCGCGCCTGCGCCGGTCCACTGCTCTGAAGCCGGGGCCTGCGCAGGCGCGGGCCTGCTGTTCTGCGCGATGCGCAACGGCAGGATCGCGGACGAGGGCGCCAGCTACGAGCAGCGCGGCGCCGACATGGTAGTAGGAGGGGTATAGTGTGCTACCGGGGCGTGGAGTAGCCGCCTCGTGTAACCTCAGATGCGCCTACTCCACGCCCAGTAGCCGCATTAAATTACATTTAATGTATAAAAGTTTATAAACATGCGGGGACGTGAGGATTAGCCCTTAAAAGGCTATCCTCACGTCCCATGATTCACTACCACCCATCTACCTTTATAGGTAGATTTGTTGTGGTAGTGCCCTTTAATGTTCTCTAACATGGCTGAACATCATGTGGTAATCAAACCAACTGGATGATTTACCATCCAAAAGAACAATGTCCAAATATTTTATGACCAGCAAAAATAAAAGAAAAAATAATTCTCTGTTTGCTATGTTCACTTGGCACGTTCCTACTTGAATGGGTCTGCTTTGTCGTATAATGGAAACACCTGCCAAATGGGAACTTGGAACCGATTGTTTAAACAGATATCTGCAAGTTTCCAGCACTGTTGACGCTGCTAGAACCAGAAATTCTTACTGTTTTAAACATACTTAGGTAATTGTAATTGACCAGGGAGACGAAAGAAAAATTGGATTAAACTCTGCTTGAAATTCCAGAACCTCTCCTCCCAGGAAAAAATCTTTTCTAAATTTCTACAGATTAATACTGATTCTCAGAAATCTGATACACTTGCACTTGTTAGATCGAATTATCAATACGGATTAGTTCATTTGATATAAGGCTATTAGGTAACTGAGTTCTTGGAAGGTACTGATTTGCTTTCCAGAGACAAACTGCTGATTTAAAAATACTCAAGCTCTATTAGATAAAAAAGGAAAGTAGTGCCACTTTAGGAGCTAACTGGTACAGCATGAGTGCAATTGAATGGCGTGCGAAAAGAAAGGTAATTAATAATTCTATATTCAGTCCACACATATTGTGCAGTGCTGCAGAGTTGCCAAATGGGGTTCACGTCCCCAATAGGTTACACAATTAGAGTGAGCGAGCACTAAAATGCTCGGGTGCTTCTTTATCGAGATCGACGACTTTTCCAATGCTCGAGTGCTCGTCTTCGAATAAAGCCCCATGCAAGTCAATGGGAGACCACGAGCTTCTTTCATAAGGGACCATGGTTCAACAATAAAATAGTTGTATTTAATTGAAAAAGAATGTCTTCGATAAGTGATCAGAAGACATCTGCACCTTCAAAATCTATAACTTTTTTATTTTTCCACATAAGAGCTGTGTGACGCTTTCGTACAAATTGCAACTTCAAGGAACGTAGTATTTAATATTCCATGCCAGTAACTGGGAAGTGGAAAACCATATGCATGAAATGGTTGAAAACAAATGCATGTGCAACGTTTCTCTGGGGGCTTGGGATCATTTACTGAGTGCCCCAAATGAACACGTCTCTTATTCTTTGTCGGTGCGATCACGGGGATAACAAATTTGTTATAGGTTTTATCATTATTTCTATGTTTAACCAAAACAAAACCTTCTGTACAAAAATTTGTGGGGATTTTGCATCGCTGACGCTAAAACTTTTTCAGACTTGGTGTACTTATAAGACCTTCGCGATCACTTTATTGAATTTTATATGTGTTCAAAGGGCAAAAAAAGTGCCATTTTGACTTGGGCACTATTTCCGTTAGGGGTTAAGCGCAGGTAAAAACCTTTAATTATATTTTTATGATTGGGCAACTTTTGAACCGCCGACACTTAAAGGGAACCTGTCACCAGGAGACCCATTTTTAGCACTCCCCCAGTCCCCACAGAGCATAGTACATACACTGCCCAAAGTGTTTTTGTATAAAAAAATAGGTTTTACAGAAAAAAACGATGTTATATTGTACCTTTCATAGGCATCTGCTGTGTGACTAGGCAGTTGACAGATGTGGAGGGGCTGGAAAGGAGCAGTTCCCCCCACCCTTGCGAAACATGTGACACTTTTCAAATATATGAATAACTCCCCACATTCGGGATTGGCTGTAGAGGAGCAGGGGGCGTCTGCTAAGCCAAGTGATGGGTGTTTTTCGTATATTGAAAAGGTCACATGAGTGAGCTGTTTGCCAAGGGTGGGGGGAACTGCTCCTTTCACACCCTCCATTTGCACTGCCTAGTCACACGCACATGCAATGAAAGGTACATATAACATATCTTTTTTTTCTGTAAAACCAATTGTTAATACAAACACTTTGGCATGTATGTACTATGCTCTGTGGGCCTGGGGAAGTGCATAAAATGGGTCTCCGTGACAGGTTCCCTTTAACTTTTATGATTTTACTGTTTATTTATATTTATGACTTCTATGGAAAGGGGGAGGGGTATTTGAATTTAGTTTTTTATTATATATTTTATAAACTTTTTTTATTGTACCATTTTTTCAGACCCCCTAGGGTCGATCCTATCATATACTGCATACTACGTTGGCAATATGACTATGACAGTAATGGCGTTAACATGGTTCCAGTGGGGCTACTCAAAGTTGGCTTTGGCCCAAAAATGAATTTTTATTCAGCTTTATTTTTAGCCATCCAGTGAAGGAGATGGGAAGACGCTTGGACCCAGTCAACCTCCCCAGCCTCCTCACGCCGCTTGGTTGAATCTCTGCCTCGGCACAGTGCACTTGGCTCTTTTGCACCGGTCGGCTCCGCCTGGCAGATATCAGCGGCATGCTGCACATACGTAAGGGTGTTGCACTTAATAAATTGAAAATTAAAGTTGTTTTTGGTGCCGAAACACCGACACTGAGGAGCAACACGGGCCCATGATAACGCAATTACTGTCACCTATAAGGTATTGATTGGTTTATTTTAGGTTGGGGAGTGATGGTACAGTGGGAGCATATGGCAGATCCCTTAACGCAACTAAGAAACAGGAGGGGCCAACTTCACGGTGGGGCCCCAGAAAGTACAAATTTTCCGACGGCCGACCCCCACCTGTAAGGTGTAAGGAATAATTGGGTTATCTCTTGTTGTAAATCCCCCTTAAAATTAACAGTATTTATCCAAAACATTTTCATTTCCCCCAAAATGTGACTATACCCCTTCCGGAGAGTTGACGTAAAGTATTGCATGACGGGAGGTGCGTTCCCGCATTTTGCAGTATTATTCGTCAAGCTTCTGGCACTGGCTCCTAGACGATCGGCACCAGAAGCTGTGGTGTGTTGGCCTGTATATTATAGGCTGCCTGACTCCGGCTCTAACACCGCGCGATCAGAGAAATTCTGTAATGCATTGCCGATGAAACACACCACGTGGCGCTTACCTGAGGGGTCCCTGATCCGATGGCATCTCTATATCCTGTATGGTGGTGTTGTGTTTGCATACTGTGTATGACTGATAAAGTGTGTATATACTGTATGGTGTGGTGGTGTTTATATGAATGCTATATAGTGAATACGCTGCATAATGCTGTATGACTGTATGTTAATATGGCTGCACGCTGTATGTGTTATATACTATATGGCGGCACGCTGTATTAACATAAAATCACACACAGCGTGCCGCCATATAATATATAATCATTAGTGTACCGCCATATAGTTATAATACACACAGCGTGCCGCCATATTGTATATAATACATACAGCGTGCCGCCATATAGTATATTATACATACACGGTGCCGCCATAGTATGATAATACACACAGTGAGCCGCCATATAGTATATAATACACACAGTGTGCCGCCATATAGTATATATGTCATACACGGGGCCGCCATATAGTATATAATGATAGTGCCGTCGCCATATAGTACAAAATGCATAGTGTGGCCGCATATAGTATATAATGCATAGTGTGGTCGCCATGTGAATACAAATATAAATACATAAAAAAAAAAGGATGTATGCTGAGACCCAAAAGTAAAATAAACAAATGTTTATTGTACCTAGTACCCACAACACAGAAATATAAAAACATTTAAAAGTGTGGACTACACAAAATGTAAACCAACAGGGAGACACTGGCATATGATAAGCCGGTCACCTACAACACCAGCTCCCCCCAATGAGCAAAGCTCTCCTGACCAGGTAGTAATGACAAAAAATAAACAGGTGGAAATTTCAGAATATGGTAGAAACCAAACCAAGGTTGAAATTGTGACAGCAGTAAATCAAAATAAGATCATGTATCTCTGTAAAGCACTATAGGATCAGAAAGGTAGATACCTTTCCGATCCATTATAGTGCTTTACAGAGAGTAGATACCTTTCCGATCCATTATATGCTTTTACAGGGTAGATACCTTCTGATCCATTATAGTGCTTTACAGAGAGTTATGCACGAGGGCCCATAAGAGAGGGCTATGAGTGCCACCTTGGGCAACCCTGCCATAGGTTCGCCACCACTGGGCTAGGTTCACCCCTGAGTATTGTATACTCGGGAGAGATTGCGTATGATAATTTTATGTAGCATTTTTGGTATTTTATCCACTGAGATTTGTACTTTTATGAAAACGCATTCACTTAGCAAGATTGAGAGGGGAAAAAATGCAATAGCAAATACACATCCAAATAATGAATACTTTAGAAAGAGAGGGAAGCGGATGTGCAAACAAATAAATTTAATTATTTCATCAATTACAAGATAAAAACATTTAAAACCCAAAAATGGGAAAAAACACAATGGTCTTCTCGATAAATATTTCATAATGTACAAACACAAATGGATACCAAAGCTGCTAAATATAAAGGTGTTAAAAATATGCACAAAATCACATGTAATAAGGTGCAAAGTGCTAGGCTGAATACATACAAAGTTTCTTGGACTGTGTGCTGTGTGGGTTACAAGACAAGTCCCCTGAGAAGCCCGCCAGACGGGCGTATACGCGTGGGGCGTTTGTGGTCTCTCCCTTCTGCTCGACATAGGTAATATAATGTGAGTACGCTTTTGTGTATCTACTTGTAATGTACTACACCACTAGCTGCTATTTTGTGCACGCAGCACTATCTAGTGTTGTTGTTTGTTTTTTGTCTCCATAAGTAGTAAACCCTGTGCATTGAGACACTGTCTCTACTGCTGTACACCACACGCACACAGTCCAAGAACTGTATTGTATTCAGCTAGGCACTGGGGCACCTATTACATGGATAGTGTCTAGTTTACACCTTTATATTACAGCTGTTGACCAGTGGGTACATAATGAAACTCTCGAGGAGAACCAGTGCTTTGTTTCCCATTTTTGGGGTTTAAAGGTTTTATCGTATAAAAAAATAATAAATATTACTGGCACATCCCTTTCCTCTCTTTTCTAAAGACACATTCCTTAGCCAATTTAATTTCAAATTGCATCCGATTGTGTTTTTTAACCCTGTAAAAACAAAGGGGAACAGACCAAAAGTGTGTTTTTGTACTTAAGGGGTTTGTTTCATTATGGGGTATTTAGGGGTTTCACTTGATAGGCCCCCTCAAATGACGGAAACCGAGCAGGCCCCAATGCAGGATTGGTGTAAAAAAGGAAAATTGCACCAATGTTCAAAGGCCCAAAACATCCACAAAAATGAGAGGATGCATAAAAAACATTTCCACATAAGAGCAGCATCTAAAGTGAGTTATAAGTGCGGTTGCTGTTAGACGGGTGCAAAAAAACATTTGAATTTGGTAAAGCGAATCCCCAAACACCACAAGACGATTCCAAAAAAATGCAAAACACCACCAAATGCAACAACAGGAAGTACAAGTGTGACCAGAAAACAACCAAAACACTGGATAGGGAAAGTCTCAAAAATAACCACTATAGTGACACAGGGCAGATTTGAGAAAAATAGGCCGTGCAGAGGTGAAAAGTGGCTTCGGGGTTAAGAAAAAACACAAATTTTTCCCTGTGATCTGCAATATCATAAATGCCAAAAATCGCTGTGGCTGTGAACTGTGACAATATAGACGGAGCATGATCTCCCTGCCGCCAGTCAGTGCCCCTGCCGCCCGCAGTGTGTGACTGTCAGGCTCCTCTATGTGCGCTGCTCTGGTACGTTCCCGGGCCTCGTCACCTGCACAGGACATGACACCGGGGCCCTATCACAGCTGGGCGCTCCGGGGGCGGGGGCAGCGCGGGCCGCTGTGGTGACAGCGGCTATTAAGTTGTGTGGTGACAGCGGGAGTATCCTGCACTGCACACCGGCGAACATGGAGAGGAGCAGCACGGCCGGGATAGCCGCGGGGACAGCGTATTCTACTACTTCGCCTACGGCAGTAACCTGCTGAGGAGCGGATCCTGCGGACAACCCGTCCGCCTTATTCCACTCCATAGCCCTGCTGAAGGTGCGGTACCGGCGCTGTGTATATGTAGCAACGGAAGTGGCGTTCTGCTGTGTCATGTGTATACCGCCTGACTATATATAGTCCCGTAATGCTGTATATAATCAAGAATCACATGTCTTAGAGGTTTGAGTATGTGCTGCCTATAGTTATGTATGGTGTAAGACGTGATTTGCTGTGTAGTATACTATATTTTTTGTGCATGGAATGGTATATACCAGTATAGTACGTTGCAGTATGGATGGTATACATGTAACTAGTATGGAGTGTATATGCATGTATACTGCAGTATGGAGTGGTATATGCATGTGTATTCATAGCTGCATGGTGGTATATTACACATGCTGCCGCATGGTGTGGTATATGCCACGTATCTCCACATGGTGTTGGTATATGCCACTATACTGCAGCATTTGTGTGGTATATTGCCACGTATACTGCAGTATGGAGTGGTTAATATGCCATGTATCTGCCAGTATGGAGTGGATATTGCCATGTATACTGCAGTGGATGTGTGTATTGCCATTACTGCAATATGGTGGTATGCCATGTATACTGCAGTATGGAGTGATAATGCCATGTATACTGCCAGTATGGTGGATATGCCAGTATACTGCAGTCATGGTGTGGATAGCCTGCCAGCCCCTGCCAGACAGATCGCACAGAAGATATACAGGGGTCGCCGGAAAGGTGAGTTTAGATATATTTATTTTTTTGTCTCTAGTATAAGCCGAGTTTGGGTTTTTCAGCACATTTTTTGTGCTGAAAAACTAGGCTTATACTCGAGTATAAAGTAACAGCATAAAGAAACAAAATGTTAACAATGTAAACATGACGAGGGGAGGGTCGCATATGAAAGTGTCTGCAAGGGGCATAGGCAGGCGGGGGGGGGCGGAGCCTTCTTGCACTGATGTCATGGCTGGGGGGGAGCTCTTGAACTTGTCTGCCCGGTGGGGGGGGAGGGGGAGCCTCTTGCACTTGTACTGACCTGGGGGAGGGGCGGGGGAAGAGATTACCTTGTCTTGTCTGACGCGGGGGAGAGGGGGGGGAGCCTGCACTTGTCTTGCCTGGGGGAGGAAGGGGGGGGAGTCCTCTGCACTTGTCTAAGCGGGGGAGAAGGGGGGGAGGAAGCCTATACTGAAAATCTGGACATGTGGGACCCGCGGGGGGGTGAGAATACTTGCAACGTGTGCAATGGGCTTGGAGGGGGGGGAATATTGACTTGTATAAATGGGGGAGGGGGGGCGGGAGCCTCTGCACTTGTCTGCAATGGGGGAGGGGGGCGGGGCGCTCTTGCACACTGTCTGACAATGGGGGGGGGGCACCCTATTGCAATTGTCTGACCCTGGGGGGGCCGGGGGGGGAGGGAGAATCTGCAGATTTACGACCCTGGTGGGGAGGGGAGCATCGGGCACTTGTATGACCATGGGTGGGAGGGAGCCTCTTGCATTGTTGACCTGGGGGGAGGGGAGCCCCGCAATTTTCCAGTTTTCAATTTTCCCAAATACCCATAAAAAAAAATAGTCCATGACTGCAGATCACACTATACAAATTTGATCACAGCTGGCGCACCAAAATCTGGTCACGAAGCACCAGAAAGGCCCAACAGCTCCCTGCTAGACCAGTTTCTTTTGGTCGACTTTCGCCAGTTTGACAGCGCAAAAATGGCATGCGACACATGTCATTTGTCTGAGTTTACACTCTCGCCAAAGCCACGCCCTTTCGAGAGATCGATACCGAAGAGTTGTTATGCGATCGAGCACGACCGGCCAAACAAACCCTTTTTCGTCCTCATTTTTTCTGTCCTTCCAGTGTACCCTTTAGCTAATATTTACCCTTATTGGTACTGCAGATGCCAGAACAGCTGTGGTTGCTCTGCATGAGAGCGTACACTAAAACTGGCGGAAAAACTCATACGTAACTGTCCCCACCAATTGATGCCACTGCGGTATCTATGTGCATAAACAAAAACGATGAATATTATTGTCCCAGACCTAGGTAGATAAATGTTGAAGGGAAAGGGGATGAGGGCTATATGAATGGTTTTAAAAGGCAGTCTTATTGCTTTTCTTGTACCAATGCCCTGACGCCCGGAAAGTGTCTAATGTATAACCCGCATGTTAGCACTCGGCCCCGCCTTTTGGAAGGCCCCGACCCCACTAATCATTGGGTTGCTTTTTCCTTGAAATTTACCAATAATAAATGGCCTGATAATAAGTGGCACTTACCAAGACTCTTGCACTTGTCTGCTACAATCTTGGTTACGTAGAAAAGCAGGCCTTTAACCAAACCCCCGGGAGCTCTTGCACTTACGTTGTAATGCCTCGCTCTTAGCCCAATAAGCCCGGGGGGAGCCTCTTGCAGAATTAACACACAGTTGCTAAATGAAGAGAGTCACACAGCATGGGGAGCAGAGAGCGCGGGACACTTCCATTTGAACTTGTATGCCCTGGGCCTAGCCCGAGTAGGTCAGGAAGAACAGCTGTCGCTCCGGGATGCCTCCTTGAAAGGGAGATGAATAATAGAGGGCGAAGGAAAGTGGAGCGCAGATGGAACAGGGGCCAGCCTGACCGCGGGGGGAAGCCTCTTATCGCCGTTGTGCTGACTAGCTGACTCGGGGAGGGAGGTGGGGGGGAAGCCTCTGCCCACTTGTCTTGACCCTAGGGGCTCCAGAGACAACGAGGTGGCGTGGGAGGCCGCACATCAATTGAAAAATCACCCTGCCACAGTGTGGCTTCCTGGCCGGTGATGGGTGGGGGAGCGACAATAGTGCAATTGTCGTACAGCACTGAGCAAGAGCCTGATGGAGGAAGGCGAGACTACTGGAAATTGTTGAATGACACAGGGGGGAAGGGGACGGGATAGAGGGAGCAATAGACTAAGGGGTAGAATATGTGAAAGTTGCTCTGACCGTCAGAGAATGGGGGGGGGAACTCTTGCACTTGTGCTGCATGTGTCTGCAGGAGGGGGGGGGGTGAGTAAGCTATTGACTTGTATAGCCCGGGGGGGGATGGGGAGGGGAGGCATATGTGACACTCGTAGTCCGAACCACTGGTTAGAAGTATGCCAGGAGCACTCGTGAAATTGTCTGCCCTGAGGGAGAGGGTATGCACCCAAGTTGCCAGTTTTCATATTTTCCCATTATACTAGTACCGCATAATAAAAAAAACATAGTCCGTACTTAATTGTCATTGATGACTAAATACTATACTAATATTTGATCACCTGCAGCAACTCTTACAAATACTGTCTCATCTACAGACCTCGCATGTATATACAGGGGAGCAAAAAGGGGCGCACATATTAATTTGGTTGAGTTATCCAGCTTATCACAAACCCGTTACTAGCATGGTGTACCTAATAAAGTGGCCGGTGAGTGTAGATGTCCCATGGCAGCAGGTGGATGATGTTACTCTGCTTCTTCTGGCTTGGTCTTATAGATGTTATATGGCAGGTGAGATGCATGTGGTGAACCGGCCTTGCTAGATATAGATGGAAGATGCATTATGCCATGTACCTGTTCTTAATCAGATCTACCAGCACTTCAAGTCACCTTATAGGGGTTTACTTTCAGATGAATAGTATCATCATCCACCTCACCTGCCATGTAACATGTATGGGCGGACATCAGGGATCAAGACAATCCACCATTCTGACCATTATACCATCAATAAAATGTGACTTCTCCAAACTGAAGCTTCTAATGTCATTATAACTTTCTATCTATATGAGAGGCTTGTGCTATGTATGTGACCTCCAGCTGGTATAGAGAGACATAGTGGGAAGTCATAGGTCAGTGGTGGCGAACCTATGGCACGGGTGCCGGAGGTGGCACTCGGAGCCCTCTCTGTGGGCACCCAGGCTATGATCCAGGTCACCATACCTTCTCCTGCACAGGCAGCCCAGTATGTGCCTCGTTTGGCACTATTTTAAAGTGACTAGAAGTGCAAGAGGAGCAAGGAGGTGCTGACAGAGCTGGATTATCATTATAGACTCTTCTCCGGACCTGTGATTCGTCCTGTTAAGGGACTTTAGAGGTAAACTACATTAATAATCAGAATTTCTCCTTTCTACTGTATTGGTGTCCTCAGGATGCCAATACGTTTGAAACCTGTGAGTTACTTTAGTTACTTTAAATTGGCATTTGGCACTTTGTGAAAAGTATGTGGCTTTTGCTTGTAGTTTTGGCACTCACTCCCCAAAAGGTTCGCCATCACTGTCATAGGGAGTTTTCTAGTTTATTTCTTGCTGTATAATATTTCAATTACAGGCGGGCCCCTACTTAAGGACACCCGACTTACAGCCAACCCATAGTTACAGACGGACCCCTCTGCCCACTGTGACCACTGATGAAGCTCTCTGGGTGATACTATAGCCCCAGACTGCAATGATCAGCTGTAAGATGTCTGTAATGAAGCTTTATTGATAATCCTTGGTCCAATTACAGCAAAAATTTTGAAACTCCAATTGTCACTGGGGCAAAAGAAAAAAAATTTGTCTAGAACTTCAATTATAAAATATACAGTTTCGACTTACATACAAATTCAACTTAAGAACAAACCTCCAGACCCTATCTTGTATGTAACCCGGGGACTGCCTGTACAGACCTGATTCAAAGGGAACCTGTCATTAGATTTTTACCTGATCAAACTACTATCCCCTTAGGTAGAGTGTGAAGTGTTTTTTCTACAAAATCCTGTTTTTAATTGAAATCTCGCCTCTTAACCTATAAAAAAAAAAAAAAACTTCTCATTTGAAAATGAGCAGAGAAGAGTCATATTATGCCCAAGATAAGTAAAGTTAAGAGGCTGCGGGAAGCTGTGACTTCAGGTGACCGTATCTTCAGTTCTGTAGCACCTAGAAACATGGTTCTGGTGTAATATTAAAAAACCTCATCTTCCAGATTGTGGCTCTGAGATACAGGCAGTAAAGGACATACATGGAAATGAGAGCAGCCAATCCAGTTCCCACTTTTTTTTTTAAGCAATCCGAAATATGAGATTCTTATATTTAATATGACACCAGATGCCAATTTGTAGTTACTACAGAATCAAACGCAGGGGTGCCTGAAGTGACTCTCCGCCTGCAACCTCTATACTCATCTAAGGCAAAATATGACTTTTCTCATTTTTACATGGCAATGGGGGGATGAAGAACATTTCATACCCGACCTGAGGATGAAGGGATGTATGCAAATGAGCCTCAGGCTCAATTGCATACAGTCTTGCATACATTCTGGTGGTAGATGCCCTCTAAAGGAAACCTACCATTTGATTTGATGCATTATGAAGCAAACATACCTTGAGAATGCTGTAGCTACACTGATGCAGAAACATATCTTTTTTAATGGTTTTGGTGAAAAAACAATTATGACATTCAGGATAATGAGGCTCTGTCGCTCCTGTGCCTGGCTCGGCTCTTCTCCTCTTACACTGCTCCAGAGAATTATGTTATGACTGAGTTGTGTCTGACAGGCAGAAGCAATAAATTGCTGCACCATCCCCCAGCTGCTGTGTACACGTCATCCAACTCAGGTCGATAAGTCCTGTCTACACGGAGTTTCCTGAACTGTCCAATGTGTTTATGTACGGCAGCCTGTTGCAACCCAGCTTTCCCAAGGTCCTGAATTTTATAATTGTTTTTTTTTTACAAAACCACTCAGCTCAAGGATTAAACAAGATATGTGCCTGCATCAGTGTAGCTACAGCATTCTCATGTTTGCTTCATAATGCATCAAATGGTTGATTTCCTTTAAAATGCATAAAATGTAGTGACAGGTTTCCCATTTCTATTAGTAAAGTTAATCAACAAAAGGGTCCAAAGGGGGTCAACAGTTTCGGAATCTCTACCTCCAGAATCAAAACATAGAATGTTTATATAAAAGAACAGCTCCATTTTCTGTGCAGTGGCTGCAATATGTTACTACAGACAAGTTTCCCTTCATCAAGGGGTTCTCAGCTGCAATTTCGCAGTAAATATGTCCTCATCACTCTGACCCTTTACGTTATTACTTTATCTGTTCAGGACAATTCGCCCGAGTGTGATGTCACATGACTATATTACATGTCCACCCAGCATTCCAAGAGCCCTGAATGGCATATCTGTGGAATACAGCGCCAGGAAAGTGGCCATAATGGTCGTCACCCAGCTCTCCAAGAGCACTAAATGGCATATCAGTTGGGCACAACACCAGGAAAGTGGCCATAGTGGTCGTCACCCAGCTTTCACAAAGCCCTAAATGGCATATCTGTGAGGCACAACACCAGAAAAGTGGCCATAGTGATCGTCACCCAGCTTTCCAAGAGCCGTGAATGGCATATCTGTGGAGCACAGCACCAGGAAAGTGGCCATAATGGTCGTTACCCAACTTTCCAAGAGCACTAAATGGCATATCAGTTGGGCACAACACCAGGAAAGTGGCCATAGTGGTCGTCACCCAGCTTTCCAAGAGCCCTGAGTGGCATATTTGTTGAGCACAGCACCAGGAAAGTGGCCATAGTGTCCGTCGCCCAGCTTTCCAAGAGCCCTGAGAGAGAAGTGGCCATGGTAATCGTCACCCAGCTTTCCGGGGTGCAAAACATACTCATGTCTCACCTCAGCAGCTCCTTCCCCTCCGCCGCCAGCAGATACTCCTTCTCTTCACCATCTCCCGCCTCCTTATTACCGGGAACAAGGAGCTTTGGTTTGGAGACACGACTGAAACCGAAAGATACCGGAGCCTGAGAGGAACCGGGGGCCGCCATTATTATTTTCACACACAGGATGGTACTGCCGGGATAGTCAGAGCGCACAGCATGCTGGGCTGTTGGGCTGTGGCGCGGAGCATCCCGGGTATTGTAGTTCTAAGCTGCTGCACTATTAACCGCTAGCGCTCACTCTGCGGGTTTTAGTAAACTACAACTCCCATCAGCCCAATTAAGACATCAAGCAGTCAGGGGAAAGCTGGGAGTTGTAGTTTAGCATCATCAGAAGTATTTCATACATTATACCATTCCACCACATTAGTCAATGGAAATTATGATTATAACGATTAAAAAAATTACCTCGTCAGACGGTGATCCAATAAGGATTCACCTTTGATATTTCCAAAGCAGTTTGCAACATGATAGCTGTACTCTGATTGGTCGTTAGCACTCTCTTTCACATGCAATATGCTTTCTATTTTTGTGGTAATTTATTTATTTTTAACCAAAAAAATGGATTACAAAATGAAAAGCAAAATAATAATGAAAAAGAAAGCCATCTGCATTTCAAGGTGGCATCTTTTATGCTCCAAAATCCCTCCCAAGTCTAAGGACGTGTTCACACGTGGTATATACGTTGCGTTTAGAAAAACAATCCAAAGGTTACACCCGTGATCATATGTTATGGTAACATTGTTCCATTTTGTTGGAAACGCAATGTTACCTCAACGTCTGATCACAAGTGGAGCCTTTGAATTGCATTTCAAAACGCAACAACGAAGGCCACGTGTGAACGCGACCTAACTGTCCTGTGATTGTGGGATCGTCCTGCAAAATTAGACATAAAATGGGTGAAATCTGTGTAAAATTGTCAGTTTCCATGCCTGCACAACTGGGCCTCTTAAAGGGATTGTGCCAAATTGACACTTCTTTACACACCCTCACTCCTATTGTTCAATACTGTTTGTACCCTGTAATGTATTTTATTTGTATAAGTCCCCTATTAATTGTGAAGCTCTACAGAATATGATGGCGCTATATAAAGCTTACTATTATTATTTATAACATGTCGGCTTAGATCTGTGTATAACATAATAAAATATGGATGTGTACAAGCTCAAAACAAGGATCGTATCTCAGTTCTGGGTCACAGTTATATCCAGGGATTCCCAAGTAACATCATCTATAGCTGTAGATGTCAATTTTTATTTCTTTTTTCTCTAGGTCCAGAGCACCAGTAAGACTTCTTCCAGCGACCACTCAACACTGCAAACAAACTACCCATTCTACAGCTACCCCCTCAGTCCTCTAATTCCCTACACCAGTGATGGCTAACCTATGGCACTGGTGCCAGAGGTGGCACTCAGAGCCCTTTCTGTGGGCACTCAGGCCATCACCAGAGAGGACTCCAGGTATCTTCCTGCAGTCCCAGACAGCCCAGGACTTGCTGTGCACAGAGCTATTTTGAAGTGACAGCTGTACCTATGACTATTTTCTGCTTTATTGGTGTCCTCAGGGGCTGATATGAATGAAAGCTGTGACAGAGAAGGGAGTATAAATCACAAATTAAATTTCTGTGTTGGCACTTTGCGATAAATAAGTGGGTCTTGGTTGTAGTTTGGGCACTCGGTCTCTAAAAGGTTTGCCATCACTGCCCTACACAATACGAGTGCCATTGCTTTTCACTATAGGACCCTGGCTAGTAAAAGAGCATTTTCATATAGACATTATATAGACATGCATCCCCTGCCCCCCAGTATGTAGCCAGCAGCCCCTGCCTCCCAGGATATAGCCAGCAGCCCCTGCCTCCCAGTATATAGCCAACAGCCCCTGTCCCCCAGAATATAGCCTGTAGCCTCTGCCCACAGTATATAGCCTGTAGCCCCTGCCCACAGTATATAGCTTGTAGCCCCTGCCCCCAGTATATATCCTGTAGCCCCTGCCCTCCAATATATATCCTATAGCCCCTGCCCCCCAGTGTATAGCCTGCAGCCCCTGCCCCACAGTTTATAGCCTGTAGCACCTGCCCCCCAGTATATAGCCAGCAGCCCTTGCCCTCCAGTATATAACCAGCAGCCCCTGCCGCCCAGTATATAGCCAGCAGCCCCTGACCCCAGTATATAGCTAGCAGTCCCTGCCTCCCAGTATACAGCCAGCAGCCCCTGCCCTTAGTATATAGTCTGTAGCTCCTGCTCCCAGTATATAGCCAGTAGCCCCTTCCTGCAGTATATAGCCAGCAGCACCTGACCCACAGTATGTAGCCTGCAGCCCCTGCTCCCCAGTATGCAGCCTGCAGCATCTGCCCCCCAGTATGTAGCCTCCAGCCCCTGCTCCCCAGTATGTAGCCTGCAGCCCCTGTCCCCCAGTATGTAGCTTGCCGCCCCTGCCCCTGAGTATGTAGCCTGCCGCCACTTCCCCCCAGTATGTAGCCTGCAGCCCCTGCCCCTATAATATAGCCTATGGCCCCTCCCTGATTGCCCAGCCTATAAGAAAAAAACAAAATGCGTAATCACCTTCCGATGCCCCTCCCCCACAGGTCCTCTTCTTTCCATCGATGCTTCAGCTCCCCGCCCCCTGCACGGTTCCTTTACTTGTGTCATGATGTCAGCTGTTCGCTGACATCATAGTGTATACCGATGGCGGCGTACACACGAAAATGTGGCATCGGAAGATGAGTACACATTTTTTGTGCTGAAAAACTTGTGTATTTATGAACCATTTAATATTTCCATGTAGCAGTAGGTGGGCCCCCTAAAATCAATTTCACTGGTGGGCCCTTGGTCCCCCAGTCCAAACCTGAAGCACACTATTGGAGGACCTCAGATGTGGCCACAACTCCTGAGGGAAGCAAACTGCTTGTAATATTTTGCTTTTCCTAGCTGTCAGTTGAAAGTTTACCTTTCTTCTACAAAGAGGGGATCCCATTAGCACTGTTCTTAAAGGAAACCTAACATCACAGATCTACCTAATAAGGTAGATCCGACAGCAGGCTGCGTTGCTGTATCTGCGCTCAACCAAATCCAGATATGCAGCGCATGCGCAGAACTCCGACTTCGCTGACAGGTGCTGAAGAGAAGCTGATAGGAGGCTACTGGAGCGTAAAGTAGCCGTAGCTCCCAATCTACGGTGCGGCCACTCCACACCCCAGTAGCCTCTGGAGAAAATTTACATATATCGAACATAACAATTTTACAATGTTTTGCTAAAGTAAAAGTTTAAACAAACAAAAAGGAGCATGCCATTGGATCTACCTTATGTGGTATATCCATGATGGTAGATTTCCTTTAAGCTATAAGAAAGACACAGGGGAATCCCCTAATAATCACATACATAGTTTACACTGCCAGTAGCCATGACTGTACTACGACCTTACATTACTGCCAAAAAATCCCATCCCTCCCGTCAGCTTCTGTTTATGACTACCATTTCCTCAAAGGCAGGAAACCGTAACCTCTAACTAGGGCAGATATGTCAGCTGATAGAAAAGAGGACAATATAGAATCTATCCCTAAGAAAATAATTTTAAGTCACTTATAATGATTTAGCACAATAAGGGTGTTCTAATTCAGTTTATGGAAAATATGATTCATGAAGGCTTGAAAGAACTTTACTCGGTCATATAATCACTGAATGATATAAAGTTATTTCTCCCAGATAAGTGTGACGTGGCTATTTACTTACTTTTATTATTTGTAACGTAAAAACCAATATGTTACTTGATAGCACAATGATATTGACCAAAGGTTATGAAGTCACCCATTGGTGAGGGTATAAAAAGTCTCATAATAAAGGTTGAGCTAGTTTCAGAAACAACTTTCTGTGATTGCTTCCGAGCTCATCCTTCTCCTGAATTTGGCTCCTCTCCAATATACTGACCCCCTTGAGGACCACCCTAACATTATTTGGCACTTAACCAACGTAGGGCAGATTTAATCAGATCGGCTTCAGTACTGCAGACCCGGGCAACACAACAGGCTCTATGGCAGAGGACACACAGAACACAAACCCCGGGGACGGTAAGAACTTTATTCTTACACAAACTTCTCTGTGTCTCCTCTATCTCAAAGTCTGCCGCCGGATTTACAGTACGTTATACATAAGTCTTTCATCTCTGTGTCCAATATTTTTTGGCACAGAACCATAGAATATCCTTGAGATACTGAAAGTATATTGGAGAAGCTGTATTTATGTGCTGCTATTTTACTGATTTTATGTTACATGCAGTGGCGTAACTAGAAGCTGATGGGCCCCAGTGCAAAGTCTGTGCCAGGCCCCCCGACTATAATGTATGGTTTATAGTAATAGTCTTCGCATATGGGAAAGTGACACCATAAGGGCCCCTGAACCCCCTAAAGTTACGCCCCTGGTTACATGATCTTGACAATCTTCTCCGTTAAGACTAACCTTTTCTATGACACTGGCTTGTCCGGTTCATGTGCAAGAGGCACCCCTGATGGTTTCCAGATCTTTTTTCTCTTCTTGAGAACATTTAAGTTAGATTGAAAAAGCCATCTTATAAGTCATGATCTATTTTCTGAAGGTACAGGGAGTGAGTCTGTGACGCACACAGATTACGCAGCGCTGCACAGAGCTTGTCAAATCGGTCCGTGTCCCTAATGGGGCCAAATTGGTCCCTGTCCCTCACAATCTATACAACCTACCAGTATATTTTGGAGTGTGGGAGGAAACCGGATGTCCCAGAGGAAACTCACACAAACACAGAGAGAACATATAAACTGGGACCTGAACCCAGTGCAGGTGCCGATCTCATAATACTCTAAGGGAAATGGCACCAGGGGACTCTAGAAACTACTTTTTGAAACAATCAATGGTTTGGTGTCACAATAGATTAGAAGAAGCAATTGCATCACTGATCGACATAACTCGAGTTCCAAGTGACACAGTAGATTAATTCTGAGTAAATCTAAAATTTTATTTGATTAAAATTT
Organism: Engystomops pustulosus; assembly: GCA_019512145.1. NCBI lineage: Eukaryota > Metazoa > Chordata > Amphibia > Anura > Leptodactylidae > Engystomops > Engystomops pustulosus. The sequence continues at coordinate 16,761,413 of CM033647.1, read as the reverse complement.
GATGAGGTGAAAGTAGAGCAGGTAGGTATCAAACTCTTTTACAGAGCCTTTATAAATGGCTTTAAACCACAAAGTAGACAAAAAGAGCAGGCACCAAGACCTGATTGGAGAACCTGTGATATTGAGGAACTTGTACAGGTAGATTATGTGAAGCTAGTCCCGGGACAATGATCTAGACATAGATTCAAGTGTCCTAATTGTGGAAAACTATGGGACATATTAGGAGGAATTGTAAGCCCCCATGAAGGTCCTATTAGAGCTCCAGGGGAACAGCTATCCCATAACACAGTAAAACGTCACATAATCCATGCCCTGACCTTTCGCAGCCTTTCGATTTTAATAATAATAATAATAATTCTTTATTTATATAGCGCACACAGATGACACAGCGCTGAACAGAGCTTGCCAAATCGGTCCCTGTCCCCATTGAGGCTCACAATCTAATTAACCTACCAGTATGTTTTGGAGTGTGGGCAGAAACCGGAGGACCCGGAGGAGACCCATGCAAACACAAAGAGAACATACAAACTCTTTACAGATGTTGAACTTAGTGGGACTTGAACCCAGGACCCCAGAACTTTTACATGGAGATACCCTTTAATTCTCAGAAGGGCGGGGGGCGGGGCGACATATCAGTTTGCTAATCTGTACGCAAGCAAGATTTTTGCTTAGTTTACATAACCATCCCATGTAAAATATAACACTCACCATCTAAATCACTCTCCTGCCGCTGACAGTTACCGCCCCGGTATGGATTCCTCTGTCCTCAGATTGCCTTTTCCGCCTGATAAGCAGCAACGTATTAAACAATAGATAGAAGAGTTAAGTATTTCGGGGCTATTAATAAATCTCAGTGACCGCAGTCCATACAAGCTTCTGCACGCCCATAAAAACACAAATGTATGTGCTCCATACGTGGCAATAATAGCTTTATGGAACTATGGCTAACTTATTTATACCTTTCCTGCTCCCTGAAATCCGGGATCATATTGCAGCGAAAAGAACCACACACTAATTTTAGATATGTTCTCAAGCTATTTTTTGCTCAGCAATTAAGTAGTTGCTTAAAGGGGTTTTCCGAAATCATTTAGGGAGCCCATTTTGTCAGGCCGGATTTAGTTGTCCCCAGACCTACTATTTGAGCTGAAAATAGGAGACAATTGCTCTTTGACAATTGCTTATCTGATCATCAGCCCTGCAAACATGTTTCGGAATAGGTGACATTAAGAAACACCCAATTGTTTGTGGATCCTGCCAACATAGTGGGGCTCATTTACTAAGGGTCCGCGGAGCACATTTTCGTCGGGTTTCCTGATGATTTCCATTTTGCGCCGCATTTAACGGGGGATTTTGGCACACACGATCCGAATTTGGCGCATTGGCGCCGGCTTGCACGCGACAAAAATCAGGGGTCGGACAACCAAACAGATTCGGACTACGCGCAGGATTTAACATTTCAAATTGTGTAGCAAGACACGCACTTACATACACCGGGAGGAAGAAGGTGAACTCCGGCGGACCTGAGCGGGGAAGCGACGGATGCAGGAACTCGGCCGCACGAGCTACATGAATTGCGCCGGACTTCATCTTCGTCGAACCGTCCGGATCGGGGATCGCGACAGGACCTGGTAAGTAAATTTGCCCCAATGGGATATGGCGTGTGCTGTATGAAGGGTTTGGGAGGCTGCCAGATAGGAAGAGATTGTATTGGCCATGTTTGATTTTTTGTAGCCAGGTGTCTGGCAGCTGTTCATAGGAATGTCTGCGTGTTGCATCAGCGTTACTAGAAGAATTGTGGGCTGTCAGGACAACTCCCATCTGCCCTGGACCTTACATGTCATATAATTGTTCATGGTCCTTCAGGGCACTGATCCCTATCTGCCCCATCTATAAATGGCTGTGTACATGCAGGGAGTGCAGGACATGTGCGAGCACCGTGCCTCAGGGACGGAGGGAGGAGGAAAGTGTCTGCTAATGTTTTCCCATGGAACCCTTCAACAAGCTCTCTCTTGTCAGACTTTGTCTTCAGTCACTATGGATACAGGGAGTGGTTATATACTGTATCACCGGGACGCTCAGCCTGTCGTGTTCTACAGCAGTGATCTGCCATTTATATCAGGCCAAAATACGCTGCTATATTTAGTTGTGAAATTGGCCTTTTATGTTCCTGATGTTTACAGAGTCGGGAAGAAATTAATGTTGACAGCCGCAGGCGGCTCGTCTTAACCCTTTCAGTCCTGCAGCACTAGACGCCGCACACCTCTCCTACTTACTGCCGTCCTTATGGTGGATACAAAGAAGAGGTATATGGGGCGGCTCATCAGTGCCATCATTACACTGCTATCAGATTAATAGCGTCATCTAGTGCACATAAATAATCCAACCCTAACAATGTACGAGGAATTGTTTCACGAAGAACAAAAAAATTTTGTATCTGGGAATAAGAAAATGATTGCAACGTGGAAACATAATGCAAACGCGTTCTGCAAAACTGCGCCATGTCCCTTATAGTAATATGAATATATGGTCAGCAGGGTGTTACCAATGTGATAGGGGTGTGTCTGATGATCCAATCAGATACAAGCACACAAGAGGGATACGCCCGCTTGACAAGAGGAATGGTAATGTCCCGTTTATTCATAAATTTCTAGAACAAACAATGGAGGAATGGTACAAGTAATTGATATAAGAAATGATGCCCCAGAATCGTTCATGAAAAGTATTTACTTATTTTTACGATAAAAGAGGAATTTTCACCCCTCCCATCAGTTCCAGTAGTGAGGCATCCACTGATTCTGATGTAGTTGGAAATTTATCGCTAGCCCCAAACCATTCCCAGGTAATTGTTATGATTATTTTCAGATCTCTACTGTCAGATGGGTGGGGCAAGGCTGTCTGCTCCAGACTAGGACCTCCCATCTGACTGTAGGATGTATAAATAACATATTGGATACAGAAACAATGTTAAATAGGTTCTACGCAGTCAAATGGGTGGTCCTGGGCAGGAACACATTGCATGGCTCCACCCATCTGAGAAAAGTCTGTTCTCCAGATTGCTAAGGGTCCTGTTCCGGTGATCAGTGGGGGTCCCAACAATCAGACCCTCAGCAATCAGCTTTATATCCTGAATCTTGAGGATAGGGGATGACTTAAATAGTTTTAAACAGCAGAAAATTCCAGCAATACAAAGGCTTAATAGAATTCTATTCTCTATTGTACTTCAGTATAAAACTGTGACAACACAAAGGTACACGAAGGAACAGCGTCCGGCCAACGTGTTTCAGCTAAGTCTTTGTCAAGGTCCTGTTACACTGTTAGTAAGTGATGATAAACCAGGCACCGTGATTGTGGAAATATTCTTACATCTGTTATTCATGACCTTCTTCCTTCTAAAATCTACTTTTATAATTATGCTAATGGGCCTGAAAGGCTAATTTGGCAGTGCCCAGAACCCCTCCATGCTGTAGCTTCAAAGGGTCTTACAATGCCCCTCCCTTTCTGTTCACTCAGCACTCCCCCCTGCCTGCTGTAATCTCACCGCAGCACAGGAAGTTTTGGCACATAGTGGCAGGGGGAAGTGTTCCTGCACAGTGTAACAGCCTGTGAATCTGAAACACGGAGGGGCTCTTTTCTGGCTCATTAGCATAATTTTAAAGTTGATTTTAGAAAGAAGGAGGCCATGGATAACAAATATAAGAAGATTATCACAGTCCCGGTGCCTGGATCTATGAGTACGTTTTGATGGTTTATCATGATGGATTCTAATGGTGGATTTCCTTATTTCCTATCTTATTGTGACATCTGTGGGGTGGACCGATCAGTGGCGTGCATGTCCTTATTATGTTATTCATAAAAACCCCATAACAATATACTTGATATTAGGAAGACTTCTGTATTATTATGTATTACAGCCGCCCCCGCCCGTGTCTCTATGTCAGGGGTGTGCCCAATAAAAGCGAGGTCCTGACACACATTTAATGCTATCAGCTATTTGCTAAACAGACAAATAGGTAAAAAACTGCAAATAAATGCAATTATGGCCAGCCAGGTCTGAGATACAAGATGGGCAGAATAGAGGTGTCACGTCCCATTACTGCGCCGACACCTGATGTACTAGGAGACCCCCACTCAGGTCAGGTGCCCCCCTCCTTCCACAGCTTCACATGTCAAATCCAATCAGCGACAACAAAGCGCGGGGCGAGAGAACACAGCTGTACGGTGCTAAGACCTGACAGCAACTACCGCACAGCGTCAGCCCGCAACATGGAGTGTAAGCTCATCTGCCAAGCAAAGGCAGCAATAGCAAAATATTCTCAGGGTGCAAACCTCATGGCCAATGTGGGGCTATTAGAATTCACTTCTACAAGTAATGTAATTCCAGATCTTCTAATTTTACAAGTACCAATATATCACCTGTGCTAGTAGATTGTCCCTAGTGCTCTATATGGAGGTATCAGACACTGGGGCACATTCACTAAGAATGTAGGAAACTGCACTAAAAGTTCTCTGCCTGTGCATAATGACAGATTCACTAAGATTGTTTGCCAGAAATCATGAATCTGGTGCTTCCCTGCACTGGCCCCGACAGAGTTCACCAACTTTTTTGTGATGCACCTTTAACATAATGCTATGGGTAGCACGGTGCCTCTGGGTTGTTAGCATTACAGCCTTGCAGCGCTGGAGACCTGGGTTCAAGTCCCATGCAGGTGAACATCTGCAAAGAGTTTGTATGTTCTCTCCGTGTTTGTGTGGGTTTCCTCCGGGTTCTCCGGTTTCCTCCCACACTCCAAAACATACTGGTAGGTTGATTAGATTGTGAGCCGCATTGGGGACAGGGAAAGATTTGACAAGCTCTGTGCAGCGCTGCATAATCTGTGTGCTCTATATAAATAAAGAATTATTATTATTATTAACATAGGGCGTGCAACAGACTTTGCATGTTAAATCTGGCGCATGCTTGAACGCCCCCTAATTTGTGTCGCACGGTGGCTAGCGCAACACAATTTTAGTGCAGACATTTCTTAAATACCTGTGCAGCCAGTTCACATAGAAAAGAAAGTACAAAGGCCATCAGTAAACCGGCACAAAGCGCTTAGTAAATGTGCCCAAACATGCTGCCCAAACAGACAGGACACTTTGTACAATCTGATCAGCTCATCCTGCTCTATAATGTGCCACCTGCAGATAGGATACTATGTACAATCTACTAAGCTCCTCCTGCTCTATAATGTGCTGCCTTGAGATAGGACACGATATACAACGTGCTCAGCTTTTCCTGCTCTATAACATGTTGACTGCAGATAGGACATTGTGTACAATGTGCTCAGCTCCCCCTGCTCTACAACATGCCACCTGAATATAGGACACTATTTACAACATGTTCAGCTTCTTGTGCTCTATAACCTGCTTACTGCCCATGAGACACTTTGTACAATCTACTCAACTACTGCTGGCTGCTCTATAACATACTACCTACATATAGCACACTATGTGCAATCTGCTCAGCTCCTCCTGCTCTATATTACATGGTGCCTGCAGATAGGACACTATGCACAATAGGCTAGCATAAGACACTATTCTGCATAGCGCCTTCTGCTCTATAACATGCTGTCTTAACATTATTGGTGACAGCTTCATATCAAGTGAATATAAGCAACACCTGTCCCAGGATTTTAGAAAATATACGCTCATTTATATTCTTTATAGATCGCAACACACAAAAAAAAAATGGGATGCTCTGAATTCCCTCTGCCTTCACCACTTCCACTGGGAGATAATTCCATGAGTCAAAGCATTTTCTGCGAGGGAGAAACGTATTTTTCGCAGAATCTCAATCCAAACAATATTAATGTGTTACACCCCCTCTGGGGTTAAGAGCATTTTATCTGTGAATTCATTATTTTGCCAACAACGGATAAAAGAATCTCCGGGCTCTAATGACGGAACCTACAGCTGATTCCCACGTAACTACTGCAATTTCAGCAATTCTTCCTCCAAATCATACAGGCGGATGTCTCCCCTGACCAACCCATATCACACTTGACTGGCAAAATGATGGCCTGGCGTTTGGTTAAATTGTTCTCCCTGTCAATAGAAGAAAAAAAAAAAAAAAAAAAGCTGCGAAAAAGCGTCAGCGTCAGCCACCCCCTTCTTCCCATCTCTTCAGCCTCTGTGAAGCTAAAAGGAGATTTTTCGGTGCATTCATTCAGAATATATGTGGATTGGATTTTGTCCTTAAAGGGACGTGGTCACCCGACAAGAAAGACTACAAAATATATTAAAGGAAATTTGCCATCAAAATCCAAGGACATTTACTTGTAGATCCAGACACCGTGACTGTGGTAATCTTCTTATATTTGTTATCCATGGCCTCCTTCCTTCTAACATCAACTTTTAAAATTATGCTAATGAGTCAGAAGTGCTAAGGAGAAAGTATCAGAGCCACTTTCCACTACCAGTGTGTCAAGGGAGCAAAGGGAGGTGATTCTGTACAGCTATACGCTATATAGCTATAAAGCTAACGCACTTCAAGTACTTCAAGCTCAATAGCATTTTAAATGTTGATATTAGAAGGAAGGAGGCCATGGATAAGAAATAGAAGAAGATTACCACAGTCACGGTGCCTGGATCTATGAGTAATGTCCCTTGTTTATCATGATGGATTTTGATGGCAAATTTCCTTTAAAGGGAACCTACCACCACGATTCTACCTATAGATCGGGTGGTAGGTGGATGAATGAGACGTGAGGATAGCCCTTTTTGGGCTAATCCTTATGTCCCGGCTATCCTTTTGTAAACTTTAATGTCTTTATATGCTAATTTTTTTAAGCGGCTACTGGGGCGTGGAGTAGCCGGACATGAGGCTACTAGTCGCGGCTACTCCACGCCCCAAGATTTATCGATACTTAAATTTGATGGTAGATTTCCTTTAAATATATCATACAAAGAGGCGGAGCTCGCTCAGCTAAAAAACAGTAAGCAAATAAAAGTAAAAAAATGAAGGCAAAATTTGCAGAAATTTTTTCTTTATTTTGTGAATTTTTCTAAAGTCTAAAATTGGATAACAGGAAAATTCAGAAAATATCTATCTCCCTCTTGCTTCATACTTTGTTCGATATTTCCGTTCTGAAAACCGGAAAAAAAATATTTATATACAAACATGCAAATTTTCATCTCAGTGCACAAAGAGTGTGGCCATCTCTGCCATTTTCTGCTGTCATTTTCATTACCTACTGTCTCTTTTCACAATGATTGACCTCCTCTAAACAAATAAGAAGTAGAAAAGAAGAAAAACAGGAGCACTTGCCGGAGTGGCTCCGCCCCTAATGCACAGAGGAGCTTGATTGCATGAAGAGAAAAACAGACTTTTCTCTAACAAAAACAAAACATCCAAGTCATATCTGGTGAGCTTAGAAAGTTTCCTACACAATATTGTGTTTTAGTTACTGGGTAATTTTGGACCTGCACGCCAAGAACAAATAACTAGGCCATTAGGTCGCATTGACGTCTAATAGGTACATCCGTTTTTCATCCTGGTCTCATAATCAAAAGACTGTATACATGAGGTGAAAGCAATGCAACATCGCCATGCCATCATATAAAATTGGAGATATAATGTGGTACGGTAATACTGCATAAAGTGTGGCAATTCCGTTCCTTGGAATTTTCTCGTCATAGTTTTTTAAAACTCATTCTTAGTTCTGAAGAGCATCTTACATAAATATTCTCAAAACTTCAGCATAGACGAGCCCGTGCTTTATTTCAGATCATCCACCTGGCGGCTACCGTCTTACTTTAACTTAGCTAAGAGAATGTATAGAAGAAAAGGGGTAAATTATTCCTAATTTTTCCTTCAGATCCCATGAAATTAACCCTTAAAAGGGAACCTGTCATCAGGAACAGGCACAATCAACTCTACTCATCCCTCCACTATGCCTTTGTTAAAGTGCTGTTGTCCGGGCTTAAATCCTCCTCCACCCATATGTAAAATCCTTCCCTAAATGTTTCCCACTTTGTGTGAGATGGCCCCGCCCACTGCCACATGGCCCCACCCATCATGGCTGGGTGAAATCGTCTGCAGTTTCCTGCTCAGTGATCACTGCTAATAGAACCTGCAGTGAAAGGGACAACATTATGGTAAGGACAGGAATAGGACTTCCTGTCTGCTCAAGCAGAGATTTAAAGAGCTGTCATTCAAAAGAAGGAGTGGGAGAAAACTTGACTCTTCTGTTCAGAAGATGACTCATCTCTAATCATTTGCATATCAGAAAAAAAGCCATAATTAGGGTGCCTCATTGGCAGATAATATGAGGAGGATTTGAACCTTTTACCAGTGGTATTACAGGTGTGAGGGGTACAATTCTGGTGACAGCTCCTATTTAAAGGGCGTTTTCAGCTTTTCAGTGATATTGATTACCTGTTCATAGTCATAGGAAAAATCATAAAACCAGGATAGTAATGGTCCGACACCTGACAACCTTTCCTGATCAATTGATTGCTCCAGCACCTCAACCACCACACAGAGTACAGCTCCAATAGTGGCCAACCCCTGGTACTGCAACTTAATTAATTTTTTAAATCATGTGCATGTGGGTCTACCTGCGCCTATTTGTTGAGAAGTGCCTAATTTTGTCAATAGATGGTAGAACGGTATCATGAACATTGGATGGAAATCTGAGGGGGCACACTACATTAGGGACCGTAGAGATTTGTCAACATATGAAAGAACAAAATGGTCACGCCTGCCGGCCGGAGGGCGTTTCCTGCCAAGTCTTTCATTGAAAATCAAACATATTATAGGAAAGCTGGCACAACCTTAACTTAAAGAAAGCGAGATTTATGATAATGATACTGCACAAGTACAAACTGCCTATGGTGTGATCACGTATATAAATATATGAATTTTAGTAAAGGAATATCATTCCCCCATTGGCCATAAGTTTCACCTTAAGCGAGAATTACAGGTAGCCAATTTTATTCTTTATAAGCAGACTACATGTGTTTGTAATATTTTTTTAACTTTGTATTCCTGTTATATGTTTTTTATGACTTTATGGTCTTCAATATCCATCGGCAAGTACTAGCCATAATTTCATAGGATTGAAGTAGCCAACCAACCAGTCTGGACTATGGTAACTAGCCTTTAGGAATCGATTTTGATTTGTTCTTCCACCTCACAATCTGTTCCGAAATAGAAATGACTTCTAAAATGACTAGTCTGCGCTACATCTCTTCTAAGGATGACAATTAATTACTAGAAATTCTTAAAAATTTTATAGATTTCAATATAACATACAAAAAACAGAGCCTTCAATGTGAGTAAAATATATAATCATTTGTGATCGTAAAATTGGGTATGGAGGGGGTGCAAGAAAACTAAAGTGTAACCCCCATCCCAACATTTCATCAGAATTATGTACCTTAAGTTGAGGTCTGGTGGACAAGGGATGGGACATGCGGTCATAGGCCTGGAGGCTCCCCTGCCATGAGAAAAAAACAAATTACACACATGAGGCAGGTAAGCACCCACTATAACCATGCACCTCTTTATGTCCCTAGTCCTCAAATACAAATACCCCCCAGGGATTATAGGGTTCATAATAAAATTAGTAAAAATATAGTATTCATTAAAAAAAAGCAAATGAAGGGTTTATTAAGTAATATTTTATTAAATTAGTTATGCATATACCTGCCTCCACTCTACTGCTTGTACTCTGCTCTAAGTGAAAGCTGCTGGAGCCTGCTGCAGCTTTTACTTTCACCTTATGGGAGGAGCTGAGGATCAAATGGGAAGGGATAAAGGCAGAGAGGACCTTCCTCAGATTACTTGTAGTACCTACAGCCAAAATTTGCTAAACTTTATACAATGGCTCTACCACATGTTATTTCGCCTATTTGGCCAAAGATCACCAGTATGACCATATTTTAGTCATTCTCCTCTGCCTGTAACCATCTAATTTGTATTTGATGTCCACCTGATGTTTTCTGACCTGTTTATAAAAAAAAAAAAAAAAACACGGATCGGCTATGTTGATATTCAGCATGCCGATCCCTTGTACTCAAAAAGGAGAAAAGCCACCACCAAAGGTGTCTGGGAGTGGTCTACTCCCCTCTAGACTCCTCCCTACTCTGTTCAAAAACATTAACTTTTTACTAAAATGAGCAGAACTACATAAAAGAGGTGAAGTACCTAAGACAGTGATGGCGAACCTTTTTGAGGCAGAGTGCCCAAACTACAACCAAACCCACTTGTATAAATAGGAAGTGCCAACATGGCAATTTAGGCAGTAACATGTTACTACCTGTTTTGTCACTGTTTTTAATTGTATTGGCATCCTGAGGACACCAATAAAGTTGAAATAAAGAGGAGAAATTCAGAATTCAGATTATCATTGTAGCTTCCTTCCAGGGTCCCCTGAAGAGGAAGAACTTCGGGGCCCAGAGCAGGAGCTCCAATAATAACGTAACCTTGTCTGCACCTCCTGTAGTCCTGGGCAGCTAACAATGTGTAGCTTTAAAATAGCACTGATCACAGCACATCCTGTGGCCCGGGACTGCAGGAGGAGGTTTTGAGTCTTGTCTGGAAGCACTGTGCTGGGGTGATGGCCCGGGTGCCCACAGAGAGTGCTTCGAGTGCCACCTCTGGCACCAGTGCCTTAGGTTCGCCACCACTGGCCTAAGAGATAACTACCTAATCTGTGAGGACCCAACAGGTAGGATTCCACCGATCCCGTTCTCACTAATTTTTGGAGCAAAGGGTGAGCATGCATCCTGCCACTCCATTCATTTCTGTGGGAACGGCCAGAGATAACTTCCTAAATTGGGACAACCCCTTTAAGAGTATACGGTCAACTTCGGAGCTGCATTCACAATTCTGTGAGTTGATAAACTAATAGTTTAGCGAGGCCTCTGAATACAGTATAGGAAGAAGCTACAGCAGCTTCACCTAAGACCTTTTTGTGAATCCAGTGATTAAAAATTTAGGTGGAGACACTGGTTGAGAAGCAGATCCAATAATATCTCAGAAAGTATCAGGACATGAGATGCTTTTGTTGCTCTACAAATTGGGGAGATCACATTTCTTATGACTATAGTTTGATGGGGGAGATTTATCACAAGTTTCTGAGGTAAAACTGTTTTAGTTGCCCATGGAAACCAATCAGCGCTCAGCTTTGGGAAAATGAAAGCTGAGCTCTGATTGGTTGCCATGGGCAACTAGAACAGTTCTGCTCTCAGACACTTCCGATAAATGTCCCCCATTATGTCTTCTCCAGCAGTTTTGTGGCAGAGAAGGCACATGAATCTTCCCCTTCCTGCCAGTTTTCTGGCTTCTTCCCCTTCCATGCCATTTTGGGCATGTCTAGGAAGGGAGAGGGGGCAGTAAGGAATTTGAACCAGTGGAGACTATGGCAAAATAACTTTGCCAGTACAGTCTTTGTTTACATGTCCAAACTGGATAGGTGTGCCAGAGCTGCCAGTCTTAATGGATTCCCCCTTAGATTTTTACTTGTACTGATTGAAGTTTCTTTAAGAAAAATCTAAAATCTAGGTGATTTCTGCACTGGAGGCTATAGAATTATGAACATATGGATTGATAATACAGGCAATAACCCTTTACAACTCATTAAATCAGTATAGTGTAGGGAACTGTTGTTTATTTTCATTCTTGACCCAAGTCGATGGCCCCCCTCCCACCAAGCCAAAACAATTCCCTACACTGTACTCACACACAAAATACAATTATATCGTACAACTGCTGTCTACTCATATTCCATTTGGAAAATTATAATCCTATGTCATGTGATTGTAAAACTAATTTGCCTATTCCTTTCCCAGAATCTCACATGTAAAGATAGCCTGCATAGGCCATCTCCATAAGGAGATTAGTTGGTTCCCTGTCCCAGTTAAAGATTATCTGGGTATATTTGTAAATGATAACTATATAGGTAAGTGATTTACTTTTATATTATTAGATAAAGGGAATCACAGAACCTTTTACTGCCTCCACCTACAAGAACCCTGTACATATTTCATTAATCCTATCCAATTCTGCATCCAAAATTCTCATACTGTCAAATGGGCGTGCTTAATGTGTAACACACATCCCCAGGTCCACCCCTAATTAGCATATTGGGTGTAATGACTAAAAGCATTGATCGATTAGGAATGGTGAAAACATTCTACAGAAAACATTCCAATGTGGACAGAATCGGAGGAGTTACAACTGGTGTAGATGGAGGTAATTCCAAAGGTTTTCCCCAATTTGCAAATGGTGATCGCAACTGATTAACACTTCGTTAGCAAGTACTTGGCGCTCTAGCTGGGTGGTGGTACTTTTAGTTCTCATTGGTTAAAGGAAATCTTACCAGGGACACTAACTCATAGATCCAGGCACTGTGACTGTGGTAATCTACTCTGTGATCCATGGCCTTTTTCCTTCTAAAATCAACCTTTAAAATTATGCCTCTGTGCCAGAAGGGCTCTTGGGGGTTTTACAAGAGCCCCTTTGTGCTGTAGCTTCACAGACTACATTGTGAAGGAGCACTTCCTACCTCCCACTCATGCAGAGTGAGGTATAAGGGCTGAGGGAGCCAGGGGAAGGGGTGAGCTGCAAAATAGAGGGGCTCTGGTAACTAGCACTTCTGGCTCATTAACATAACTTTACAAGTTGGTTTTAGAAGAAAGGAAGCCATGGGTCACAAATATAAGAAGATCACCGCAGTCACGGGGCCTGGATCTATGAGTAAGTGTCCCTGGTTTATCAGGATGGATTTTGATGGAATTATACAGTTACTTATTTGTAGTCTTTATATGATTCAGTGCTCTGACTGCACGGCATGACTGAACATTGGACAAGAAGATATGGATTTCTCCCCGTAATTGTAAAATCTGGCTCCTTAAACTCTAAAACTTTACACTTATTATGCAGCTAAAATAAGATAAAACTCAAAGCAAACCAGCGAAAAAAAGAGACTACACATGAATGTAACCGGACTCACTGGTGACTCCCGGAGTGAGCACCCCAGTGCATTGTGGGGCTTGTAGTGTCAGTTCGCAGGTTACGGCTCAAGTTGTAATGCCTCAGCGCCCTCATAATCCCTGTGTCTTCTGTCTTTCAAAGAATTTCTCTGGCATTATGAGTGCAAAGTCATCAAAAGCAGCCTGGAGTCTTCTCATATTAATCCCCAGTGTGCACACTATTGTAATGTATTCTGCTCCTGTATCCGGCCTAAACCCTAAATAATCCTTATTACTGGCTCTGGAATACATTGAGAGGAAAGTGAGACGAGGAGGACGGCCTCCCTGTAACTCGCCCCATCCATTCTTACATCAGTAGGAGCTTGGAATCTACTGGAAGATTTTCCTGGCAACCAGCCGCTAAGGATAGCCCCTCTGATCATTTTTAACAGAGCAAATTATACCCTATATTAAGAGACAACTTAATGGCTACTTAAAGTAGAAATACACTGTGTTTTTATGTTTTTACACATTTGTGAGTCCAGTGTATTCATGAGCTGCAGTTATTTTTTAACATCCACAAGCCACTGATTGACAGCTTTCTCCCTATGCAGAGTAACTTCCCTATAGATGTTCTGTATCCTCATCGCAAACAGAACCAACTTATGATGTCTTTAGGCTACTTAGTTTTTTCTGTGTTTTAGCTACCTACAGACATTTGTGAGTCCAGTGTATTCATGAGCTGCAGACTCTTTCAGTCCACAAGCCACTGATTGACAGCTTTCTCCCTATGCAGAGTAACTTTCCCATAGATGTTCTGTATCCTCATCGCAAACCAGAATCAACTTATGATGTTTTAAGGCTACTTAGGTTTTTTACAATATGCTGTATATTAGCTACCTACAGACATTTGTGAGTCCAGTGTATTCATGAGCTGCAGACTCTTTCAGTCCACAAGCCACTGATTGACAGCTTTCTCCCTAGCAGAGTGACTTCACCATAGATAATCTATATCCTCATTACAGCCAGAACCAACTCAAGATGACTTAAAGGCGTTTGCCCATGGGAGAAAGTTCGCAAATTGTAATCCCCTAGTGATGTTTACACACTAAAGATCCTTTTAACTCCTTACTTTGCAATTTTACTTAGTTTTATTGTTGTTTTAGCTTCTATCTCTCAGTGCAAGATTCCACAGTGTGGGCGGGGACTCTCTAAGCAGACGCTTCATGATCCCTCTGTGCTGTGAGATGCTGTGTACTGACAATGTGCTTAGATTATCAGGGTAGAGGGTTTATCTACACTTTTATTTAGCTTCTGAAGATTCTTCTAGTATCTGACACATAGAAAAAGAGAAATGAGATATAAAACACAATGACACTCTCAGCTCTGCTAACTCAACTAATAAATAAAACACACAGTGAGCTCTGCTATAAAGACCTTATCTGTCTGTAGCTTGTAGAGCAAGTCTCTGCACACTGTTGCTTGTCAGCAGGAAGTGCCTGTGTCTGAGCTGGTCTTTTAATACATGGAGGCAGAGCACACTGCAGTGTGCAGACAAGAGAAGCTATTCATGAGAAGAATCGACCATAGTCAGAAGAATTACGGTTGTATCCAGAGAAAACCGAAATTGTAAACACCAGGAATGATAAAGACAGGTATTTATGATAAAGTGCTGTATTTTTGTTATGTGATTTAGACAATTTTTTCATATTTTATTATCCTGAGTATATTTACGAATCTTGCCTTTGTGTGAATACTAATTTAAGGCTTTTTTTTTTGCAATATGCAATGTTTTAGCTGCTTACAGCAAATTAATTTTACTGACATTTGTTAGTCCACTGTATTCACGAGTTTCAGACTCTTTCACTTTACAAGCCACTGATTGATGGCTTCTCACCATGCACCATGTTAAGTAAGTGGCTGAAAGAGCGGCTTGTTGGTGAAAGAGCTTACAGCCCATTAATACACTGGACTCAACACTTCCAGCAACTATTTTTATATAAAAAACACAAAATACAATCTGGTTACAAATAATGTAGAAATGGCTAATATCCGATCACAGAGAGGGTAGTGTGTGTTGCATACGACAGTAGAAGTTTTCTACGTACTCTCTATATAGAGAGTATAGAGGTATTCATCTCATGACTGGGCTCTTCTGTCTCCGATGTAGAAGCAGGATATTAATTTCTATTTGAGGGGGTCAGGATGGCACTGGAGGGATATTTTTTGACTAAGGAAGTAATAGATGGAGCTTCTTTCGACAGTAATAGCCAGAACAACTACATATACAAAGGACAAGAATGGAAAACACAGAGAAACGTTTTTTCTTCTTGTCGTGTTCCAGGACCCATTTTGACATTTCAATCCATTTGGTTAAAGAAAATACAGATGTGTCCTTCCTTACCTTTTTTTTTTTTTAGATATCCCGAGATAAGTGGTATGAGATTACAAGCTTTTTGAAAAGCTCCTTACACAAAAATTTCTTTAGCCCACTTATCTTGATATATTTCGGGCCAGGAGAAAAGGAAACGGAAGACACATGTGAACCCATAAGTCTGTGTACATTGCTAAATATTGCTGAACTAGATGAATGAAGTCTAGTAAAGTCTCTACGTTGAGGCCTTCCAGGACTAAAATTTAGATTGCTAGACCTCCTTCCATCGTATGGTCTAGTCTTCAGCTTAGGCTGTAGATGGCGGCTGGTAGCTAGCTGTTGTGGCTAGCTCATGCCCGCCATTGACTTCTATTTTGCATGGACATGGCGGACCATGACCAAGCAGAATGGGTTTTCCATAAATTATAAAGCAGGTCCTATTTCTGCCCATATTTCAGGACAGCTGCCCAGTTCCATCTGCCCGAAACGGGACGAAAACACTCCCCTGTTTGCGTGCCATATCAGCACACGTACATGCACGTGAGGCCTTAGTCCTATCAAACTAGGCTATACCAAGCAAAACCTGTGGGTGCCATATCCTTATTAATATCTTATTAAATTCTGGATACTCCCTTTAAATTAGACCTAATGGCAATCATTTTTGCACTACACTTATTAAGTTGGCCATTAACAAAGACCATTATCTGGAAAGTATTTGTGATGTTTCCACATTTATGTATGGACCAAAAACTACAATAAGAGTAAAGAAAATTGGGTACAACTACTAGAGCAGATGTGCTGCAGTATAATCTCACAGAGTGAACGACAGGGCATCTAGAGCCGAAACGCTTTTGGCCGTAGCATGCGGAGGGACTACATCGCAAGCACCTCTTATAGCCCCCCTCCTATCCCATATCACTGCCGGGGAACTCACACCTATGCAAATACACTGAGCTGTGCATGGATTAGCATATGCAAATAGCTCTTATGCATATGTATTTTCAGATGTGTTGGCTGCAGGGTGAGGGTGGAAAAGGCCAGCAGAGAATAACTCTATCCTGAGGGAGGAGAAGAAGATGAGAGACTGACCCTGGTATTAACTCTCTCACTGCTACATACAAGCTAAAAGGATTATATATGGGCACCATGTAAAATGTACAGGTCCACCTACGTCAATAGTTCTCAAATCATCCAACATAGAAGATGCAAGATTAATCTACAAGCTTTTCAACTGGCCGAGGTTTAGGTCTTGCTACATGGTGGATCTTAGGTGCTGACTTGTACATTATTCATACACCCCTGACGTCCGCAATATATAGGATAAAGTGCAATTTGCATGCCCTGCAAGAAGATTTTAACCCATAACAAGTCATTTTGTCATGTCCCAGGTCAACCGTAGGAACAATGATCAGAACTGACAGAACCATTGACCATTGGAACTTTGTTGAGACTCGTAGACTAAATAGGATCGCAAAAATATGGCCATAATGTATATGATATCGAGACAAAATGGCTCTCTTATGGGTCGGGTATTGATTTATAGGAACCAGGGGGAATTAGGAAAACAGTTTGCTGCTTTGTAATGATGAGGAACAAAAAACCCAAAACCAAGTTCCTACACATCATCTAAAAAATCCTATACCTATGGTTTAACTGCTCTTTTATGCGCCAGATATTGACTTTCATGGTCTATAACTGGCAGAAGATAGAAAGTTCTTCCTTATGGAGAAGAATTCGTTCATACTTTCCTCCTATCGAATAGTGCTTGAGAAAAAATCACTGTTAACCTAATGGAACTGGAATATCATACAGGAGCTCGTGAAGTCCTCACCCTTTTTGGATGTTGTAGTTCTCCTTACTTTTAACTTAGCATTTAAGGTACTAGAGAGAGAGTTTTCTTCCTTCTGGAGGAGAGCTAATGTGCATTTGTTTCTTCTTACGGCACATTGCTTGTAAAAGTCTTTGGTATTGGAAATCAGACAATGGGGCAGATTTATCAAGCAGTCTGAAAGTCAGAATATTTCCAGTTGCCCATGGCAACCAATCACAGCTCAGCTTTCATTTCACCAGTGCTCATGAATATTTTAAAGGGGAGCTGTGATTGGTTGCCATGGGCAATTGGAAATATTCAGACTTTCAGACTGCTTGATAAATCTGCCCCAATGACTTGTAAATTCACTCCATTTTTGGATTTTGCAGTCTCCCTTACTTTACATAGGTGGCACAAGAATAAGTTTTCTTCCTTCTGGAGGAGAGCTAATGTGCATTTTCTTGCAAAAGGTCTGTGTTTTTGGGACTGGAACCGTTTTTGGATTTTGGAGTGCTGCTTACTTTGTCACTTTACATAAGGGACACTAGAGTTTTCTTCCTTCTGTAGGAGAGCTGAAGTGCATTTTTTTTCCAAGGAGCAATGTTGAGAAATCTCTATACATTACTTGGATCGTCCCAGTGAAAACACATACCTTGTAGGCAAACAACTAGGTCTTCCTATATTTTCCATATATTGGTGTCAGGTACAACTAAAGGTGACCGATTCAGGTAGAGAACATTTCTAAATGATCAATCCATATATCTTACTTCCTGACCCTAATCAAAAGCCTCTCCCTCAGCTAAACCAGTTCCCTACACTGTGCTGAAGAGATACAATCATCATCGAAACAGTGCTGTCTAAAGTTCTGAATCTGTTCTAGAACAGATAGACTGGTTTGGCTTGAATCCCGTATCACATCATTAGGGTTAGTGAAACTCATACTTGATGTTAAAGGGAACCTGTCATCAGCAATTTGCCTAATAAACCACTACCAGTATATCGTCAAGCAATGTAAGACCTTCTAGTTTTTGTTTCTTTCATGGTCCAGTGTGATGGAATCATCCAGAAAATCAACTTTGAAGTAAATTGATGTAAATTGGTTGTATAAAGTCAAGGAGGAGTAGATTTGAACACTAAAGTCAAGGTGAGGAGCTCTGATGCCTCCTCCTCTATGGTTGACATCATGCATCGGACTTCAGGAGATCTGGTTAGAGATGTCTCTTGACTCAGGACCATCAATTACAGTGAAAAGGGCTTTCTGAGGAAGAGAGAGCTTGACTTCAGTGTTAAAATCTCTGCCTCCCTGAGTTCATACAACCAATTTCCACAATCTCACTTCAAAGTAGAGTTTCTGGATGATGCCACCACACTGGGACATAGATGAAACATGATTTAGAAGGTGTTCAGCTACTTCACAACACACTGGTAGTGGTTTATTAGGTTCATTTCTCCTGACAGGTTCCCTTTAAGGGGGCTGCCTTAAAAGGTAGCTAAGAGGCAATGTTTCTCTTATCCAATCCTGGATAACGGATTTACACAATATACATGATGCGGTCATTTCTCATTTATGGTATTTGTATAAAGAACATGTAATCTGGATATAGATATGGATGAGATAATAATGACATCTCCATTAGACATACACTCACCAGCCACTTTATTAGGTACACCTGTCCAACTGCTCGTTGTGACATTACTATGTGTATTATCCCTGTACTGTGACATCACTGTGTACGTTATCCCTGTACTATCATTCTATAATGTCACTTTGTGCATTTGTCTTGTACTGGAACAAAGGGGTACATTAAGCCTGAACCCTGAGTTGTATGAATATTATAGTCCCTCCAAGTCTGGAATCACGTCCTACATATGGGACTAGAATCAACTCCTTGGGGAATAGAGGGATGCGTCCCTTCTGCTGTTTCCAGACCTTTGGAGGACATTCAAAGGTCCTGAATGACTCTTGAGTGCATGTGTATTGAGGGCATGAACAGATTGACAAGGGTTTCATGGGTGAAGGTCCTTCTCAGTATAAAATTTGGTTGGTGGTTTGGCCCTTGGGCACAGGGCTACTGCCCAACTGCTGAATGACATATACAACTCCCGATAGTAACAGTGTAGAGACTGCACATGTACAACCTCCTTACCGCTCATTCCCAGGCTTGGGTCCCATCTGTTTGACAACCTCCCATTACCCTTTTATGCCTCTTGTAATTGGAAACCCCTTAAAGCTCCATAATCAGAGATTTAAATGATGTTTGACTTGTAAAATATCATGGAATCATAATTTCCTCTTCAGTAAGGCCATCAAATTGAGGTATTACATGCTTAATTGCTACAATGTGTTAGAGGATTGATATAATTACAATTACATACTGTATCTACATGGACACGCATGCATTCATTATTATAGTGTACAATGATACCATGGCGGCATTTTATAATTTTGCACCATTTTTCAGTTTCGTCTGATGAAGCTCATATTGAAGACTTATTTTTGTGTATTGGGCATGGAGAGGGATTTAGGGGAAGAATTGCCTTTGGTTAGTAATGCAATGCAATAGAAGTCCAGTGGAACCTTGGATTTCATGTCACTTGGTCTGCAAGCATTTTGCAAAAATTGTAGCTTAGTTTACCCGAAATATTTCATAATATAAGCATTATGTGAGCCCCCATGCTTCTGTACTGTACCCCCCTCTCTCACAATGATAAAACCCCCCCAAAACAAACAATATAGTCTTTAAAGGGACACTGTCAACAGGCCTTTCAGCAGCCTTTACTGGGGCTCTGACATCTCATATAAGGTTTTTGAATTAGACTAGCCTTGTTTATTCTGTCATCAATTTTCTGGAATCCTCAACCCTTTTTCCTCTATCTCTGACTATCCATTTCCCCATGATTTTGTACTGCATTATCCTCATGGTTTTGAGCCTGTATTTGGAGACCATCCAATGCTATTTGAATTGTCTTGTCTTTGTTTCCCTGTTTGCACTTTGGCATAGGAAGGTATTTCTGACCAGTAGTCTCCTACCACCTAGGGTAGGTAGAGCAATTAGGCAGTTACAGCTGGGATGGGGTTACGGCTCATTGGTCTTGTCTCTCTGTTCCCAGGCTCTGCTTAACATTAAGAATCTTGTCTTTAAAATCACATTATCCATCTCTTTGTGAGCCATCTTTTCTTATCAACAGAACTATGGACAATTATCTGAACTGCAGATACAAATCCAGTTTCCACCAATTTATTAAACAGTTCATATCTCTGATTCTTTTTCTACTGATGCTATTTAAAGGATGAAATCCTTATATTTAATAAGATTTCAAAAGTATGTCCTATAGAGCTCAAGTTATAAGCATCTGAGGTGACGCTCCCTCCGTAGCCTCTCAAAATTGACTCATCTCTGGCAAAAAAAATTTCTGAAAATCCCTTTCCAGTAGATTAACTTATTACTTTGGAGTTTTTCTGTAACGGGCAATTTACATAAGCGGAATTTATTCACAAAAAATGCGTGCATGAAGTCAAATAGTTTGTTAGACGGGTCCTCCATTACCACATTGGGACGGCAATGTCCTTCTAACCAATAGAGTTATGCCTAATACCTGCAACTCTACAAGGTCAGAGCCATACAGATGACATATAAGGTTTAAGGTTTCACCATATATAGGCACTAAGTTAGGCTCAAAGGTGTTTTCCCACAAAACAAGTTCGGCCCTATTCACAGGATGGGGTCTAATTTGTTGATCGGTGGATGAGACCCCCACAGATCACGAGAACGGGTGCTCCAATGCTGTCCGAGGTACCTCCGTCCGACCCCTTGACTCTCCCGGAGATGAATGGAGCAGACAGCCGCGCATGTCCGATCTGATCCATATTCTATGGAGCCGACAGATATTGCCAGCGCCGCGTGGATAGGGCCTAATTAGTTTTGTGGTAAAACATCTTTAAAGGGAGTCTGTCACCAAATTGTACCCCTTTAAACTACTAGTCCCCCAGGTAGGGTACGAAATGTTGTTTCCAGAATTCCCTCTTTTATCTTTTACCTATAAAAAAAATCTCCTCCAAAGTCATGTGAAAATGAGCAGAGAAGACGCTCTCACACTACTACGGATCTAAGGGAGACTTGGAATTAGTTTTTTGGATAATTTGTATTAGCCAATGAGTAGCCTCCTAGGACACAGGACTTTCACTTCCTGTGTTTTCCCCTGGTCCAAGGAGGACACTCATTAAATGAAGTTCTGTGGAGGTCACACCCCAAGAACGAGTACGGTATGTTTTCTTTTTTCCACTGCTACCAAACCCTCTATTCAGAACAAATGGCCAAACTTAGTATTCGTGTATATGGGGAGGTCTGAGGGAATGGCTTGTGCTAATAGCTACTAAAGGTGTATGGGAAACTTAAAGGGAACCTGTCACCAGGTTTAACCCCATTAAACTACTAGTCCCCTCAGGTAGGGGATGAAACGTCCTTTCTAGAATTCCCACTTTTATGTCAAATCTCACACGTTTACCTATAAAAAAATCTCCCCCAAAGTGATGAAAATATGACTCTGCTCACCTCTTTTTACATGAGATGAATACAGATTTAGTGGTTGCAGGGGTAGTGTCAATTCAGGAGCCTCTATCTTCTGTTCTATAGCACCTAGAAACATGCTGCTGCTGCTGTCATATTAAAGATATTCTCATCTTTCAGATCACATCAGGTTCTGTGAGCTACAGAACTGGACATACCGGCAGTTACAAAACACGCAGGAACTGGATCCTTATCTTAACTTAGATATAACACAACCTTGTTATGATGTGGCACCATCCCTGCAACCGCTAAACTTGACTCATCTCATGTGAAAGTGGAATGAGAAGAGTCATATTCTCCTGAGATTTTTTTCATAGGTAAACAGAGTTTTTACATAAAAGAGGGAATTCTAGAAACAACATTTCACCCTCAATATGATAGAGCTAATAGTTTAATGGGGTAAAACCCGCTGACAAGTCCTCTTTAAGACCCAGTCAAATCTAATATGAACACTTTCTACAATAATCTGCATGGTACCCATAAGGCAAGCTATGAATTCCCCCCACCCCAAAAAATAGGCAATTCGATTATCAATCATGCTTGGTTGGAAAGAATGACCTATACAACATTGATTGTTTGGATGGACTACTTATGTAGAGGTAAGTCGTGATCTCATCCCATATTATTATGACTTTTTTAATGTATTCTATGTTGCTACAGCTCAATATCCCTTCCATGTCATTGTAATGGTGATTTATAGTGCCAAGTACATTACCAATTTTTTTGATAGCAACAAAAAGTCAAAAACATGCAAAGAACTTGGTGTTAACCCCTTAGATTTCCTATTTTTATTGCACTGAATCCCTTTCCATACGGAGACATTGCACGTCGTCTCCTCCGCTGACTGGAGACATGAATAAACCTGCTGAAGGATAGGACGGCGGCGTCTGTACAGCAGCGGTGAAGGGCTGTAATTAATATGCATCTCCCTCCATAACCGGGTGATTTACAAGGGACACCTTCTCAGAAAGTGAGGATGGCAGCATGTGACGGAAAAAAGCTCCATAAAAAGAACTCATTAAACAGAGGTAAAGTAATTATGGATTGCAAAATCAATGAAGTTAATTTGTTTAAACAACAAAAGACATTTTATGATACTGTCCGGTCCAGCGTATTGCACTGAAAGTATAAGATTATTCTCTCCTTTAAGGTTTGTTAAGGTCAGATTGCACATATGTGCAGGCAGCATGTTATAGAGCAGGAACAGCTGAACAGATTGCACATAGTATTCAATGTGTAGGTAGCATGTAATAGAGAAGGAAGAGCTAAACAGATTGCACATAGTATTCAATGTGTAGGTAGCATGTAATAGAGAAGGAAGAGCTAAGCAGATTGTACATAGTGTCCTTTCTGCAGGCAGCATGCTACAGAGCAGGAGGAGCTGAATAGATTGTACATAGTGTCCTATCTGCAGGCAGCATGCTATAGAGCAGGAGGAACTGAGTAGATTGTACATAGTCTCCTATCTGCAGGCAGTATGTTATAGAGCAGGAGGAGCGGAGCAGAATGTGCATAGTGTCCTATCAGCAGGCAGAATATTATAGAGCAGGAGGAGCTGATCAGATTGCACACAGTGTCCTATCTGCAGGCAGCATGTTATAGAGCAGGAGGAGCTGAGAAGATTATACATTGGGGCTTATTTACTAAGGGTCTCCCGGCCGCATTTCTGTCCGGTTTTCCGACTTTTCGGGGACCGTGCCGCCGGGACAGGTACTTAGAAGCGCATTGTGTCGCATGCGATCAGATTGTGTTGCAATCGCGTCGACTTTCATGCGACACAAATTGGTGGACGGCCGCCGGACGATCCGTCGAATCCGGACAAACCGCGGTATTTAACTTTAAATTTGTGTCGCAAGATCAAGCACTTACATGCACCAGGAAGAAGAAGGTGAACTCCGGCTGACCTGAGCGGGGAAGCAACACATGCAGGATATCGGGCGCCCGATCTGCGTGAATCGCGGCAGAGTTCATTCCCGTCGGACACTCCGGGTCGGGGAGCGCGTAGGACCGGGTAAGTAAATGTGCCCCATTGTGTCCTATCTGTAGGTAGCATGTTATAGAGCAGGAGAAGCTGAGCAGATTGTGCGTAATGTCCAGGTGTTATAGAGCAGAAAGAACTAGTAGTTTGCGATATGGACTACACAGATAGAAGTCACATATTTGTAACATCCTTCCATCACGGAAGAAGGATCCTCAAGTAGAGAACAGTCACCTATATTGTTGCTACTGAAATACTGTTCTACGCTGTTTCCGTTACTCCTATTCACTTTACCGGGAGTTACGGAAACAGCGCAACTCAGAAAGGTCACCTGTTTCTGTAATTCACCCACAGTCTGGAGCTAAGGGATGGGACCCAACGTTTCGGCATTGTACGGTCCTTTAATCAAGCCACGCCCTAAGTAAGGGCCCCTAAAGCCTCCGTCCGGCTACAACTTACAGTATTGACACTCGAATACCGACCTTACAGGAATGAATATTCCAGCATTTGGCAGATGTTTGTGTAAGTTTCTAGAGACTGTAGGTAAGTAAAAGTTTAAAGAGCAGGTAGATTATTGCACAGAGGAGTTAAAGGGGCAGAAGGAGACAAAAAACAAGCGCCTACACATAAGGGGAAGAGTTCCAGCTCAGCGCACAAGGAAGCCCAAGCACACAGCTGCGGGGAATAGGGAGCTCTTCCTTATGCAGACGTGCATGAGGTATGATTAGAATTCCACTTA
This sequence comes from Engystomops pustulosus, assembly GCA_019512145.1. Taxonomy (NCBI): domain Eukaryota; kingdom Metazoa; phylum Chordata; class Amphibia; order Anura; family Leptodactylidae; genus Engystomops; species Engystomops pustulosus. The sequence goes on along the minus strand of CM033647.1, from coordinate 16,736,987 downwards.
AAAGTTAGATATGTAAATTAAAAAAAAATAATTACAAAAACTCCCCAGCCATCAGAGTGTGTTTGTTCAAATACAAATTACGCTCCCACATCTGCCACTTATTAATTTTGAACTTTTTACTGCGCCGATTCCTCAGTTCAATCTGTTTATTACCATGAATCCATTTCCAAAGATTGTCGCTAATTAAGCTATAATTTGGATCAGCCAGGTAAAGCACAGAAACCCAGACACATGTTATATATACACATGTACATAGCTTACAGCAAATTGCAGGGGACCATTTAACATCTTATTTGGCTTCGGGTTTTTTTTTTAGTTCGCAATTTGCTAACCCTTTAAATGCTAAAAAAGGTCAATAGAAAAGGGGAATGGAGTGTACGGCTTATGCTTCTAGCTTAACGTTACAGATTAGAGGGGCCCTTATCATACAACGTCTCTCAGGATACATAAAAAGGTGCCTGATGTATCCAGCGGTCCTGGCTGGCGTAGAATTGCGCTATTAACTGGGATCATAACAACACCCCATGGCAGCCCAATCCGCCCCAAGGAACACCCACCTTCACACCCGTCCACCTCGACTTGGCATAAAGGTGGTAATAATCGCAATTCTTGGTGGTTCACAAGGAACATCAATTATTTTAAGCGTTGTACACGAGAAAAATGCCATAAAGCCTTGATAAATGTCCCCCACACTCCCCAGCATGCTCACTCGCTAAACCATTGTTGGACTGTCCCACCAGAGGATCGGTGGATCCTCAGGTGGGCCCAGAATATACCAAAATACTGGTATAAGGCAAAATAAAGGCAGTCCGACCGTGCCTCTGCAGTCATCTCAGGGAGCAATGAGGTCATCGGACCCCCATTCTAGTGATCTGCGTGGTCCCATTAGTGAGACCCCCACCGATGAGCAAGTTAGGGCCTATCTTGTTTCATACAAAAACCCTTTTAAGCTAACTTTGGTACAGTAATCTCCCTTAGTGTGTATATGTATATATATATATGACCTATACAACTTTGTGGAATTGATGTAGTGTCCAAACAATATTCTGAAGAATATGTTCTATTTTGGCCATTTTGAGCATGCGGTCTGAATTGGGGGCATTACAGGGACTACCCACCAATTGAAAGAATTGATTTTAGGAATCTGGAAAGGATCCATTTAGAAAGTTGATCAGGCAGCAACACAAAACAATAAAAAAAAATAGCTTTATCCGTAGCTTAGACAGAAGAAGAAATAGATCATTAGGTTGATGAGGTCTTGGTCATGCTCAAAGTATCATTACCAATTATTGTGAGGTCTTCTACCTACTAATCCTTGCCTCCAGAAGGATAGGCAAGAGTGGACCAACTATGTGGACACAAGATTTAGGGGCCCATGACTAGGTGGGACAATTCATTGCATGTAAATTATTACAAAGTGGGATGACTCTTATGACCAATGTTACTTTCATGAGATGCATAAAAAATGTACAAAAGCCATATGTTAAGTTAAGTAGCAAAAGATGAAATCTTTATTAACGAATCACAAAGGTAAAGAAACTACTTGGACAAAAAAGCATTAAAAGCAATTAAAAAGGGGAACAGCCCAACTGTTTTCCAAAACAAAAATGCAGGATAGACAGTGGCACCCGATAATGCCACACAACTGTCCTCCGCTAGAGCCCTGTGCCAGACACTGTCCTGAGGAAGTATATCATATGTGAAATACATAGCAGGTGAGTAGACTGATGGAAAGTGATCTGAAAATAATTGCAGTATGTAATAAACCAAGAAGCATCTTCATGAGATGCAACACTGGGGCTAAGATTTTAGGAAGTCATGCTTTTCTGTGGTCAGGACTATGTGTGCATTGGTGGCCTACAAAGTTGGCACTCTAGGACATATACAGAATGACGGTACTTAGGCACCTTGAGAGGAATGTTAGGGTGAAAATGTTATCAGGTGGTCAATATCACTGAATAGGGCCACCTACCAAGACATAGACAGAACAGAAAGTTTGATGACCAAATACAAGCGCACTGATAGCTTTTAGAAGACGGTTTGACATCTAGTGGGTAGACTGGACCAAGAATGAGATACTGAAATTTTCTGTTAAGGTTGTTAGGATCAGTTCTAATAAATACTGTGGCTTCCATGTTCTACATTCCAAGTTCTTTTGATAAAGACATGACATCTCATAGCAGTCAGTAATTCCAATCAATTAGGAGTTTTCCAAGGAGATCACCCTCAACCCATCTAGAGGGTAGATTGGACCTAGAATAAGACACTATAACATTAGGTTAAGGATGGTAGGGCCATCAGTTCTGAAGGAACATCTTGGACAACATCTCCTTGGACAATAGCTGTGATTTAGTCACCCCAATTAATATAACTGCAAGTCAACAGTTGTCCAAAGATCAGCCTCATCTCATCTAGAGGGTAGATTGGAACAAGCATAAGACCCGGAACTTTTGGATAATGATGGTAGTAGAATTAGCTCTGAAGGAACACCTTGACATCCATGTTCCAAATAAAAGGACCAGGATATGACATATCCAAGTCAGTCATCCCAATCAATAAAACCGCATATCAGCAGCTGTCCGAGGAGATCAGCCTCGACCCATCTAAACGGTAGATTGGAACAAGATATAGTATATTGAAATTTTAGGTTAAGAATCATGGTTGGACCATCAGTTCTGAAGGAACATCTTGACTTCCATGTTCTAGATTAAAGGACCAGAACAAGACAATTCTGAGTCAGTCATCCCAATCAATAAAACCGCATATCAGCACTTGTCCAAGGAGATCAGGCTCCATGGAAAGGGGTAGAGAATTGACATGTCCTAGACAAAAGGAGAATATCTCCGCGAGCCCCATTGATGGCGTCATTTGAATATTGCTCGTATAGACGTGTGATGTCCATTGTACTTGACGGCTGAAATGACATGTCTGGTAATTGTGAAATAGAAAGAAAGAAAAAAAAGATAATGAACTCCTCCTACGACCGCTCGAGAATTAATCATGTGAAAAAATTAATCTGCCACTTTTCAACACTGTTTAAAGGTTTTATTTCGAGTTACGCTATTTATTAAAGCTCGCAAAATTATTCTCGCTCAAAAGCGGCCGCTGAAGGAAAAACCGTCTCACTGATTAGATTAGAAGAGTTCACATTCCGAGATGTGAAAACTTTCCGAAACTTATAAGTTATGGACCTGTCCGCCATAGTCCCATCCATGTTTTTTCGTATTTAAAGGGATGGGCAACATTGTGCACGAAAAAAAAAGTTGTCGTAATTATAGGTTCAGCCTAGCAGGACCTTGGCACAAAGATGTTCTCTGCTTAAAGGCCTCTGGTGTGACATCAAGGATTGCGGGAGGGGAGGGAGGGTGATTAAGAATGCAATTCTCCAAAGCTGAGCAATTCATTAACAGGCTGGGATCAATACTCTTCCATTACTTTCTCATGGCTGGGGTGTGAGGGCAGGATGTAGGGGAGATGCACAGGAGAAGCTCAGGCCTCCCTCCTCTTAAATTTGGCTGAGGACTTTAACCCTTTGCAGTCAGGCACATGACTTCAAAGGAAAAACCTGAGCAGAATGATATGCAGTGTATGAAGAAATGAATAACTTGTCACTTATTTATTTCCTCTTATTTATGACGGGAGTCCAATAGAAGGTCCTACTTAGATATTAACAGCCATCTAAGTATGAGTGTGCATAGAGGGATAGCTTTTCAGCAATTAGGACTGTCCCTGTGTTCATCTCCTCCTGCTCTCTAACATGCTACCTACGGATGGGACACTATGTACAGTACAATCTTCTCAGCTCCTTCTGCTCTATAACACAGTCTATTAAATCTGCTCAGCTCCTCCTGCTTTGTGACATGCTGCATGCAGATAGGAAACTATGAACAATCTGCTCAGCTCCTCCTGCTCTATAACATGCTGCATGCAGATAGGAAACTATGAACAATCTGCTCAGCTCCTCCTGCTCTATAACATGCTGCATGCAGATAGGAAACTATGAACAATCTTTTTAGCTCTGCCTGCTTTATACCATGCTCTTTACAATCTGCTCAGCACATGCTGCCTACAAATATTACACTACTCTTCCAGCTCTATAACATGCTGCCTGCAGATAGGATACTATATTTAATCTGCTGAGCTCCTCCTGCTCTATAGAATGTCGCGTGCAGATAGGACACTATGTATAATCTACTCAGCTCCTCCTGCTCTATTATATGTTGCCTGCAGATGGGACACTATAAACAATCTGCTCAGTTCCTCCTGCTCTATAACATGCCGCCTGCAGATAGGACACTATGTACAATCTACTCAGCTCCTACTGCTCTATTCTATGCTGCCTGCAGATAGGACACTATGTACAATCTGCTGATCTCCTCCTGCTCTATAAAATTCAGCCTGCAGATAGAATACTATGTGGAATCTGCTGAGCTCCTCTTTCTCTATAACATGCTGCTTGCAGATAGGGCAATATGTACAATATACTCAGCCCCTTCTGCTCTATAACATCAGTATGTTTTAGGGGGAAAAAAATTCAGACAGTTCTCCTTGTCCTCCTTCACTATGCATTCACTCTTAAAATACATTTTAGCAGTGAGTAGAGAGAGATTATTAGCCTCACTGAGGGATCAGGTTAAAACTGGTACCCATAGAAGTCTATGAAAAGGGCAGAATCAGAGTTCAGCTGCTGCTGCTTCCAGTAAGTGATCTACTACCTAACTGCTTAATGCTGGATTCAGAAGAACAATACTCATTAGTGCTGTATAATGTTCTCCATGCTGCTTCTGTGTGTGAAATATGTAGAAATGTTGGAGCAAGACCTTAGGATCCTTTCTATGTGTGCTACGATTGGGAGATATTATAGCTATTATTGAGCTCAAAGAAATCTCACAACTTGATCCCGAAAACTGCTGATAAATGTAGTCATCATCACGTCACAGAGAAAACATGGAACGGAAGCTCAGTTATTGGTCTTAGTCAAAATTTATCCTGGGGCTCCAGCATTGTATGGTACTATCTCTAGCGACTGATCCACCATGATATAATACATATATAGAAGTTATTTGCTCAATTTGTTTAGACTGAACAGAACCCTACAACAAGTATGTACGGAATTTCATGTACCGGTAAATGTAAAGCAAAGATCACCCATGTGTGCATCAGAATATCTAAAATTTATAGGGAAATAAAAATAACCAAATAAAGCAATTTTTTTACATTTTACTATCAAAAAATATATTCCCATAACAAAAAAAAGGCATAAAAAAGCAGGTTATCCGAGACGCAGGAGGTACGGAACCAGCTGCTAGCAACTTCGCTGCCATTTGATTGCTGTTGGACATGATTGGCCAACGATAGATATGACAAATGCAGTTTATATTTCAATGTGTCAGAGCGTGTCAGAGCCCCGGAGCGTGTTAGAAGCGGCACACTTTATTACTTTTCTTTCGTTTTTTCCCCCCACTCCCTCCTCCTGGAATCAACTTCAATTCTTCAGTGAATTACAGGAATCCTACTGACCCACAGCTTGTCAGAAGTCATACGCCAGATGATGATTTCACAGAGCTCTATAAGTTTTCCCTGCATGTGAGTATATATATATATTAGGATAGTACAATTTTGGCTGTATTCACCTAGAAATATTGGTCTACCTAACCCTAGCCAAATCATGGGTGTCAATCAGGTGGCCTAACTTGCTGATAGGTGGGGGCCCCAGTGATGGGATCATGAGAGCGGGGGGGTACATTGTATCCCCATTACACCAGAGATGGTCAGAGCAGACGGTCGTGCATGCGCTGACTGCCCTTGACTGCTCCATAGAGATGAATGGAGCAGCCAGCTCATGTACGACTGGCTGCGACGGTCATCTCAGGTGCAACGGGGTACAACAGGCCGCCCCATTCTTGTGATTCATGTGGGCCCCATCACTGAAATCCCCAATGATCCTTTGGATAGGGCCTAACTTGCTATCACTGGACAACCCCTATAAAGATCTTTGCCTGAAAAACTTTAGAATGGGTTATCCCAAGAAAAGCCCCTTTCTTCTATTGACAAGATCTGAGATAGTTGTATGGACCAAGATTGTTCAATCAGTGGAAGCCCCCTCAAAATGATAATGAGAACCAGGGTTCTTGATTAAAGGGGTGGGCCACTTTTTGTACATTTTTTTTATTATGTATTGGGGACATGATACTAAGAAACTTACCAAAGTTCAGAAAAGGTTTAAAGGGGTTATCCGAGTTTAAACATTTTTTTATGGCCAGGCTGGGGAGGGCTATTTAAACACAATAAATATGTACTTACCTCCTCCGGTGCTGCCAATGTCCCGCGCCGCGGCCGGTCTTCTCTGTGCGCCGGTTTCATTACAAGTGCGCACAGGGAGCTTCCGGCCGGCCAGATGCTCCCATGCACACCATCTCCCAGCGCTTACAACGCTGAGAGATAGGGACGGATGGGAGGAGCCGTCCACAACGCGGACCGGAAGCTCCCTGTGCGCGGCTTCCGTGCCCCTGTAAACAAACAGGGGCATGGATCGAAGGGACCGCGGCGCGGGACATCAGCGGCGCCGGAGGAGGTAAGTCCATGTTTATTATGTTTAACTAGCCCTCCCCAGCCCGGCCATAAGAAATTTTTTAAACCCGGATAACCCCTTTAAGGCTCAGAAGCCTGCTGCTCCCGTATAGAAGAATCATGTGACCATATACTCCAATGAGCACTCACTCTTCTACAGCGTCCTGTGAGCTACCTGTGCAGGGATCTCCTCTCCCTGTTACACAGCCTGTCACTGCCATGTCAAAGGGGGCTCTTATGAGAAGCCACGTGCAGCTCCCAATGGAGGAAACTACTTCAGCTTTAATAAACAGAGTAAGGAGTAACAGCCAAAATAGTGAGGGGAAAGAGAACATCCCATGTCTGGAGGATAGATCAGACTGCTGATGCAGTGCAGTGTCTGTCTGCTGCCCACAGTGGAAGTGACAGGCTGTGTAACAGGGAAAGGAGACCACTGCACAGGTAACTCACAGGACGCCATAGAGGAGTGAGTGATCATTGGAGTGTATGGTCAAGTGACCCTCCATCGCCTGACATCCAGGCTGCATGATGACAATCTTGACCTAGGGAAATTGCTAAATATCATGTCCCCAATACATAATAAAAGAATAATCATAAAGTGGCCAACCCCTTTAAGCATGATTTGAATTGCTGAAGTACATGCACAATCACCACTAGTACTTCTATGGAAGTTATAGGTAAAGGATATCTCCATTACTATGAATTATTGCCATTTTTGCCTCTGCACATACAAGTTTTGTAGGGCAAATGTTCTGCAGCAATTGGTTATGTAGCCCTGTGCCCTCATTTCCAAAATAGATAGAAGCTCTACGTGGCTTAGGATGCTAATTTTCAAAAAAGGCAGAGTGGATGTGACTTATCCCCTTTAAGAACTGAGCATGTTCCAAATCTAATGCAAATGTACTTTTTCTTTCTTCTACCTTCATATACATTAGACCAGTGGTGGGGAACCTATGGCACGGGTGCCACAGGTGGCACCCAGAGCCCTCTCTGTGGGCACCCAGGCCATCACCAAAGAGGACGCAAGGTATCTTAGTGGATTCTTAGACAGCCCAGGACTTGTCGTGCTCAGTGCTATGTTGAAGCAACAGCGCTGCCAGAGACTACAGGAGGAGTTGGAAGGGGTGGGCAGATCTGCATTATCATTGTAGCTTCAGCCCTGACAATTCTTCAATTTTAGGGGAACCTGAATTTGTCCTCTTTCTTTCTACTGTATTGGTGTTCTCAGGATACTGATATGGTTGAAAGCTATGACAGAGAAGGGAGAAATAAGTTTACTGCTTAAATTTCCATGTTGGCACTTTGTTATAAATAAGTGGGTTTTGGTTATAATTTGGGCACTCAGTCTATAAAAGGTTCGCCATCACTGCATTAGACATTCAACTAATATTCATGGCCACCATATGGAAGCTCTTCCAATCCTAAAATTAGTTACAGCAATTGACACTTTTCTATATTCACATAGATGTTATCCACCTCCTAAGTATACTCAATAGTCGATTATAATACAGGTGGTTTGGGCGGTAGCCTGGGGCCCAAGACTTTTAGGGGGCCCATGGTCATCCAAACCACCCACCAAATTTTATACTGGAAAGGACCATCACCCATGAAATCCTCGTCCGTCTGTTGCTGCTCTCAATACACACGTACACAAGAGCCTTTTCAGGACCTTTGAAGGACCAAAAAGGTCCTGAAACCGCAGATTGAAAGCAGGCATAAGGGACACATGCTTCATTCTCCAAGACGCTTGATTCTAGTAGGAAGTGACTCCAGACTTGTAGGCGGTATAATATTCACACAGCCCATGGTCCATGGCAGTCCTAATCCACACCATAGTATACTCTGTTTTTACTGGACCACCAACAATAACCTAATGGAGCCAATTGTCCATAGGGTCAATCCTGATTCAGTTATGCCTGTGGAGGTTATATATTTTCTAGCAGTATAGTTGCAGTAGCTAGTTGTCTACATGATTGTAGCTGCAGTCAATGAAGAAATGGCTGGGAATAAGAAGTGGGTTCCGCATGATGCTGCCCGCATTCTCCACCAGCTGCTAAATGATCTGCCAGCTCCATATTGCACTGATCAGCTAATCAGTTCAACAAATCCACCGTCACTTTTTGTGATATTACATAGTAAAGCTTTTAATATGTTTTGACATGTGTAGCGGCAATTGAAAAGGTTGATATTTCCAGTTCCGTAGTCACAATTTGCTCCAAGTTATTGCATAAGCCTTCGAACAAAAAGCATTTCACCTTCTGTTTCATAATGGAGTTTTCTAGACTTAATCACAAGGTGTAGGCTTTGTTCACACTGGTCTTTTCCCCTTTACATCAGGGTCCCGTTGCTTTTTGATAACATGGTCTGATAGCATTATCCTTTCCACCAACCAATTGCTAATGGTCCGACTGCATGGACTCCCCCAAAAAATCAAGAGACTCCGATCAATAAAGTACTGATGTCCAGTAGAGTAACATGAAGCTGATGAGACCCAGTGCCAGGCCCCCAACTATAATGTATGCTTTATATTATATTAATAGTCTTCTCATATGGGAACATGACACCTTATGGACCCCTTAAAGGAAACCTACCTTGAGGAATGTACTATCAGAGGTAGATATGATGGTAGATTCCCCTTGCCTCTACCCTAATCTGTAATTTAATCATCCTTGAACCAAATTTGTTAAAAACTTTATTTTAGTAATATGTAAATGAACTGCAGAGGCCACTAGGCGTGTGCTAGCCTGGCCAGGCACTGGGAGCTAAGGCTACTCCCCGCCCCAGTAGCCTCTGCAGTTAATTTACATATGACTAAAATAAAGTTTTTAACAAATTAGGTTCCAGGATTATTAAATTACATATTAGGGCAGAGGCAGGAGGAATCTACCATCAAATCTACTTCTGATAGTAGATTCTTCATGGTAGGTTTCATTTAAAGGACATCTACTACCAGAAGGAAGGCTTGTAAACCAAGCACACTTACATACAAAAAAAAGGTTTTAAACATTATGCAAATGAGCCCGAGGGGCTCGAGGCTCTATTGACATAGAGACCGAGGCCCCTCAGGCTAATTTTCATAATTTTAAAAACTTTTTTTGTAAAAATAAGGTCCTAAGAAGCTAAAAGAAGAGTAAATCCTGCCACAGAGAGCACTCACCTGCATGTAAGTGTGCTTGGTTTACAATCCTTTATCCTGGTGGTAGATGTCCTTTAAGCCTCCTGGGCCCGGTTGTGACCGCACCCTCTGCAACCCCTCAAGTTATGCCCCTGCTAATGTCTATACTTGACCTGTGCTCCATGTACTAAGGGACTAAATGAGACAATTGTCCGAGACTTCTCCTGGTAGTTGATGGATTGCTGCTACATTGATATTGGCTGCTAATGAATGGAGCGTGTCCTCTTCTAGGAATGTCAATGGTTTTTTTCATGGTACTACAAAAATCTGACCCAAAAGGGTTTGAAAAAACCTATAAAACAAACACCTTACCGAAAGCATTTTTTCATCCATCATACTTCACCAAAAGCCCAAACTGATGGTCTGAAGAAGGTCTAATTCCGAAAACGCCAACTTTTCTTGATGGCCATATCCTGGATTACAATTAAAGCATTACAATCATGTAACGTTAAGCCTGTGTACACATTCATGATGCAGACCATCACATCATTTGGGAAGCCGGATCTGTAATTTCTTCATTCAGCCCAAGTCTGATCATCAGAGGACAAAGTGAACCCCTTCACAGGGGAGAGTGTGAAATTGCCTTCAAGCTAGCGTCTTGAACAGAAGGGATTGAAAGGATTACGACAGGTCTCTGCGGCACTCAGCCACCAGCAGACAATACCGCAGGGTCACGGCAAGATGCTGTGGGGCAGAGAAGAAAGTAAAATTGAATTGCTTACCCTTTCTGAACCATGACCCCAGCTCTATAAAGGAGATGGAAGCCTGACAGTACCACTGAGATTTTGGTTGAAATATGCAGAGATATCGAGGCTACCCCTTCCTTCTATTTGTGGCAAATTTAATGAAACCCGTGCACGGCCGGCTCTAATCCATTTTATATAACTCTTCGTCCTGGTAGGAAACATGTAACACAACCTTCATGGCTGTAATAAAGAGAAAACCAGGACAGCGGGAGTCCGACCATCTAACAACAAGTAAAAGATACAGTCTGAAGTCTACAAGGTCACCTAACATTGTTTTTATTAACAAAATTAAAACATAAAAAAATTGTTAATCCCGGAATGATAAAAATGATAAAATTAATAACAGGGGCCAGGAAGCAGTATCTTTACAATGCACTCAGGCACAGTAGCTTCCAGCCATCACATGCGTCTGCTGTGACTGAGGGGGCTGGATGTCTTCAGTAAAGCAGCATGAATCCAGTTTCTGGTCAAATGATACAATGACTCTCCAACTCTAGGGAGGGGAGACTATGTGATCTAAAGCCAGAGCATCATTGTAAAGGCACTGCATCCTGGTCCCACAGACCAGATGAATCATTTCAGATGGAGAAACCAGGAAGAGGGGAAACAAGTTAGTAAATAACAACACAATTTTTTTATATTCCCTGGACAACATCTTAATTGACCAGCCCTGGAAGACCTTTTAGCAATTTCACATGTCTGGTGGCCCTACATTTTTATTTATTGACCTACACACTAAATGTTCGCATCATTCTCTTCAGGGCAAATAGGACCAGGGTCGGCTCCAGGTTTCATTAGGCCCCTGGGCGACAGGGCCTCAGTAGGCTCCTTCGCAGTGAACTCATGTGGCAGAGTTAAAAAACTTAGAAACTGAAACAGTCTCCTGTTCCCTTAATTATTCACCAAGTTTACCATCCCAAACAGCCCCCTCATTGTTATTTAATATACAGCCCCCTCATGGTTAATTTATATTAGCCCGCTTCACCCCATATGGATTCATTAGATACAATTCTCCTCGCCCCCATGGATTCCTTATGTCCAGCCTTATGTGGGCCCCCCAGCAGCTCTGGGCCCCGGCACTTGCCCAGGTATGCCCATTGCTGGGGCCGGCCCTGAATACGACTGTATGTTGATATCTTTTTAAAGAAAGTTTTTTTGTTGTATTTGGATAAATTGTGAAAAAAAAATATATACAGTATATGTTTTTCTGTTTTTCTTTTTTTTTATTCTTAAAACTTGCAAAATTATACCAAAATTGTCTGTTCAGTTTTACCATACAGCTTTAAAGTGTCTTATATTTATGGAGCTTAATCAGGTTAAAGAGTTAATCTCATCTCAGCAATCCTTGAATGGATTAATAATAAAATAGAAGATATAATTATTACCGTATATAATATATATCACTGCATATAACTTATCCCACTTATCGGTCACTGTTTCTCCTCCCTAATTCCTATTGTGATCATTGGCTCTATGGCTAAAATCAGGTTAAAGCCACTGCTCATAGAACACTATGGAGAGAAGGGGAGCAGGATGGAGCAGCAGCAGACAGTTAGGCAATGAGGTGCTGCTGCTTTAAGTAAGTATTCTACATGGTAATCTATTCACAACTACACTGTTCAGCAATGCTGTGTAATGTCTTTCCTATTACTACAACTCCTAGTGCTTTTAGTAACTGCAACGGAGAGCTATATCCCATCCCTAAAACCCCAAGTCCCACCCCCCCATGCCGAAGTCTGTAGCCAACATAGTAATGTTTGTTATGTTGTATTATGTAATGTCTGGAGCAGTGATGCACAAAACAATTTCCCAACGGGATTAATAAAGTTTTATTCTATATGTATGTTATACTGTAGATGGGTTGCAGAAGAGCATAATCTCATTTTCGGTATATGCTGTGTAAGGGATACGTGGTTGCAGCTGGTCGCTACAGTCTTTGGATCAAAGTTCAGTGAAATAGAGTGATGGAGCCTGCGGTACTGCTGATAAATGAAGAATACAATACTGATAGAATCTGCTGTTACCAAGTGACAGTCACACATATGGGCAGTGACACGTCATCTGAAATTCTCTGAAGGTTTGATAGAGCCTGTATGTATGTATAGGTATTTGTTATGATACAAATCATGATGTCATTTTAAGCACGAGGCCGTACACATCTGCCTATGGCACACATTGGGGAAACAATATAAAAACAACCATATGGTATAAAAAAATAACTCAAAATAACTGTATGTAACCAATTATGTCAATAATAAAAAATCTATAACCCATGTAATTTCTTCCAAATCAAAGAAAATCTGTAACAGCTATCAGAATACAGGAGAAACCATAAGTCTCTGCATCATTCAGCAGTGACAAAGTCAGAATAATATAACACAACTTGTGCTGGATCTCTCTTTCATTATAGTAATGATAGTTTAGCATGTTACTAGCCGCCTACCATCAGATCTACCCTAATAGCTAGATTTCATTTAACTCCTTGTAGCAGGCAAAAATGACTGGATTCTTGCCATTTGTGACAGAGATAGGGAATTACTATCGTAACATATCTGGATATTTTGATATGAAGGACAATTTAATATGGACTACAATGGAATATGGACCTGGTAAAAAAAACAGTTTTTTATGCAAGTTGTAGTCACAGAAAGTAGACTAATGGGAGTCAACATCTTCCATGTAATTGGGCCTAAGAGTCCTTGGAGAATTCAAAGTAAGTGAGTGAGTATACTAGACAGTAATAGATTATGATATGAGAGGTTTGGGTGACAGCACGGTCCCTTAAATTGCCTTGTCTTCCTTTCCCAAGAAAATTGGTTCTGGAACCATTTCTAAGGAGACATCAGACTTATTTTGGGCCAACAATTTTCATACAAGCCAGGGCCCATGGCGTTCTTAATCCACCCCGATACTAGATATAAATATAAGTACAGGCAGTGCTCGACTTACAGTGATTTGAGTTACAGACAGCCCTCACAATGGGGTCCTCGACCGCATTTCTATCTAGGGGCCATCCATAACTCGGATGAATTGTACCGTGCTTCTGTGCGCATGAATAATATAAAGAGATCCCGGTGGCTTGTTCTTCTTCATGCACATGGAAGCGCTTTACAAGCTGCTGGTATCGCTTGTCCTTAGTGATATCTGCGGAGGTAGCAGAGGGTAGAGGTAACTAAAGATGAGTTCGCCTGATACCAGCGTTTGCCCAATACCAGTTAGACTTAAGCACAAACCTACCAGGGTCGGCTCCCGGTTTCAGTAGGCCAATGGGTGACAGAGCCTCAGTGGGCCCCTTTGCGGTGATCTCACATGGTGCCATTAAAAAATCAGAAACTAAAACAGTCTTTTGTTCCCCAAAATATTCCCTAGTTTATTATACAAAACAGACCCTCATGGTTATTTTAGATAAAGCCCCCCTCGCCCACCCTTATGGATTCATTAGATACAGCCCCCTTCACCCCCATGGATTCCTTATGTACAGCCTTATGTGGGCCCCCCAGCAGCTCTGGGTCCCCTGCACCTTCCCAAGTAAGCCAGCCCTGAAACCTATGTTCCCTATCTTGAATGTAACTCAGGGACTTCCTTTATACTAGAAATAGAGTCTATATTTTAAAAAAATATTTGCGTTCCATAAAGCCATAATTTTGTAAAGAAGCTTGTCGGAAAACAAAAATCAGGACTATCCAACACAAGATATACTGACTACCAGAACTTTGCTTTGACTCACTCACATGCTTAAAAATTCCCAAGACCGTCCATAAAATCACATGTGAATATTTAACACGGTGACTGATCCCGGTTTATTCGGAGGTAAGTAGATAATATCGAATCTTAGGGCCGATCTGGGAACACAAGGGTTATTAAACAAAGCTCTAGGGTAACAAAATGTAGATTTTTTTTCTTCATGTTTTAATGACACCTTTAAAATTATTTGCGCTTTTTAGCACTGGGGCTAATTACAGCTACAGCTCCAGGTGCCAGAAGAGTGTTAATTAGGAGATTAATTAAAACATACTTTTTTTTTCGTTTCGTTTTATTTTTTTTAGAAGACGATAAATCGAAAGGTGAAAAAACTAAGGCGGGAAGCGGGACGTGAGTGATCATCCGGTCCTATATCATGACGGGCCACCTATAGTGTGTAGATGTGAAATACAGAAATGATTCCAGCTCTGGATTTCCCTGCAAGTGATCAGTGATTTCTAAACATATGCATTGTATCTCCAACAAACAAGACAAAACCTAAATTAATCTGGCTGCTAATCCCCTCTCACATAGTGACATTAGTAGACCTCAGAGAACCTTATCTGAAAAGATTAGGATAAAACCCTTTTTTTTCAGTAATAAGTTCCTGTGATCTGCATGGAAAACAGCTCCGTGATATCTGGAGAAGAAGAGGAGGTGAGGACACAAAGTAAGGAGAAGAAACAAAGTACAAGAAAACTTAGTGGAAAGAACATAGAATGCAAAAAAAAAAACGTATCTACTGAAGAAGGTTACACATAACGTACCTGAAAAGGGATGTATGGTTTAGGGTACAATCACATCAGTTAGGAGTCAACTTAAAGGAAATTACCATCAAAATCAGGTTTCATAAACCAAGGACACTTACTCATAGATCCAGGCACCGTGACTTATATTTGTTATCCATGGCATCCTTACTTCTAAAATCAACTAATAAAATGATGCTCTACCTGAACTCTATTGTCTTTACAGGCTGTAACACTGTCTTATCCTTCCCCCTGCTCCTTCAGCACTTCCCCAACCTTCTGTATTCTTAGAACACAGTTGGGGAAGGGAAGTGCTGAAAGAACAGGGGGAGAGTGAGACAGTGTAACAGCCTGTAAAGACAGACAATGGAAGGTCCGGAGCCCTGGATCATTATCATATTTATAAAAGTTGATGTTAGAAGGTAGTTGGCCATGGATAACAAATATAAGAAGATTACCACAGTCACCGTGCCCCTGGTTTATCATGATGGATTTTAATGGTAGATTTCCGTTAACATTACTGATACATTACTGATGCCAAAACAAGGCATTCCTGGAAAGTGTAGAAGGTCCCCAATTAGGCTAGACAGTGTCCGGCTATCAGTGGCATTGTCTGTACCAGGTCCTTTTGGACTTGTAGCTTAGTGTCCTGTAGTCCATTACCACATACTATACTATATTAAAAATCCTTTACACTTACCCGTTCATGTATAAATCTTTACAGAAGCCAGAATAGCACGAGGATTCAATAAGCATACAATGAACATTGGGTGCACGCCGGCCCCGGCCAAGCCCGCTATTTGCGATTGATAACCATTGAGGATGTGTAATGGGGGAAATAGACACAATTCATGGCCCTGCACCAGGAATTGTGCCAATTTAATGGCTTGGTGGATAGATTTCAGAAGTAAACGTACTGATAAGATAAGGTTTTTTTATTTTAAGTGCAACAAAGTAACCTGGGCGATAATACAGCCCGGTATAAGAGGGAAGAGAGTTGTGCACTTCTCACCCCTCCCCTTTCCAGGGAAAGCCGAACGGCCACCAGTGTACAACAACAAAATTTAGGACATGTCCCATGGTGGCCACCTGGCTTGGTTGTGGTGCGGTGAGACACTGAACAGTGACCATGTGCCATAGACCTCTATAGGGCCCCCACCCATAACTGTTGTGTCCATGAGGCTTAGTATATGACACAAAGGTACCAGTCCATAAAGACCTGTGGGTGGCCTTGACTTTATACCATTAACACGTTCCCTTTAAGGATTGCAAAGCCGGAACGACTTCCATACATTTCTTACATAAAGAGAAGATCTGAAGACAGAACATTCACAATACACAAGACATTATGCAGGTAATGGAAGGATGTTCTGAAAAATCACTGTCAGAATAGATTCACAGCGTGATTCGCCAACATCTACCTCCGCGGTCAGCGTACTGCTAGTGCTGTACTATTCTTCTTCTACCACTCCATGGAAAACACATTCCAAAATGAATGGCAGCTTCAATAAGCCCCTCGAACAAGACAAAGTCTAAAAAAAAAAAATAAAAAGGGTCATATATGCCACCATTACATGACTTGATGTACCCATGATTAGCATCCAGTGCCCGATGCCAAGGTGGGTTATCAGAAAGCGGGGACCCTGTATCCCTCCTCTCCCTCCCTCATCCGTCTACTCCGTGTTGTCTTCCTGGGGAGTTGGAGAAATTGTGCGATTATGTTTTGAGGAGAGAGACACGCGCGCACATCATGCTCTCGGATAAACAGCGTCAGGTTCCTGTGCCTCCCCAGGCCCCGTTCATCCTCCCTCCTCCCTGCGCCAGAAAATGGAATCAATTGCTTGCAATTGGCAGCTCTGTGTTTTTAGCAGCACGTCGGGCGAGATGTTCAGGTGCTCTGATGGGTTTGATCTCCTGCCGACTCTCTTTCTCTAGACTTCCCGCCGCTTCGCTTTCTGAGCTGAATTTTTTTTTTCCTGTGGGTTAAGAAGCTATCTTTGTTTAACCCCCTAAGTGCTAGGCGGGGGTCTACACCCATACGACGTGTGGCTCGTCTCCATAGTCATTACTACTCACACATAACAACTCATCTATGATTGACTCCAGTGGTGCATGAGCTGATACGCTTTAGGTCACAGACAGACAAAGAAATGGATTTTGAGAAGACCTCTCACCACTTTGGACAAGAACCAAACTCGTATACATTTTCTGAACACGGTGTGTTATGCTATTCTTTCTCGATTTTTATGATAACTGGCAGTTACCAATTGGGGGTGTGGCTTTGTGCAATTTTAAACTGTCCAATGAGTGTGAAGAGTGTTAAGAAACGACTGTGGTGAGTTGATAAATTACGGACCGCAGAGGTCAGAACTCAAAGGGGCTCTCTGTGCACCAGTGATTGATGATGCCCAACAGGTCAAGCCGGATATATCAAGAGGATCCAGACTCCAGATATTTGTTCAATGGCGAGGTTGCCTCTGGACTCTGTTTATATCTTCGGTGAGGTTGGCGCACTTGTCAGGCACATTGGGCCTCATTTATCAAAACTGTTTCTCATGGCAACCAATAAGAGTTCAGATTTAATTTTTTAAGCTGCTGTGGGAAAATTTAAGTTGAGCTCTGATTGGTTGCCTTGAGCAACTAGAACAGTTTTACTCTAGACACTTTTGATAAATTAGGCCCATTGTACGCCCAGGTCAGTTGTACGCCAGGTACACCCTGGCGTTGAAATGCGCTATGGCCAGTGCCTGAACCTGGCGCAGTCTATGGTAAGTGTGCAGAAGTGGGGTGTCCCTGCCCCTCGCCGGCCCACTCAACAGCCTGGCACCTCCCCGTCCAAGTGGTGTAGAGGACGGAGTAGTCGCAATTCCTGGCATGTTTGGCGCTGTGGTCATTCGTGGTCATGACCAACCACGTTTGTCCGAATTAGCCCTTTGACTCAGCAGGACACACCCTTATGACAAAAAAAGCATGGTAACGCCCAGTTGATCAACAGAGAAACAGACCAACAAAGAGTTTAAAAGAAAGGTAATTCAGGATTGTAAATACATGGGGAATCCAATAATTTATACAATCAAAATAGTCAGGAGTGGTAAGAGGTCCCCCCTAAAAATGATGATTGAAATCTACATTTTTGGGGTCATGTTCGTCCAGTTGACATTTTTGTGCACACTCCAGGACAGAAAAAGATTGCATGTATTGCGTATTTTCATAATCATCGGAACTGATTCCAGAGATGATTCCATTGAAAAAAACAATGGTATACGTTCTAGTATCAGTTCTTGTCCAAGTGTGTATCATGTCTTACAGAGCCGGAATGGTGAATGTTACCTGATATAACATTACCATTCCGCGTACAGTGAGCCCCAGGAAGGGTTAATGCTCTATGATTATACACTGTCCATTACAATGTGTTTTCAGGGCCTGGGAGAAGGAGGAGGGAGTGTTAACTACAGAAAGAAAAGCGTCCAAGAAGCCATTACAGGGTGACACTTTGCATTGCAGTGACAGATTTGGCCAGGCTCCAGCTTTCCATCTGCCAGGTCTTTGATGTCTCTACATTCCACTCCAAAAAAAAGTAAAATCCATTTTGGATAGTAGAGCGCCCGTCATCTCCCAGCGCACCTTACAATGACTCCTGCTTATACAGAAACCATTAGATAGTTACCCCAGCACCCGAGCGCACCTAGAGGGAGGGACTACCCCGCACATAATGACTTCACACCTCATACTGTGAGGAAAGTTTCAGCAGCTCTCAGTGTATGCACGAGGCAAGGTACATGACTGGTGTCTGCACAAATCTGCTGTGCACAGGGGATGATGAGACACAATACAATGTGATAATGCATGGAAAATTCAATCTGAAACATGTTACAGAGCAGGAAGAGCTGGGCAAACTGCACACTGTGTCCTATCTGCTGGCAGCATGTTATAGAGCAGGAAGAGCTGGGCAAACTGCACACAGTGTCCTATCTGCTGGCAGCATGTTATAGAGCAGGAAGAGATGAGCAGACTGCACACAGTGTCCTATCTGCAGGCAGCATGTTATAGAGCAGGAGGAGCTGAGCAGATTTTACAGAGTGTACTATATGTAGACAGTATGTAGTAGAGCATGAAGAGCTCAGCAGACTGCACATGATATCCTATCTGTAGACCCTATGCTATAGAGCAGAAGGGGCTGACCAGATTTTACATAGTGTACTATCTGTAGACACTATGTAATAGAGCAAGAGGAGCTGAGCAACTGTACATAGTGCACTATCTTTAGACAGTATGTTATAGAACAGGGGATGCTGACCAGATTGTACATAGTGTCATATCTCTGAACAGTATGTTACAGAGCAGGAAGTGCTGACAAATTGTACATAGTGTCCTATCTGCGGGCAGCATGTTATAGAGCAGGAGGAGCTGAGCAGATTGTATATAGTGTCATATCTGCAGGCAGCATATTATAAAGCAAGAGGTGCTGAGCAAATGAGAAGGTGAATAATTTATTTGGTACATCAAATTGTTTTCAATAAACATACATAACATAATATATGTCAACAAATGAGTAGGAACATCCACTGGACTGCTAATCCCAGAATGGGAAAGAAATGAAATACAGGCAGTCCCCGGGTTACATACAAGATCTGTAGGTTTGTTCTTAAGTTGAGTTTGTATGCAAGTCGGAACTGTATTCTTTATTATTGTAACCCCAGTCAAAATTTTTTTGGTCTCTGTGACAATTGGATTTAAAAAATGTTGGATTCTCATAAGAACCGGGATTAATAATAAATCTTCATTACAGACGCCTGTGATAACTGTTAAAGCTGTTTAGTGCAGCCTAGAACTAAAGTACAGTAAATTACCAACATCCAGAGGTCCGTTTGTAACTAGGGGTCGTATGTAAGTCAGGTGTTCTTAAGTAGGGGACTGCCTGTAAGTATGTTTTATTTTTTTCTCATAATTGTATATCAAGCTGCTCATCTCTGCCTTCTTTATACGTGTTGCTTTTGTAATATATATACTGGTTTGGCTTAATCCTACATCATGTTTTTAGACTTCTTGTAGGTCATACTTGTTAAGGGGGCTGCCTTTCAAGGTAGCAAAAGGAGGCATTGTTTTCCATTTAACACTTTGAAAACTTATTGGCATTCTTTATATCCCACAGACAGGATACGTTATACAATCTTCTCAGCTTCTCCTGCTCTATAACATGCAGAAATGTCACTCGGTATAATCTGCTCAGCTCCTCCTGCTCTATAACATACTGCCTGCAGATAGGACACTATGTACAATCTGCTCAGCTCCTCCTGCTCTACAACATACTGCCAGCAGATAGATCACTATGTAGAATCTTCTCAGGTCCTCCTGCTCTATAACATGCTGCCTGCAGATAGAACACTACGTACAATCTCATCAGCTCCCCCTGCTCTATAACCTGCTGCCTGCAGACAAGACACTTTATACAATCTGCTCAACTCTTCCTGCTATATAACAAACTGCCTGTAAGTTTAGAAGTTCCCTTTAGTAGTACAGTTGGACTGTATTATAGGGACAATTCCATTTTGCAGAGATTCCATTGTATAGTCCAAAGAACTGGAGGCCTCCTATGTATCATCTATAAGACACAATAGGAAGTTTTCTACAAATAAGTCGAGTAATTGTGTCTATGGTTTAAAAATGAATTAAAATCCTTAAAAAAAAATCTCAATCAGCAATCGTAAAGACGTTACCTTTACTGAACTGGCAATGAACTAACAATCAGCATGTTCGGGTTCACAGGCTGATGAGACAGGGAGGAAGGCGCAGCCGCTGCCGGAGATGAGACTGGGTTTGTCTGGATGTAAGTGTCCTGCAAGGTACATTCTAATTAGGTGTGAGGCTCCGAGCGCCTCACTAGCATGTTAACTCTGCAACATGACAGCATAATTTGACTTCTTAAAGGATTATGCAAATTACCGCTCATCATTTCATTACAAGACTGGAAGGGAAAAACTGACAGGCAATTTATACATAACACACCTTTCAAATCCCCTACACGTGTAACACCTGGGCCATGTAACTGCGCTCCCGGGACGCCGCGTTCATTACACCGCTGCAATCCTAAAAACCAGAAATTGCTTTGAGCACAAGAAGGAACTTGCACATACCAAAAGGCCCTCTATTAATAAGATCCCATTCATCAAGTCACTTATGTGGCGGATACACCTGCCAAAAGTCAATGGGGCTGTCGCGATCCTCGATCCGGACTGTCCGACGAGGATGAAGTCCGGCTCCATTCACTAAGATGGTGCGCCCGATACCCTGCATGTGTCGCTTCCCCGCTGAGGTCCGCTGGAGTTCACCTTCTTCTTCCCGGTGTATGTGAGTACATTGTCTTGCGACACAATTTAAATTGTAAATCCTGCGCTCAGTCCGAATCAGTCGGGTTGTCCGACGGCCACGCACCTCGATTTGTGTCGCATTAAAGTCGGCGGGATTGTGCCAAAATCCCCTATTAAAAGCGGCGGAAATAGTCAGGAAACCCAACGAAAATGCAGTGTGCGGAAGCTTAGTACTTGTGCCCCAATGTGATCCAGCTGATGTGTACTGGATTGTAACCTAGGCAGTTTGGGCGGTAGCCCTGATGCCAAGCCTTCTAGAAGGCCCATGGCAACCCAAACCACCCACCAAATTTTATGCAGAGAAGGACCTTCACCCATGAAATACTCGTACATCCATTCCTGCTCTCACTACACAGCCACAACAGCCATTTCAGGACCTTTGAAGGTCCTGAAACCATAGATTGAAAGCAGCAGAAGGGACACATCCCCCAAGAAGATGATTCTAGTACCAGATGTAGTAGGTGACTCCACAACTTGTAGGGGCTATAATATTCATACAGACCAGGGCCCATGGCGGTCCTAATCCATCCCTGGTGGGGGCTGCTTAGACTTTCTACCGCCACCAATATGCCTTATTTGACTTAAGATTTTTACATAAATTTGTCCTGAACAATACAACTGCTCACAGTTTGTAATAATCCTAAATATAAGATTTCGGCGACCGTCCGAGGTACTGCAAATCATAGATGCAGCTGAGGTCCCTAAATATTACACAAGGGAAGATTGTAAAGTGTTCTACAATTGTATCCTAATGTTGTGAATTTTGCAACATAAAATACAATAATGCAAATACTAAAAATTTGCCACACAACTCCGATCCCCGTCAACCATGATAACATATCCTCTCAATGTATATGACCAATGTGGCCACCACTGATGTGGACACGTCCTCACTGGAGGTCGGGATACAAAAAGGAACCAGACAAGTACTGCCACAGGATCAGTAAGGAGACTATACTGCTTTATTTCAGGGATGAACCTAAACATTGTGCTCCCTGAGGCAAGCTATAGATGGCGACCCCCTCTAACCCATCCAGTGTAAATATATCAGGTAGGTTTTACTTAGTAGGTGGGTTCTCCATGTAGTGTCTCACCCCCCTGCTATCAACAAGTCTATAGAGACACTCTGGGAGATTAATAAGAGGTGTCTGAGATCAGATTTGTCCTTGGCAACCAATCAGAGCTCAGATTTCATTTTCCTAAAATTTAAGCTGAGCTCTGATTGGCTGCCATGGGCAACTAGAACAATTTTACCTCAGACGCTTCTGATAAATCTCCCCCACTATTTTGAAGTGTCAGTCCTACATTGTAGCAGCTGAATGCTCCACTCCACCCATCCTGCTGGAGGTGCTGCTGAGGCAAAAGGCTCAACTTGCCTCATGCCTATACTGCTTCATTTGTACAAACTGCCCCAAAATTCACAGATTGTGGTACGGTTTTACTGCTGTAAATTTACTTATAGATCTCTACTTAGCAATTTATTCAATTGGTGTTCTTGTACCTACAGATCTCGAATTTGATTTGGAAAATGTTCTCCAGCGTGTGTGAACTTACCTTAATACTGTCGTATTTGAATGTTAAAAATCCTACTTATTATGAAGTTAAAAACCTTACATTTTATAGACATGCTATAACATAATATACATCTTGCCCTGATGCTAGTTGCGATACAGAGCAAGATGTGTTTAAATAAATAATATTATTTCAGAAATGAACAGAACAGATTATAATATATTATATTACACTGTTTACTATTAAGTAAAACAGCTTCTCTGCCATATTTTTTGCTTCTTTCTTCTCCTGCAGTGAGCAATGTTTCTAAAAGTCTTCTGTACACAGCATAAAGATAAGGAGAGAAGGCTAGGGATTATCTCATTACATAACTAAAGACTCAGTTCTGTAAGGATATCAAACTATCCAGCGACTGTAAGGAGTTAAGACATTGGACATTTTATGAGCTTCTCCTTATCTAGCTGCTGTCAGTGTGAGTACAGGAGGGAATTATATTTATACACACTGCTAAAAGCAGAAAGAAAGGCAGTAAAATAAAATCTGGAAAAATAAACAATATGTTTCCCTTAATAAAGGTTATTACAGAGTTTAATATTATCTTCTTCACTAGTGATCTCTTTGCATACCTAAAGAATACTTTACCTGATGATTCAGTTCTGTATGGAGATTAGACTACCCAGTGACTGTCTATAAGAAGTTAAGACATTAGACACTTTATCAGCTCCTCCTTATCTATCAGCTGTCATTGCAAGTACAGGAGGGAACGCTGATTTATACACACTGCTAAAAGCAGAAAACAAGAGAGGGAAAAAAACAGGACAAAGAAACATTTTTCCCTTAGTAAAGTATATTGCAAAGTTTACTTTTATCATGTGCAAAACTTAAACTAGACTTTTATATGTCAAAATGGCAAACAATGCTAACTATTAAGCAGTTACTTCATGTTATAAGAACATATGGGTTCAGGTACATACTCTGGTCTTTATGGTACGTGGCTTCTATATATACCCTTACTGTGTATCTATCTACCATTCGCATATGTATCTCTACCTATCCCATATGTATCTCTCTGCCCATCTCATATGTATATCTACCTATCTCATATGTATCTATCTACCCATCTCATATGTATATCTACCTATCACATATGTATCTATCTACCCATCTCATATGTATCTATCTACCCATCTCATATGTATCTATCTACCCATCTAATATGTATCTATCTACCCATCTCATATGTATATCTACCTATCCCATATGTATCTCTCTGCCCATGTCATGTGTATCTTCCTCATATGTATCTATCTTTCTCATATATTTCTACCCAAATATTGGTTACATATCTATATCTCTAACTCTCTTTTTCTCTCTCCATATATAATAGTCAATTTGTCAATGTCAAAAATTAACCACTTGTTTCCCACACTTCCATTGAACCCCAGGTCATTCCTACCCTGTATCATTACATGCGCTGAAACCAAACAAAAGCCGACTGATAGATAGGAATCGGAGGTAATAAAGTGCATTGTCGGTGCACAAATAACCATATGTATCTACCCATAAATCCATCCCTTTTGTTTTTTGATGTTCTGTATATATTTTTCAGACGGTAACCAAACTCATGAAGTTCCCCTATTAATCCACCACTGACTGATGAAGGGGGTTAGCTGGGAGGGCAGAATTTAAATAATTAGTCACGAGCAGTGGAGCTGGAAGGGTGAAAGAGGGGAGGACGAGAGGAGCAGGGAGATGCTTTGAGGCAGGGTAGTAAATTGCTCTATTTTCGCAGGTAATTTAAATGCAAACTAGCAGCAACTTATCACAAGAATGGATTTTCCACCATCTGGTCAAATAACAGGGGATTTGTTTAGTGCCATGCAAAGAATCGAGTGATGGGGAGAGAAGGCAGATTAGCAGGTAAGTCCTACAGTCGGGCAAAATGTATTTTGTGCAAACAAGAACAGACGAGGCTTTTAACAATTACACCTGTCAGAACCTCCAGAAAGCAATCCATCTCCGACGCCCGAGACCAAGCGAGTTCATAACCAAATGGGATTGAGCTGCGCGCTGCTTCCGAAGTTAAGGATGAAGTGGGCATGGAGGGGGGCGGAGGTGTGACTGAAGGACAGGGTGCACAGGATGCCTGAAGGTGATGTACGGGTGCTGGCATCAGCAATCTGTAGCAGATATAATAGAGTGCAAGCACCTTTCATACACGTGTAAGGCTACACATGACATCCAGGGTGTTACCGCAAGTGAGCGAAAATAAATCGCAATACAGCGTATGGTTAATTCTGCCAATGCCTCTGGCAGGGACCTAAGTAAAAATGTATAAACAGCCGATGACGCTTCACTTGCTGCGTACTGGAACGTTGGGTTGTCAGGCCGGCCATTTATATTACACCGCCTCGCTGAAATCGCATTCTGCTGCCTGAATTGTTACCACATCGGAGCATGATCTACTCACGAATAAAGGACATGAAAATACAACACATCGTGCCAAAGCGTAAAAATGCTGATACGTGGCACAAAGATGTGCTGCAGAAAAGCATTCATCTAGATTTCCGTGATCAGCTAACGCTACGTGGCGACTTTGGTCACATGACACGTGGACCACTTATTGACTTTCACAATGGTCATCACCAGGAAACCATGACACAACTTCCAAATTTATAGCTGCACATCACAGGTGACTTTCCCATGTTAATCACCTGTGATTACGACTTTCTCGTAGCCCATAAATTACACATTTTTTCTTTAGCAAAATCCCCAAACGTAAAAAAAAAAACTACAGGGAAGTTGCTGCCGTAGTACAAAGCAGAGATCATAACTTATTTATATTCCAGGGTTGTAGCTGGACTTAGTGCATTGATGTAGGAGATCTCATCCCCTTCCACTCTGCTCTGAGTAAAAGTAGTAGCTGGCTTCTGGTTAGATATTACAGCAGAGGGGAGGGGATAAGGTAAAGTTTGAATGGAACAAAGATACAGCAGTGTGAGGAGACCCCCAGCTCCTGGAATATAACTCATAGGTACAATTAAATGAAATCTACCATCAAAATAAAGCATCCGGGGCACTTACTTATAGATCCAGGCACTGTGACTGTGGTAATCTTCTAATATTTCTTATCCATTGCCACCTTATCCATAATGAGCCAGGGTTCCTGGGGATGTTACCAGAGTCCCTCTGTGCTGCAGATTCACTATTAGCTCTGGCATCCATCCAGTGACCCTTACCCTGACACCCAATACCTGGTGGGAGTGCAGAGAGCCCTGGATACTACAATGGAAGGAAACCAACCAGGCACTAGCATCCGGCATAGAAGGCGAATTAAAACCGTTTTATTGGTCATGCCTGTAGCACCTATCAAACACTGTCAGACCTGCGCCTTTACTAGTCTTTTTTGTGATTTTTTTAACCGTATCACAGGGCAAACAGTGCTTTAGCGATACTATTTATGCCAAAACTCCAATATAAGCATAGTGGATCTGTTTTTTTTATTAAAATGATCCCACATATGGAGAAAACAGTATATTTAGAGAATATTTAGCTCCACTTGCTTGATTGATAGTGGGCTCCATGCATGGGTGCCCTGCCAGTAATAAATAGGTGCTGCACCGTCTCCCTCCAGTCACCAGAGTGTGCTGATGTGCCCGGGCCTCTCCCGCTTTTAAAGGTCTCGGTGCGTACCTGTGCGTATGACAGTCGGGATGTATGGGTCTGGAGAAGACGGGAGTGATAAATGGAGCCGGCCTGTTCTTCCAGCATGCCACGCTGAAAGCAATAAGCCTGGCCCAGCTCCCGCTAAGGAGATAATGTCCTTGATTCCATCAATACAGATTACGAGGCAGGTGAGGGGGCCACGCAGCTTAATAACCTGCTGCCTGCCACAGAGAGCACTGACATGGAGCGCCTGCAAGGGGGAAGGAAAGGGAACGCAGAAAAAAAATGGGAAGGAGGGAGAACAGATGAGTTTCTGCTTAAGAGGGAAAGCAAAGTTGCAGAAGAGGGATCAGTGACCCAAAAAAAAAAAAAATGACATTAGCTGGAGACGTATAGAGCAAAGTATAAGGATTGATATATGTCTGAATATAACAAATTGCTCTGAAATGTAGATCCTGCCTGATCAGACGGCACACTGGCTGCGCGTGCCCGGAGTCTCCTTGCTACTTCCGCCAGCAAGGGCAATTAGGACATTCATTTAGCTAATTGTGTGCAGGTTCTCCTATAACAGACCGGGCTACCGCAGTGCCAATTTATCATTCATCACTGGGGTGGGGCTCCAGCCGGCATAGATTAAAAACATGGACAGGAATGACGGAATTGCCATGCCTCAGGTGACGGCTTCCCGATATTCCGGAGATTAAAAGGTGTCAAGGCCACGGATAGCGAGTAAACAAGGACGTTCCAAGTCTATAGAGGAGGAGACATCGCCGGTGGAGAACATGCAAAAGATGAAGATGATGGACAAGGACGATTCGCAGGGAAGAATATTGTGTCATGGCTGAAAATATCAAAAGAAAGAGACTAAGAAGAAAAATGAAGAAATTCTGATATCAAGGGGTCAGCTCAAGAGCTGAATGCGGGGACCCAGGAGAACTCAGGATGAAAAACGAGATGATGGACAGAGAGAAGACAGACTGTGCAGAGCGCCGTGCCCAAGGGAGAAGAGCCAGAGATGGAAGCCATATACAGAATAGTGTAAGATTCCGGCCCAGAAATGGCAATAAGACACTAGATAATAATAACCCTAGTAAAAATTGTTTCTAAAAATTGTTGACTGTAAATGAACAAGCTTTCCATGTGATACAGGATTACAACTTAAAGGAAGTCCACTACCTCCACCAAGCGCTATAACCTGCTGGTATTATTTAGTTTACAAGATATTCCCAGTTTAATCCATATGCTAATGAGGCAGTTAGTGCACTGGATGCATCTTCCCAGCACCCAGAGCACTCCTATTCTTGCCTAAATTTCTTTGCTCTTCTTTCAGTGCTCCTGTTTAACTGCCTGATTAGCATATGATTTAAAATGTGAATTTCTCAGAAACAGCATCATATTGCCAGAATCCTCTAAATGGACTTTGGGTGCTGAGTGCAGGGCTTCCTTGCTGGGAACTGATAGTATTGTTAAAGCACCGCCTTTTAGTATCAGATCCCTGTAAAGGGAGATTCTGGAGCTCTGTGTTAGACTCGGCTGTGGGTTCAATGATGCAGAAGCTAGACAGTCAGCTGCTGGGGGTGGCATCCAGGGGCTTAGATAAATTCTCAGGGCTCAGTTCACACAGGGCTGGTAATACTTTCTCCTGTGACCTATAGTACTACTGTCTTTTTCATTTTTGCTGGACTTTAAAACCCTGAACCTATATCTTAATTGGTATCCAGTTTGAGCTGAGTCTGAGCTATTTCTTCCAATTTCCTTGACAAAAATGAGCGCATTTGGGGCGACATAATATTGACTTATATAGACCCATATGACAATTGACAAATATTGCTACCAAATGTCCCATATATAAAAATGTCCTTACATGAACCCATTTAGGACGATGTAACGATGCAATCTGTAGACACTGGCAACATCTATCCCTACCCATTCCCAAATACACAAACACCCATTTGGAATAATGTAACAATGCAAACCAAAGACCCACCTGAATCGACAGCTATTCCTAACAATGCTCCAATACACATGAGCTCATTTGATGGCATTATACAATGCAATATATAGGCCCATCCAATGGTCAACAGCTCCCATACATAAGCATTCATGACACAATGGGGCTCATTTACTAAAAACAGTGCAGTCTGTACTATGTGCAGTTTGCCTGTGTAGTGTGAAGAGGGCGCCAGATTCGAGAATTGGGGCGCATGTTCTTCATCAATCTGCTGCCTGCACTGCCCCAACAGAGTGCATCACTTTTTTTTGGTGCACCTTTAACATGGGGCGTGTTACACCCTCCGATTGAGCACAGGAACACCCCTTGCAATGCAGAAACTTGTGTAGTGTCAGGTATAGTACAGCCAAGCCACAAGTCGGGTGCGACACATATGTGGCGCGGACACTTCTTAAAAACCTGTGCAAGCAGTTTGGACATAAAAGAACGTGCAAAGTCCGACAGAAAACTGGCGCAAGGACCTTAGTTAATGTGCCCCAATGTGTGTTTTGAATGTGAAGAGAGGAGTTGGCCATTGCTAGATACCTCTGGCGGTGGCTTATTTAACCTTGAGGAACAGACAAGTTGAGGCGCAACATACCTAACCTCCTATCCACCCAACAGACAACGCCTTAACCCTTTGTTTAGGTATGCCGAAAATTCATGACCACCTTGACCTTGCTCACTTCATTATTCTTTGAGGTCAGATATGATCGATGCAATGATAGCACGGATTGGCACGATATTGAGGTTTTGACTAAAATTTGCAGCTCTACGTCTACAAGTCCCAGTAGGTGGTGAAGTGTTATACGAGAGATAAAGCAGATGTGCATGAGACGGGTAGGTACACATCACAGGTATCTCTCCAGACAGCTAAGTAAACATAGCCGCGCACGCACACACACTGTGCAGCCAGCCGCACTCTGCAGTATATTAAGCAGCTGTTTGCATGTGCCGGCCGTGTCCGGAGTGACAGCTGTATTTTCGCTTGCTTTGACATTGAGTCTGATCTGGGTGAATAGCTCATATCCATTAAAGTGCTATTACAGCAGTGACTGGCTGCCAGGCGGCTCCTGATCAATCCTAACAGCCAGTGAGCTGTCATACTGCGAGAAGCAAAGCTCAGCGCTCACTAGGGGGAAGGAGCCCAAAACCACGTCACCGGCAGAAAGCACCGCCACATCCAGAGCAGGAGGGCGACTACCTCCCCGGGTGTCATCCATTTATTACACAGGAGGGAAAAAAAAATCACAACATTGGAGAGATCCGGCAGGTGATGTCTTTGGGGTTGTGTGTAATGTTCTTAGTTATGTTTGATCCTATTTTATAAAAGCTGCAGCCCCGGCATTGCCCAGGATTGTAATAACTGCTCTTAGCTATAACAAAATAGAATGGGTTAACAAAACATATTTTATATCTATATCTGTCTATATATCTCTCTCTATATCTATCTATCTCTATGTCTCTCTCTCTCTCTCTCTCTATATTATATATATATATATATATATATATATACGATCACTCTATAGCGATTTCTCTATATAATCTCTCTGCAATCTATCTATTTCTCTCTATATATCTCTCTATATATCTCTCTATATCTATCTATCTCTATGTATCTCTCTCTCTATATATATATATATATATATATATATTTCTCTATCTATCTATTTCTCTATATATCTCTCTCTATATCTATCTATCACTATGCATCTGTCTCTATCTTTCTCTATATATCTATCTACCTATCTATCTATCTCTCACTCTATATCTACCTATTTCTCTCTATATCTATTTTTCTATATATATGTCTCTATCTATCGTATTACCTCATATTACTTCACATATGACCACACACATAAGCGTCTTATAATCAATGCCTATAGTAACCAATCAAAGGATAGAGCTCATATTAATGACCTGTGGCAAAATAGAAGCTGAGCTGTGATTGGTTGCTTACTGCCACAGTAGCAACAGACAAAGACTCCTGTATATGTTGGTTAATAAGTGTATTTTGGAAAGCACAGGGTGAAAATTTCGTCTCAAAACCAAGTCTATGAGATTCCCTGAGTCACAGGGAGCGGCTGTGCAAAATTTGATGATTGAAAATGTGATTTTACAATTGAAAAGTGCAGATTCCATTAGTGGACATACATACACATACATACACATACATACAGTCAGCTTTATATATTAGATAATCCTTTTCTTTGGACTGTGTAATATAAGTACGTGATTATAGATAAAGAGACCCGCTGTGTAATGAATTATCAGTGATTTCTATTAGAGAAGACTGGACGCATGAATAATACTGCATAATGGAAGCCAATGTCTCATCTTAGAAGTAAAAATTATATAAGGATCAGGAGCGAATTAAGATTTCCATGGGTCCTGGGCTGTATGAATATTATAGCCCCTCCATGTCTGCAGTCACTTCCTACATCTGGTACTAGAATCAGCTTCTTGGGGAATGGAGGATGAGCCCCTTCTGCTGTTTTCAATCTGCGGTTGCAGGACTGTTGAAGGACCTTCGAAGGTCAAAGGGCTATATGAGGATTTCATGGGTTAAGGTCCTTCTGAGTTTAAAACTTGGTGGGTGGTTTGGGTGGCCATGGACCCCCTTGAAGGCTTGCGCCCCAGGTTACTGCCCAAATTGCCTATATTATAATCCACTACTGATAAGGATACATGAGATAATTGAATAGAAAAAAAACATACCCAATGTATAATACCAAAAAGAAGATACTTACAACTGAATATAAATTACCAATATCATGGAAAAAATTTGTGATCCCTTTACTGACCTGAAAGAAGGTACAAAACATCTAATAAACGTCACTGCTTAAAATACAGTAGAAATGACAAATCTGGTGTGATATGTGCGTGTCGGTGCTACATGGATGTCAGTGTAAACCAGAGGCATCACATGAAGCTACTCCATCAATAATTTACAATTTAAAGGTCCTGGTCTCCTCATATTAGGAATAACATCTTATGAGCCACCTGAAGTCCCATACCTGGACTTATCTGGTAACAGCTCTGCTCCACCATGTGTATGGGGCTTTTGAAACTGTCCCCAATGGCAGATATTGGGGACAATGAGGAGCGGGTGAGTTGGAATTCAACTGCTCTATCCTTTCCTTCTATGTATATGTGTCTGGCAGCAGCTTTCTCCAGTCACTACACATGTACTTTCCATGAAGCCGTATGAATGTGGAGGGAAAGCTGAGTGATCATCCAACATAAGAGATCCACCATCAAAATCCATCATGATAAACCAGGGACATTACTCATAGATCCAGGCACTGTGACTGTGGTAATCTTCTTATATTTGTCATCCATGGCTTCTTCCACTCTAAAATCAACTTTAAAAATGATGCTCAAGGGCTCTGAGGGGCGTTACTATGCTGCAGTTTCAAAGGCTGTTACTCTGTGGAGGAGCACTTACACCCCACCCACTGTGTGAGATTACATCAGGCAGGGAGAGGTGGGTGGTGCTGCAGGAGCAGGAGTAAGGGTAAGTGGAGCAGCCTATGACTATACAGCACAGAGGAGCCCTTCTGGCTCATTAGCATAATTTGAAACATTTATTTTAAAAGGAAGGAGGCCATGGATAACACATATAAGAAGATTATCACAGTCACAGTGCCTGGATCTAAGGGTAAGTGCCCCTGGTTTGTCATGATGGATTTTGGTAGATTTCCTTGAAGGCTCCTAGGTTCCAAATGCAACTGCAACTTTAACAACCCTTCAAGTTACATCCCTGGTATGAACACATCATAAAGCAAAGTGCTTACAAAGTTTCCTTATTTCAATAGTACGAATCTTCTAATTTTATGAATATCAAAATCTAAAATAGATCTAAAAAATAGATTTAATTTACAGACAAGTAGCCCACTAGCATCACCCCAAAACCAGACCCCTTGCATAAAGGTCCCTAAATAGTGACTGAGATGGGGTGAAGTTATAACACCAATACAAAGAGACATCATATTTAGAAATAGATGACTACATTGCTCGAGGAGGGTATTCCTATAATACCACAATTGGGACCCCCAAACCATCATAATTAGGAAGTAATACATATACAGGCAGTCCCTGGGTTACATACAAGATCGGTTCTGTAAGTTTGTTCTTAAGTTGAATTTGTATGTAAGTCGGAACTGAATATTTTATAATTGTAGCCCCAGCCACATTTTTTTTTGGTCTCTGTGACAACTGGATTTTAAAAAATGTTGGATTGTCATAAGGATTAACAATAAAGCCTCATTACAGACACCTGTGATAACTCATATAGCTGATTATTGTAGCCTGGGACTAAAGTACAGGAAATTACCAACATCCAGAGCTCCGTTTGTAACTAGGGGTCATCTGTAAGTCGTGTGTTCTTAAGTAGGGGACAGCCTGTATACCACGTTATGTAGATTTGATAGAGTATATGTGGTTACAACAAAGAAACCAATTCCCCTGTCCTCATTAGATGATACAGTCGGTCCAATCCCGAGTGGGACTCCGCTCATAAAGAGAAGTAAAAGTGTAGCATAACCTTATGTTCTCAATGCAGTTACTAAAACCCGGGCAGTACGTTATATGGAGGTGATGGGGCACTAAACCATAAGGAATGATCTTGAGCTTGTTCCTGACCCGATAGCGCTTTGTACAAGCACATTACTATCTTCATTATAACCATGTCTCCATGTAAGCTGAGAGTGCAAAGAGTTACAATGTTACACAGTCAAGTGAAACAGCTCGTTGTTCTGCGTCTCACAAATGTTCTTCTGTGTGATCCAAACACCTTAAACTTAGAATTGTCTTTCTATAACACTTTTTTACAATCTTCCTCTGTGCAATGTCTGTGTTCTTTTGCCCATATTAATATTTTCCTTTAATTAGCCGGTCTCACTTATGGCTTTTTCTTTGCCACTCTGCCCTGAAGGCCAGCATCCCAGAGTCGCTTCTTCACTGTAGAGGTTTACACTGGTGCCAATTGAGGACCTGTGAGGCGTCCGTTTCTCAAACTAGAGACTCTAATGCAGAGGTCCCCAACCGCCGGTCCGCGGACCAGGACCGGGCCGTTGGAGTTTATCAGCCGGTCCGCGCAGGGGCGGCACCGGCCAGCACTGAGCTCCCGCACCGGACGGGACCACGTTGCAACCCTCCGTCCGGCACCTTGCGCCCACCCCCCGACGCCGCCGGCACCTTACCACTGCCCCCAGACCCTGCCGCACCGAGCTCCCCCCCCTCCAGGCTCTCGGCTCCCTGCTCCCAGGGGCGCACCTGCCATGAGGCGAGTTGAGTATCTCGCCTCAGGCGGCGCGCCTCCTGCTGGATGAGGGCGCAGCACCGGGCTCCAGCCCGCCGGTGGACACATACTCTCGCCCACCGCCAGCACATGTACCTGTCCCGCGGCTGGCATATCCACATGCCCGTGGGCTGGCATATCCCCCCGCAAGCCGGCACTTCCCCATGACAGGCGCCCGGTACTTCCCCCCGCTCGCGCCGACACATGTACCCTTGCGCCTGCCGGCACATTTACCCTCCCGCACTGCAGCGCTACACTTCCACTTGACCGCCTGCAGCACATCCGCCTGCTTGCTGGCCGGCACCTGTGAACTCCCGGAACATCCCCTTGACTGCAGCCCCACCTGTCCTCTCCTGCATACTACCCTAAGCTACCGGCTCCGGCTTCTCCTCCCCCCCCTCCGCTCTACCGCCCCCCGGCTCCGGTCACCCCCCCCCCAGTCACAGCACATGCCCCAAGACCTCAGTAGATGGGTAGTCACAGCAAAAAAAAAAGGGAATACTCACCTGCCAGCTCTCCTTTCAGCACTTCTCATCACTCCCACTCTCTTTTCTATGATCCAGACGCCTCTGCTATTGTTGCTTATGCAATGGCGCCTGGGTCATAGAGAGGAGTGGATGCCGCTCTACTCTATGACACAGACTCTTTCACCTAAGCATTGTTGCGACAATGGCAGCTTGGCGACACAGCTGTAACATCCCTGCTTGCATCCAGTGATCATCGCTGTGTGTGTCTTAGGCTATATTCACACGACCATATGGGGGACGCATATACAGACGACGTATAAACGTCCTATATAGCTCCCCCATAGAAGGGAGCCGTTCCGTAGCCGGGAGAAAGATGGGACATGTCCTATCTTTCCCCATAATACGGCGCCATGAGCCATATATCGCTATGGAGGTAGGCAGGGGTGAGCAGCGCTCACCCACCCCCCTCCTCCACTCATGGGCGCCGCCGTGTGGCCACCGTGCTACGGTACTGAGGGCACATCGTTGTGTGAATGCAGCCTTCTATGTACACGCTGCCGATCTAACCAACCATTCCTTTAGGGAAAAAAAAGTTGGCAAAGCTCAGAATTACACCAACGTTTGTGGGTCTGTTGTTAAATTCGGTTATTCTTAACCGCAAATAAACGCTGCAGATGTGTAACAGAAGTGATACCTGCTTCCGTGCAAGTCATTGGGAATGGATGGTAAATGGAAGGTGTTTTGTTCTACTTTTGATTTCTCTACGCTGGTTTCATAGCAGTGATAGCTGTACAGCTGAACTGAACTCTGTTACTTTTTCTTCGGCATATACTCTGGGAGCTACAGCAGATTTGGCTTGAGACTGAATTCAATGGCTATTTATCACGTATCCAAAGGCTTTGTCATTGACATATGCAGAGGATTTGCTGAACGGTTTAGAATTCACAAAATAGTGAATTCTAAAAGGGCTTTATTATGCAGATTTCTCCCACATCGTGTGGATGCTATAGGTGAGCTGTCGCTGGACAACCTGCTGCCAACCTGCTGCAGTTGCACCCCAAATGTCCCTTGTGAAGCACATATGCAGATTTTTACTATGGAAATTTAAATTGAATAAAAATAATAATAAAAAATATTTAATCTGTTTTAATCATTTTCATAGTGTTCGAACAGAAGTATACACTTTTTTGAGGAGCCCAGAATGTACTCATTTTATTGTGACTTGGTTTTTGTATCTGTGCACTTTATGGATTTTAAAATAAAGTATGGTTAACCCTGCAAATGTGAATAATTGTTTATCAGAAAAAGAATTTTAGCAGTTCATCTGGAATGTACCTTGTGTTCCAACCTAATATTTAATCTCTGTATTATGGGAATTGCACTTTATCTGTCATACATAGTCTGTCTTATTATTTGAGATGCTCCAGTGGGAAAACAAACTGTTTCCGTCTATTCTTTGTTGTACTCGCCCAACCTTTTCCTTTTTCCTGTCCTTTACAGCTACTCATGTTGGTAGCGTTTTCAGGGGATGACTGAATATTGTGCACTTGGTGATCTATAAATGCATATTGAGCAATTTATGCCTTGTTTATCTATTTTTCTGTTTTATGTAAATGATGCTTGGGCAATTCATTTACCTTTTGAAGGCGGATGAATCCGCAGTGACATCAAATTGACAACTCAAATAGAGCTACACATTCAGTGAATTTGGTTCATACATGATACATGTACTAGTGAGTCCGAATCTAGTTCATTCTGATAATTAATTAGAAATTTAGTCCATATTACTTCCTCTGGGAGAATTTCTATTACACAGCTGCCAAAGTAAAAGGGGACATAGTGTGTGTGTACAATGTTTCAGTTCATTGCTGGTGCATTGTGATTGTATGGCCAGAATTTTATGTTTTTGTTCATCACCTCACCCTACAGAAAAAATTTCATAAAATGTTATCAGGATGTTACATGAAATTGTACCACCTTCAAAATGTTACCAAAGATGACAGCTCCTCTGAAAAGATTTCCTAGTTGGAAAACATTTTCTAAAAATTTTAAAAAGATTCTTACTTGCTGAATGCATAAATGGACAAATACTGGCAGACAAAGGTGACTAGAATATATTGCTTAGTAGCGTAATATGGGAAACGCAGCATAGAAAGATGCAGCATAAACTAATAAGAGGCTATTGGGCCTATGGGGGATGGATGCAACTCATTGCATCAACATTTGCCTCCACTGAGTGTATGCTCTGGGAGGTTCACAGTGACATCCTTGACAATTTAGGAACAGTGTCGTCACTGGGGGAAGCACTCTAAACATTGGCAGCAGCCAATCACTGACTGCTGCTGATCATTACTCCTCCCACTTTACAATGGGGAGAGGCTTAACTGTATGATGTATCCCACTGTATGTACTTAAAGTGGGATACGTACCAGACCTCCATTGTTAGGGTACATTGTGAATCCCCCCCACCATAACCTTACAAGGGAGGCTGAAAATTTCAATGTGAACCTAGAATTTTTGCAGCCAAAGACATTGTTGTAGAGAAAGGAGCAGCTTTTATCGACAATCCACAAGTAAGGTGACTTAAGATTAAGTGCCGTTTTTTTTTCTTATGGTGTTCTGTGAATTCTTATCTAACTAAATTTTAATTTTGTTGTAATCTCCATTAGTACAATGGACTCCATAAGTACCAATGCTACTCATACTACATTACTACATCCTGTGTCCTGGGGAAGATGGGTGTGGGATTCAATTATTGAGCTTCAGAATGAGGGGACAGCTAGCCAGAAAACATGTAGAAGGTGGTGTAGAGCAGAGGTCCCCAACCGCCGGTCCGCGGACCAAGACCGGGCCGTTGGAGTTTATCAGCCGGTCCCGCTGACAGCTAGCTCCGCGGCCCTGCGCCTGGTCAGTGACGCGGCTCCCGGTACCTGTGTTCAGTGTGTAGTGCTGCTAAGCAGCAGCACTGTATACACTGATGCTCAATGTACACTGCTGCTACTCGCAGAATGTGCTCAGACAGGAGCAGGGACAAGCAGGTCATGTGTGTCCAGCGCTCCTTCCCTCCTGCTAGCTGCGAGTTGGAGGGGGAGGGGCTCTGGATGCTAATGGAAAGCTAGATATGATGTCAGGTCATTATAAATGTCATAATTATATGATAAGTATGAACTAAGCTCCACCCTCCATAACCCCACCCCATATGACCAAAGCCCCGCCCCCACCGGACCATGGAAAACTGGTCTAGCTTAAAGCCGGTCCTTGGTGCAAAAAAGGTTGGGGACCTCTGGTGTAGAGCGAAGGGTTACAGAGAGTCCAGTCCTGATTAGGGTTGCACCGATACCAGAATTTTGAGTACGATGCAATACTCGATACCAATATGATACTTTCAAGAAAAGAAAGTATTATCTGAATGTACTACAGGGGGCCTGGCTGGCTATACACTACAGGGGGCCTGGCTGGCCATAAACTGGGAGGCTGTGACCAATGCATTTGCAACCCTCGGCTTATATTTTAGTATATACGGTAAATAAATAAATATATCTTTTTGTACCAATTCCGCATGGCTTTTTGTACAGCTCGAGCATCTGGTCGAACATGTCCACTTCCCCCATACAGTATATGTTTTATAATGCTGAATGCATACTGGACATGATGTAGGGGCTGTTGTTCCGCGGACAGGGACAAGGGAGCAGCTGGCATCATGGATGGTCGATAGCATCAACACATCTTTTTTGTCCCTAAATTTAAAAAGAGGACTCCATGTAGGGCCCTGCTCTACCATACCTGCAAGGTTTGGCCTGTTAGGATCTTGAGTAGCTGCCTCTGATTCCTTCAGAACATCCCATATACCAGTGTTTTTTTCTTAGCCAGGCACTGAAACAAGGGCACACTTGTGTACCAATGATCAAGGTACACATGGTACCAGGGGTCAAACACTGGATGCACAAGATCCCACACAATCTTCCCAGTTATTGCAAGGGTTGGAAGACAATCAAGGTTGAATTGGACTGTCCCTTTCCTCATAAATACGTCAGTGTAGTAAGTGTCAGACATTTTGTACACTTTTATGCCATATTGGTCAGGTTTGTTAGGTAAACATTGCCTAAACTTTACTCTTCCCTTGAAATGCACAGGGACTCGTCTATTGCAATCTCTCTTTTTGGGCTGTATAAGGAATAACATTTTTGGCTTAAAAATGGAATTGGGGGCCAAATTTTATACAGTCGTCAAAATCAAGGTCATTTTGGGAGGGCATTGGGAATTGTCAATGAAATGGAGACATGTTTGGATGGCCTCAAAGCGAGCCCTGGTTATTGTTAATCCATACAAGGGGGTATGTTGTAAGAGATCTGTAGACCAATAGGTCCTTACTGATGTTTTTTGTGAGGCCCATATTCAGCACCAATCCCCAATATTTTTTTTTATTTCTCCTCTAAAAGTTGGATACCATGTATATGGGCTGCAATAAAAGGAATAGGGGTTAGTTTTTAAAAATTCCTGGGAGGTTGTTCCTGGGAATAACAATGAGCAGGGGGACAAGCCTCTCATGAATTCAAACAAGCAGGTGCCGGTTACCATTTTGAAAGTGCAACCCCTGGGACTTGTTAGTGTGAACTACCAGGGAGCCAGGTAAAGTTTAAAAGAGCATAATTCTAAAACTAACTACTGAACAGAATAGATAATAGAATGCTATGCACTGTTCAGTCTCTGTTGGAACCGGTCATCCGTGAAAAAGAGTCCAGGTTTCCTTTAAAGAAACAGGGACTCCTGTTGCGGAAAGTATTCAGAACCCTTTACATTTTTCACTTTTCTTTTTTCCTTGGCAGCCAATTGGCAAGATCAAAAAAGTTCTTCTTTTTTTTGTTCATTAATGTACACTCTGCACCCCATTTTGCCAGTAAAAAATAGAAATGTAGATATTTGGTCATGGTCAGAAGTATTCAGACCCTTTGTTGTGACACTAACAAGTGTGTCTATTTCCTTTTGATCCTCCTAGAGATGCTTTTACTCCTTCATCACAGCCCAGCAGTGTTTAATTAAACTTATTGGGCCTGTTTAGAAAAGGCACACACCTGTCTATATAAGACCTCACAGTGCATGTCAGTGCACACGAGAATCATGAAGTCTAAGGAACTGCCCAAGGAGCTCACAGATATGGCCAAGGTTACAAAATAATTTCCGTAGCACTAAAGGTTCTTAAGAGCACAATGGCCTCCATAATCCTTAAATGGAAGAAGTTTGGGTCACAACTCTTCCTCAACCTGGCTGTACAAAAAAACTAAGCAGTTGTGGGAGAAGAGCTTTGGTGAGAGAGGTTAAGAAAATCCCCCAAGATCACGGTGATTGAGATCCAGAGATGCAGTATTGAGATGGGAGAAAGTCCGGGCTTAATGGCAGAGTGTGCCAACTGAAGCCTCTCCTCAGTGCAAGACATATGAAAGCCTGCGTACAGTTTGCAAAAAAAACACACAAAGGACTCCCAGGCTATGAGAAATAAGATTCCTTGGTCTGATGAGACGAAGATTGAACTTTTTGGTGTTAATTCTAAGCAGTGTGTGTGTGGAGAAAACCAGGCACTGCTCATCACCTGCCAAATACAATCCCAACAGTGAAAAATGATGGGGGGGTCGGGAGTTTCAGCTGCAGGGAGAGGACAACTGGTTGCAACTGAAGAAATGATGAATGTGGCCAAGTACAGAGATATCATGGAAGAAAACTCCTTCCTGAGTGCTCTGGATGGCCCATCAGGTTGGGCCAAAGGTTCATTTCCAACAAGACAATGACCCTAAGCACACAGCTAAAATAACAAAGCAGTTTCTTCAGAACATTCTTGACTAACC
This sequence comes from Engystomops pustulosus, assembly GCA_019512145.1. NCBI lineage: Eukaryota > Metazoa > Chordata > Amphibia > Anura > Leptodactylidae > Engystomops > Engystomops pustulosus. The sequence continues at coordinate 16,696,864 of CM033647.1, read as the reverse complement.
CGACCAAGACCTAAACCAAATTGAGCATCTCTAGAGAGACTTGAAAATGACTGTCCATCCAACCTGAGGGAACTGGAGAGAATCTGCAAGGAGAATGGCAGAGGATCCCCAAATCCATATGTAAAACACTTGTTGCATCATTCTAAAGATGAATTACGGCTGTACTAGCTCAAAAGGTGCTTCTAATGAATAGTGAGCAAAAGGGTCTGAATACTTATGACCATGTGATATTTAAAATTAGTAACCCCAAGATGGGAGATCAGTCATGGATAACATTTGAAGGATGTGAAGGTCCTTCCAGACTTCTTGCATGGCTTGGGGTAGACGGCTGTAGTTCTCCATCAAAGTGTGGAGCTCCATCAACGCATCGAGTGGGAATCCATCTGGCAGATGGATCTGGGATCTCGATACATTAGTTAGGTTAAACTTATGTAAAGAGGTGCTACGGCAAGGGTAAGCATTAATTGGCATCCCTCTACTGTCCTAAATTTTTACAGGGGGACAAGGCAAGGTTGCCCGTTGTCCCCTCTGTTGTTTGCCATGGTGTTGAAACTTGGTCCCACTCTGCTCTGCTCAGCTGGTGCCTTTGGTGCTTCCCTGCTAAGTAGGGATGATCTCTTGGAGATAATACGCCCTGTGTGCCTTCTTTAAATCTCAGCCAAATAACAAAAGTTTAATATCCACAATAAAGAGGTTATTGACTAACAGAGCAGTGTAGCTCTCAGCTGAGGTATATTATGATAATTGGAAATGAGACTTGGGTAATATCTCCAGAGAGGAATGATGACTCGCTGAAGATGATACAAATAAAAAAAAAAACTAGGAATATATCATATATAGTCTCTAAGATCTTTATAACACAGAGTACATTTTCCCTGATTCGATTAATCATTTTGCAAAATAAACCAGATGAAGTGTCCAAGATGCGATTTAGTGGAAGCAGCCTTATTTCATATGCCGTGGAGGTAACAGAAACTCCATAGGTATTGGGAATGTGTATTAAGAAGATTAAAAATTGTTTTGTTGTTGCATCATACAATTTGATCCAAGAAATTGCATTTTGGGCACAAGAATGGATTTTATTGGCGAGTTTTGTATAATTGGAAAGCTATAAGACCTCCAAAAATTCAGACATGGGAGGAAAAATTGGATTGGTTGGAGAAAGCAGAGCAACAGGAAGAAATGGGAAATAAAGTGGTGATGAAGAAAATGCGGGAGGCATGGATCAATAGGCCGCTATTACAAGAAGTTTCATCTGTAGATTAAGAGAATTTTTTTAACGTTGATTTGTGCTAGGAGAATCGTAGTCAAAAGCTGTCTGCCGCCTTTGAAGGTGGGTGGTTTTCTTTTTGGGGGGGGGGGGTTGTTTTTTTTTTTTGCTTTTTTTTGTTATGGAATTTTTTTTTTTTAGTATTTTGATATAAAAATAAATAAACTTTTTTTTTTTTTTTTTTTAATGCATGAGCCAGGAAATATCATGTAATTACACATTAGAAGGAGTCTACTTCCAAATCACCATGCAATTATTTATACGGCAGAGTAAGGCACCATGCATCAGAGATATCTTTACCCTAACTGGAGAATCTAAAATGTTTAAAACTCTTTCATTACATATGTTTTACAAAGTGGCGTTTCTATTATTCCTAGCCTGATGGGTACAGACTCAAGTTGGATGGTTCCATATAGAACTGTTTTATTCCCGTAATGTGTTTTATTCCTTTGGAAAGGGATGATGTTATCCATTTAAAGAACTTTCCCCGAAGCTGGAAATCTTTGTTTTATAATTATATTTTTAGTAGACATTCAAAAAAGTACCAGGAAAATAGCAATAGAAACAATGAAACAATCACTAGTGGATCAATTAAAGCATCAATTGTCAAATCAGGCATCACAGACAAAATGATAAAGACTATAGTACCACTGGGGTAGAAGATAGTTAGGCAAGAACACAACAATAAGGACCTCAAAGACCAAAAACAAGAGAAGATGGAGAAAGAAACAGATGAAGCAGAGATCTTGACAACACTTGTCCAAAACCACTAGTCAGCCGATAGGTCTCCCACTGAAAAGAAATTTCTGCTGGGGACGGAACTTCTTACATGATAGTGATCTATGAAAGTTACTTATTCCACTACTGTGCCACCCTGAGATTTCTAAAGTACCTTTCAAATTAATGGTTACACCATGCACTACACCTTTAAGAACAATGTGGTCTTCTCAAATGTGAGGTCAGGAGATAATTTTCTGTCTACAATTCTCCATAGAGGTTTTTCCATGACATGGCATCCTTAGACCTTGTGTAGCTATATGCCTGAAGTCAACTAATGGGGGTAACAAGGCATATGCTATGTTGACAACCTATTTTGGCAAAACAGTCTCAAATAAACACACCACAATACTGTATATTGGTTAGTTTTATATATTTAATGTAAATTTACTTACTTTTTAATTTCCTCTTCTACAATGTTTACTCCATCTTTTTGAGGGTTGAGAAATCTGTTTGTTGCACTACCGAAGTCACACAGCACATAATTCCCATTGTCGTTTAATAAAATGTTCTCAACCTTAAATCAAAAGAGAAAAAGATAACTTATATGCCCTGGAATGGAACACTTGTTGAATTGCAATGAAAATGACTTTCAGCCATGCAATCACATTTCTATACATACAATGTACAATTAAAACAGTAAAATCATACACCCCTGTCAAAATTCATTTTTGACAATCCATTGTCTAGAAAACAAAAGCAATCAGATATTTATGCATGAACTGTGAGGGAGGCCAGTCAAGTGCTGTTGGTGCAAAGCCTGTTATGTTTCGAGACTGTCGGCCATAGTATGTGGCAATAACAGGACAAGCTAAGGTCAAAGGTGTAGCAGAAATGGTGTCCAGAATACTCATAGATAACGGGCATTTGCAAAAAACTGTGATTAGTGCTGCACTACAGAGTGGTGTCCGGACAGAGGAGGAAACATCCTTTCGTCCTCCATCCCGAACACCACTCTGCAGCACACACCAATCCCAGAGACCACTGCAAGTTACAGAAAAAAGCTGCAAAGAGGAAACTGCTTGAAAATAAATAATGCAAGTCACATATTGACCAGAAACAAGTGCATTTTTCGTCTACATTAGACCAATTTTTTTCCACAAGTTTGCTTAAGGATTAAATACACTTAAAGGGTTTAGTTGAGACCAAGACCATCCTTACCTCCCCCCCTCCTATTCTCCTTCCTCTTTTTTCCTCAATTTTCTTATCTTGTTTCTATATTTGCCTTTTGCTTTGATCTACACAGAAATATTACACAATCTACTGACATGATTTATGAGATTTACAGTTAAAGTATAATTCTGACCTTTAGATCCCGATGGACTATTGGAGTTTTGCACTGATGAAGCCTGGCCACTGCTTCACAAGTATCACAGAATATCCTCAAGACCTCCGCTTCAGAAAATCCTGACTGCAGCCTCTGATTCATTTGGTTCACAACTTGTCCAGCTGGTAAATAAAGCAGATTAGTCACACACCATGTCAGTGATATTTTATCAAGTGCTAGTTAAAGGGGTATTCTCGTCTCGGCATTCACATTCAGTTTCATTAATCTTCCATATATAAACATTTCTTCAATTGGATGTTATTAAAAAAAATGTTTCTCTGTGTAGATAATTTCCCATAAACATAGCCATGTTGTCCCTTAAAAACGAGATGGCTTCCTCGGTTATGACCACGTCACATTTAGGCAGCAGTGGCCAGACTTGTACTATTGAGCCCTTCCTGACCACCTGGCTTCAGCGATCATTACTACAGGACGGCTGTGGGACATGTAGTAATTCTCAGATATTTCATATACAAAAACTTTTTGTTTATTTGTGCAATCCCTTCAGCAGAGGTGGCCGTATCCGAGGAAGCTATCTCGTTTCTAAGGGACCATACCACTACATCTATGGAAAATTATCTTCACACAGGAACATTTTTTTTAATAACATCTAATTGAAGAAATGTTTATTAATGGCAGATTAATCAAATGGAATGTGAATGCCCAGAAGAGAATACCCCTATAATCTCTTGTATTCATTTACCTTAGATGGATAGATAATAGATAATTGAGATATTGTAAAATATTTGACAAAGCCAATTTACATTATGCAATCTTAAAAGGGTTATTATTAAGGAGCAGTATTTGTTAAGCAAAACAACATTGATTTCTAACAGTTAGCACGCGGACAAATTTTCCAAAAAATTATCTTAATTACAATGCACATGATGTAACATTTCTAACATGCCAGAGAATCAAAATGTTACATTTCTTTTGATTATTAGCTATAATAAAAATCCAAGAAAGAATTTACAGCGCTCTCAGAAGAATTAAATCCATCCAATTTATTCAAATAAAAGCATATTCCATGGCAGTGTGCATACAGGCGGTCCCCTACTTAAGGACACCCGACTTACAGACAACCCATAGTTACAGACGGACCCCTCCGCCCACTGTGACCTCTGGTGAAGCTCTCTGGATGCTTTACTATAGTCCCAGACTGCAATGATCACCTGTAATGTGTCTGTAATGAAGCTTTATTGATAATCCTTGGTCCAAATACAGCAAAAATTTTGAAACTTCAATTGTCATTGGGACAAAAGAAAAAAATGTGTCTAGAACTTCAATTATAAAATATACAGTTTCGACTTACATACAAATTCAACTTAAGAACAAACCTCCAGACCCTATCTTGTACGTAACCCGGGGACTGCCTGTAGATACAAGCAATGCAGTATCACAGGTACATCAGACCTACGCGTTTCACTTACAAAGCTTAGTCATGGTCTACTCACATGTAAAATCCTCATTCATTTAAACCTTTAAAGATCTGCCCCTTTTTGTTTTTTCATTTCAATTTTTCAATTCCCACCATCAAAAATCTAAAAAACTCTGTGACTGCTTGTTTTCTACATAACAAATTGCAATTCATGATGACGGTATTTAATATCGCATGTCGTACATGGAAGCTGGAAAAAAATCCAAATGGGTAAAAATAACAAATTTGTATAGGTTTTATAAAGTTTTCATACATTTACAGAAATAAAAATCTCCTGTACACATTTTTGGGGGATTTTGCCATCTTCTTGCGCTAATAACTTTTTCATACTTCAGTGTACGGAGCTGTGGGTGTTGTAATTTTTTGCAACTTTTGATGATGTTTTCAATGCTTCTATTTTTAGGACTGTATGCCCTTCTGTTCACTTTTTATAGAATTTTTTATATTTTTCGAAATGGCCAAAAAATGCAATTTTTTACTTTGGGCGCGGTTTTCCATTACAGGGTTAAATGCATTGAAAAACCGTTACTATATTTTGATTTGGCATTTTTGGCCGTGGCAATACCTAACTTGTTTATGATTTTTACTGTTTATTTATATGACTTCTATGGCAAGGGGGCGATTAGAATTTTTAGGTTTTTTTAATATCATTTAAAAAAAAAAACTTTTAAAAAAGTTGCGCCACCATTTATTTGAGGCCGCTGGCAGCTTTGCCAGCGCCGATGTATGGGATGATTGGCTAGCACCTATCACGGGTGTTACTGGTAAGTAACAGGCTATGGAGAGGGTGCAGCACGTGAGCCATCTCCATGCGCCCGCAGCAGACCCGTGATGTGCTTTCACGTCACGAGTCATTAAAGGGTTAAAGGTCCGCCTATGTCAAAGGCATGTGACATCACAATCACATGACAAGAGTCACAAGACAAGTACCACCTCCTGTCCGAGCACGGACCATCACAAAGAAATAAAAACCTTTGTGGATACGAAAAAATATTAGCAACCTTTATATTGTTTGTGGCACATAGTATTTTTAATGTCTGATATCAATTGTAACACCACCTGTGTGGTATATTTAATAAGATGCACTATGTGCCAGAAACAATATGTAGGTTGCACCATAAATTCTTAAACGCTTATATACCTGTGATACTGCATCTCTTGTATCTATGCACACTGCCATGGAATATGCTTTTATCTGAATAAATTGGATGGATTGAATTATCATTCTTCTGAAAGCGCTAGGAGAAAATTTTGGTGAGCAGAATTATATGGACTTTTTATAACCCACCTTGGGTCAGTTTATGGCCCTGACCTAACATAGATAGCCTACAGTATGTGCAGTAAGGAGTTAAATCCCTTGAGGCATATTAACATTGAAAGCTCTTTTGTGTTTATTATGATCCAATCATCCTCACAGTCTTCCAAGACACCTCACAGTTTAGATATACTGAGAGGGTCTGTCATTTCAGAAACACTTCATCAGTCAAGATTTTAAAGCCTGGTTCACACTTTAATATCCCTAGCTGTCGTGCTGGATCTCATCTAACACACCTACATAAAAATTCTAAGCAGCAATTGGTAGTTAAGAGTCTCAGGGATTTCAATAAAGGGCTCTCACAAAAAGCTTCTCTTCTTAAAGGTGTATTTTACGTGGTTTGAAAGCCTTATATGTGCTTGGCTATGGATGAGACAGGCATAACAAACACTTGGTTCTTCACTGATCAGCGCATGGAGGTGGAATGATTGCAACGAATTCCCAACAAAGCTGTTTACAAAAACCATAGTACTGAAAGTGCTAGGAATGCACTCCAAACGGGAGGATACAGATTTTACCAATATGTACATCACATACATACCTACCTACTGCTTGCTTCCTTGGTTCTCTATAATATTTAAAGGGGTTTTCCAGGAATAAAAAACGTTTGTATACAGAGCTGGGGGATGGAGGGGCTGCAAATAACAAAACTAACAAAACGCTTACCTCATGTGCGCCCCTTCTCCTGTCCTGCCACCCCTCACTACCAGGCTTCGGATTGTTTACAGCCGCCGGCGGCCCCTGGACCGACCAGTGACACCTGTCTGCTACAACAGGTGCTCAGCTGTACATATTTGGTGGATGTGACAAGAGTAACAACCTTTTGTTCAGTTACTGCATTTCTTTTGTGTAAAGTTTACTTCACATTCAGATGATCCCGGTCATCCTAATGTTGGTTGACAGGTATCTGGGGAGTCTCAAACAGGCACACCAACTGATAGAGTTTATTTGTATGGTGGCTCGGATGTATATTACCGCCAATTGGAACTTTTGGCAGTGAAACATGTTAAGGCCAGGGTAAAAAAAAAAAAAAAAAAAAAGGACATATGAAAAAACTCGGCAGTGAAGGACGATATTCAAAGAACCTTTCCAGAAATTGGCAACTTTGGATTGATTACCTCTGCCTCCCATTGTTGTTCTTTCTCCCTGACGTTAAGTGGTTTTTTATGCCCCTGTACATAACAGGAGAGTCGCCCTTCTTTTTATTGTCATACCTCTCTCTTTTTTTGGATACTTGTAGACCTGCACCCTGACTGGGGTACAGCTCACTGTAAAAAAAGGAATTACCCCCTTACTTTTGAGTCTGGCACGTTACTGCCACAATACCTTCATAGTAAATGTATCCTTAGAATAACATCTGGCAAGATGATTTTTTTCATAACTTCAGAAACAGTTTCCAAGCAATAAAGGAATTTTCCATTAATTATTTTATTGCCATATAAGTATATTGCGAGATGGTGACAGGAAATATGGTCAGAAGATAGATTTCCCCAATATTCCGCTTCTATGCTTACTAGGTTCCAGAAAGAACAGGGCACGATATAAAGAATCCAATAAACACAAGTGTCTATAGATAAGAGTAGATTGATTATACTTTTAATGGGGAATTTTTATTAAATGATTAGCAGGTTGGCAGTGGAGCTGACCATTCCAGTCCAGTAGGGATTCTCTCTGCACCTCTCAGGTAACACATTATTTCAGGTTGTTTGTGATATGCAACCTTTGTAGTCAGAGAAACCTGTGTTACATTTCAGAGGAGCAGATTTTATTTTGTGCTTTATACCTGAATATCAAGGCTATAGGTATATCGTTTTCTGTAACACAATCAAGAACAGTCAAAACCCGCTTTTACATGAAACCTCTGTATCAATGTCTCTGGTGGCATTTTGCTTGCCATTACAGACTTAATCATCCAGAATACATACATTGGGCATCAGAATTACAACAAACAACATGTAATAAATTGTATATGTTCTAAAGCAGCAGTCTTCATAGACTTGAAGCATAGACTTGGGCATTTCATTTGGAGAATGCAATACTAGGGGCAGTGCGCTGCGGGGGGGCTCAGCTGGGGACATTGCATTAGGGAGGGTTCTCCTGTGGACATTTCATTAATTGTGGGGAGGCTGCTGTGGACATTTCATTGATGAGGGGAGACTGCCGGACATTTTATTAAAGAGCAGAGGCTGCATTTCCCTAGGCTTATACTAGAAGTTTTTCCAGTTTTTGTTAGGTACCTTGGTTTACACTTGGGTCAGCTTATACTGTGGTATGGTATGTGGTATGAAAATGAAGGGGACATTATAAGTGTGTAAGGGTTGCTATTGAAAACGGGGGATTATAATTTCCCCTTTTCCTTAGCAGTATTTTATCAAGACATTAAAAGGAGGCCAAAGAAAAGGGAGCAAACTGCAGGAAGGGGGCATTTTAGAATCGGGGCTGTAGAAAATTGCACATTCCAGTGACCATGGTAAGAGAGTTACCTGGCCCCGGTAAAAAATTTTTGGGTGAAGTTGGTCCCAAGATACAAAAAGGTTTGGGAAGACTGTTCTAAAGCATGTAATAAAATGTAAATGGGATACATGAAAAAGAGCACTGATCAAAATTAGGGAACACTTTCCGATACCTACAAGTTCTCATTGTTGATCGGGCATCTGGTGTTCATTTCTTTATCTATCTGACAAAACCACATTTAACTGGCAGCCCAACTTCCCACAGAGTTTGCAAAAATGGGGCGACAAACCCATCAGCTGCAGGTTATCCAGATAAATCCTCAAGGGCCATAGGGAGAGAAGTTGCACTCGAAAGACAAAAACAAGAGGGTCAGGATAAAGAAGAGAACATTTAAGGGCATTTCAACACTGCAGCGTTTAGGAGCATTTGGACTGAAATCCCACTCTGCAGTGACCAAGCGAAAGGTGGTGGAGGAAGTGTCATGGTTTGGGGAATGTTATCTGCTGCATGAGTTGGACCTCTCATACAGCTACATGGAAGATTGAATGCAAGTATGTATTAAAACCTTAAACAACACGTGGTCCCCTTCCTTGCTTTATTCACTCAATCAGCCAGCAATTTTCATGTAAAAACAGAAAACATTGAAACAATGAATTGGCCAGCCCAGAGTACATATCTAAACCCAATAAACCCACAACAGTCACAGGACTGTGGAAATAACTGGAATAAAAGTGGACCAAAATCACACCAAAACAGTGTGAGAGGCTAGTAACTTCCCGTGACTGCAGATGTGCTGAAGTTATTCAACGCAAAGGCCTGTGCACTTCCTCCTGAATGGGGATTGTTTTAGCCTTCAGAAAATGTAATTATAATCTTTAGAGCTCAGATCCATTCACTGTTAAATGACTACACAGTAAAAGTATCTCCATGAAAAATCAGACGTTTGTTTTTTTATACAGGTACAGACACCTTTAAATAAACAGCTTTCTTAGCAACTCACTGCGAACTCCACCTGGGTTATATATGTACTTAAATATTAGTAAAGAGAAGAGACTGAAAGTACACATTCACCATGTCTCCTTCCATGTCTCCTTCCAAAAGACATTAAAAAATAAATCAAGGGTGGGCACCTTTGTATGATCATATGTATGTGTGTGTTTGCTTCAGGTAAGGACTCATGCACATAATAGTATTTAAGGTCAATGAGCTAGTCGCATAAATTGGCCCCCATTGAAGTCTAGCATGCACATTCAAGGTATGGCGAGATATAGTGCATGACACACCATGAACATGACCGTGACGAAATAAGATTGTGTGCATGAGGCCTTACCTGCAGAACACACATATACACACGCTCATACAGAGGTGCCCACCCTTGATTTAACTTCAATGTGATTTTAGAAGGAGACGTAGTGAATGCACAGGCATTTTTAATTGATGTCGTATGTGCGGCCTATCTGGCCTTCACACACACAACTGTGCGTATGAGGCCAGTCAGGGAGACTAGAAAGGAGAAATGAGAGCAATATAAGATTAATAATAATGAACAATAAATCAATGAAGCAGTAGTTCATTCTTACCTCTGCAGAATTCCATAAGAATAAGGATCTCCCAAACATTATCACTGGCAGAATTAATGGCACAGTCTAAATATCCAACAATATTCTTATGGCCCGATAGCTCCTTCTGCAAAAGTTACAGAAAATAATGTTGAACAATAAGTATAATATGTGCTGTGAACTGTAAAACAGAACAATACCAACCCATCAATGAACTCCATACAATTGTACAGTTGTTATCTACTGTACATGTTTGGTGTCAATCAGCAGAAGCAAAAATCCTATTAACATAGCAGATGATCAAGAGTTCTTATTGACAGACACTGGAACCCAGGGTGCACAGGTAAATCCCCAGTGGGCCTCTGAGGTAGGTACTGTACTTCATACAGATATTTAGTATACAGCATCTTAACCGTCATTTAGCTATCTTTCCAGTCCAGCTCCATCTGCTTAGTGGTAGCATACATGCCCTAATCCCTCACTTCAGACAGGACACCCAAGAAACCGGACAGTTATCCCCCCATCCACTATAAAATAAACTTCTGCCACCAAAACAGCCATGTATTACATATATGGGTTTGGTATTACAGTATAAACCTGTGCATTATACTCAATAACACTAATAAAAAGAGAAAAAGCTTCTGAAGCTTCTTTTCAAGTGTCTATATACACTGCTGCAGACATAGCTCAATTGAACTTAAAAAAAATAAGACCACAAATTGCATTCTTCTATAATGACATCAAGCACCAAAGGCAAATAGTTTTTCCGAGCTCTAGGCATGATATAGAATAGAGTTGCTTATGTTTGAACAGATTCATCAGAAATGTAAAAAAATGAATCTACTATAGAAAAGTAAAAAAGTTAACATTTCTTAACCGTTCTCCTTTATCCTAAGGGAATGTGTTTTCCATGAGGTCAATATTTAGTAGGACTCCCTTTATATGAAGTAAATCTGTCCTCACCAACCTCCTGAAATAAAGTGAACTGGAGAATTCATATGCGTGCAAAGGGCCTAACTATGTAATGTATTTATGTATGTATATATATATGTATGTGTCTGTACGTGTATGTGTATGTAATATATACACACACACACACACACATATAGATAGAACATCTGAGTAGTGCGTTTAGACATGTTTCACCCAGGGTAATATGGCGGCTCTGTGTGGCCTTATAAAATGCCACCAACCTTCAAGTTTTTGTTGTGTCTCTTTCAAAGTAATGTTTGTCACTCCAGTATGTCAGTGTGCTAGTTCCTTTAACAGTAAGTAACAAATATTCAGGCTATTGAATATACTTCTATTGAATATGTAATCATTCATACATTTCTTGTAGCTTTCCTATATGTGATGCCGGTTTACAGCTGTTTAACTCATCACCCACAGTTTCAATCTTAATACGAGTAGACTCTCTCTTTCTGAAGTAGAAGTATACCAAAATAAGGAAAGGGGATTTTCAGACCCTTTAAAAATACCAACCCAAAGAAATCTGATAGAAATACTTATACATTTATCAGATATAACACGTGAATGGCCTTACGAGCGATCTTTGATATTCTTTATTTAAAAGGGTATACTCATCTGGGCATTCACATTTATTCATACATTTCTTCAATTGTATGTATTGTATGTAAAAATTACCCATTTAAAGATAATTTCCCATAAATGTAGTCATATGGGCCTTTAGAAATAAAGAACAACTGACACTGCTAGAGAGATTGTGTAAGGAAACTAATTGTTATTGCATATGAATTGTCCGAGAGTTACTGCATGTCCTACGGTAATGCACGCAAAATCCATGTGTTCAGGCAGGCCTAAATAGCGCATATCTGGCCACAGCTCAAAGAGTGCCTGTGAATCTTGTTTTTAAGGCATGACAACATTTATGGGACGTCATCTTCACCCAGGTAAAAACATTTTTAATAACATGCAGAAATGTATATGTATGGCAGATGAATCAAATTCAATGTGAAAACCCCTTTAAGTAGAACAAAAATACAGAAACCTGAATCATGATTCAAGTTCCAAAACATTAACTGTTAAGCAGTACACAAACAAGACAGATTACATAAAAAAATCAAACCAATGTTAACGCTGCACTAACTAAAAGTATCCAGCAATCCTAAGTCACCCGCACTCACACCAATTTTTATTATACTAAAGCAATAATAAGGGCACAATTATATTGCCCAAAGTAGGCCTCCGTTATCTTTTTACAGGATAGGCAACAAGATTTCCTGTATCGTCCACCAAAGTTCTTCAAAGGAAGGATAGTAAGACAGTAATAGTTGACCAAGACTCATTTATACTTTTGAAGGTGCAAAAATTAGCTCATTTGGCTAGATCTCAGAAAAAAAAGCTACTATAGCAGAAATTGTGGAAAAAGTTTATGCTGGCTGCTATGGAAAGGTTGGAACACAGTAGCAATGCTGACTTGTGTCTATTGCCTGCATCTGTAGAGAGTCAAAACTGGGCCAAAAGGCAAATAGACTGAGGAGGCCTAGTTTGATGAATCATGGTTTCTTCCACATGCTGTACGATAATGTGTGATAAATGGTGTGTTGGACAAAGGTACTTACATAAAAAAGTCTTTCTACTGTGCTCTGTTTGTCCTCTACAAAACTGACAATAAATATATAACTATTCTCTGTTAAAGGAGATGTACCACAAGGATCAAGGATTGCAAACCAAGGAAGGATCCACTTTTCTTTAAGCCTTTTATGTCCTTGTTTTTAAGAATAAAAGGTTTTACATTTATGCAAATGAGCCTAAGGGGCTCCATTAAAACCTATGGAACCTATAGCCCCTCAGAGGCATTAGCATAATTCTTTTTTTTTTCGTAAAAAACAGGGATAGCACACACACCGGTATGCCAGTGTGCTCGGTTTACAATCCTTGATCCTGGTGGTAGATGTCCTTTAAGGAGCTGAAATGGTTACTTAAACTGAAGTGACAACTGATATACTATCTTTGCCAGTTATGTATAGAAAACTCATGATTTACCACAAACAGCTGACATGTAAGGGTGTCCAGATTTTTTTTTTAAAAGTAAGCAGTTTTCACAAAATGTATTTGCTGATTGAAGCTATCTACAAAAAGGCTGAGTGACTCAAAGAGGAAGCAAATGTACATCAGATAAAGGCCTAAAGCTATAAATAAAGTGCAATGGTAACATTAAAGTATCAGCATCAATCCCACCGTCGCTGCTCTAGATATCAAAGCAAAAACTATATTTTCTTGGTTCATCACAAACAGAAACACTGTTACATCAGACAAGTGTTGATTTAGCTGGTAAAGGCAACATCAGAAGCAATCAAAACTATTTGTCAACAGGGTATGCACAATCCACTTGCTCCAGCCAAGGAGCATGTAAAACTAGCACTGCCATTTGCTCTTTTTTAAGGTGTTATTTCACCAGAAACAGCAACAGAGGCGTATAATGGAAATTAACAACTAATGATATGGTCCCTTTATAAACTCTTATTCCCACAGGTGAAGCAGGGTAGGAAACCTATCATCAGGAATACACTAACTGATATATTCATGATGGTAGATTCATTTCTCTCTTCTAAGCCCTACACTGTCTTTATCTAATCTTTTCACCCTAACAAAAAATGTTGTCATCTCTCAGTTACGTAAATAAACTGCAGAGGCTACTGGATGTGAAGGAACCCGACCGAACGCCAGGAACCAAGGCTACCGCACGCCCCTGTAGTCTCTTAAGTCTCACCTCCCAAAGCTTCCCCACAGCACTCTTCGCTCCTCAGCATTCTCACTGCCGGAGCTCCAGAAAAGAGCTGGAAGTTATCGTGCGTGAGTGGGCACGGGCTGAAGAGCCAAGGAGTGCTGCAGGAGCAGTACAGTCCCATCATTGGAGGGGATGCTACATATTCCACCAAGCAAGTCAATGGGGAAACGGAAAGAAGGACACATGCCCTGCATTTAATTCATCTTCTAACAAGATGAATTTCCTATGTAGAGATGAAGTATAAACATTGGCTGATCTTTCCAAGTCTTATGTATAAAAACCAGTTAACGTTCAGGTGGGGCAACTCTGCCACTAACCGCGCCCCCTTTACAACTATTTTTCGTGGAGATAGTTCTAGTCACAAAAAAAAAAGCACAGATAAATGTAGAAGCACAGATAAATCCCCCACAGTTCACTATGGCAATTTTTCAGTCGGTTGCATTACGCAGCTTTAAGCAAGTCTGGCTAATTTTAATACACAATCAAGGACTCTGTACAATTTCTAGGGAATTAAGTACAATGAATATTAACCAAGTACAGTACAAAAGAATTCAACTTCAACCTCTCTGATAAAGACCTTCAAATACTTTCTCTCAGAGCCCAGCCGTAAAAAATTAATAATTCATGTGGTTTTATTTATTCTGTAGCGCAGTAAAAAAAAAAAAAACATCAGAAGAAAGGAGCACTATTTTTAAATGTCCTTTAAATTATGCCATTACACCAAAGGTGATGTCTGGGAGTCTTGTCTTTAAAGCAATGACAGCGCTATACTTGGAGAGTACATTGTACATTATGTTTGAGCAGTAACAATCAATAAATTTTATTATAACATTCTGCTTAGGCTACAAAAAGGATTTTACATTATGTTCAGACAATGTAGCTTGAAGGGGTGGTGGCACTGCATGAGATTCTCCCTGTGTATACGACTAATCTTTGCCATTTATGGAACCATTTTTGTGTACATACCATATATACTTGTGTATAAGCTGAGTTTTTCAGCACAAAAAATGTGCTGAAAAACCTCACCTCGGCTTATAATCAGTCAATTAAAAAAATATAATCTTATATACCCACCCTACATCGCCCCGATGCTCGTTGTGGCTGCCGATCCTCGTTGTGGCTCCTCTTCGGTCTTCTCTCTGCTGTAGTAGCCGGCAGAGACACTCCATTGTGATATGCCGGCCGGCGCACACTATGATGCGGCGGTGTCGCCGCTGATGACGTCATAGTGTGAACGCGTATCTGCCAGTTAATACAGCAGAGAGGAGACATAAGAGGAACTGCCAGGAGCCGCGCCGAGGTTCGCGAGCATCAGGGCGCCAGATGGTGAGTATGTAAGTTTTGTTTTTTTTTTGTTTTTTTTAATGTGCTTGGCAAACTGTGGGCTGGCCGGCTGTAGACTACATAGGGGTTGGCCCAGCTGTATACTACATGGGGGCTGGCCGGCTGTATACTACATGGGGGCTGGATATATACTACAGGGGGCTGGCTGGCTTTATACTGGGAGACTGTGACCAATGCATTTGCCACCCTCGCATTGTACTCAAGTTAATAGGTTTCCCCAGTTTTGGTGGTAAAATTAGGGTATATATGGTATGTCCTTTTATACTAAATTCCTTACACATTAACTGTAAAAAAAACTATTTTAAAAAAGTTGGGCCATTGGTTCCAGGTAGTGAAAAATGAGTACAAGTCACCAGCTTTAATATAAATATGGAAATCAGTATGTCCTTCCGATCTGATTGTTCAGCTATTAGCACACGGATGGCAAGTGGTGGGTCACACAACGGGATGAAATTTCCCTGACAGCATCTATTTCCACTTATATAGGTACCAAGTTATTCCTGACTGACTGACTGTAAACCTACACTAAGAGTTCTCTTTTGGATCACCACTCCCATCTGTAGCTTTTACCATTCATATGAATCATTACAACCACAACAGGAGCCACCATGTCAGGTTGTAGCCTCACTTATGAGCATTTACAGATAGCAGAGTCTAAGTTTTATGTCATTTTCCTATACAATTCTGTTTAAATATAAATAAGATTCATTTGAGGAAAAAAAGATTCTCTATGTGAATATGCATGTGATTTCCAAGATGTGACTTACCATAATGGTTATTTCTCTTTTGCAAATGTTGAGGTCAGGCACATTGTTAACATACATTCTCTTAAGAGCACAACGAAGTCCTCCATGAGTCCGAACAAGAAACACAGTGGAGAAACCTCCTAAAACAACAAAGGTAAACTTAAGGTCACGGGTGAGCCCGCAAGCATAATGTGCAAATAACATTCCAGTAAGGCCTCTTTTACACTAACGTATGCTAGCCCGTACTATAGCCCGTGCAAGGTACAGTGACTCTGTGATATCCGCTATCGGTCCCCATAATGGTCATGTGAAAGAGGCCTTATACTGTATAAATACATGCATTCAATATACGGTATATAGTTCCAAAAGGAAAACCTGAAACATTTTCATTCCAAGCTTTTTACATCAAATAATCCTGGAAAATGCCCTTCTAAACTTAGTACTAAGTACCTAAACAAAGTACTAAACTAAAGCATAAATACAGGAGCATAAAGTAGAAAGACAAGATGAAAAATCTATTTAAAAATAACTAAATTCAATGTGGTCCTATTTTTCATGGACAATGACTCGTTAAAACCTAATATATTATGCACAAACTAAGCAACCCGACTGTTACAGAGTGACATGTACATGACCTGTCAGCACTCTTCGCTAGGGCATGAAATACATTTTTTGCATTCCCTCTTTTATGTTAAATCAAGTCGGTTTACCTTTAAAACCCTTCATTTAAAAATCATTTACATTTTGAAAATACTTTTACTCCAGTCCCTTCACAAGAAATCTATTCCGTCTTTATGAAAACCAAATCCCAAACACAGTCCAAAAACATTTTATTCACTTCACCACCAGAGTTGGACACCTTTGGGGCCAAGTAATTGAACACCCGAAAAGTTGCATAATGATGATCTTGTATTTTACTTTACATATAATGCACTGATGTACATATTGTGAATCCTACAGCCGCAGCAGGCATAGAATGATGCTCTTCATTCAGCAGAAGTAGATCTGGGTTACTTCTTACTTGGTACAAGAATGTCTATTCATCTGAAAGTGAGCATGTGATAAAAGAGCTGAGTGCTTATCTGTTGTGTTCCCAAACACGCTACAACTGTCCTTAGCAGCTTCACAGCATGTCTCCCAGGCAGTACATTACTTGTACAGGAAACAAAGGGCACATTGTTAGCCTCAGATCACACTTCCTTGGATAGGAAAAAAAAGGATCTTGATTTGAGCCATTCCAGCAAACAAGAAAAAGGGAAACCTTAAAATATCTTAAACAGTGAGAAATGAATATATGTTGTGTTCTGAACACAATTGTTTGTCTTTTCAGGATTGACTGCGCATTCAATTTTCTGACAGAACAAAATGTTACTATTATATTATCAATAAAGCACTGCTACCACTAAATGTGGGGTATAGACTCATTACTGTATCATAAACTTAGAAAGGAACTCTGCAGAACTGAAATTGAAATCAACGTCAGTCAGATGTAACTTGTGCAAGTTATAGTAAAGATGATGGGACAAGGTGTTCCACCCGGATACACAGGGGCGTAACTTGAGGGGGTGCAGAGGTCGCCGTCGCACCCGGGCCCAAGAGGTTTAGGGGGCCCTTATGGTGTCACTTTCCCATATGTGAAGACTATTACTATAAACCATACATTATAGTCAGGAGGCCTGGCACAGTCTTTGCACTGGGGCCCATCAAATTCTAGTTACTCCACTGCTGATACACCACACTTAAGTGTCATGTAGGATGTAAATGGAGAGCACCAGAAATTGCAACTTTATTCATGCATTGCATGACGTGTAGGGAATGATAAATCTGCTTAATGATGTTTAACTTTACATGAAGTTTGCAATATGTCCAGATTTCAGGGACATTTTTACAGATAGAGGGCATTAATATCACTTAAAGAATTTTTCAGCCTTTGAATATTCATATTGCATTATTGACACAATTCCTGTCAAAATGCCAAAAATGTTGTCCAATTGTGACAACGTATATACATATTGCTTATGGTCACATATAGACTTTTCTCCTCTTGCTCTGTCAACTGACTTTTTGTAACTGAGAGTGCAAAGAGTTACAATGTTACACAGTCAAGTGAAACAGCTTACAAGGAAGAATCCAATGTTTCAGTCAGCTGTGCACATTGTAACTCTTTGCTTTATGCACATTTCCCAGCTGTCAATTTACATTGCAGCACTTTACAAGAGAAGTTGATCTATTGAGCTACTGGGAGAATAGCTGATATAAACAGCAGCCGGCTGACAGCAGAGAGAAGGCGCTGCCGAGACATAGTACAGAGAGAGGGGAGAAGGGGAGGACCAGAACCATGACAGGCTCAATGGTCATGTACTGATCCAGTGTGCAAAGCAATCAGTACCGCGACCTGGTGCCACACCTGACTTACCTGACTTATATTCTATTATTCCTCATAAAAACCGATGAATAAATTAACAACAAGGTGTTACTATTTGTCCTGCCGTAGGGGTGTGCCCTGGTACAATCATCACTGACTGGTTGCCCATCGTGGATGAGCAGCATCCCGCATCTCGCATACAATGTCCTGTCCAGGTATCTGCGGCCGCTGGTGAAGACCCCCTGCCAGTCAATGCCCTTCTGCCCTTTTTTCTTGATGGCAATCCCCCGCTCCCCTAAGGTCCATCATGGTTCCTAATGTGCAAAGATTTCTCTTTGTTGACATGATACAGACCAGCCCTGTTTTCTACCCAAGTCTCCTGTCTGAAGCCAGACCTTCTGTCTGTCAATTT
This sequence comes from Engystomops pustulosus, assembly GCA_019512145.1. NCBI lineage: Eukaryota > Metazoa > Chordata > Amphibia > Anura > Leptodactylidae > Engystomops > Engystomops pustulosus. The sequence goes on along the minus strand of CM033647.1, from coordinate 16,678,106 downwards.
TACTGCCAAGACATCCTCAGCCCAACCTACCTGACCACGACTACATCCTTTCAATTCTGTACTGTGCTATAGTGTATCATGTCATACAAAGACAAATAGGATGGAGTGTACACTCATGCATGTGTATGGGGGAGTTTTAAGGGACAGTTGACTACCTATAGTGTATAATCTGAATTAACACCATCCCACTGACAATTATAAATCATTCATCCCATCCTTGCTACAAAAATAGTTTTTTTGAGGTTGAGATAGTGGCGCCAATGTAACAGAACCTATGTGGAAGCACTGTGAGGGATTTTATCCTTTAGACGGTAAACAGGAAGAGGTAAAGGCAGGTGGCAAAAGGTAAAATATGGTAAAGAGCCACAGGTCAGGACAGGCAAAAAAGATGGGTAAAATACACAAGGGTCACAGGTTAAAAATATACTTCATCTGACATCTTTGCCAACTACTAGGGACTAAGGTACCATAATGCTAAGGCACCTTTCCATACGGAAGGTGCCTTAAATAATTCTGAGGAGACAGTGAATGGTGAAAACCAAGTTACAAAACACATACAATGCTCTTACTAATGCCAGGAACCTATGCTGGCCATCGGTAAGAGGTTAGTGCCAATACCAATACCCTTAGGGAAAGGTGCCTCTAATAACCAAGGATATGGGGTGACTGGTGTAAACAGGGCACACAAAAATCTTATTAATGCTAGGAATTGTGGCAGAGGAGTCAATGGCAAGTGGGAGGAGCTAAGCGCCAATGCCAGTGCCTGCAAGCAATACAGCGAGGGGCCAATTTCGCTCAGGGTGGTTACCATTAAGAAAGGTACCTTAAACAACCAAGGAGATGGGGTGACTGGTGTAAACAGGGCACACAACAATCTCTATGCTAGGTAGCTGCCAGGCCGGTAGGCGGAGGTTGGTACCAATGCTGGTGCCTACCAGAAATCCCTCAATGGCAAACAAAAGTGCCTCTTCTAACCCAGAGGACGGGGTGACTGGTGTAAACAGGGCACTCAACAATCTTACTAGAAAGCAGTGGTAATACAGCCGCCTGCCAGCAGTACAAGAATCAATTCCATAGAGGAAATGGAAAAACAGAGTTTTTCATTAAAAAAAAACAAAAAATTTTTACGCAAGCGTGGAATAGATAGAAAATACAAAAAAAATCCTTTCTATTTTTGGTGCCTGGATACAAATAGGAAGCGTCAAGGAGAACAATTCGGTAACGTACGATGCGGCTTCGATTTGATGTAGGTACAAACGGACAAAATAAAATAAAATGTGGCCGGCGCTACTACCTGGAGATCAATAAATAGACCCCTAATGTCACATAGCGGAGGAGAGGGAGGTAGGTAAAAAAAAAATAGGCTTCTCTCCAATCTCCTGTCCAATATGTGGAAGATAAGGTTCAGAAAGCTCGCTATAATTTCCTTTGGCAGCGCAGCGTTGCGGAGAGTAAAACATAAAGGAATAAAGAGCGCTGAGTTATAGTTATGGGAGATTTCGGGCCCGGCATTATTTCTGCACTGCTAGATCTTATTTGGCTGTTGTGATTTCACACAGTCGCTGACCTTTTAATCTCTAATTAAAATGCTGATTGCCCGTTAAGTAAGGCTGCGCCGCCATGGTCAGAGATATTCGCCGCGCTAAAAGTGTGGGTTGGCACGCTAACCCCTGTGAGCCCGTATACAACCCCCCCCCCCCAGCCCGGATGACTAGTCAGGAATTCCATCCTTCTCTCTGCCACTGTGATCCGAGAATGTCATCCCACGGAGAGCGCGTCTCGTACATTATAATACATACCAAAGAGACAAACTGCTTCAATTACAAGAGAGATCTTATCAAAAGCAAAGGAGTTAACATGCTCCAAGAAGATGATCATTAAATAAAGTACAAAGCCGGAGCGGCCTAATAAACGATTCAGGACTCCAAATTAACACTATGCTTCTTAAACAGCGCAGTCTGTGTGGCACAGATTGCTACATCTCCAATGAGCCCTTCATTTCTTAAGAAAATAATCACGTCTTCCTGGTGGTATTAAAGCATTTCCTTTCATTTTTTTCTCCCCTGTTCTCCATCTCTGGGAGTGAAGATAGTATCAAAGGAATACATCCCACTATCCTCAGCACCAGAGCCCAATCCCAGGGGGGATGCACGCTCCGCTGCTATACCGGAGGTCAGGAAGGGAGGGAACGTGATATCTGTGGTTGTAATGACTAAAAACACAATGCATGGCACAAAGTACTAAGAATCAGACCTCACATTGTGCGCCGGGTTATCAATTATTCACTCACGTGATCTGCACTGCCTTACCATAAGAATACTGCCGGTTTGGAGCCGTCACCATTATCCGAGAAAAGAGGGAATTTTAGATCCCCTGGATGATTTACTGCTCCACTCCAACCTACCACAAAGTTACTGATGACAATGGATGAGAAGGGGATGGGGAAATTTAGATTTGGCCCCATTCTAAATTTTATTATGAAGCCTGAAGGTTACCCCTGTTCCATCATCCTTTCCCTGCAGCATTACTTTTTGGAAATTTGTGATGTGGTTTTTTATATCACAATGTACATGATTATTAGTGTTATTCATGTGCAATGACCCCCATTGTGTTCATTATCCCTGTACTGTGACATCACTGTGTGTATTATCCCTGTACTGTGACATCACTTTGTGTCTTATCCCAGTGCTGTGACATCACTGTGTGTATTATCCCTGTACTGCGACATCACTGTGTGTATTATCTCTGTACTGTGACATCACTGTGTGTATTATCCCTGTACTGTGACATCACTGTGTGTATTATCCCTGTACTGTGACATCACTGTGTGCATTATCCCTGTACTGTGACATCACTGTGTGTATTATCCCTTGTACTGTGACATCACTGTGTGTATTATCCCTGTACAGTGACATCACTGTGTGTATTATCCCTTGTACTGTGACATCACTATGTACATTATCCCTGTACTGTGACATCACAGGAATATTTACAACATTAATGCTGGTTTCCCTACAGATAAGCAATGATCGAGCTCCCTAGTAAATCATTTACTGTCAGTGTTCTGATTCTATGAATAAAGCAAGGGAATTTCTTTCATATTTTAAGATTTCTGTCCTAAAAAGTGAGAATATGGAAATAGATAGAAAAATGTAACGGGGTTGCTATTTTTCAATAAATTCGTCTTCTTTTCCCTTTTCTACTTCCCTGCATACATTTGATAGCTTTTTTCACCATGCTATATGACTATTATAGTAATAAGTTCATATGATCTAAATCATCAAACTTCACTCTTCTAGAAAAATCGATCTCAAGACATCACCCACGTTTCGCTTTTCACTGTCCTCCTCACGTTACAGGAATGGGAGGGAGCAGATGCGATCGAACTAAATTACTGACTACGGCTGCCCTACTATTCTCAGAGCCAGACATTTAAAAACAAGAATCACAGAGAGGCTGCACACAGCACCAAAGAAATAACAGGGACTGCTGAATCCCCTTGATTATACCATTTAGGTTTATAGGCGGGTAAAGGCAAATGAGGCATTTATGTTGGACGCCGAACCTTCAATCATTGTGCTTTCCTTGTATGGATCATCAACAAATCCAACCAATTTTAGAAAAAAAAAGTTGTTGTTATTTTTGGACTCTTTTGAGAAACACCTATGGGCAAATACCAATGACGGAGATAATGGAAGTAAGTAGAGATCTATAGAAGGGATCAAACTTGCATGACCTTATGTGGTTGCTACCACCCATGTGAATACCCTATGCGTGTGATGCCTGGTTATATTATACTGTTGTGTCACAGTCTGTTTATGCACATAAACATAAAAGATGTGGATTTCATAGGCAAAGTAAAAGGTATTGCATCATTATATGTGTGTCTAACAGGACCAGATCATACTGAACACAATCCTCCATCAACCGCAGCATAGATACTAGGGCCTCTAAATTGCATTTCCCTCTGCGTAGCTCTGAGGTCCAGCATTGGTCGGGGCCTTGACCACCGGAGCAACCTCTTGGTTGTTCTGTGAGTCCAGGCACTGATATACCTTTGTTTTTGTAGGAAGGGAAATTTTTATTGGATGTAAAGTTTTATTAGAAAGTTTCAGAAACTTTGTTTTGCACATATAATCACATTTACTGTCATTGGAAAAAAAATCCATTACATCTTTATTTGATTTGGATTGTTTTATCTTATCATCTTTAAACATGGATTTTACCATGATTTTATTATGTATGATTAACAGAAACGTCACTTTGTGTCTTGAATGAAATGAGCCTATGTGGACAGGAGGTTGGATATGATGACTGAAATTGGGGGGGAAGCAGCATAGGACATTGTTGGATTTCCAGTTAAAACTGTTTTCCATTGGGTTGCCTTCTGCTGGATCTCTGAGGTCCAGTAATGGGTTAGAGACTGGGCCACCGGAGGATCCTCTGCTTCTCGGGGGCCTGTCCGACGACTCAACTGGAAGGAGGAAATTAAGTGTTTTTTCTGTGAAATGGCAAAATAAAGAACATCCGGCATATAATGCATTAATAAGAGCTCCCTGTTTTGGTCCATAAGATCATCACATTTCCGGCGGAGTCCTATAAGGATGCAGTGAGGAATTCACATAAGGGTCACACAGAACATGGATTAATGGTAGGCGCATTTGTGACATCACATGAACCAGGGATAAAGGAGTCGCCGCACTGGTGAATCCCAATGACCCAGGGAATATAACAAGCCGTTCACCTGCTGTGACATCACCTATACCAGCGGATACAACGAGCCGGTGCACGTGCCTGTGGACATCAATGACAGGGATTTAATAACGAGCCGTGCAACCTGTGTGACATCACTTGACGAGGTATATAACAAGCCGGCATATGTGTGACAATCACATGACCAGGGATAAACGAGCAGTGCCACCTGTGTGACATCACACACCAGGGATGATAATGAGCTGCTGACCTGTGTGGACATCACATCACCACGGGATAAATGGGCCGTGCACTGTGTGACATACACATCACCAGGGATTATAATGGGCCGTGCACTCTGTGTGACATCACATCACCAGGGATTATAATGGGGCGTGCACCTGTGTGTGACTCACATCACCAGGGATCTAACTAGCCGGCTGCACCTGTGTGACTCCCATAACATGACCAGGGATATAATGGGGGATGTGAACACCTGTGTGCTCACATGGACCAGGAGATATAACAAGCTAGCACCTTGTGTGACTGTTTTTTTAAATCGCCAGGAAAGTAACAATTGAAGCTTCTATGAAGACTACAGAGATCTAGAAATCGTGAGGAAATTATAAGAAAGTACAATTGGCAAAATCTATAATCTTTGATTACCAAATCTCAATGATTTGCGTGAAATGAACACCCCTATAGCTCCTGGTAAGTCAAACTGTAATCATCATCTATTGAATGGGCGAACAGTCGTGATTGGGAGAAAACACTGATTTGTTTCTCCTATTGACATCCACTCTATGGACCCGATACTAACAGACCCATTGGTTTTGCTTTGTGTACAGAGTATAAAACCACCCCGTTTTTATAAAGCAAACAACTAGATCAGACCCACTTTAAAAAACAAAATAGGACATCAAAGATTTATATATCCCAAAAACTATTTTCCACCAGTTTATAACATAGGACGACCCCCGTGTTACCTCCCGGTGGTAAGTTCCTATGCCCCGCCCCCCCCCCCCTCTTGCCCACCCCGTCACCATTATGAATACTAGCCTGTGACAATAGAGGGAATGCTGGGATGCATTGGGATATGTTAGGGTGGGCGAGGTTTTCACCATTACTATATACATACATACAGTATATACAGATGTCGGTGTGTATGTAATTCCACTTATGGCTTCATTAGAGAAAAGGAAATATACAAGAAAAAAGGAGAGCTGCCTCTTGGCCCTTTCACAATCTGAAGATTGTTGGAGTACAACTCTTAACCCCATCATGTTTGGCTTATTGCAGGGGACCAAGTGGCATTCTGCCAACTACTGTTGCGGGTATAATGTTTAAAATAAAGGTGTTTTGCAGCTTGTCGAAGTTAACTCATCTATCATGATGAGATTGTATCTGAGGTCAAATTGGGAATGGGTCTCATATTCCAGCCAGTTGTGATGTATAATACATTATGGGAACAGAAACAAGCCAATCACTCGTACATGGTTCTGTATATTCATTAAAGCAAAGAAGCTGGCAAAAAGTTAACATTCATTAGGTCAGTGAAAATTCAGATGAACAACAAAGACTATCAGGGATAGGTTAAAGAATATATTATGTGTGGTATAGATAATATGATAGATAGATAGATCAATAAGTGGATAGATAGTGAGAGATAGATAAATCCAAAAATTAAGCGGCACTCAGATCCAAAAGTAAATGAAGAGAATTTTTGTTATTTATACCACCTTTCTCCAAGCCTAGATAGAATGAGATAGATAGACCTAGATCAATAGCATAGATAGAGGAAATATAGAGAGCAAATTTCATTTTGTCTTTCTAGTTCTGGCCATACCACATTAGTGTTTCTGCTATTTCTTCCAAAACCATCACACTTCACTATTCTTCTACCATGCCATGCACCACTCTGCTAATGCATATAGAGGTCTGTACAGGGAGGGGGAGGAGATAGCTGTGTGCATAATTATTGTCAGTAGTGAGTAAATGATGGTCAGTGTTTCTATATAGAGGTGCATGTCAGGAGGGGGAGGACGAGGGAGGATAAGCTGTGACATATTATTGTCAGTAGTGATGTAATGGATGGGTCAGTGTTTAATATAGAGGGACATTGTTGACAGGGAGGGGGAGGAGATAGCTGTGACTCATTCATTGTCAGTAGTGATGTAATGATGGGTCAGTGTTATTATATAGAGGCTTGTAACAGTGGAGGAGGAGGAGAAAGCTTTGTTGTGACATACATCTTTGTCAGTAGTGTTGTAATGGGGTCAGTGTGATCATATAGAAGGACCATGTGTACAGGAGGGGGAGGAATAAGCTGTGCATCATCTATTGTCGATAGTGATTGTAATGATGGGTCCGTGTATTTCTATATAGAGGTCATTGTACATGGAGGAGAGGAGATAAGCTTTTGAAATCATCTATTGATCAGTATGGATGTAATGTATGGGTCATGTATATCTATATAGAGGACATTGTGAGGGAGGAGGAGGAGATAAGCTGTGACATCATCTATTGTCAGTAGTGATTAATATGGGTCAGTGTTATCCTATATAGAGGTCATTATACATTAGTTATTGATTCCTCCTCTCCTTTATCTGTGGGACTTCCATGTCTTTCAGCATACAAACCATTCACAAGAATTCCAAGACCTCAAGTTCTCTTGGGTCCACCTTCTCTCTGTAATCTCTGAAGAGATATTTCCGGATGCATATTATAAATATGACCTTACAATAGCTCGATTTTCATTAGGAAGATTGTAAAAATATCTGCGGAGACTGCGCCCTCCGTCCATGAGAGTAACTGGTATTTATTCATTGTAATCAGCTGTCAGTACCAGACACCAATCTATGGGCAAGAGGGCGCTGTCTTGAGTACAAACGAGAAAACAGACGCATTTTGTAACTCTTTACCCGCGTAAACCTCCAGTGGACGTAGGAAATAAATCAATGGAGGAGATGATTGACCATTATTAGTCACGGCGAGGGCAAGAAGAAGATGCACAATCTATATGGTTGAGGAAACGGTGGACATCTGTTCCTTGTATGGTCCCGTGACGGCCGTGGAATGCGCCCTGAAAGGACTGACCATGTCTAGTAGAGAGTAAAGTCACGACCCACTTTGTAAATGGATTTCAATAGATTGGTTTGGGGGTAGTAAAACCGATTGTAAGGGGTCGGGAGACAATCCCGAAGAGATGGGGTCAATCGTTGTAACAAGGGCCATTCAGAAAACCAGGGATGAGTGGAAACAGTGCGCGGAAGTGGAAGTTTACAAGATACAAGGGGTCATGAAGAGGTTTGCTCCGTAAAGGTGGAATCAGCCTGGAAAGAAAAAACCCTAAATGACTGCATATTATGTACTAATTCTCAACGGGCGGGTCAACATGTACCTTACTTGTCCCCATATCCACCCTAGAGAGGTCACAACTTCCCTATGCCATGCCAAGCACCTCTTCCTCGGTAAATAATCATGGAGCACATGGACCCTATAAGGAATGAGAGTTAAAGTCTTTGACTTCAAGGGTTTTGAAGCGGCTTACAGGACCATCCGACGTCAACTGTGCAGGACAGCGAAAGTGGGCCTGCGGTTCCACTGTGCCGTTCATATAGAAGATAAAAGTGTCCTTAAGGAATCTAGTACCAAGATCAAGTTTGGTAAACTAAGCACATTAGATGACTGGTGTGTTCCCCATATGACAGGATCCGTCTTCTTTTTAAATTCTTATGCCCTGGTTCTTTACAAAAAGGATTTAATAATTTGCAAATTACCTTAGGGGCTCCAGGCTCAATCAACATCTATGCAGCCCGGAGCACACCAGGCCAATCTAGTCTTTTAAAGCCGTTTTTTTGTAAAAAGCAAAGCTTTAAGAGATAAAGAAAAGTGATCCTGCCAGAGGGGGCGCACAGCAGTATGTAATTGCGCTCGGTTGTACATAAACACTATCCGGTGGTAGATTTCCTTGAAAGGAAATCGCAATCAAAATCAATTATGATAAACCGGGGACAGGAAACTCATAGATCCAGGCACAGTGACTGTGGTATCTTATCTATATTTGTGATACATGGCCTTCTTCATTCGAAAATCAATTTTAAACAATTAGTGGATGAACCAGAAGGGCGATGGGGGGGCAGAGCTCTTCAATGCTGTAGTTCACAGGCTGTACATTGTCTCACCGCGCCTCCCTACCCCGCACCTGCACATTCGCTATACGCCGTGATTGCCAGCTTGAATGGTTGATGATAATAGCGCAGTTCTACGCTGTAGCCTCCTGATGTACCAGAGGAGCGTGGCTTCATTACATTCGCTGGCATATGAAACTGTCTCTTGTTGACTTCTATTGGTCCACAGGCAAAGAAATAAAAATACTGCGTGCTGCTAATTTTTTTCTCACATTCTGCAAGTCTCCAAAAAGACTGGACGTATGAATAGAACATAGGGCACATTACTAAGGGTCTGTCGGACGACATTTGTACGCGGGTTTCCCAAATGTTCCGTTGAATTGCCCCGCGTTTTTGGTGCACGTGATAGGATTGTGGCACATCGGCGCCAGACTTCATGCGGCACAAATCGCGGGGGGGAGTGGCCGTCGGCAACCCGCCTGATTCGGATAAACGTGGAATTTAAAAATGAATTGTGTTGCAAGATCAGCACTACATGCACCGGGAAGAAGAAGGTGAACTCCGGCAGACCTGAGCGGGGAAGCAACACATGCAGGTATTGGGCACAATCTTCTGTGTGGAATCCCTGGTAGCTCCGAATCATCGTCGGATATTCCCGATCGGCGCGGTCAACGGACGGGTGTAGTAAATGTGCCCCGTAGAGTAGAGATAGTGGTCAGTACGTAGCTGCAAAATCACGGATCGTGTACAGACGTGAAGAAACCTAGTCTGAAATAGAGATAAGCTGGACCAACGTTCGGTTCGGGCTACCCAATCCTAGCCATGGCTAGATTTGGGGAATTCATGTTCAGGATCAGTGTTCGGAACCAATCCGGCTATGTCCCGGGTCGGAGCGAACCTGAACACTGATGAACCAAAGCTGAGCATTGGGTCCACTCATTTTCATCTGAAACAGACTAGTCTAACTAGACATCTTTACATTTGTGGCAATTGTTCACAACGACCAATTTGGAATTTCAGTGAACAACTCACTTTCACATAATCCTGCCATCTTTCACAAACCCTGCCCCTGTAATTACAAGTGCCTAAGAAGAGCCTAAGATAAAACCACTTAAAACAACAGGCAGATGATGTCAAACTGTTCTCCTGGCCTCAATTATGCTGCAATTCTGGGGCGTTTTGGTAGTACATCTGTGTTGTTTTTGTAATATATCAGCTCATCTCTCGTGTACCTTTACCCTCCTCATCATCATATCAAAATACGGGACAATACCTTTGATCTCTGTCATCTGTGGAATATGGATAGCCTTCCTCAGGAGCGGGTCACGCAGGGACGCAGAGCGTTCAAGAAGGGTCTAGATGCCTTTTTACACCTAAATAACATTGATGGTTTATATTATAAATAGAATTGTTTTTCTAAATCTTTCCTCAGCCAATACCTTCCCTTCCTTGGTAGAACTTGAATGGACATGTGTCTTTTTTCAAACCGTATAAACTATGATATTTTTCCTGTAATATAACATTTGTCTCCATACAAATGATACAATATGTTGGACACATAAACACAAATTCTCACATATGTCACGAGTAAATAATTTTATTTCCCATAATATGCAGATCAGGGTCAAGTGCGGGCACCTTCCCAAACACACAGGTGCTAGATTGTCCTATTATCACCCTCAATTTATCCCACTAATCCTCTCTTTTATACGTGGTGTTTGTGAAACAGTCCAGTTTTTTCTATTCTTGTTGTTGTTTCTTCCTTTCACTGCATTTCTGCAGGCATCCAGCCCCCCCTCCGGCTTTGATAAGTCGCCCCTGCCCAGTTTATCTGTTGTCAATACTTTATTGTGCATAAATTGTGACAGGATCAACGCCCCCTTACAGATGGGGGCGGTCATTGACACCCTGTGTCTGGCGGGGGCCACCGGGCTAATGATATGTTAATATCAGTTATCAATGCTGAGACCAACCACTTCTCGTTGTCTGTGATTCAGGACAAGTGCTGGCTGCTGCTACTCAATAAAACTCGAGGTCTTATATTTCATTTTCATAGTCTCCGAGGGCCACCATCAGCAGTGTATTAGTTCACTATTGTAAACTCCCACGTGATTATTTTTCCTCTTTTTTATTTGCTCAGAAAAGCATTTTTTTCCCCTTTTCGTAGCGCCGCCGTCCTCACACACATGCAGGTGCCCCGACTATAGGACGCATTGGGACAGGGGCTTCTCTCTCACATCTCCAGTATTAAAGGATTTCTCCTATTTGTATTTTTCCACACTTTTCCCCCCCGTCCTCTTTTCAATGAGGAATTCCTAGATCGTTCACAAAAATCCTCCCCCTCCCAACGCCATATCATACTCAGGAAATACATGGGACCAATCTACTGGGTTGTAAGGTACTCATTGATAGCATTTTTCAGCATCTAGATTAGACCTGCCAAAATTGCTGCAACAGAGAATCAGACATTTTGGTTGACTTTTTGCACATTAAGAAATTAGCAGCGGGTTTTTGCCATGTAGCCATGCGATCTCATGGCAATACTGGAATAACCATTGGCTTTCCAGGCCCAATTAATGGGCTATTAGCAGTTTACCCACTTACCTGCGGCTACACTACCTCTCTAATGCTTCTGTTATTGGGGACCTCTTCAGAGTAGCCTCCTACATAGATCTCTTCTATTACGGGGATCCTGTCAGTAGCTCCTACTCAGCTCTTGTCTCTGACTCTTCCTAGTACAGGATCCGTCAGTAGCCTCCTGCCTAGCCCTTGTCTCTGACTCTTCCTAGTACAGGGATCATGTCAGTAGCCTCCTGCCTAGCCCTGTCCTGACTCTTCCTATACAGGGATCCTGTCAGTAGCCTCCTGCACAGCCCTTGTCTCTGACTCTTCTATTTCGGGGACCGTTCAGTACCCTCCTGTCTCTCTCGTGTCTCTCTACTCTTCATTTTAAGGGGGTCCTGTCAGTAGTCTCATGCCCAGCCTTAGGCCCTTGACTCTTTTCTTACGGGGATCCTGTCGTAGCCTCACTACCTAGCTCTTGTCTCTGACTCTTCTCGTATAGGGATCCTGTCAGTAGCCTCTGCCTAGCCCTTGTCTTGACTTCTCCTCTTACGGGGATCCTTGTCAGTAGCCTCCTGCCTAGCCCTGTCTCTGATCTTCCTATATAGGATCCTGTCAGTAGCCTCCCGCCTGGCCTTGTCTGACCTTCCTATTACATGGGTTCCTGTCAGTATACCTCCGCAGTCTCTTCACATGGATTAGGACCCTAATAAACTAATGACAGGAATACATGCCACACCACGGAGCAGATAGATGATACGGACGAGACAAGATGGCATTGGGGCTAGGCTTCTACATTAATAGAACATGGTCCAGTGAGATTTATATGTGCCGATCTATATGTAGTGCAGTGGTCATACTGGGGCACATTACAAGGGTCCGTCAGACGCATTTCGTCGGGTTTTCCGAATATTGCCAGATTTGCACAGGGGTTTTGGCGCACGCGATCGGATTGTGCGCCGGCTTCATGACAACGAAATGGGGGGGGGGGGGGTTGAGCGCTGATTTGGGCACAACCGTGGAATTTAAATTCAAATTGTGTCACAAGATCAGCATACATACACCGGGAAGAAGAAGGTGAACACCGGCGACTACCGAGCGGGGAAGCGAAATGCAGGAACTCGGGCGCACAATCTTAATGAATCGCGGCAGCTCCGAAAACCTTCGTCGGACAACGCACCTCGTGGATCGGACGGGACGGGTAAGTAAATGTGTCTCACTGTGCCCTGCACCCACTTCTGGGATGCATGTCCACCGCAGGGTTCCAACCTCGTTCCTACGGATTCACCTGCTTCCCCTTGCGGCCGCTGGTATATATACCATATGTCCTGTATATAATAAGCTTGTACCAACTTTTACCTACTTATAGTTGTAGGACCGTTAGTGATTGTCCTATTAGATCTCCAAATATTGTTAATCCAGATAGTCGGTAGATTCTATAGTCCTAGATATTTAATCAGTGGACATCATCTCCTCCGGGGGAGCGTGTTCCCATCTCTTGTGTCTATTGAGGCCCGGCCCAGCACACGTCTTCTCCAGCTCGTAGTCTTCTGTCTGTGTACACAGAGCACTCGAAACAACGATGTTCTACAATATTCCTGCTTCCCGGAGAGAACATAAAATAAACATAATTCTAAGGAACCACTACATAACCATTACACCTCCTCCACAATGTTAGCTCTGGCTCCGCTCTCTGTTTGCATTGTCGCAGTGATTGGTTCATAAACACATAGAAAGCCCCGCAAAACCTCCGGACACCTGATCCAATTCGTCTATGTAAAGCTTTATATTTATTTTTTAGCAGAGCCTATTTGCAAAGCTCCGGGGCCGTGTGACGGCAATAATGCTTTTTGTGTTACAGCGTGTGCGGTTTTATTTATTCAGCGCCAATGGAGTAGCGATGGAGTGGTGGGATTAGTCATGGAAGGATAGAAAATAACTGTTTCATGATCATCGGACCAGATAGGTGGTGGAGGGAGCCTGGATCAGAACCACTATGTCACATGAGTATATTTACGGCTACCGACACCACAATGTCTGCCTAGGAAAACCTCAAACCCATACATGATCATTTTTACACCCAAATTCCGGAATTATGAAAAAAATTTATGCATTATGTAATTAAATTTTGTGCTATTTTTGTTCTTCTTTATGCCAATGTACATATTTTTATGCAATACCATCATTGGCGTAGCTATAAATGTAGGTGGTCTAGGGGGGTGGTCATAAAACAGGGACATTACTCATAGGCACCGTGAGCTGGGTAATCTTCTTATATTTGTTATCCATGGCATCCTTCCTTCTAAATCAGGAGTCAGAAGAGCTCCTGGCTTGCCAGAGCCCCTTTGTTTTGTAGCTTCACACTCTGTAAGAGCACCTTCCCTCTTTCTACCTGCTGTCATCTCACAGTGGGAGTGGGGAATGTGCCTCGGCACGTGTAAAGTGTGACAGCTACAGCAGGGAGGGCCTCTGTTACCCCCCCCCCCCAGAACGCTACTGGCTCATTAGCATAATGATAAAGTTGATTTACAAGAAGGACATGGGTAACAAATTATCACAGTAGCGGTGCCGGTCATGAGTAAGTGTCCCAGTTCCTTTAAAGTGTAGTTAGAGAACGTCTCCACCGACCAACTCCAACTCCTTTAACGAGATTGTGCTCCACTGCATCTGACATAGTTGGAATCCTCTCTAGATTTCATTGTTACTGAGAATCAGCGCTTTAGTTCTAGCAACCAAATAAGCTACTTTTGTTCCTCTTCTGAGCAAGCCATATTGGTGGTATAGTGGTCTTAAGGGGTTTTCCACGAAAACAACCTCCTCCTCCCAGGTGCTGGATTCAAACAAAAGAAGAACCACTACTTACCCGCTACAAACATTTCTTGGTTTCCTCATTTTCTGCATCGCCTCCGGTACTTTCCGTTTCGGGCGTCTGCAACCAACTGGAAGTTTATGGGGGTACAGGACCGAGTTTATTCAATGACTGGCATCCTCAGACCAGGGACGACACAGGAAGGAATTCCCCTGGAACATGGAGTGGACGTCTGGGTCTGAGGAGGCACTCCGGAGCAAACGCTCGGACCAGGAGCAGGGTTACATTGTGTTCTTATTTTTTCCTTACTGTGACCTGCTGGGTGTTTTCGTATTCATGGAATTCACATAACATGTATCCGGAGGCTCTTAGGCAGATCTTGGAAGAAGGAACCCATTCATTTTCTACCTCCTCCTTTCATTCTTATGGCCACCACCTTAGGAAGACCTTCCATCACCTTTAATCTACAACCCTTTGCATCCAGTACCTCTGGCGCATTAAAGATTCATGGAAAACTCTTACTAATACATTCAAACAAATGCCTAGGAAGGTGGGGAGCACATCACCAGAGGTACTGGATGCAACAAGTGGTAATACCGAAGGTGATGAAGGTCCTCTTTAAGTGGTGGCTATGGAGGGGTGTACGAATATTGAATGGGTTCCTACTCCAAGAGCCTCCTGGTTACACATAGGGCACATTTACTTATTGTGTGCATTGTCCAACGATCATGCACTCTGCCGCGATTCACTATGATGTGCTCCCGATATCCTGCATGTGTCGCTTCCCCCGTCAGGTCCGACAGAGTTCATCTTCTTCCTGGGCATGAAGTGCTTGATCTTGCGACACAATTTGAAAGTCAAATCCCCCGCTCAGTCGAATGAGTGGATCGTTACCGACGTCCCGCCCCCACCCCTCAGATTTGGTGTGCATGAAAGCCTGGAAAATACCTGCCCAGCAGCCGCAAATCCCGAAACCATGAAAGGTGCGATCGACGACCCCTAGTAATAAGCCCCATTATGTGACTTATACCTAGGCTGCCATATTTCTGTATCACACATACATATGACATATTGATTTATTTACATAAGACTAGACAATCGTATCGTTTCATCATCGGATTTACATCCACAATCAGAACTTCATCCCTGATCGATCACATGGATATACACGATTACGATCAATAATCAACATCTTCTCTAAAGTGAAAGGATGGCAATGGGTCCCATGTAAGACAAAGAGGTACAATCTTCTTGTATCCCCTCATTCTTCTTTCGGTGGCCGGTCAGCCTACACCCCGTGGTGCCTGTGAGATACCTTTGTCTTTACATGTACAAACAACTTGACTACATCTGCGGCTCGGTCATTCATCTAAGTCGGCAGTGTGAAAGTGAAAGTGTCTCTAATCAGAGCACTTGAGGCAGAGTAAGTGCTCTTATGTCCCCGCCACCCATTGCCAGCAGATGGACAGAGAAAAAGTCACCCAGAGTACAATAAAGTCACACAATGGCAAAGTGTGAAGTGGAGGATGCTACAAGGAGATCTGAACAGCCTGGCCGGGCCGGCATGTGTGCAATGATTTGTCTTTTTCTATATGAACCATGGAGGGACATATAGCCTGTGCACAGGGGCCCAGAAAAGAAGGGGGCTCTTCTTTTTTGTAAATATTTAAAAAAGGATTCTATTTTTAAATACAGTCCAGATTTTACACCATTAAAATAGCACCACGGTTATGTGTCATAATAAGATTACATTTTTGAGGGGTGAATTATGACTGATATATAGGGGCACCATTTACTTACCTACGACTCTGGACGGCAATTCACTAAGATCGTGCGCCCGATATCCTGCATGTGTCACTTCCCCGCTCAGGTCCGACGAGTTCACCTTCTTCTTCCCGATCAGGTAGTGCATGTCTTGCGACACAATTTTAAAGTTAAATCCTGCGCTCAGCGGATTGTCCGATGACCACACCCCACAATTTCTGTCACTGAAGCAGCGCAGCTGCGCCAAAAACCCGGTGGCATTGTGAACAATCCCAGCACAGACACCTGTAATACCTGCAAGCGTGCAAACCCAAAATGGCGCAAGTCCGGCGATGTGCGAGCTTAACCCTGAGTAATACAGCCCACGGTTTTTTTTTAGTTAATTGTGTTATTTATACTAAAAGAGAAAATCTCACCTCTCCAAAAAGGAACAATACTCTATCATTGCACCTCAAATTCAACCCTAACCTCCCATACCACACCCTGGGATACCAGCAAAGTGAAACAAAGGAAAGAGAGATGTTTCGAGTGCTTTATCTTCTGTGTGCTGTAAAACCAGCAAGATGGGCAGTTATAGTCAGGAATTGGATTATCATCTACAGCACCTAACTGTAATTGTCTGTATCGCGGCTCTGTAGTACACAGAACAGATTCTCATCTATATAATGACACCAGAGCTATGATTCTAGGTGCTAGACCCCAATATATAGACATCTAAAGTGAAAATTTCCTCCAGTCCTCTAAAAGAGACTCATCTCAAGTATAAAGTTTTTTCACCGCTCATTTGCATATGACTTTGGAAACTGCAGTGAATATGTCCCCACCTAACACATCAGCAAAGAAGACAAAACTGAGCATGTGTGTCCATCTGGACCTGCTTTCAGAAGTGGACACTTTGGGGCTCATTTACTAAGTGTCAGTCAACGCATTTTCAACGAGTTTCCCGGCAATTTCCGCTTTGCGACGAATTGCCCCTGGATTGTGGCGCACGCGATCGGATTTTGGCGCATTTTGACAGAAATCGAGGAGCAGGCCGTCGACAGCGGGGATTCGAAAACGCACATGGTTTAATATTAGAAATGTGTCACAAGACACGCACTTACAAGCACCGGGAAGAAGCAGGTAAACTCCGGCGTACCTCACCGCAGAAGCGACGGTGCAGGAACTTGGGCGCACGAGCTTAGTGAATTGCGCCGGACCGACATCCTCGTGGACAACGCACCGCGGGATCGCAGCAGGAACCGGGTAAGTAAATGCCCACTGACCGCCGCAGATAGGACATTATATACAAAACTGCTAAGATCCTCCTCCTCTATAACATGCTGCCTGCAGATAGGACACTATGCACCAATCTGCTCGCATCTCCTGCTCTATAACATGCTGCATGCAGATAGAACACTATACATCGCTCAGCTCCTCCTGCTCTATAACATGCTGCCTACAGATAGGACATATGTAAAATCTTTGTTCAGCTCCCTGCTATACATGCTGCCTGCAGATAGACCTATGTACAATCTGCACAGCTTCTCCTGCTTATAATATGCTGCCTGTAGATAAGATACTATGCACAATCTGCGTAGCTCCTCCTGCTCATAACATGCTGCCTGCAGATAGGACACTATATACAATCTGCCTAGACTTCTCCTGCTCTATAACATGCTGCCGTAGATAGGACACTGTGTACAATCTGCTCAGCTCCTCCTGCTTTATAACATGCTGCTGTAGATTAGGACACTGTGTACAATCTGCTCAGCTCCCTGCTCTATAACATGCTGCCTGTAGATAGGACACTGGTACAACTCTGCTCAGCTCCTCCTGCTCTATAACATGATGCAGCAGATAGGACACTATGTACAATCTGCTCGATCCTCTGCTCTATAACATGCTGCCTGTAGATAGGACACTGTGTACATTGCTCAGCTCCTCCTGCTCTTAACATGTGCCTGTAGATAGGACACTGTGTACAATCTGCTGTCCTCTGCTCTCTAACATGCTGCCTGTCGATAGGACACTGTGTACAATCTGCTCAGCTCCTCTGCTCTATAACATAGTGCCTGCAATAGGAACTATGTACCAATCTGTCAGCTCCTCCTGCTCATAAACATGCTGCCTGTAGATAGGACACTGTGTACAATCTGCTCAGCTCCATCCTGCTCTATAACATGCTGCCTGTAGATAGGACACTGTGTACAACTATGCTCAGCTCCTCCTGCTCTATAACATGATGCCTGCAGATAGGACACTATGCAATCTTGCTCACTCCTCCTGCTCATAACATGCTGCCTGAGATAGGACACTGTGTACAATCTGCACAGCTTCTCCTGCTCTATAATATGCTGCCTGTAGATAAGAACTATGCACAATCCTGCGTAGCTCCTCCTGCCTTATAACATGCTGCCTGAGATAGGACACTATATACAATCTGCTCAGCTTCTCCTGCTCTATAACATGCTGCCTGTAGATAGAAAGTATCCCCATTTTTCTCCTTCTCCTGTGTACAATCTGCTCAGCTCCTCCTGCTCTATACATGCTGCCTGTACATCTGTGTACTGTGTACTGTGTACATTGCTCAGCTCCTCCTGCTCTATAACTGCTGCCTGTAAAGCACTGTGTACAATCTGCTCAGCTCCTCCTGCTCATAACATGATGCCTGCAGATAGGACACTATGTACAATCTGCTAGCTCCTCCTGCTCTATAACATGCTGCCTGTAGATAGGACACTGTGTACAATATGTCAGCTCCCCTGCTCTATAACATGCTGCTGTAGATGGACATTATGTACAATCTGCTCAGCTCCTCCTGCTTATAAGCTGCCTGTAGATAGGACATTATATACATGTCATCTCCATTTGCTCTATAACATGTGCCTGTAGAAGGACACTGATGTACAATCTGCTCAGCTCCTCCTGCTCTATAACATGATGCCTGCAGATAGGCACCTGTTACATCTGCTCAGCTCCTCCTGCTCTATAACATGCTGCCTGTAGATAGGACACTGTGTACAATCTGTCAGCTCCTCCTGCTCTATAAACATGCTGCCTGTAGATAGGACATTATGTACAATCTGCTCAGCTCCTCTGCTCTAAACATGCTGCCTGTAGATAGGACATTTTACATTGTTCATCTCCTTTGCTCTATAACATGCTGCTGCAGATATGGTACATTATCATTGACAAAGTGCAGATAAAATCCTTCTTGTAGGACTTGTCTCCTGTCATACTCTCTATGTGTAGTGATATATTCAGGAAGCGCTGCATTCTCCGTGGGACGCTAACAGAGCGAGTGTTTTTTGTGGCTGTCAAGTAGACGTCCGTATAGAAAGTGTCTGAAGAGGGCGAGTGACAGCGGCTGACAGCAGAGGTGACAGCTTGGTGCGCAGAAAACAGGGTCACCATGAACGGCCCTCGCAGAGTTGAAGTTCAGCTCAGGCAGATTAAAGATCCACATTCAATGCAAAGTGGGGAAAACTTCTTTGTTCTGATCCTTTGATGTGTTTTCCTTTTACATAGCACTTGGATATTCAGATGTCATTTTTTTGTAGAAAAAACACTAAAACATAATATAATGTCATATATAATGTAATAAAGTGAAAGACGTTGCAGCCCGGACTGGAACGTCATTATAATGTAATTATAGGTTTCTCATTTTTTTGGGTTTGTTTTTTATTGCTAACACCCTGCGGAATAACTTAAGATTGTATGGAGCAACGGCCTCATTTTGGATTACAAGTATCCATTCATTAACTCTTTCTGGGAGTAACAGCCCAAAGTTTTTTTCTTTTCCCGTGTTTTTTTAGTGCCATACCCCAAGCAATTTCAATTTCCTTTATTTTAAATTAGTTCTTCTATGGTATGTAGTAAGGCCTAACTTTAGTTCGTGGAAACCCCCTTTAAAGGAAATCTAACCACCAGGATGAGGATTTAAACACAGCACACTAATATAGTGGTATGTGCCCCTCTGCCAGGATCTGCTCTTCACTTCAGCTTTTCATGCCCTGGTTTTCACAAAACAATTATGTAAATGGTCTGTGAGCCTAGTCCATGGGTTGTTAATGAAGCCTGGAGCCCCTTAGGCTCATTTGCATGATTTTAAAATCTTTTTTTTTCTTAAAATTAGGGCATAACGAACTTCAAAGAGAGCAGATGTGTCAAGGATGTACACCAGTTATGTCCGTGTGCTTGGTTTACCACACCTTCATCCTGGTGGTAGATTTCCTTAAGGCTCCCACTTTTTGGCTCCCCAAGGAGCTACATTTACCAATCATTTATAATGTATACAGCAAATACGTATGTGTCAGGGTAGGCCTCATGCCACCATCATGTATGGGGTCATTAGGTACCGCCACAAATAGCTCACCGCCCCCAAAAAGCCCAGCGTGATGTTTCTTTCCAGCCACAAAACTTTACTCTGAACTATCTGCTGATTCTGTCCTGCTATCCGGATGGACAGAAGGTTACACAGAACTGTATGAGAAGTGAGCAGCCGCTTAGTGAGTGAGCTCCTCTCCACCCACCATACATACTAATACAGGAGGGTATAGCGAAGATGTGTTAACCGTTATTTTCTATTCCTAGTCCCCGGTCACAGAGCTGCTGTATTCCAATGTTTTTCTAAGTCCCATCTCTTATTTAGTTGCAGCAAACACAACTAAAAAGAGAGTGAAGAGAGAGAAGGTCTCGCGTGAGATCCAAGACAGAAACCCGAATTGGTCCTAAAGAAGAAGAACTGAGGAACCTGAGGGAGAAGCTGAAGACACCAAAGGTTGATGTAAATGTGCGATCACTTGCTTATTTCTGTACTGTGACATCACTGTGTGTATTATCCCTGTACTGTGACATCACTGTGTGTGTATTATCCCTGTACGTGACATCACTGTGTGTCTTATCCCTGTACTGTGACCTCACTGTGGATATTATCCTGTATGTGGACATCCACTGTGTTTGTATTATCCCTGTACTGTGACATCACTGTGTGTATATCCCTGTACTGTGACCACTCACTGCGTGTGTATATCCCTGTATGTGACATCACTGTGTGTATTATATGTACTGTGACATCACTGTGTGTATTAGTCTCTGTACTGTGATATCACTGTGTTATATTCTCCCGTACGTGTACATCGCTGTGTATATTATCCTTGTACTGTGAACATACTGGTGTATTATCATGTACTGTGACATCACTGCGTGTATTATCCCTGTGTACTGTGACATCACTGTGTGTATTATACCTGTACTGTGACCTCACTGTGTGTATTATTCTGTACTGTGACTCACTGTGTGTATTGCCTGTAACTGTGACATCACTGTGTGATTATCCCTGATGTGACTCATCTGTGTCTATATTCCCTGCACTGTGACATCACTGTATGTATATCTCTGTGACTGTGACATCACTGTGGTATTATCTCTGTACTGACATCACTGTGTGTATTATCTTATTGTACTGTGGACATCACTGTGTGTATCATCTCTGTACTGTGACATCACTGTGTGTTTATCCTGTACGGTTACATCACTGTGTGTATGATCCTGTACTGTGACCCATGTGTGTATTATCCCTGTACTGTGACATCACTGTGTGTATTTATCCCGTACTTGACATCCCACCCCCCCCAAAAAACTGTGTGTTGTATTCTGTCTGTGAATACTGTGTTATTATCCCTGTACTGTGCACATCACTGTATGTATATCTCTGTACTGTGAATACGTATTCTGTACTTGACTGTGTATTATCCTCATGTGACTCACTGTATATCTATCGTTGTCGTGACAAGTTATCCCGCACTGGTGACATCATGTATGTTTATCCGTGTAACTGTGAATCAATGTGTGTAACTATCCCTTGTACTGTGACATCAGCTGTGTGTATTATCCCTGACACTGTGACATTCCAACTGGTGTAATATCCGGTACTTGACATCGCTGTGGCACTGTGTGTATTATCTCTGTACTGTGACATCACTGTGTGTATTATCTCTGTACTGTGACATCACTGTGTGTATTATCCCTGTACTGTGACATCGCTGTGTGTATTATCCCTGTACTGTGACATCACTGTGTGTATTATCCGTGTACTGTGACATCACTGTGTGTATTACCCCTGTACTGTGACATCACTGTGTGTATTATCCTGTACTGTGACATCACTGTGTTATGATCCCTGTACTGTGACATCACTGTGTGTATTATCCTTGTACTGTGACATCACTGTGTATATTATCTCTGTACTGTGACATCACTGTGTGTATTATCCCTGTACTGTGACATCACTATGTACATTATCCCTGTTATCACTGCTTTTCACTACACTGTGACCTGAATGGGTTGATTATCCTGGCAAATAACGAAGATTTAAACAATCATCCACTTTTGCAAGAAGAAGATTATATTCCAAAATATTTCATCCTTACTAAGGGTTTTATTTAATATTAAAGAACTTGCAAAACATGGCTGCCAGGCCGTAACTACACTTGGCAAGATGTCTGCACCTTCTTGCTCTCCACCAAAGTTTTGCCAATTTTTATAAATGTGCCCCACTATGTAGAGACCCAAATACACTTAGTCTATGAAAACACAGGGAGCGAGGCGTCTGTAGCTGGAGCTCCTGCACCTTGTAGGGAGAAGTGTCCTTACACATTAGGTAAGTAAATAGCAGCCCCTGTAGCTCGCCCCATACAGGAGCCTCAGTGCAGCGCTGGATGTGATGCTCCAGGATTAAAGTGAGAGTGGTGCTTGAGAGAAATGCTACTTATCAAGTCACTGAGGCCTTTGTAAATAAGAAATCAATGATTCAATGTGTATTATTCATCTCTCTGTTCTCTGGACTTCTAAACCCCTGTTGTTTTAACCCTTTCGATGCTGAAAGAGATAAAAAAAAAAATCCTATTATTGGGTTTCTGTACAACATTCGAAAAGTGGAGCAATTATATCACAGGATCGGTCATAGAAGGACTGGAAATTGGAAAAAGAGGAAGACAAGAAGTGTAAACGTGCTGTAGCTTCACAAGCTGTTACACTGTCTCACTGTGTCACCCTCCTCCTGCTCCTTTGGCACTTCTTCACTCCCTCAGCCTGCAGTAATCTCACACAGTGGGAGACAGGAAGTGACAGCCTGTGAAGTTACAGCACAGAGAGGCTCTGGTAACGACTCCCAGAGCCCTTCTGGCTCATTAGCATAATTTAAAAAGTTGATTTTAGAAGGAAGGAGGCCATGGGTAACAAATCTAAGAAGATTACCACACGGGGCCTGGATCTATGAGTCATGAGAATATATATTTCTTTTATGTACATTTGTTACATTTTCAGGTTTGGATACATGGGCTGCTGTTAACCTGTATGAAATGCAACTTTTAAAAATGTATAAAATTGTTGCTTTCTCCATGAATGTGATATTGGTAGGGACAGAGTTGTTAGACTTCTGGCTGCTCCGAATTTATCCCACACCAAAAGAAGTTCCACCGATTTTGGTACCAACGACGGTACCTGCACTTTCAATGCCCAAAGGGCCCGAATTGTGTTCAATGAAAGGGGCTGAGCTGCAGTACCAGACTCTACCACAAAGACATAAAGAGCGCTACTTTCATTCTGTAGATCAATAGGGTTCCAGGTATCATTTTACAAAAATATTATAGCCAGAAAACTCCTTTTCGGATCACCCAGACATTGCTGAAGACTTAAAAACTGGGGTCAAGGTTTAAGGTTTAGTTTAAGGTTGACAATCTCTACAGTCCATGCCCTTAAATTTTAACTAAAATTAAAATTTTAACTAAATTTTAACTAAATTAAACTTTATGCCTTTCAATATTAGAGATTACATCTCCTTCCCTCAGATACTACTTGTTAAGAGTCAACCTTATAGTATTACTGCAGCCCATAGGGAGGACATGGCAGGTGGCTATTTTTTGGAGTAAAAATGTATATCCAAATTGTATATACACAAAGGATCCGCTCTCTTTCTATCACCTAAGGGGTTAAGGAGAGCAGCTGCTGGAGCAGAGAGCAGATACTTCTGAGGTTATGAGAAGAAGAGTCCCCAGTCAGTGGATATAAAATACAACTAATGGGAATTACTCCCAATCTGCCGGTTGGTATCTATTCTCAAGCTCTTCGATGGAAGGGATTTCCTCCTCAACACGCCATAAGCCTTTTACCGCTCTAATTGTGACTCGTGAGACCCAGCGCCGGCTCTAGGTTCCTCCGACGCCAAGGAGAAATGAGAGAAAGGGATCAGCATTGGCTAAAAGACCCCATGTTATCATGGGAAGGGATAAAGGACGGTGACACTTCTCCGTCTAAGGTTCTGGCTCCATTCAAAGGTTCCATGGAACATTCCATCATATTTGCCCTTGGAGAGTTGGATCTCAAGCGTCCTTTGCAAAACACAGGAAAAAGGATGTCTCCTCTGATGGTGAAGCGAGGTGCACGTGAGTCACTGGGACCGCCCACATGACTTTTCACAAGGAGGCTGTGCTACTTTATAACTTATAACATGGCAAAAAATGGAAGGGATGGGTCAGAGGAGGCTTGTAATGACATATTGGGGCTCATTTACTAAGTGGCCACGGAGCGCATTTTCGTAGGGTTTCCCGACGATTTCCGTTTTGCGCCGCATTTAACAGGGGATTTTGGCATACGCGAACGGATTTTGCCGGATCGGCCCCGGCTTGCACGTGACACAAATCGAGGGGGCAGGCCGTCAGGCAACCCGACGGATTCGGACTACGCGCGGGATTTAACATTTAGAATTGTGTCGCAATTACAAGCACCGGGAAGAAGAAGGTGAACTCCAGCGGACCTCGGTGGGGAAGCGACGGATGCAGGAACACGGGCGCACAAGCTACGTGAATCGCGCCGGACTTCATTTTCGTAGGACCATCCGAATCGGGGATCGCGACAGGACCAGGTAAGTAAATTTGCCCCTTTCTGTCAAGTCAAGAACTGCGTTCCTCCTCCTTGTGACATGAAGACCGCCCACATGACTCTTCATAGGCAGTCTGTGCTTATAAATAACATATTTAGTGGCCTAGATGCCACTTGATGCACCAGAATACATGTACGTTTTAAGTACATTTAATGATGTATTATGTTCTGTTGGGGCATCAATCAGACTAGGAGGGGCTTTGGGCTGCATGACTTATACACACCCAGGAATCACCCACATGACTCTTTACAAGTAGTCTGTGCTCGATTATAACTTATAAGATGTAAGATAATGCTGTAAGAGGCTTGCTTTAAAAAAATCTGTCCTGAGGGAAGTCTGTCAGATCAGGAAAGGCTTTGCACTGCATGACTTATACACACCCAGGAACCACCCACATGACTCTTCACAAGTAGTCTGTGCTATAGTATGACCTCTTAGTCAGATGATGCTAGAAGAGGCTTGCTATAAATAAAACTCTATCCTAGGTTAGGTCTGTCAAATCAACGGGGGCTTTGCAGTACTTGACTACTAAAGACACTAAGACTACCCATATGACTCATCAAAGGTCGTCAGTTCTCCAACATAAGTTTTAAAGAATTAAAGATGCCAGATGATGCCGGACGAGGCTATTCATAATATATTCTGTACTAGGGCATATCATACGAGTTAGGATGGGGCGTTGGACTGCATGACTCCATCTGACACTAGGACCACCCACATGACTCTTATACGTTTTAAAGGAGCAGGGCTGTCAGACGATGCTGAAAAAGGCTTGTTATAGGTTAATTATGTTCTGGGGGATGTCCGTCAAGTCAGGATGGGCCTTAAATAGTGTGACTCCATGCTAGGTCCACCCACATGACTCCACGCTGATTTCTAACTTATATCTTAGCATTAATCACAAATGAGTACATTAAACAGTACAGAGGGCGACTTGGGTCATAACATTTGTTGGCAGCCACATGAATATGCAGCAAGGAGATATATAAGTGTTTGTTTATTACATTATATAGACTCTAATGTTATAAGCAACTAACTGAATACATTTATATATATATAGAAGACACAGAGGCCGCAGACTTTGGAGTTTATAGGATTCGGCTTCATGAAGAAGCGTTTTCTTTCCTTGGGGCTCGGAGGCCTCTCTACAGAGATCACTTCCAGGAAGGGAAGTAACAGGACGTCATTCACAGAGCGGCAGGGCAGGGAAGCGGCGGCCCTCGCTGTCTGCATGCTGACAAGGTCACATCTAAGTGACTGCTACATAAACCCAACGCTTTGCCTCCTGCAGATACACAGACAGTACAGATCCCCGTCCTGCGGTTACACCGAGTGTAGCCACCTCTTGTACGAAAACACACAGCGCTGAGGTGTCCACTGCCCATACAGGAGAGACAGACACATCCATCTCCATGTATTATAGCCACGTACTAAAGACCATCATATGCAGCAAGAACAGGACAAACATCTATCCTCACTGGCAACATACATAGTATACAGAGCAAAGGATTTACTGGATTTAGCTATATTTTTGCATTCATTCTCTACAAAAATCCTTTTTAAGTGTAGATTTACATCATTGCACTGAGTGGCATCATAGGGGGATGTATATGTATATAGATTTCAGTACCTGGTTATAAATGATTGTAATTGTGTTGGATTTCTCTTTATTTTCAATAAAGATTCAATGTTATTTGTATTTTACATCAATGTCTGTTGTTTTGGTTATTATTGTGCCTATTATTGTGTCTGTTTTATATTTCAACTGCCATGTTTATATAACTGCTCTATAACATACTGCCTCCAGATAGGACACTATATACAATCTGCTCAGCTCCTCTTGCTCTATAACATGCTGTCTGCAGATAGGACACTATATACAATCTGCTCAGCTCCTCCTGCTTTCTAACATGCTGCCTGCATATAGGACACTATATACAATTTGCTCAGTTTCTCCTGCTCTATAACATGCTGCCTGCAGACACGACACTGTACAATCTGCTCAGCTCCCCCTGCTCTATAACATGCTGCCTCTTATACTCGGGTCGGCTTATACTCGAGTATATACGGTATTATAAAATGATTTCATCTTTTTTTTTTACTTTCACATATTTTCCACCTTTTGGCTTGAACAAGCGATCATCCAATCACTTATTCAAGCCTCTACACTGCAATACACTTGTATTGCAGTGTATAGTGTAAGTAACTGAGCATGCCGCGCATGCTCAGTTACTTACAGCTGGGTCCTGCCAGGAAGGCAGAACACGGCGAGAAGAGGAGCCGACAGCCTCGGGTCACTCGTCGGGATACGTGGCAGCGGCAGGAGGGATCGGATCCCTGGTAAGCACACCGGGGGGGTCCGATCCACAGGGGACACACTTGCACGCGCCGCGTCATACTTGACCGCGGTGTGTAAGAGGTGAAACACCCGGGATCGGAGTTTTTCCGATCCGGGTATTAGTGCCGGGCGGGCTGTGATATCACGCCAACACCGGCACTATACCGACCCGATGTCCCGAAATCTTTTCTGACGCGGCGCCGTAGATAGAAAGGCGTTCGCGTCAGGAAGAAGTACCCTTAATGACCGACGTAGATTCCCGATAGGGCGGTCATTAAGGGGTTAAGTGGCATCATAGGGGGATGGTATATGTATATAGATATCAGTACCTCATGTGGTTATATATGATTGTAATTGTGTTGGATTTCTCTTATTCTCTTTTATTATTGAGCTGACATAACACACATAACCTGCACACTGCTGTGGGTTTTATATTTCATTTGCCATGTTTTAATAACTGCTCTAAACTGCTGCCTCCAGATAGGACACTATATAATCTGCTACAGCTCCTCCTGCTCTATAACATGCTGCCTCCAATAGAACACTAATATACAATCTGCTCAGCTCCTCCGCGCTCTTAAACATGCCTGCTCAAATAGCGACCTATATACAATCTGCTCTGATCTCCTGCTCATAACATGCTGTCTGCAGATATAAGACACCATGTACAATGTGCTCAGCCCTCCTGCTCTATAACATGCTGCCTGCAGGTAATACACTATGTACAATTTGCTCAACTCCTCCCGCTCTATAACATGCTGCCTGCAGATAGGACACTATGTACAATCTGCTCATACTCTCCATGCCTCCGAAACATGCTGCCTGCAGATAGGACACTATGTACAATCTGCTCAGCTCCTCCTGCTCTATAACATGCCACCTGCAGATAGGACACTATGTACAATGTGCTCAGCTCCTCCTGCTCTATAACATACTGCCTGAAGATAAGATACTATGTACAATCTGCTGAGCTCCTCCTGCTCTACAACATGCTTCCTGCAGATAGGACACTATATAAAGGCAGTTCAACTACTCTTGCTGTATAACATACTGCCTGAAGTTTGTACTGCATTTTCATGGAAGATTGGGAGTAAACCAACCAGTATCATCACTTGTCATATATTTAAAGGTACCGTGAAGGGAAGGTCACGTCTAACAGTTTTTAAGTGCGAACAAGGTAAAAGCTCGATTTTTGTAATTTAACAATTTTGAGCTCTGATGAAAATCAGCTCTAAAATGTCAACACAATCTGTGAGAAACCAAGGTGTGTAATTTACAGGGGCAAAAAAAAAAAAAAAAGCTATTACATGCTTAAAAAGCAGTGCGCTACTCTCTGCTGAGAGAACTATATTTACAGCCTGAGAGACTCGAGGCGATAATGAATGCGCCGCTCTCCAATCCACTACTTGTGATACCCAAAACTGGATTTCAGTATGAAATGATATTTTATCGCTTTATTACGCTGAATCCCGCTGATTACATTTTGATCAGAATATCTTGCCAGAATTGTTTGCTTATGAATTTTTTGACATCAAGAAAAAAATAAACAGATTTCCGATGGAAATTCTAGGAAGCCGGGAACATTCATGTACCGTATCAGAGTTTTCATCATACTTTATAGGAAATCTACCATCCAAATCCATTATGATCCAAACCAGGGACATTACTCATAGATCCAGGCACCGTGACTGTGGTAATAGCCTTTTATTTGTTATCCATGGCCTCCTTCCTTCTAAGATCAACTTTTATAATTATGCTAATGAGCCGGAAGTGTATGGATATTATAGCCCCCACAAGTCTGGAATCACTTCCTACATATGGTACTAGAATCAGCTTCTTGGGGAATGGAGGATGTGTCCCTTCTGCCAACTTTCAATCTGCGATTACAGGACCTTTGAAGGTCCTGAAATGGCTCTTGTGTACATGTGTATTGTGAGCAGGCACCAGGATTTCATGGGTGAAGTCACTTCTTAGTATAAAATTTGGAGGGTGTTTTAGGTGACCATGGGTTACCTAAAAAGCTTGGGCCCCTAGGCTACCGCCCAAACTACCTGTAATATCCGCTACTGGTTATCAGAGACCCTCTAGCTTCACAGGTTGCTACACTGTGCAGAAGCACCTCCCACTGTGTGAGATTATGGAAGGTAGAAGCAGAGGGAGGAGGGGGAAACAGTGTCACAGTTTGTTAAGTCAACACAGAGGGGCTCAGGAAACACACCCCAGAGCCATTTTTGCTAATTAGCATAATCATAATATAATAGTTAATTTTAGAAGGAAGGAGCTCATGGATAAGAATTATAAGTAGATTACCACAGTCACGGTGCCTGGATCTATGAGTAAGTGTCCCTGGTTGAATTATGATGGTCGATTTCCTGTAATAATAGTCATCAGTATTCAATCAGTGGAAAAGTTGTATCCTTTAGGACCCCCACCAAACAGCTATATAAGTCCTCATGCACATGACTGTGTGCGTTTGAGGGGCACGAACAATAGCACACTTACCCCTCCAATGTTCATAGGAAGTGACTGCCTGCAGTTACCTGCCCCATCTTTTGCCCGTTCCTGATCGAGCTGTAAGTTATCTCATGGCCGAAAACAATGGTCGTGTGAATGAGGACTAAGGCTGGTGATGTCTGGTTCGCTTTTCCTCATTTTAATGAGGCACCGCACCATAGAAATTGGTAGAGCCGTACATAGCATGACCTGTTAAATACTAGGAGGTCTGTAGTCAATATTAAAGCCCCAGGATACCCCTTTAATTTAGCACCCTAAATACAAGACAGGGATTCTGACATTAGGTCACATCACTTGTCTTTGAACCAAACCGAAGATAAAAAACAGGAAAGAATAGGACAGTCTTGCAAAAATCTGAAAAATGACCAATTAAAATCATTTAAAACAGATTCCATTTTTGCTGCCAAGAACTCCTGTTCCCGATCCAGCACTTCCTGGAACAACAATGACTTCCTGACACAGGGGGCGTGTCCTAACCTCAGCCAATCACTGACTGAACTGTTGAGGAGCTGGTAAATCCCCCGTGATGTGATCTCATCATTGAAACAACACTGGGAGATCCAATAGGTTTTTAAGGATTTTTTTTATTTATCATTTTTATTATCCGAATGATTTTAAATAGATTTTTTTAGTAAAGGATATCCCCTTATACATCCTGAAGATAAGGAATTTGATGCGGATGGGGATGATATATGTAGATGTTGCATTTTTTCCGCATCTCAGGGTGCAAAGATTTCATTGGCTTTAAAAATTTTAACTTTTTTTCAAAAATAAGTATCCAATCAGATAAACATACAAATGTAAAATTGCTTTGCTGCCCTTTGATGACACATGAGAGCACATTCTAGTTATCGGCCGGCTGTCTCGCCCTCCCCGATGCCAGTCTCCTTCCCGCAGCACAGGCCGTGCTTGTGTGTCAGCTCTGAAACATGTATTTATGATTAACACGTCCACATTAACACTGTAATGCAGGAAGATGTCTCTGGCGATTTATACTCAGCGCTCCCGGCCAGAATCTCCCTACCAGCAAATTCAATCAAAGACAAGTTTAACCCTTCTGGGTAAGAGCAGGAACCTGAACATGAAGTATGATGCTGATGAGGCTGATGCTTATGAGGCCAAGGTAAAATTATACAATAATAATCGGGACAGAATGGAATTTTATTTCCCAAAACTATTTTTTTTGCACTTATTTCATACGTCAGTGTCTCATGTTGTGTAGGAATAGACTATTCCTATCTGTATCTGCAGTTATAACTTTTAGCGTATAGATATTTAAAGGAATTTTCTTGATTATTGACATTGATTAACTTTCCATAACGGGGAGGTCAAACCACTGTTTCCAATACCAATTGGGGGTTTGCTGAGGTCTTAGTTGTCAAGTGCTAGAATGGACGCTAGGTAGAGATGAGCGGACCCCACCTATAGGTTTGCCATACACCGTTTGGCAGCATGTAGTTTGATGGGCTGTAGAGCATGCATGGCTGTGATAGGTCAGATGTGTCCACCAGGCATCCATCTGACCAATCACAGCCATGCCTAGTTCGGCTGCTTTGTAGCCCATCAAGCAACATGTCCGTGTTAGGCAAAGCTGGCGACAGACGACAACGAGCCTAAAGTTCTAGTCCACTCATCTCCAGTACTAGAATGCAATGACTTGACTTAGGCGCTACATAGAGAACAGAGCTATGGTTCTGGATTTGTTTTTTGTGTTAGTTCTGGGACAGTTGACAGCAAACTGGTGAAGGTGTCAAGTGTCTGACCCACATTCATTTGATACTAAAGACTTATCCTAAGGATTGATCATATAAACAGCGACCATATCAAATATTAAAAAGAAACTTTGTGTTTGAGCCCTTATATGTCTGGCCTTAGTCTTCTTGAAAATATATTAATGGGGTTGTCCAGGGCTAAAAAGAAATTTGGCTGGAGGGCTTAAAAAACAAGAAACTACTTACACTCTCCCCTCACAGCCCTCCCGTTTGCCCACATTGCCACCAGCAGTAGGCAGTGATGGACGCCGCCACGGGAGGTGAGGCCGATCCCTTTAGATATACAGAGGCCCAGTCCCCCAATGAAGACCAAAAGCGTGTCCTATATGGCATTCATTATCCTACTACATAGCACAACCATACAAATGCCCAGAGCTACTACTCCTCAATTTCCCCAACTCTGACTCCCACATACATGGGTCATGTTTAAGTAATCAATTCAGTCATAATCAAACAGACATTTATAGGATATTCTACAATTTCCCTAAATTCTGATGAAAAAAAAATATTCAACAAACACTGAAGTGACCTAATTTTAACAAATTATTATACATTTTTTGAAGGGACCAACCCTTAAAGGGGTTTTCCCACAAAGACAAGTTAGGGCCTATTTAACAGGACAGGGCCTAACTGGCTGATCAGTGGGGTCTCAGTGCTGAGACTCCCGCAAATCGCAAAAAAAGCGAGGGGTTCGACCGACCCCTCGTCGCTCCATGAGAGTAATGAAGCAGACGGCCGCGCATGACTGTTCTGCTCCATTAATCTCTATGGAGCTGACGGAGATCGGGGAGCGGCGTACTCGGGAATTCCCATCAGCTCCATAGAGATTAATGGAGCAGAATCTGCTGCCGTCTGCTCCATAAGTCTGAGGA
This sequence comes from Engystomops pustulosus, assembly GCA_019512145.1. Classification (NCBI taxonomy): domain Eukaryota; kingdom Metazoa; phylum Chordata; class Amphibia; order Anura; family Leptodactylidae; genus Engystomops; species Engystomops pustulosus. Next base: position 16,645,730 of record CM033647.1, on the reverse strand, counting down.
ACCCCTTGTTTTCATTATCTGGGGGGGGGGGTCTCAGCAAGTTAGGGCCTATCCCGTGGATAGGGTCTAACTTGTCTTCGTGGGAAAACCTCTTTAAGGTCATTAGCAGTGCCAGAAACCCCCTGTAATAATGTTGCCCTGGTTTTCTCAAATGTATCCAGATTTGGGCATTGATAATTTATCATATTTGAAGATGGACTTGTAGGCTTATGTTTCCAGTGTATTCACAGGGTAAAAACTGCCTTGTCCTAGACATCAGCCATCATATAGAGTAACATAGAGCCTGATGTCACTCATACAGGAGAAGGCCGGGAGGAAGAAGTGATTTTCTCATAAATAATCCAGAATCATTAGGCTTCCAAGCCCAACCTCCTTTTTAAGGGTATTAAATAAAGAGTGCAATATTTTATCCAGCCACTAACCCCTTGAACTTGTCTCATAATATACTACCCTAAACTAGAGCACCATAATAAACCCACAAATCTGTGTTATCTATGCAGGCTGTTCAGGACCCTAAAATAGTGTTGCAATAATTTTTATAATGACAGCCATATTATTTGTCACTTGGATTCGCCACAAGTCCTGAAAAGCGTAGCACAACTTTTGGCAAAATTATAAATGAATAGTGCAGATGGTAATAATAAGCTTTGTTATACATTGTATTAAAGAAATATGCTCATGTGTCCTTTTTCTCCTCCTTTCTTCCTTATTTAAGCAGTTTGTGTAAATCAGCTTTCTGTCCTGTACACACTGACAGCTGAGAGATAAGGAGAAGCTGATAAAGTGTCTAATAACTTATCTCCTTACAAACAGTCCCTGGATAGTCTAATCTCCTCAGAGAGCAGTATCAATAAAGGAAATATTCTCTGGGTATGAAAAGAGTTAATAATTAGTCTTGATGTCCCTATGAAGTGGACTAAGCACTCAATGCTTTCTGATACACTGCTCCCTACATGAGATGAAAAAAGACACATAGAAGCAGGGGTGAATAAAGCCTGCCATGGGCCCTGAGCAGTATAAATAGTATAGCTCCTACAAGCCTGGAGTCACTTCCTACATATGGTACTAGAATCGGCTTCTTGGGTAATAGAGGATGTGTCCCTTCTATCTGCTTTCAATCTATGATTTTAGGACCTTTGGAGGACCTTCAGTGGCTCTTGTGTACATGTGAATTAAGAGCAGGAACAGATGTATGAGGATTTCATGTGTGAAGGTCTTTCTCAGTATAAAATTTGGTTGGTAGTTTGGGTGGCCATGGGCCCCCTAGACGGCTTGGGCCCAGGGCTACTGCCCAAACCGCCTGTATTGTAATCTACTGCAGAGAAGCTGCGTTACTTAATGAAATATATTACAGTGTTTACCATTATCTCTATTCATTTCTGAAATTAAAAAATGGTTTCAAAGCCTTTTTTAATGACAGTAAAGGACAACTTTTAATGGCTGTATTTTAGAGAAAGTGAAATTCCTTTAGTCTGTGACTGTGTATTATATATGTCTTACCTGCTCTATTCTCATGTTCATTGTTATACTTATATTTTGCCTCTGCTCCTTAGCTACCTGCCATTCATTGTGGCTGTATTATGTGTATGTTCTGTAATTGGAAAGCAATATACAGGCGGTCCCCTACTTAAGAACACCCGACTTACAGACGACCCCTAGTTACAAACAGACCTCTGGATATTGGTAATTTATTGTACTTTATCCTTAGGCTACAATAATCAGCTATAACAGTTATCACAGGTGTCTGTAATGAAGCTTTATTATTAATCCTGGTTCTTATGACAATCCAACATTTTTAAAATCCAATTGTCATAGAGAAAAAGAAAAATTTGTCTGGGATTACAATAATAAAATATACAGTTCCGACTTACATACAAACTCAACTTAAGAACAAACCTACAGAACCTATCTTGTACGTAACCCGGGGACCGACTGTAAAAAATATATAGTATAATATTCCCTTTTTAGCAGTTTATGTTCCTTTTAGAAGGATATTTTCCTTTTGCTATTTCTCATCACTTCTCTCTGTATACCCTGGACTTTCTATCATGAGATGCAATATATGTGGACGTGTCGCCATGTCATGTCTATTTTACATATAGAGGACCTTTGGGTGAACGGCTTATTCAGAAGGGCTTGCATTCGCACTGTTTAGCAAGTCAGGGCAATGGCCGGAACAGTAATTTTCAGAGGCGGCTGCTGCTAGGGACTGATTGTCATGGGTTTTCGGACTTCCAATTTGTTTTGCTATGTATATTCTTATACATTCTGGGGAGCGGGGGTTGAGGGGTGACAGTGATGGCAGCTGGAAGGACTACACTGCCAGATAATGAAGGGCATCCAAATGCAGCTTATATCCACGTGGCCCACTCATGTGTAAAAGGATGAAATAGGTAGTTCACGGTACAAAAACATCGCACCCTGGCGCAGCGGTGATACTCTGCAGAAGCGTTACTGCAGCATCAACGCTGCTCCTCTGCTCTATAATACACCCCCTCCTCACACAATGCTCCCGAGTATTCCTCCGCTCTCCTCTTATCTGCCTCCCATTGTTTTATCCTCTTTTCCATATCAGAGCCATAAGTATTTCATTACCGGTTATCTGTCCGGTACCCTGAGAAGCAGTAACAATTAACACCCCTCCGGTCCCCCTCCCTCCGCTTCTTTCAATGTGATTGATACCGGCCTCGGCTTTCAATTTGTTCCAGTACACAGATCATGAAATTCTAAATGTGATCATCCTTATTGACCTACACTCTCCTGCGCCGGGCTACAATGGGCAGAATACAATTATTATGTGGGGGGGGGGGGGGCTTAACCTGTTCTCAGCTGCCGTATATCGGCGCGTGTCATGTGATGGCGCGAAAATGAAGAAGCTAATTTTAGGGATTATAAGAACAGACATTATGGGAATTATGTCAATGCAATAGTTTATTGATTGTGGAGAATGTAGAAAGAGGCGATATTTACCCCCATGATCTAAGACGCCTATTGCTTAATGATCCGTATATATCTGGAGGGGTCCTGCAAGAATAACCCACAATCCATTATGAGGGTCTTAGAAATTTAGGGAGCACATCAGCTAATGGGTTCAGCCAACCATCTAATGTATTTGGGGGGCTCCCAACTCTCACAGGAGGCAGATTTCAGCCAATCAGTTCTTTATACTGCAGCAGCTTTCTTCCTTATTCTTCCTTTTTTCCACTACCAAGGTGAATCAACCATCAAAATCCATGGACTCCTTTTATTCTTAAATCATTCTCATGAGCACATGCTTTGTCTTTACAGACTGTTACACTGTGCTGGAGCGCTTCCCACTGTGTGATGAGAAAACAACAGAAAAGGGGAGGGGGATGTGCAGGGTGAGACAGTGTAACGGTTTGTGAGGCTGCAGTACGTAGGAAGTGGGAAGTGGTGCACCAGTCTTGCCTCAGGCAGTACCACCTGCAGCAATATTGGGGGAGGGGGCAGTATCAGGGGCACAGTCTCCTGCTAAAAAAGCATGACCTGACACTTTAAAATAGTGTCTCAGCTCATCCGATGTCAGCATGGGTGTGAGACACTGCATGGAGAACACACTAACAAAAAAAATAACCTGATCTATTACTACTGCATGGGGAAAAGGAGGCGCCATTCCTAGCCTCAGGCAACAGAGCGTTTAGGTTCACCCCTGCAAGGAGGGGCTCTGGTAATGCCCCCCAGAGGCCTTATATTGGATTAGCTTAACTTGAAAAGGTGATTTTTGAAGGAAGGGGGCCATAGATAACAAATATAAGAAGATTACCACAGTCACGGGGCCTGGATCTATGAGTAGCTGTCCCTGGTTTATCCTGATGGATTTTCTTGGTAGAATTCCTTTAAAAACTGATGTTCAACATTCATTACTTACATACACGTGCACACTCAGCTTTACAGAGCATGCATGTGTTCTGTATGGGCTTCAGAGAGTAAGCTTCCACCAGACACCTTATCAACTTTCAGAAGAAATATATTGGGTGTCAAAAGTCTATAAACCTGATTCCTTTACCTCCTGACAGATGACGAGCATCCCCCCCACCCCCCATACACATTAGAAGGGTGACAGGTCGCGCCTGTAATGTCATGGTAGGAAATAATGTAATATAACTTTGTCATCCAAAATAAAGTAACTTTAAAGCTGTAGAGTATGGCAATACATTATATATGAGCCTTACATAATGTGAAGAAAGACGAAAGTACATCAAGTTACATTTTCGTGATCAATTATACATAATTCATTTTGGATTTGACTACTATAACAGTATATAATCATATATAGATGTCTGAATCCCCATTACCTACACATGAATGCCCCCCGTAAAGTCCTTGAAAAGGCTAAATTATTTATACACTTCTACGTATAATTTGGATCATATCTAAGATTTGTCTAGCCAATGACTTTTATTTTCAATACATCTAGTCCCTTGGCTTCGATACTTTAAAGCTACATATCGAAAGCGGTTCCGAAAAGGCTTGGGTGGACAAACAAAGACAAATCCCATTCCCAGCTGCCCCTACCTAATTATCCAGCCTACTCTAAGTGGTAGGTGACAACTGGTCCACGTTTCCTTTTTGCACCAACACAGAGAAGAGTAACTGACAGATACAAGTCAAGACCAAGAAGGCAATATAGTACAAAATCGATAGACAAAAATGACAGTCAGAAAAAAGGCAAAGGGTAAAAAAAACATAATACAGAAGTCAAGATAAACAGAAGCATGCTCCAAAAAGAATTATAGCAAGCACAGTGCCTCACCAGGCAACGCCAGCCACATATGAAAGCCAGATCTAACATGACAAAGGTCGAGATGACCGTAACGTCATCATTTTTTGATCTGTTACACTTATTTCTATTTACTCATGCATCATGGTAAAGGCTATTTTATGGAAAAATTTTCACTAAATAAAATAAGAAAAGATTAAATTTATGTGTGTGCCATGTTCTTCTATATGGATACATTTGGATTGAGGATCCGAAATTGAGCACCACTAACTCAGAGTGTGCGGTTTATATTGCCCTAAATGTTATAGCAAGCACAGGTGAAATGGCAGGCAAAACATACATGAGATGTCAGAGTCCTGGTCCATAAATTGATTGGACCACTTCCATGACATCCAGACCAGCAGGGGAGAAGTGTGAAGAGAGGAGCAAGAGGAATCTGTCCATCTCAGCCTCTGGTCTTTGGAAAAAACTCCATTACGGATGACAATAACGTTAATAAAAAAGTCAGGCAAAAAAAAGCAGAAACTACACTTCCTTGCTTTCTTTTGGGATCAGGATTTTATGTCAATGATGGGAATAATTGTCCTGCCAACTTTTCCCCATTCTAATAAATTATGCCTCTGTATAAATAGCCATATAAGACCATCATCCCAATAATGAATCATAAGAATGCCAGTCTGATTTTGGGCCAAAATCTTCAAGTGCATGTCGAAGATCCCGTGGAGTTAAAGGGATTGTCTTGATAAAGATTCAATATTAATCGAAACGTCGCTGTTTTATGCCTGGATGAATTGTAAATAAAGACTCGTTGGAATTTAACTCTTCCGGTGCTGTGGTCTTCTCCAATGACTATGTCCGTATGGGGTTTCTCTGAGCGCCAAGACCCTCGGCTACGTGCACCTTATATTTGAACTACTATAGTTTTGGATTGCTGCCTCTCTTCCTTTGTAAAGGGATTGTCTGCCATACGCAGAACAAATATAGAACGATTTTATACATGCTGACTATCGCTATTATCTTACAAGCCTCTTTCGTGCTATGGATCATTTATGAGTCCATATAAACCTCAGCGAGGTCATTTCATTCCTAATGATTTTGAGACAATGCAAACAGACTTACATTTGCATTCGTCAATACGGGAGCGGGATTGATTTCATGGTTAAAATGGAACGGTTCCAGCTATTTTCAATAATCCTAAATTTATCGAGCTAGAGTAACAGACTGTTTTGATTTTTCTCTACTCGAATCTAGCTAATCTATTTGCCTCTGAAAATCCCAATGATGCAAATTCATCCCATAAATCTAAATATCAATAGTGAATTTAGACGCGCTGTGTCTACGCTCGTCCCATAGAGCCAAACGCTGGTTAATACTCTTGTCTACACATTTTCTAGCTCTTAAATTCCCCGCACAAGTTGTCCCCTTAGTGTCTTTTCTGCAAACAAATCCATTTACGAAATTTGCAAATTTAATTTAATCTCTTTTAATTAGAACGTTTGTAGGGTTTTATAAACGCAGACAAATGTTGCACTTGCTCTCTTTCCTTTAGGCTTTTGTGATTTGTCATCTCTCCAAATTTAGACTGGCGAATACTTGAACTATTCTTGTCAAAGCTGTCCCAAACATAAAGACAAGGGGGCAGATTTACTTACCTGGTCCCGTCGTGATCCCGCGGTGCGTTGTACGACGAGGATTTGGGTCCGGCGCAATTCACTAAGATCGTGCGCCACAATCTGATCTCGTGCGCCAAAAACCCAGGGAGATTCCGCACAAAACGGTAATATTCGGGAAACCCCACAAAAGTGCGGCGTTTGGACCCTTAGTTAATGTGCCCAAGATCTCCAGCCCACCATCCCATCACCATATTAACAGTTCCATCACCAATGTCTGAACTGCACCATATGGACCTCTGAAAGTCAAATCCATACCGCTCAGAAGCCACGACAAAGCCTTCCCAAAAATAATGTACAAAGGTTGACTTTTTGGAAGAAACTGGTTTGGCCAGATCCTGTCATATTTCAAAGCTCTTTAACGGGTTAGTTATTGACTGATAGTAGATGATAGCTACCTATATAGTTGTGACAGTAATCCGTATCAAAGAAAACATGTTGTTACTGTCAACTAGTTCTCCATGAGGAGAAACCATATCTTCTGATAGCTACTACATATACACCAAAAGTGGACCATTGGACCAACACAACTAAAGATGAAAGGACTGCGACTTTAAGTACGCGTCTGGGGTTGGGGTGGCCAATCACAGACAATGGATAGTAGCTTGGAACGTCAATTTTCCGGATTGGCTGCCGGATTTGCCGGATTGGATCTGCTTATTACAAAACACAACTAAAAAGTAGTTTTTGTAGTTTTTGTGCCAATTTGGTAATGAAGGAACAACCAATATACGAATCAATGGCTTATGAGAATAATAAGGTTTTGGAGACATACAGGGTGAAAGAGAAGGCAATTGTAATCTAAATAATCAACGGAATTAAGGACCAACAGTAAAGCAAAGGTTTCCTATCATATATGGTAGACCATAGACGTGAAAAAACATTCAAGACACAAATTTCTCCTGGAAACCTACTGTATATCACGGGATTCAGCCCAAGCCTATGCATACAATAGCCCAATTATTGTATCTGCGCCAGTTTTTTGTCTTGGTTTGCATACTAAAAAATGTCTTTGTACCTTGCACACGTACTTATGTTTGTGCTCCACAATTGGGTTGCGGTTGTGTTTTGTGACACTTAAAGGAGCATTGAAGTGCATGTTCTTAGTCTGCGAAACATTTATAACTGATATACGACACAATTCTGTCACCGCAGAATGAAGCGAGGTGCACCAAGATAAAATCCTGAAAACTGACCCGATTTTATGTCAGATTATAGCCTGCCACTAAGTCCAAGACACCAGACTAAGTTGGAATCAGTCGTCCTCTTTTACTAGCAGTAGGATACCTCCTAAAGACAGCCTTTCGCCATCTCCCTCAACTTTGCATCATTAAAGGGGACCTGTCACCTCAAGTCACCACTATAAGCCTCACACAATACCTTTCCATACAGAGGTACAGGCGTTCCAATGATTCTATTTCGTTTTCTGAACGATTCTGATGTTCACTAAAAACATCTTTTATTCCTCAATTGCTTCCTTTAACCAGTCACGGAGGTGGTAAATGCTTGGAGATCCAGTCAAGCTGTAACCGCCTCCTCTCGGGCGTCATCTCTTGTCGACAGCACTGCGATAAAGAGGTAGCCGACTGTGCAAACGGCGTAAATGTGCACATAGTTTGTTAGCAGCGGACCGGTACCATAAAGTGAGTGCACTTTACTGGCGCATGCGCGGTGCACCAGAGAAGGAAGTTGGGGACCAGCATTTCGGATCCAAATATACAAACGTGCAGCTAGTGACAGGTCAAAGATGGCCGGTGGGGGCAGTGTGGTGGGGCAGGTTTTAGGTAGTTAGACAACAGTGAGGAAGTAGGGAGAACTTGACTGGCTCCTGCAGATTGTGACCAATGGTGCTGTAAGTTTCGGCACACAGAATGCTATTAAGCACTCATGCACACAGCCAATGTTTATGTGCTATCCATAGATTCAGCGTCTGGCACACAAATTATCTTCTATGGGATCATACCCAGAGCCAGCAATCTCAGAGCAGGTCTTATGACTGTTGTGTTTGCTGCTCCGGTAGCCTTGTGAGCGAACCCCACACATCTATGACACATGGCTACTAAGATCAGACCATGGATCCTTTGTTTTCAGCTTGTGAATTTCACTGGTTCATGAGCCAGTAACAAAAGTCTCTCTATTGTCAAATGGGAGGTCCTTGGCTGTCTGCATCACTAAACTAACCAGAACTAACAAAACTAAAAGACCAAAACTAAAATACCAGGTGGTGAAATTTACATAATTGACTTCTTCGGGCTACAGAATAGATTCCAAGTAATCTGAAATCTAGAACACCACCTTTTCAAGAATTACAAACATTTAAGATTCTTTTATATGATCTAACTCAATAATTGCAATTATTTATTCATTCCCTCCATCACATTTGTGTATTTAGATTACAATTGCCTTCTCTTTCACCCTATTTATTACTTCATGTTATTTTGTGCCTCCAAACTAACGTGTATCGTTATCCTTCCACTATCCATGTAGGTTCTACTACCTGGACATTAATGAAAACCAAAGTTACCTTCCCGGGGGGGAAGGAAAAAAGCACTGGTACAATACACAATTTTAAGAATGTCAAAAATATCCTTTATTAATACAGCAATACATAATGCTATTAAAAAACCATGAAAGCAGCGAATGTGGCCTCACTGTGGAGGAGGTCCACAGGATACAGTATAGTACAAGGTGGTAAGGCACAAAAACAGAAAAAGTGGTCTACCAATGGGCAAGGTGGAACTATGTTGTATATGTGTACATAGAGACATAGGTAGCAGAAGGTGGTCTTCCCGGGCGGTGGAACACATTCACGATCTAGGTAAGGAGTGGTAGCCTTTATCAAGGGTCCTTGGTGTGAAAACAAAATAATTCACCAAGCACCAGTTGTTCACTGTATACACTTGTACTGTTCACGAACAACGTTTATGGTAACCAATTCTGTTGGCCTTCTGCTACCTATGTCTCTATATACACATATACAACATAGTTCCACCTTGCCCATTGGTAGACCACTTTTTCTGTTTTTGTGTCTTACCACCTTGTACTATACTGTATCCTGTGGACCTCTTCCACAGTGAGGCCACATTCGCTGCTTTCATGGTTTTTTAATAGCATTATGTATTGTTGTATTAATAAAGGATATTTTTGACATTCTTAAAATTGTGTATTGTACCAGTGCTTTTTTCCTTCCCCCCGGGAAGGTAACTTTGGTTTTCATTGGTGTTATTTTGTGGCACTGCTATGGTGTGGTACTCTGGAGTGGGGGCCCCATTATAATTATAGGGATAATCTACTATACGCAGTGGATGGTTGAGCCAACCTCCCCCCCCCCCTCCCTCTTTTCCTGACCTTATTCGTTAGATTGTACCTGGACATTATTTTTTAAAGATTTTTTTTTACATTTTTTTTGTTTGATTAACACATTTACGTACGTTGTTTTTGATGTTCATGTCACTTAATGACTATGTTTCTCCACTGGTGGCTGGAACTGGTAGACTCCAGAAGGTTGATCCCGAACAACACGTTCCCCTATCAGACTGACTGCCAATATTTTGCTTTGTGTTGTCATCAAAGTCATAGCGTTATCTCCATTGTTTGTTACTATATTCTTTATTTGATAAGTGCTTATGCTGCAGGCAGCGTAGAAATAAAATTATACAGGGGATTACTGGGGGCGCATCTCTCTCGGCAAGGCATTTTGGTCAATGCAAATAGCCCTGGTAATAACACGAGGCAGACATACGGGGAGAGCGGGTATCTCTGGAGCAGACTCTGCTCTGTGCCTCTGCATTGTTTTGATGTAGTGAAGATGAATCTAGCTAAAAAGGATTACACACCTATCATTTATTTAACAAGAGCATCGTGTCCTCTGCCTGGGTTTTAGGTATGCCGTGTGAATTCTTGGAACAGATTTATTCATATGTGGCTTGTATATTAACAGCTTTTTTTCTGTATTCTGCCTTGGCTGGGTGTGCAGCTGAGAGGAGAACGCGCCCTTTTAACAAGTTGATTTATTTCTGGAGAAGAAGAGGGGAAAACATGAATAGAAAGCAATGCACTTGTTCAAAGACAGTGGAGGAAGACATGGCAATGAATGGTTTATTTCTATGTGGATAACCCTTTATTAAAACTTGGGCCGGCGTCTAATGTTTAACAATGCCGGAGAGGGCGGAAATGTGATATTTGTCATCTCTAATTTCTCGTCAATTCAATTAGAGGTTATATTAACATAAGCAAGGCCGCCGACTGAGGTCATATGTGCTCACCGCTGAATGTGCCATCTTATTGCCTCTTATCTGGACTTACTATACAATAAATAAGACGTCTTTCTATACGTCTTATGGGTTCGGCAGAGGGTGCATGTGTTTTTATTGAGACAAAGGGAATAAACTATTGGTAGACATCTCTGATGGACACTTATCTATCTTGAGGACAAAAAATTGGGCATGCTGAAATCCAGCTACCCGGCCATGAGATCTTCCACAGGAATAGTCAGCAACAGGTGCTTCCAAAATTAAATTGTTTTGTCAAACTTAAGGCTGACTGAGTCGAATGTGTCCGCTGCGTGTCCATGGAGCGTATGCAGTCTGTATTATGTCTCTATCTGTCTGTCTGGTTTTCTTTCATGTCTGCAAAAATAAATGGTTGGGTTTCTAATCTACTTTCTACTCTTCCGAGTTGGTTGTCTATCAACAAAAAAAATGGGCATATGAACAGACCTATAGAAATCAATGGGTCCTGTGCCACCCACCAAGAACACCAATCTGAATAAGCCCCAAGTCTAATATGTTTGGCCACCACCACATAACGAGCACTGAAAATATTGGGGTGCATTCACACGTTGCTTTTTCATTGCGTTTTGGATGGCAGTTGTGAAACGCACTGCAATGACATCCTGCAAAATTAAAGCACTTTTGGTCAAAACACATAAGCTTTTGCATAATGGAGTGTTCGCCTTTTTCGGGGATTACACGGCTTGCCTATGTTTTTAACAGGTATCTTTGGCGCACATGATCCTTTTTGGCGCAGCTGCGCTGGCTTCCATGCGACACAAATCGGGGGTCGTGCCGTTGGACGATCCGACTGATTTGGAATGAGCGCAGGATTTAATTTTCAGATTGTGTCACAAGCCCTAGGACTTAGATGCACCACTTAAAAGATGGTGAACTCCGTTGGACCTGAGCGGGGAAGCGATACATGCAGGATATCGGGCGTAGGATTTTAGTGAATCGTGGCACAGTGCATGATCATCGGACTCCAGCGGCCAAATTAGTGATTGAGCCCCATTGCATCTGCAATGCGTTTCAAAATGCAACGTATGCATGCCCCCTTAAAGTGTATTGGGATTGGATCCCTTTTTCATAAGGGGTGGTCTTCCCCTAGTTTTACAAATGGACATAGGAATTAAGACCAGCTCATTCCTACCAAAAGAAAATGAAAAAACATAGAATCATATTTTTTTTTTATTTTGCTACTTACTTTAAAGTATAACTGTATAGTATAAAACTTTTGCCTAACTCTGCACTAAGCAAAAATTAGCAATTCTCTAATTTACTCTAATTATCTGCAGACGTTTAGCTGCCAGTAGAGGCTTTACCTTGCTAGAAAGGTAAAGCCTCCATTTGCCATGCTTTCTGGTTACCATGGGAAACTGTATAGGACAGGGGAGGCTTGTTGGGAGGTGCAGTAGTAGAATAGTGAAAGAAAAGAGGACCTTGAGTGATGTCACGTACATGTGACTCATCACATGCTTTAGGTGGGCCAATTACAAACATGATGTTACTTCACATCACTTCCACTTCAGGAATAGCTGAATATGATTTATTAGTAGAGATGATAAATATATGAGGCTATATCTCAGGACAGAAAGAAGCCAGCAGCATGATACAGGTGTTGTTGGAATTGTTATCAAAGGCTCTCTCTAGCTGTGCTAAAACAATTTTAGTAACAGTAACTTTACATGCTTTAAAATATTAATAGGACATGCAAGTGAAGGATTAAAGCAGCCAATGAACCAAGATAGCAGCCTCAGTCTTTCACATGCACCTCTTGCTGTACAATTTGGCCCCAGCACCCTTGTATACATGCACATTTAGCTAAGCCAAGAGTGTGTTTGTTCTTTATAAGGAAAGCTGATGCTAGACACCGTTGTAGGTGTCTGCTTTGAAAATAAGATCATCAGGGATATTGAATTCAACATGCCCTACATCGTAGGAGAGTTGGAATACCAAAGTAGGCAATAGATGGTTGGCTAAGCCCACCTAACTGAGCAGGTTCTAATGTTTATGGCCACCCAACATATATAACTAAATGACGAAAGATCCTACTCTAAAGGTGGGGGTCTAGCTCCTGGAAGCCCCCAAACACTGCATCACTGGAGCAGCCACTGCAGTAGTTTCACATGTCCGTAATATATGGTACTTATGGACAGTCTTGGTCGAAAATCTTGAAACCCGTCTTTCCTCTTGATCGAAACTAAATGTGCAATTTGGCTATGCTAAAATCCAAAATGTTTGAATATCTACCGACACATGTGCCCGTATTCTCCACCATTTATTTAGATGGCAACCAGTCCTAGACTTACTAAGAACATGGACTTGCCATATATATATATATATATATATATATATATATATATATATATATAGATAACCTCAATTAAATATTTAATGCCTCCAGCCAGTGCACAAGGTAAGAGATGGCTTCTGATGTCGTGGCACAGAGAATGATCAAAGTGAATGAACTGCTGGGATTGGAACTTGACTAATTATATTTGCACACAAGTCAATATCCCATAAATTGACCCTGGCATGCGCTTGTACACTGAAACAAAACCACCGCACCGTCTCCTTGAGACAATTCAAAATGAGCAATTCCCACAAAAAAAATAAATAAAAATTCCCTACATCTAGTGACATTAACTCCTTAACGACTAGTTAATCTGCAGTCGATGGTTTAACTCTCGGATGCCAGCACAGCCACGCGCTTCTCCTTTGGCAAGGGTCTGTAATCGGAAGCAGCTGGAAGAAGGTAGCTCTTATTTTTCCTGTCCTTCCAAGGCTAGGCCAGCTGCCAGCTCTCTGAATTATGAATAAGCAATGAACAAAAGAATGCAGATATGGTGCTGACAAGATAATCCTAGGAAATTTATCTGTGACAAATTTCCCGGGATTAACAAATTACATTTGCACAGAACAATAAAAAAAAGGGGATAAATATGCAAAGGGGGAATGAAGAAGGTGGTAGGTGTGCGGTGGCAGGTACAGTGAGCGGTGCATCTTAATAAAGGCACAGGGCCAGGTTAACTAAGCGGAGTGCTGCCGTATGACGCCTCCCCCGAAGCTACAAAGCACTTTATGTCTATTGTAATTAATAGGCTGTATCTGTCTGGAAGGACCATGACTGATTAGTAATTATGAATATTTGGTTCTTCAATGGTAAGAAATAATTAGACCCGTGTTTTAAGCTGTAGCATTATTAATGATAGACCCTTATCTACGAGGGGGTGCAAGGAAAGTACTCTACTGCGCCTCTTTTTTTAAGAAAAATCACTCTGCGGGTGGCGCTGTTGACAAAATTACGGAGAGTTTTCATTAGTTCCTTGATGCCTTTATGGTCCTTGCAGCAGCAACAAGGAATAGGGAAGGCCATATTTAACCTCTGTAGTGTACAATGTGCATAAGGATGGTATTAAGTTGGTGTATTAGGTTTACACCATCTGAGGGTAGTAATAATAATTCCTTTATTTATATAGCGCACACAGATTATGCAGCGCAGAGTTTGCCAAATCAGTTCCTGTCCCCATGGGGCTCACACTGTAATCAGCCTACCAGTATGTTTTGGAGTGTGGGAGGAAACTGGAGGACCGGAGGAAACCCATGCAAACACAGAGAGAACATACAAACTCTTTGCAGATGTTGATCCTGGGACTTAAACCCAGGTCCCCAGCACGGCAAGGCTGTAATTTGAACCACTGGGCCACCGTGCAACCCCATATAGTAGCCAAAACCATGCCAGAGTTACTTATGACCGCAAGCCATTGGCTATGAGATGTGATAAGTTTTATGGCTGGAGCTTTTCTGAATTTTTGTAAAAATATCAGCATTTCCACATTTTGGTGAGATCGTTTAGCATATAGCGCACAGCACTCTGTTAATGGACATCTACCATCAGTTTAGTGAGGGTAGATGTGTCCTAATAAATTCCTAAAGGAACATCATTCCTCAGGACTTCTTTTATTATAACTCTATATGCCACGGAAATATAGTTATTAAAGTTATGCTAATTACCCTGAGGCGCTCAGGCTACGTCACCCGAGCACCTCAGGGAGCCTCGTATTTTAACGTATGCATCCCCGTGTAGTGCTAGTGTTCCCCCATAGTCACCTGCTTTATGCACTCAATGAACTTCTTATTAGGACACATCTACCATTAGTAAACTGATGATAGATGTCCTTTAAAGCTCTAAAGGAAATTCCACATCAAAATCCATCATGATAAACCAGGGACACTTACTCATAGATCCAGGCACCGTGACTGTGGTAATCTTCTTATATTTGTTATCCATGGCCTCCTTCCTTCTATCATCAATGTATAAAATCATGCTCATGAGCCACAATGGCTCTGGGGGTTGTAACCAGAGCCTCCCTGTGGTGTAGCTTCACTGGTTGTTACACTTCCTTCCTCCCACTGTGTGAGATTACAGCAGGAAGAGAGAGAGGGAGAGTGCTGAGGAAACACTGTAACAGCCTAAGAAGCTACAGCATGATTATGTGCATAGTAATGATCGTCATAAGCATACTTTTAAAAGTTGATGTTAGAAGGAGAGAGGCCATATATATCAAATATAAGAAGATTACCACAGTCACGGTGTCTGGATCTATCAGTAAGTGTCCTTTAAGAATTCCTTTAAGGCCATGGGTAGGGTATAAAGTATAAGGCATGCTCAATTTAAACATGTCCATCTTTTGTTCTTATGGATGATAACCCGACACCAAAGATTTCTAGCAGTGTAGCAGTGCTTACTCCATTTCTCTATTCCAGTAAGATGCAGTACCCAGACACAGCCACTACCCACAGGATGGAGCTTCTTCTCCCAGCTTAGGCACTGGAAACAGCTGATCAATAAGGGAGTTTGATGTCAATATTAATTACTTTTCCTACAGATCGATGATCAATATCAACAATATCAATCTTCAAAGACCAAATATCCCATTTAGTGAAATAGTTAAAAAAGCCCATGTGTATTTCAGAACTTGGGGATATTTGTTTGATGGATACATACAGTATATCTGGTATATATATTTAATCATTCCTATCAGTCATTGCCCATAGTGGGATTTACAATCTAATTTCCTTAGTAGGTTTTCAAAAGTGTGGAGGAAGCGAGGACAGGGAGAACATTAACTCTGTGCAGATGTCAGACCCAGGACATCAGCAATAAAACAAAGAAAGGAGAAGAATGAATGAATATATATCGGTTCCTGTCCCCAATGAGGCTCACAATCTAATAAACGTACAAGTATGTTTTGGAGTATGGGAGGGAACTGGAGGACCCGGAGGAAACCCATGCAAGAGAGAACATATAAACTCTTTGCAGCTGTTGATTTGGATGGGACTTGAACCCAAGACCCCAGCACTGCAAGGCTGTACTGCTAACCACTAAGATTAACAAGTCTATAGGTGGCATTTTTCTTCTTACATTTTATTTGTATTGTGCTTCCGCAGCTGCTATGTTTTACACTACACTGTCAGCTGTAAAATCCTATTTAGTCCCCATCTCCACTAGGGGTGAAGCGACCATATAGACCAAAAACAGATTGCCTCTATGATTGGAAGTCCATTTTTGTGTCCGTCATTTAAAGGCCCCAATGAAGATGTGATCATAGCCTCAGAGGCAAGTCCATCAGGCTGATTGTATGGTGGTTCATTCTACGACTCTACTCGGACTTCTCCTTCACTTTCCTCTAGGTTGATATATGACAAAATCAAAACTAAAATTAGACTTGGTCATAAATCCACTTATAAGAATGCACCAGAGAGGTTATAGAAGGGCAGGGAAGCGAGCCATCAAAGCTTCTAAACAGTATTCAGCAGCTGGGTTTATAGCATAAAAATCCAGCTGCAGAAGCCCAACAACACCATTTGTTTTAATAACTGTTGTGTTATAAAGAACAATGAAAAAAAAAATGTAAAATATCGGATGAACCCACCGATTTCATTAGTACAAGGTCAACCAAATAGTGTGCAAGGACTCGCTCCAACTTTACTCCGACAAAAGAAGTTAGAATAAAAGAAATGTAAGACTATTGATTATCTTACATAGATTTGGCAAAGAGCTGCGCAGAGCTTTGCCAAATCAGCCCCTGTCCCCATAGGGCTCACAATCTAATCAACCTACCAGTATGTTTTTGGAGTGTGGGAGGAAACCGGAGGACTCGAAGGAAACCCACGCAAACACGGAAAGAACATACAAACTCTTTGCAGATGTTGACCTGAATGGGACTTGAACCCAGGACCCCAGCGCTGCAAGGCTGTAGTGCTAACCAATGATCCACCATGCTTCCAATATCAATATGTTCTATCCTTGGATTCTCAGGGCAGATATGGCACTTCCAGGGATGTTTGGAGGTAGGATACTCCTCTCCCTCTTTTCAGAACACATGCATGCTCAGGATGGGCAAGTTTGCATGTGTATGGAGATCAGGTGGTTGGAAGGAACAACTGTCGGCCAAACGAGTGTCTGAGCTGCACCGAGAAGGGATATACTGTAACTACCGTAGCTTTCTACCGGCAATGCTGAACACAAATACTCTCAAAATCATTTACCGCTATAATTAAAAAGAGAAATTGACAATTCTTCATTATAGGTTCAACACAGTTAATAGCACATAAAGCTGGCACAATTTTTAAAGGTTTCTCTTTTCCCATTTGATACACAGTAATTTGGAGAATACTCCATCACCAGGTGCACAGTTCAATTAACTTTCTGTTTGCAAATCATAGTAAAGAAAATGAGATATTAATTTTCATGCTCCAGAAGAATAAAATAGATGAATAATATTTGTCATATGTACCCTGACTGATAGGCAGGCGGGTGCAGGATTTGGGAAAGCTTCTAGTTTGCGGGACCGGGTACAAGAGCTTAGCGGCGTCAAATCCTTTACGAGAAATGGTCAAATATTGGAATGATAACTTATAAAGAAGAACTGTAATAAATGGAATGGATCTGATGGATCCAAGGACAATAGGACATTTTGACCACTGAGATCCGGAAAACGGGAGCGAAAGTCCACCGAACAAATGTAATGAAGAAGTGGTATGCATGCTTAAATAGCTATCTGTTCACTTCTTAAGGGCTGCAGAAGACAACCATCATGGAAGACCTCAAGAAGCAAATGGACCACAGTTCAAGAGGACAAACATGAAGTGAAGAGTTTAGGTCCCCGTTCTCCAATTCCCTATCTCAAAGGCCACTTATTCCCTATTTAGTGCCACCTTGAGACTCCACGCCGTTAAGATGGCCATTCCTATTAGAACCCAATAATTTCTGCAGGATCCAACAACTCATCATGGAAGACATGAAGAAGCGAATGGATCACAGTTCAAGAAGACACACAAGAACCGAAGAGTTTTGGTCCCCCGTTCTCCAACAGTGGATGGGTTCCCTATCTCAAAGGCCACTAATCCTTTATTTAGTGCCCTTTGAGGATCCACATGGCCATTCCTATTAGAACCTTATAATTTCTGCAGGATCCAACAACTCATCATGGAAGACCTGAAGAAGCAAATGGAACACAGTTCAAGAAGAACTGAAACAAAGAGTTTAGGTACCCTGTTCTCCAACAGTGGATCGAGTCTCTATCTCAAAGGCCACTTATCCTTTAATTAGGGACCCAAAAAAGCAAATGAGTTTAGGTCCCCCATTCTCCAATAGGTAGTGCCAGTGGATGGATTCCCTATCTCAAAGGCCACTTATCCCCTATTTAGTGCCCTTTGAGACTCCACAAGATTGAGATTCATATTAGATAATAATCAATAATTTCTGCAGGATCCAGCGACCATCACTTTGCCGAGAGCTATCCAAATGGCTGACTTTAAAGAAAGTCCAACTTGTAGGATAAACCGAAACAACCACATAATATAAGGAGTATAAATTATATTGCATAATCTAAAAGAACTTTTAGTATATTTGGCCCAAAAGAACTAAAAACCTGGAAACAAGAGAAAATCAGACGAGACAAGAGACCATGATGATTCCTGCATGCACCAATGAAATAGTCTCCTGCATCAGAGAACAAGTCCGCCATGCATCGCTAAAACTACATCTTAATAACCTGGCTCTAAAAACTAAATATCAATACAACATCATATGCCAGCCCCTAAAATATCATATGCTTCTACAGCAGCGAATTCATCTCCAGGTCGAACGCTGCCAAAAGACGACAAGGCTCGGCACGTTGAGATGAAAATAAAAATGACACCATGTCAACACACAGATCAGCTGTTTTCTACGGCATCTCCATCCACAAACCAGAATATAGTGCGTCCGCAGATTCCCTCACTTGGACGACTAACCCTGTGTACATAGCAGACGTTATCCCAAATACCACAATCTGGCTGCCATCCCTAGAAATTTTCCATTACTCTACTAAATCTTCACTTTGACATTAAAAACGTTGCGCGGAGAGAGTTAAAAATATTTTCTAGCAGCAAGGGCACGCCGTCCTTCTAACATCTGAAATCTCCCCGTGTTGCTGCAATTTCTGTTATTAAATTAATGACTTTTTTTTATTATTATTTCCCCCCACACCGATTTAAGCGTGTATGAGAGCACGGGATGTGTGCCAGGAATCTTCTCCAAATTCTTGGCCCGGTGATAGCAGAGGTTTGTTATGATGAAGGATCGGATGAGTAGCATGAGCCTACGGGGCATGCAGGGCATAGTTGGCCTACGGCACAAGGGGAGGTTTCAGGATTAGCATGTATAATAATAAGAAACATTTCAATCAAATATAATACACAACGTAATAAAAAAAATCATATATAAATTCCATTTATCAGTGGCAAGTAAAATGTTTGGAAAAGTTGGAAATTGAGACTCCACTGACAAGAACTGAAGACTGTGCCCCTTTGGTTATGATCTGTATCGCTTATGCATATGTGAGGGTTTTGTCCCCCGAAATGTCCAAGTCCTTTTTCTTCAAACCCCAATTCTATGAGAGGTGATTGCTATTGAGATGGGAGAATGTCTCTTATTTTTAAAGATCACTGGGGAATCTGTATCCAACTCAAAACTTCTCGATGACATCTCAAATGTTTTACGAAGGAGCTGTCCCCTTAGGGCTCATTCAGACGAGCGTATCCGATGCGTTTTCTGGCAAAAGTGTGGACATGTGATATCCCTGTGCAGTCTGTATTCTATACACATCCATTTTTTTTTACCTTCTGGCAAAAACTGATGGTTTTCTATTGTATTTTCTGCCTTGCCTAATCAGTTGCCTGGCATTATTTGAGAAAAAATGCACTGCATACGTGTGTCATTCATGTGCCATCCCTTCTTTTTGCGGATACATTGACATCTGCGTGGGTTCATAGTCCGCATGTGAGAAAAAAAAAAAGTACATGCTGCAATTATGTCTCACAATCTGTACACAATAACCTCCCCCTAGTGGTGGATGGAGGCAGACGAATTTCAGAGTTTTCCTTCATGACCAAAATTAATTCATTTAGAGAAAGTATTGGAAGGGTTAGTAAAAGACTACATACTGGAGTATGTGACATCAAATAGAATAATAAGTGACAGCCAGCATGGGTTTACTAAGAATAGAAGTTGTCAAACTAACCTTATCTGCTTCTATGAAGAGGTGAGCAGATGCCTGGATGGAGGAGCAGCTGTGGATATTGTGTTCTTGGACTTTGCAAAGGCATTTGAAACTGTTCCTCATAGACGCCTGATGGGTAAAATTAGGGCTATTGGTTTGGCAGAAATCATTTGCAATTGGATTGAAAACTGGCTGAAGGATCGTATCCAGAGAGTTGTGGTCAATGATTCCTACTCGGAATGGTCACCAGTTATGAGTGGTGTACCTCAGGGTTCTGTGCTTGGCCCACTACTATTTAATATATTTATTAATTATATAGAGGTAGGAATTAATAGCACTGTGTCTATTTTTGCAGATGACACCAAACTGTGTAGTGTAATACAGTCTATGGAGGATGTTCATAGGCTGCAGGGTGACTTGGACAAACTGAATGTTTGGTCATCCACTTGGCAAATGAGGTTTAATGTGGATAAATGTAAGGTTATGCACCTGGGGGCCAATAATCCAAAGGCAAAATATGTCCTTGGGGGAGTAAATCTGGGAGAGTCCCTTGTTGAGAAGGACCTGGGGGTACTAGTAGATCATAAATTGAATAACAGCATGCAATGTCAATCAGCTGCCTCTAAAGCTAGTAGGATCTTGTCGTGTATCAAAAGTGGTATGGACTCTCGTGATAGGGATGTAATATTACCCCTGTACAAGGCACTGGTTCGGCCTCACCTGGAATATGCTGTCCAGTTCTGGGCACCGGTCCATAAAAAGGATGCCCTGGAGCTGGAGAGGGTTCAACGTAGAGCCACAAAAATGATAAGGGGTATGGAGGGTCTTAGTTATGAGGAAAGATTAAAACAACTAGATTTATTTAGTCTGGAAAAGAGACGACTACGAGGGGACATGATTAATTTATTTAAATATATGAATGGTCCATACAAAAAATATGGTGGTAAGTTGTTTCAGATTAGATCAAATCAAAAGACGAGGGGGCACTGTCTCCGTTTGGAGAAAACAAGGTTTAATCACCGGAGGCGACAGGGCTTTTTTACTATGAGAACTGTCACTCTGTGGAATAGCCTGCCTCAGGCGCTGGTCACAGCAGGGACAGCAGAGAGCTTTAAGAAGGGTCTAGATGCCTTTTTACACCTAAATAACATTGCTGGTTATGTTATATAGAATTGTTTCCCCTAAATCCCTTCCTCATCCAATCCCTTCCCTTCCTTGGTTGAACTTGATGGACAAGTGTCTTTTTTCAACCGTATAAACTATGAAACTATGAAATTCCGCAGCATAAAAATATAGGGTTTTAATTTTTGTGGGCTAAACTATTCTGCTTGTGAAAATAAAATTCTGAAAGAAACCAAATTTGGTAAAGTGGAAAATCTTTTTCTTTGAAAAATATTGGACAATATTTTTTCAAAAGTAGTGCAAAAGTAGTACAACCTGTACTAAGTTTGAGTGTGCAGAGCGCGTCAGATTATTGAATACTGGCGCACGGTCTTCAATTATCTGGCGCCTCCTGCACGGCTCACAAAGTGTGGACCATCTTTTTTTAGGTGCACCACAATTCTGTCGGTTTGCTGTGCACAATATTTTTATGTCTTGTGCTGCCGCAACACAAAACTGGCGCAGACACTTTATAAATACATGTGCAAGCAGATTGCACAAGCTTTTATGTGCAAAGTCAGACAAAAAACTGTAATAGATCTGGGTCTTAGTGTTTGTGCTTTGTGTTTTTGAGCTGTGATGGCGGAGTACCGGCTATAACTCAGACCAGAACATAGCTACAGGACAGATCTTAAACTTCGATATCACATACTAAGTGGCCTCCTCCACATCCCATTTATCTCCAGGGCAGATTCTGCAGCTTCTATACAATATTTGTAGCATTACTGAAAATCTAAGTCTTTGGTAGAGGTGACTCCTTCGGATTCCCTTTGTCTCTTTCTATATATATTTTCTGTGCACATACATAAAAGCCAATAGCGGTATAATTACCTCTCAATCCATTCAAATACAAACTCGCGGCACTTTGTTTTTTAATTTCGGTTTTAATTCCACTGGTATTGATCTGTTTGCGGCCGGGAGAAGATTGGGCTGAAGGTCTTAATCAGGGAGGGAGCCGGAGCAAAAGAGAGAAAGAGATATTGGAAAAGATATATGGGGAGTGACAGGGAGGGTTAAATAGAGAGGTAGAGGAAGACGCACATACCGAGATAGAAGGAAACACACGGGAGCGGATGAGAGCGACAACAGGGCACTGAGTGACAGACATGAAAGAAGAACCGAGAGCGAGAACACGCGGCCGACTAACATTCCAGAACAAAAGACACTCTGACCAGAAAGCAGCAAATTAAGTTCGCTGATTCTCCGTCATTGCTTATTATTATATCCCTCCCGCAGGCAAATCCGCATCACGCCAGAAGGATTATATCATTTACACATGCAAATGGGCTCTGTATCTTCGTATGGATATCATGCGAGGGATTCATTCCCGCTCCATGCTGTACATTAGAAAATCTGCACCAGCCTATACACCCTGCATAGACTGGAGTAGTGAGGGGGTGAGGGACACGTAGGGAGGGAAAGAGAGGAGAGGATGAGACGGCTTTTCTTCCGCTTACTCCTATCTACGGGATGAGAAAAGGCGTCGGATCATCTCCTTCGTCAGACGCAGATGTTCTTATGGCAGGTCTCAATGTTCGGACACTCTCTTCTTTCTGCCAAACCTATCGAAATTACATATCTGTTGACAGGTGCCGCCAGGTTTTGGTAGGATCGGTAATGACGCCACATCTATGAAGGCTGTCGGACACTTACTCAACTTTCGCTGTTGGAAGGAATTTGTGTTTTATTCTGTTCTATTGTTTAATGTATGATCATCACTCCTCCTCGCGATACGGTTAACATGCATGTTCGGCTGAGCGCGTGAATGCGCATTAGGGTTCGGAAATCTTAACAGCCATTTCTTTCCAAAGATAGGATGATCTCTGGAGCATGTGGCTGGAATTTTACAAAGCTCATTGCAAAAATTTCTGCCGCGTGCGTTGCTAGTATGCCGTAGAGTAACTAGAAAATACACGTTATTCCATTAGCAGACATCCACAAAATCCTCCAGACACCAAGGTCTTTCTTAGGCGGCACATAGAGTAGTAGGGACGCTCTGTGCCGCCATACCATGCTCCGTCAGCTTCCATATGAGAGCCATTGTTTCTTGTAGAGAATATTGCTGTAATACGCCATGAAATGAAGCATGCCATGATTTATTTATTGTCAGATTCATACAGAATATATCACTCAAAATAAAACCAATATAAGAACCAAACCGGCTGGACGAGCACTAACTAAATTCCATGTGACCTCTTTTTTAGGAACTTTTTGGGCCAGAAATATTGATAATTTCTCAATAAAACAGGTCCTCAATACCAACACATAACATCCCCGGAGATCAGCTTCTGCTCATCAGAGAATGGGACTGAAAGAAGACAGCTCCGTTCTCTGCGTAGTGGCCAAATTGTGTCCCTTCAGCTCAACTCCTTACTAAATATATGGGAGCTGATGAGAAGTAACCTGGTCTTAAAAAAAATTTAAAAAAAACTGCATGGAAAACTGCCTACTATTTTATTTAGCTGAAAAAACATTGATCAATGAACACCTATCAACCTATCATTAAAGACCGATTCTATGGTTGGGTGATTGTTCATCTTAGAAACCATTTAATCTGACCATACATATTAGATGTATCACCAAAACTCATTGGGAGTGATTTATGATTAAACTCCGAATTCCACACGGGGGAATTCAGAAATCTGATAAATCCGGAGGTCGGCTGCACTGCTGGGCAATTTTACGTCGGTCCTGCATGACGTAGAATTGTGCTATAGCTTGCGCCAGTTCCTAGTGCGGCCAATAGGTAGTGAGCTGAGCTCCTTCACGCCTTTTTGGTGTAGAAATGACGCAAAAGGGGGTAAATAGTCACAATTCCTGGCCATGCACCAGGAAATGTGACTATTCCAGGGCTTGCATGCCAACCACTGATAAATCGAACCTACTCAATAACAGGGGACCATCTACTGTGTATGGAGGCCTCCCAAAATACCTCCAACAGTACATGTAAAAGAAGATCTGTATTGAGGAGAAGGATTTTTAATTTCTGATTTTTTTTCTTTGAGGATTAGCTGTTGCTAAAGATGTCTTTCTTTCCTCCACCCTTTTTGACATGTGAACAGAGCACGCATGTGAATTGGGTATAGCCATCAGCCCATGGAGAGTTTGGCTTTGAGGAGAAACCCTGAGATGACTAGAAAATCGGAATTTAACAAAAAAATCATTAAAATTTGCATTACAATAGCTGGTCATCTGATGCCACTCATCTGTGGATATCTTGTGTCATTAGAAAAGGTAAAGAAAACCCCAAATATATCCCACACACTTCTCTAAACTGTGAATAGAGAATGTTAAAATGTTCACGAGAGCTGCACAGTCCTAGATGAAATTCTGCCACGTCCTTATAAATTATGTATGCTTTGTGCTACGCCTAATATTGGATAACATCAACAGGATAACAGAAATATTGCACTCTACACATCTCAATGTTAATCAAGTTTAAAAGTAATTTTCAGGGAAATCTGAAATGAAAATAATCTACGGCAAATTAAACTGCTGTCCCAGATTAGGTTTTATTGTGTGCGCTTAGAGGAAAACTCCTGGAGGTTTACTGGAGAAATACAGAATGAAGACGTCTAGTGTAAAACTCCAGAACCGGTCATTTCTAATATAACTCCTTAGTTACTACCAATAATACTTTCAACTCCTATTTTACCAAATTAAGGACCGTAAGAAGAGGTTTTCTAAAAATGTAAATAACCTTAAATGTTATTTGAAATCGAAAATGGGTAAACACCTCCTCTAAGGTTTCATCGAATTCCAGTAGCAGCTCTCCAGTCCTTTCAGACCAGAATCGGTAAAGGCGACTTTTATACTGTGCAAATGACGGCTAAGCCAATCGCTGACTTCTAAATTAACATCTGAATGAGGCCTAAGTGATGTCCTCACTTCCTTTACAACAGGATCGGGAGCGATCGAGAACAGTGAGCAGCTACTGGAATCAGGCGTACCCTTGGAAGAGGAGAGTGTCCATTTCTAAATACAAGCTGTTACGGCGGTGCGCAACACTATGCTTTCATCGCTATTTTACTAAACTAGTACCCCAATGCAAATGACTGTGTGCTCACCAGGATCGGAACCCAAGTGTAGCACATGGCTTAATGGAGGAGCGGGGGTTGGGCACTCCTTACACCTCCCTTCATCATAGAAATCAGGGAGGCCACCAGTGGAATCTGGAAAAATCATCATGCACGACGGGCACCCGGCCAGGACCCTGTGCTCACGGCACTGTGACCAGTTGCCACAGACCTCTACAGGGGCCCAAATATGGTTGTGTGCATGAGGCCTAATATCAAACATGTCCCATAAGGAATCTAGGCATGGATGAAACACATAGGGTCATCTTTTTAGGGAATAAGGACGCAGCTATCAAGTTGGGTGTCAGAATAGAATAGAATATAAATGTGATTGGGCAAAATTGAACCTAGGCACCATTGAATTGTAGCCCTTATAAACTCCAGCATAGCCACTAAGGACATAGACTGTAGCTTAGAAATTGGTGCTCGGGTTGTAATCATCAGTGGAGGACAGAAATTTTGGTTAGTATTTATGGAGATAGTGCTTTTGTAGCAGGGCGTGTTGATCTAAGGGCAGTGGTGGCGAACCTATGGCATGGGTGCCTGAGGTGGCACTCGGAGGCCTCTCTGTGGGCACCCAGGCCATTGCTCCAGCGCACAGTTCCCACACAGGACTCAGTCAGCCCAGAATGTGCATTGGAACTTCGGGGAAAGCAATTCTTCCTTTTTAGCGGGACCCTTAAGGTATGCTAAAATGATAATCCAAATATCTCCTCTTTCAATGGTAAGAACATCCCCAGGGTGCCAATACAATTTAAAGGCAGAGCAGTTACAAATAAGTTATTTCTTTGTTGGCACTTTGGGATAAATAATTTGTTTTTTGGTTGTTATTTGAGCACTCATCTCTAAAAGGTTTCTCATCACTGACCTAGGACATAATAGGCTCCTAAAACCCTCCCAATACAATCAATCTCACACACTTTCAAGATATACAGCAGACACTGTTGCCAAAACAGATGCACCTATAGCGTTGATTGCTGCAAAACAAGTCCTCCAGAAGAGGAATTCGCTATACATTTATGTGTTAGTCTATGTGTGTCATTTTATTAGCACTTGCTCATATTTTATATTTAAAATAAAGGGTTAAGTTCTATACCTAACCCAAGTGCCGCAAACATTCTCAGTGAAATTAATCTATTTTGCAGCAGAATTAAACTTTCTCAAAAAGTCGCATTAAACTGGGGATTTTGGCGGGCCGTCAGACGATCTGGCTGATTCGGTCTGAGCGCGGGATTTAACATTTAAATTGTGTCACAAGACCAAGCACTTAAATGCACCGGGAGGAAGATGGTGAACTCTGTCAGACCTGAGCGGGGAAGCGACACATGCAGGATATCGGGCGCACCATCTTAGTGAATCGCGGCAGCTGTGCATTCTCGTCAGGGAACGCACCTCGGGGATCGCGCAGGGACAGGTAGTAAGTAAATGTGCCCCACTATCTTTGTTGTTTTTTTTAAAAGCCAAAAAATCGGCTAAAATATAAAAATAAAAACTATATTTTAGAATTTTTTTTTTTTTTTAAAAAGGACTAGAAACCTACTTACACACAAATAATAGCATATTGTCCAATAATACACATTGACAGCAACATGAAAAAATAAATATGTCACCTAAATACCCGCTCTGTCAGCATACAGGTTGGAAATTGATTTCCGAGTCTTAGCAGACTTGCCCTGGTGTTGACATATCCAGCTCAGGAAGAAATGCCAGCTTCATCCTAACTGAACACACATGGCGGTGCCAACGGATGAGATATAGGATCATCCCTCTTACAGCACCCTGCCAAGTCCACCCAAACACAAAGATCACACACTAGACTGAGGACACTTGTTCATCTGTCTAAATAACTTCTTAAAGGGGCTGGCCACTTTACCTCATGTTTTTGTAATGTGTGTGTTAGTATGGTGTGTGTGTGTGTGTGTGGGGGGGGGGATATGAGGTAATTTACCAATATACATCTAGTAATAGTTCTGCTCCGCTTTCTTGATATGTAAAGTGAAGCCTCCTGTCTTTTACCTCATCAGCCAGAGATTCCTGACCATAAAATGGCTGAAGATCATGTGATCTCTAACCGCCCTTCGGCAATAACCCTGCAAGGACCTTCATGAATAAAAAATGAAGGTCCTGGCAGGATGATTATTCATGGACAGATAGAGATCACATGACCCTCCATCTACGGCCATTTTATGGACAGGAATGTCTGATGATGAGGTAAAAGACAGGAGGCTTCACTTTACATATCAAAAAAACAGAGAAGAACTTTGAATAGGTGTATATTTGTAACTCACCTAATATTTTGCCCCCCTCATTTACACACTTTACAAAACACATATGGTAAAGTGACCAACCCCTTTAATTATAGTTATCAATAGTGGTATCGCCAGAGCTGAAAAATTTCACCACAATTCAAGAGAATATACACACACAAGTGCAGACTTTACCATTTGCATGTAAAATCCCATTTAAAATCTGTTGGTAGAATTTAGCTGCAGATTACCATAAAGACCAAGATCCACTGCGAATTTGCTGATCTTTATATGGGAAACCGGCATGAAGATCTACATCAAAAATATTCTATATACATGTGGATTTTCAAGTCAATATTGTTATAATTAACATTTGTATTATTTCTGCAGCAAAAATTTGCACGCAGCGGATGATAAATCTACACCAAACCACAATTTCTGCAAAAAAATCCAGCCAATATACATGAGGATAAATGTAAATGTATTACACAGAACATTTGTAATACACAACGCGTACAGGTGGCCTAATGGCGCTGACATACATTTACATTTACGCTTTTAACTCCTGTTAACACATTTTTTTTCTATGCCAACAAAAAAAAAATTACTAAAAAAATAACAAAAAAATTGTAAAATCAGAAGTGCAAAAAACCCATGAGTAAAAACTGATCAAGAAACTGTGCGCTTGAAGAAGACCTTTCACCATGTGACATATGTGGTGATGAACATGAAGATAGGGACTGTCTGACATATTCAGGGGCACTTAAAATTTTCTTTTTAGACCCCATAATTGCTCAGATATCAGTTCCAATATCAAACCAACATAATCCTCTCCACTGTCAGAGAGGAGGTGCTGGAGTGTAGGAGGAAGGACGTGTGTTAGAATAATCTTGTTTCAGTGTCAGAGAAGATATGCCGCCTTCTCTGCTGCTTCAGCACTTCCTCTCTGGAACTGGCTGTTGCTGATTGGACAGTGTCAGTGAAGTTTATCATAGCACAAACCCAATCCGCTGCTCCAGCACCTCCTCTCTGACAGTGGAGAAGGTTATAATGGTCAGATATTGGGACTGATGTCTAGCCCTGAAGGGTCTAGAAAGAAAATTGAAAGTGTCCCTTAATTTATGTAGCAGACATGCGCCAGTAACCTCTAAAGATAATTTGCAGAGTAGCCTCTGTATCTGTACAGTGAATATTGCCTGCGACTGTTCGGGGCTGAATGATCGCTGATAATAGCCCAATTCTACGCCAGGACAAAATTAAGTTTGCAATGTACTCTCGGAGTCTATAATTAATAGCTACAGCAATGACAACCACGTAATCACTGGCCTCAGGGATATACTTCTGAGGCCAGTGGAAAACCCAAATAAACTGGTCAAGCAGGGAGAACCAGAGAGGCTATTGAGAAAGGCTGGGGTTTACCAGGTAAGCGTGTATGTAGAAAACGAAATGGAGGGAGTTATAGCCAGAGTCTTCCAGTAGCGAAAGAATTGGAAAGTGTCCACCTCCTCCGACATGTCATGAGTAAGGGCACTTAGTGTGCCGGAAACATGTTGACTGTGTGACCTTCTTGACGCATCTGTGGACTTCACTGTAGTGGATCAATAAAGACTTTGTTTACACTTTGACTGGAGCTGGACCCGAATCCTCTCATATGCTCCTCCACCACCTGCCACTGGAGAAGAGTCGGAAGGCCTTCAGGCCTTTAGTTATTAATAAACAGCCATTTGTGAAATAAGAAGGTCGAAAAATTGAAGACTCAGAGTCTGAAGCTTGGCTTACCAACACCATAGCCCCAATCCCTACTATTTTTCTCTATTTTAATGCTCCCGGTAGGATGGCGCTACTAAAGTATCCTCTATTTGCCATAATCGAAAGAGTTTTTTTCCGGTGACGGATCCTATTTAATCCGGTAGAGACATACAATGACGTCCTAAGTAAATAAAAGGCCACAATTAGATGACTCCAGTTATTTCATGTGACTCCTATATACGGAGGCCTCCTCCTGGCACTATATGCGGTGCGCCTCTTACTTCTTCATTATCATTATAGATTCGGCTAACGGTAGGACGGTGATGGCAGGCCTGTGCATTAGTGCCCCTACATCAGCTCTTCACAGGCTTCTCCCAACCACCTGACAGAACACTAGAGAAGAACTCAGCTAAAGTACACAGCCTAATGGACTAATCTCTCCATATAAAAGGATGTCTCAAATGCATTGCTTGAAAAATGCTGCAAAATAAAGGAGATGCTGAAACGGGAGGGAGGGAAAAAAAATAGATAACGTTAATCTCTAAGATGTCCTCTTCCCTCTGTCTCATCTGGGATTCGCGGCTTTGGAGCAGAATGTCTGGTAAATACTTCTCATTCACATTGTTAAGAATATATCAGAATTAATTACATAGATATGGGAATTTAATCACGCTGCCTTTTATAGCGTTTTTACGCCTTGATGGGAGGGATTTTTCGGGACAGAATCGCCTCAATTTTTACGCTGTGAAATTTTTTGTATTGTTTAATATCGGCTTTGTCGCCGAAGAAAGGGGCCTTTTAAAAGGCAGGAAATGTGCATTGCAAAGTAGTTGTCAAGGAATTTAACGCTTTCAATTAAAAGTTACAAGTTTGACAAAATGAGGTAAAAAAAAAAAATGATCGGCTGCAGCAATGACGTGGATGTAAGTGATGTCATCCCTGTGGGACAATTACCGTATTTTTCGGACTATAAGGCGCACAAAAAATCCTATGATTTTCTTAGAAATCAAAAGTGCGCCTTATAGTCCGTTGCGCCTTATATATGAAACGGTCGTGTTTAACAGGAGCTCCGGGTCATGCCAGCAATATCCTGCCAACATCCTGCAAACACTGTAGATGGGCACAATACCCCACACCGGTGCCCTGGCACCGCGATAACAACATCGTGCCCCTCTGTAAATCGGAGCAGGGCAGAAGTATGGAGAGACCGGAGCCGCAGCCGCGACCCTTCATGGGCGGCACTACCAGAGGGGGACTCAGCAGCGACTGGAGGAGGCAAGTCGGAGGAACGCAGCGGACTCTACTTACATGGGTCCCCGCTACCGGAGACGGCCCCTTCACAGCAGATCTCCAGCAGGAACTGAAGACCACGCGGGGCGCGAACAACAGGCGCCATAGTGTGAACCACGGGGCTTCTTCATCTGCCGTGCGCATGGACCCCCTTCTAACCCAAGCAGCCACCAAGAAACTGCCTGCACCTTATAATCCAGTGCGCCTTATCATCCGAAAAATACGGTAAACTAATAGGCCACCAAGCATCAGAGTATTATTTTTGAGCTCTTAGATAATTTTATTTTATTTTTTGTTTAAAACACCTTAAAGGGGATCCTCGCCACAAGCAGTCTTATGATAAAAGGCTAAATCCCGTATAGGAAATCTACCATCAAAATCCATCATGATAACCCAGGGACACTTACTCCTAGATCCAGGTACCATGACTGTGGTAATCTTCTTATATTTGTTATCCATGGCCTCCTTCCTTCTAAGATCAACGTTTAATATTATGCTAATGACCACACTCTGTGTGATTTGCTTTTACAGGCTCTTACACGGTTGTACACTTCCTCAGCCCTTCTGCAGTGAGCAGGAAGTGCTCAAGGAGCAGGGGGGGAGGGTGAGTCCATCTGTGTGCACTGGTAGAACCCTTCTGGCTCATTTGCATAATTTTAAAAGTTGATGTTGGATTAACATCATGGATAACAATAATAAGAAAATAACCATAGTCTTGGTGCCTGGATCTAAGAGTAAGTGCCCCTGATTTATCATGATGGATTTTCATGGTAGATTTCCGCTAAGGAGGTTTATAACATAAGGCAACTTAGAGAAGAGCTTTGAAATTCTTAAAGGGATGTCACCCCCAACTGATTAGGAGAACAGCCAAAGCTCTGCCATAGATCTAAGGATTTAAAGAAGGATGCTCAACCTGCCTCGTCAACAATAAGGGGCAATGGGAGCCCAATTCTTACGAATGGTCTGACCGTGAGGATAGCAGATAACCTCTAAACTTGGACGAACCGCATGACTGTCACAAATAATAAGAAAAGTGATTACTTTTACAGACAAGTTTCCTTTCAACTATTAATATGAATTTATTTTTTTTTAAAAATTGGAAAAATGAAATCCCACTTTTTACTTATATCCTAAGCTGACTTGGTCACACACTGTTGCCTTTACTACTCCAGTCTAGTCCGTAGTGAAGACCAAAACATAAGCTGTATGTGTAAGCCAAAATCTTCTAATGCAGGACCTGATCCCGTGCTACACACATCTCTGTTTGGCTCATTTCTATGGATTTATGCATAAACTGTAAGCTGGAACGATTACCGCTGAAGTAACGAGGAGGAGGTTGGGAAGATTGTGACAGCCTTGTTCGTTTTCTTTTTCCTTTTTTTCCCCCCTAATGACTTTATCAACAGAAACCCGTTGACCGTAGCTCGGTCTTGTGTCGGTGAGGAACAACGTCAACACTGCAAGATAGAAGTCATTCCAAGAACAACCGATCAATACTATATGTTATAAACCAATGGTCCATTGTCCCGGTTTCTCATCGCTTTTATCTCATCTTTGGGAACCCCACACCCACGAGTTAGTAAGACATCTTCTTGTAAGACTTCCCTGCTCCATGGTGCTCAATTGACTTGAATCTGGTCACGAAGTAGGACCTTGAAAAGACAGCAGTCCAGTGTGCGGAGGGGGAAGACTATGAAGGAAAAGTCACTCATATATGGGACAATTTTTACAATCTAATGAGTCTAGGTCATTTACGTCCACTATAGATGGGGATTAGATGACTATCGGTCAAACATATGGGGTCTACAGCGGTGTCTTCCCCAGATGGCAGATGTCAGGAGAAGATGGATCGGGCTGCTGGGTTTCAATTTCAAAAGAGAAGAAGAAACTACATAATATTATGTGCAGATGATACATATTAGATAGAAGATGATTATAGATAGATGGGTAAAGAGTAGAGATGAGTGGACCCGAATTTTCCATTACAGGTGGGTCCAACGCAACCCAGACATATTGTCGGTTTGGCAGTGGAAGAGCCAACTCAGCAAAATGAAACCCCTAACAACTAGCTATGGCTATGATTGGCCAGGGAGGTAGTTGCTAGTAGTTCAATTTTTCGGATTGGCTGTTTGGATGTCAATGCCACAATATGTCTAGGTCACATGGGACCCACTCGAATGTAAACTTCAGGTCCACTCATCTCTAGCAAAGAATCCCATCCAGCAGTCGCTTTCGGCTGTGTTGACTCACTGGTCTCAGCAGTGACCTGTATATAAATGGCAAGTGAACCATGAGGCCTAAAAGTTTCTGTTTTTGGCACCTCTTGAAACCAATGACTGGCTGCAATGAAGACCTTAGCACTAGAGATGAGCGAATCCAAACTTTAAGTTTGGGGCCGTGGTTCGGGTGCGTCCAGCGCGACCTTGACATATTGCCAGATTGGAAACCAGAGTGCAGCCAATCCGTCAAATTGATGCTATAGCTGTGATTAGTCAGAAGGACACCCTGACCGGTTAGGCAGTATTTTTTTCTTAAGACCGTTAGACAAGTGGACACATTCCTACAAAACAATATGGCCGTCTCTCCCGTCCTAGACCGCATTGTGCAAGAAATTCCCTCCTTTCCGGGTTTCTGTTGATAAAGTCAAATTGATGCTATAGCTGTGATTGGTCAGAAGGACACCCTGACCGGTTAGGCAGTATTTTTTTCTTAAGACCGTTAGACAAGTGGATACATTCCTACAAGGCAATATGGCCGTCTTTCCCCTCCTAGACCGCATTGTGCAAGAAATTCCCTCCTTTCCTGGATGTTTTGATGAAGCTTTTAGGATAACCAATCACATTACTTCTCAAATCCCCACAATCTCATGGAAGTATATGTTATTTTCTTTTTTCCATCGGTTTCTAACAAACATTGCCACACAAAACACCAGGGATACAATACCCGGTAAAATTATATAAAGATATCCTGATGTACGAGGCAGCCGCATAGAGAGAAAGGTTAAACAGAGCGGCGGATCTTTCCTGAGGATATCTATAAGACTAATAAAATTTGCAGTCGGAGGAGCCTTTAACACATTGCACAGGCTTCTGTAAATAAAGTTTTTTTTTAAAAAAAGCACTTTTTCTTTACAAAGTGAATCTGAAACTGTCTGAATACACAGCTTTTTTCGCCTTTTTTTTTCTGAATGAAAGACATAGCAGATGAATGAGTGGGGGAGATGCTAATTCCAGCTCCGTAACAAAGGGGCCTTTCTGCGAGCGGATTTCACACGCAACAATTAAACATATAATCATTCTGAGAAAATGCAAAATGCATGAAGTTTGCTTTCTCAGAGCGCAAATTATGCGAGGAGCGACGAGAAAATTATTCTACAAGTCAAACAAGACCTGCTGATACGTAACAAGAAATTTAGGATTTAAAGAGCACTGGGTATATTTACATATAAACACATACAGAGGGATCTACTATAGGTATATGTATGTATGGCAGTATGTAATCATGGATTTATTAAGGTTTCATATTCAGGCCTTGTGCTGGGACTAATGGTGCACAGTCTGGTCTGCCAAGTCCACACATGTATACAAAACACAGCATTAGACTGTAATTGATGTAACTCCATCTATCCAATTATCAGGGAGGGATAGGGAAAAGATTTGTGTGATAATTGCTATTATAATTGGAGATATATGTTGTGCGGACCATCGAATGTACACATAGTCATTGTGTTTGTAAAGAAATTTTCGGTATAAAGAAAAAAGTATACTAATATATATAGTAGTTATATAGTATACTAGTATATATATATTCTTCCTGAAGAGAGTCCCTCTTCTTTTGATCTCTGGGGAATTGGACCTACATATAGGGGGATATTTATCAGGACCTCTGCGCACCGCCAGGGGCGCGGCCGGAGTGGCCGGTGCTGGGCGTTTACTGTCCCCCAGCGCCTGCGCCTTCTTCCGGCGACTTTCATTCGTGAAAATCGCCGGTTGCGTTTTTTTTCTACGCCAGGCCCTGCCTCTTCATGTATCGGGCTGCGAATTTACAGCGGCGGGGCGATCATACGCTGGCGCACGAGCGCGAGCGTATGATAAATATCCCCATAGACTGTATTTGTGTATACAGTGTGAACTTTCAGTGAAATTATGTTATATTTAGTGGAATTTGTCAGGTTAACTTAATAGATATGTTGCAGAATATCAATTAAGAATATCTATAATAGAAGCAACGCATGTATAGAGCAGGAGGAGCTGAGAACTCTGTACATGTCCATATCATTTCATATCTACCAGCAACAAGTTATAGAACAGGATTAGTTGAGCAGATTATACATATGTCCAAAAAAGCGGATTATGACTGCCATGAATATTATACCCTACAAGTCTGGAATCACTCCTACGTATGGTACTAGGATCAGCTTCTTGGGAATGGAGGATGCATCACTCTCCTGCTTTCAACATGCAATTTCAGGACCTTTGGAGGACTTTCAAGGGTCCTGAAATAGCTTGTATCCATGTGTATTGAGAGCAGGAACAGATGTATGAGCCTTCAATGTGTGAAGGTCTTTCTCAGTTTACAATTGGGGGATGTGTGAGTGGCCATGGGCCCCTTGTATGCTTGGGCCCCTGGCTACTGCCCAAACTGCCTGCATTATATCCACTAATGATGTCCTGACTGAGCCAGCATGTTATAGAGCAAGAAGCTAAACAGTCTGCACATAGTGTCCTATATAGCAGGCACAGTTATAGAGCAGAGGAGCTGAGCAGATTGTACATAGTGTCCTATATACAGGCAGCAAGTTATAGAGCAGGAGGAGCTGAGCAGATTGTACATAGTGTCCTATCTGCAGGAAGCATGTTATAGAGTAGGAGGAGCTGAGTAAAATGTACATTAAGTCCTATATGCAGGCAGCATGTTATAGAGCAGGTGGAGCTGAGCATTTTGTACATAGTGTCCTATCTACAGGCATCATATCATAGAGCAGGAGGAGCGGAGTAGATTGTACATAATGCCCTATTTGCAGGCAGCATGTTATAGAGAGGAGGAGAATGAACAGATTGTATATAGTGTCCTATCTGCAGGCACAGTTATAGAGCAGGAGGAGATGAACAGATTGTATATAGTGTCCTATCTGCAGGCAATGCTACAGTGCAGGAGGAGCTAGCAGATTGTATACAAGCATATTATTTTCAGGCAGCATATTCGGAGGAGGAGCTGAGATATATATCGTTCAGTGGGGAAAATTAAAACATAATTTCATTTTTTTCTTTATAATCCTTACTCTTTCTAGGAGGTGATTGAAACGAAGTGGATATATCTTTACAAAATAGCCTCTATGAATGATAAACCGCCCAGTGGACTCCTGATCACCTCGGACTATACTTAGAATAATTATAACAACCTTTATATAGCTCCATCAATTCTGCATAGCCAATATATAGAATATACGACATTACAGAGCAATAACAACGTCGTCAATACGAATACGAGGGTCCTGCTCGGAAGAGCTAACCTCTAGGAACTGATTATATACGTCCGGTGACCCTACAGATTAATATCCTACAATATCCCAGTCTATTCCTCCTTCTATCCTGATCTACAGCTTCAAGATCACCAGAGCATCCCCTGGTTATAGAGGAGGTTGAGGAATAGCAATGTAAAAAAAAAAGCAATAAAAATCGACAAAAAAAAAATGTAAAAAATAAAAATGTAACAACTTTGATCTTCTCTTCGTCTGCGCCGCATTCCGTAGAGAAAGGGGTTAAATAAAATCTCTCCTTTAGCTACACCTTTCAAATCCAGAAGCCGAGCAGGCAGCGCGATTAAAGGGCATTAAATTAAAGATCCCCCTCCTCAACTTCAATCAGAATTTCAGGCCGTGTGTTATTAGCTTCAGCTCCTCAAGTGCAGCAGAATAACAAATTGCAACACTTTGATTTACTTCTGCCGACACCAAATGGCGACAGGTGATAAAGAGAGCGCCGTTGGCGCGGGGACGAGAATTCCCAGGAATTAATCCATCTTAAAAATTTCTATCCCGATATAATATGTATGGACTATTTACTTTGTGACTCAGTCTTAAGAGATATATATATGTATATTGGTGTGTATGTCCCCCACATATACATTATAACAAGCACGGGGGACATTTATGGAGATGTAGATAACAGGGGAATCATATATTATCACATTTAGTGAGCGCTAAGAGTGATGGGCTGCACTGTAGACTCTAGACGTAGAGGGGATATACGTAGAGAACACCAACAATTCACATCGTGGACGCGAGAAAGCGAATCGAATCTTCAGTTTGGATGATTTCTACTTCATTGAACAAAGTTCAAAAAAAACTTATGGCAAAAACTGATCCCAGATACAGATGAGCCGACGTGTGGGTCCGGGTTTTGCGTTTGGTCCATGCCTCTCGACTCCCGACATATTCCAAAGCCAATCCGGTATATTAACGCCCCCAAACAATTAGCCAAGGCTATGATTGGACAAGTATCCCCCTAACCAATCAGAGCCATGGCTTGTTGGAAAGGGCGTTATATGACAGATTAGCTACCAATCCGGCAATATGTCTGGAGGAAATGGCCCAAAGGCCGAACCTAAACGATATTTCGGGTCATAATCCACAAACCTTGACTCTGAAGCAATTGACCTTGGACCTTAGTCTTTGAAGCAATTTTAAATATAAAAAGCCATTTTTTTAAATTATTATTCAGATTCCTAGAGAATTGTCGAACCAATGAATAGATTTTGTCATCTCTTCTAAGTGTCATAGCCGATGGAATCCCACGATCCTTTATCGGTAAAGAAACCCTTTATGATGCAGCACCCATGTCCTTAATTCAGACACCCTTCCCCTGATCCCATGGTTTTCCACTTCCACAACTATTCCGACACCTGCAGAAGGCTTCTCCGCACTCCGCATGTTGATGACATGATGAAGGGTCTCTGTCACAGATTTCTCACGTTTGACGGGAAGAATAAAGCAACTCTGGCACTATTCTTCCTATCACAATGTCGGACACCACAGCAGAACCATCGAACTCATTGTGAGCCCCTGAGTATCATTGGTGTCCGTTGTATGAGGATCTGGAACTCTTATGGATCAGTTCTGTTTATGAAACAAGACCCGAGATAAAAAAAAAAAAAAAAAACGGGCCGTGGTTCGGGTGCGTCCAGCGCGACCTTGACATATTGCCAGAATGGAAACTGTGCAGCCAATCCGTCAAATTGATGCTATAGCTGTGATTGGTCAGAAGGACACCCTGACCGGTTAGGCAGTATTTTTTTCTTAAGACCGTTAGACAAGTGGACACATTCCTACAAAAAAATATGGCGTCTTTCCGCGTCCTAGACGCATTGTGCAAGAAATTCCCTCCTTCCTGGATGTTTTGATGAAGCTTTTAGGAAAACAATCACATTAATTCTCAAATCCCCACAATCTCATGGGTTAGTATTCAATGTTATTTTCTTTTTTTACTCCGTTTTCTAAACAAACATTGCACACAAAAACACCAGGGATAACAATAACCGGTTAAAATTATATAAAGAATCCCTGATTGTACGAGGGGCAGCAGCACAAGCGAGGAGAAAGGTAAACAGGTCCCACCCCCCGTCTTGCTCTGCTTCTTTTCCATTCGCTCCCTTGCTACTACTCCCCCCCTCCTTGCCCCAGCACGCGAGGCCTTACCCAGAGGGAAGGGAGGCACGGATCAATGGTATGGGACAGATCTCCAATTAAGCGGCGGGGCGAGGTCACCTATCAACTTTTCTTACCTCGGTGGCTTCGGGCATGGCATCGCATTGAGCAATTCACTATCTCTATAAGTACTGTGTCTTGGACGAGGGCAATCTGAGCCTTGACTTTGTTAGCTGTGATGTTCCTAGGACGTCAGGACCCTTTCGATTAGGCGAATGAGTGCGTCCGCTGTTCTCGTGTAGGGCCAAAGCAGGCGAATCCAAATTTTTCCCCTTTTCGTCGAGTGCCACACCCCGTGGCCACGTCCTCTCTGGACTCCTGAGAGGCACCCGTTATAGGCCATCTCTTACCCCTTTCCCGTATCGCTTATGCGTGTAGATGTGGCAACTTGTCGACACCCTCCTCATTCGACTTTCACCCAAATAGCTTGATACAGAGTGATGGATGGTTAGCAAGGAAGGAAAGGAGAGCGTCAACTCTTTTCAGCCCCCGCCTCCTCCCACTACTCTTCTTCATTAGCTCTTGGCTCTGTGTGAAGCTTTGTTCTTCTGTAACATTATTTCACTTCCTTGCGCTCTTCCTTTCTTCTATGCCCCTTTTACTCTTCTCTACCCAATTTTTCCTTTCTCGCTCTCCACCTTTGACGTGGTTGGCATGCGAGAAGTAGGGGTGGGATTCGAAATAGTGGGTTGTTTGTTTTTCATCTTTTTCTTTTCTATAAGACTATAATAAAATTTGCAGTCGGAGGAGCCTTTAACACATTGCACAGGCTTCTGTAAAAAAAGTTTTTTTTTTAAAAAAAAGCACTTTTTCTTTACAAAGTGAATCTGAAACTGTCTGATACACAGCTTTTTTCGCCTTTTTTTTCTGAATGAAAGGACATAGCAGAATGAATGAGTGGGGGAGATGCTAATTCCAGCTCCGTAACAAGGGGCCTTCTGCGAGGGGATTTTTCACACGCAACAATTTAAACATATAATCATTCTGAGAAAATGCAAAATGCATGAAGTTTTGCTTTCTCAGAGCGCAAATTATATGCGAGAGCGGAGGAAAATTATTCTAAAGTCAAACAAGACCTGATGATACGTAACAAGAAATTTAGATTTAAAGAGCAGCTGGGTATATTTACATAATAAACACATACAGAGGGATCTTACTATAGGTATATGTATGTATGGCAGGTATGTAATCATGGATGATTATAGGTTTCATATTCAGGCCTATGTGGGGACTAATGGTGCACGTCTGGTCTGCCAAGTCCACACAATGTATACAAAACCAGCATTTAGACTGTAATTGATGTAACTCCATCTATCCAATTATCAGGGAGGGATAGGGAAAAGATTTTGTGTGATACATTGCTATTATAATTGGAGATATATGTTGTGCGGACCTAGATGTACACATAGTCATTGTGTTTGTAAAGAAATTTTCGGGGTATAAAGAAAAAAGTATACTAATATATATAGTAGATATAGTATACTAGTATAGTATATATTCTTCCTGAAGAGAGTCCCTCTCTTTTGATCTCTGGGGAATTGGAACTACATATAGGGGGATATTTATCAGGACCTCTGCGCACCGCCGGGGCGCGGCGGGAGTGGGCGGGTGCTGGGCGTTACTGTCCCCGCGCCTGCGCACTGGCTGCTGCCGGCGACTTTTCATTCGTGAAAAGTCGCCGGTTGCGTTTTTTTTTACGCCAGGCCCTGCCTTCATGTACGGGCTGCGAATTTACAGCGGCGGGGCGATATACGCGGCGCACGAGCGCGAGCGTATGATAAATATCCCCATAGACGTATTTGTGTATACAGTGTGAACTTTCAGTGAAATTAGTGTATATTTAGTGGAAATTTGTTCAGGTTGAAATTAATAGATATGTTGCAGAATATCAATTAGAATATCTATAATAGAAGCAACGGCATGTATAGCGCAGGAGGAGCTGAGACTCTGTACATGTCATATCATTTCATATCTACCAGCAACAAGTTATAGAACAGGATAGTTGAGCAGATTATACATATGTCCAAAAAAGCGGATTATGACGCATGAATATTATAGCCCCTACAAGTCTGGATGAATCATCTACGTTGGTACTAGGATCAGCTTCTTGGGAAATGGAGGATGCATCACTCTGCCTGCTTTCAACATGAATTTCAGGACCTTTGAGAGGACTTTCAAGGGTCCTGAAATAGCTTGTATCCATGTGTATTGAGAGCAGGAACAGATGTATGAGCCTTCAATGTGTGAAGTTTTTCAGTTTACATTGGGGGAGTGTGTGAGTGGCCATGGGCCCTTGTATGCTTGGGCCCCTGGCTACTGCCCAAACTGCTGCATTATATCCACTAATGAGTGTCCTGACTGCAGCCAGCAGTATTTATAGGCAAAGAAGCTAAACAGTCTGCACATATAGTGTCCTATTACAGCAGCAGCAAGTTATAGAGCAGAGGAGCTGAGCAGATTGTACATAGTGTCCTATCTGCAGGAAGCATGTTATAGAGTAGGAGGAGCTGAGAAGATTCTACATAGTGACCTATCTGCAGGCAGCATGTTATAGAGCAGGAGGAGCTGAGTAAATTGTACATAAGTCTATATGCAGGAGAATGTTTATAGAGCAGGTGGAGCTGAGCATTTTGTACATAGTGTCTATCTACAGGGATCATATCATTAGAGCAGGAGGGAGCTGAGTAGATTGTACATTAATGCCCATTTGCAGGCAGCATGTATAGAGAGGAGGAGATGAACAGATTGTATATAGTGTCTATCTGCAGGCAGCAGTTATAGAGCAGGAGGAGATGAACAGATTGTATATAGTGTCCTATCTGCAGGCAAATGCTACAGTGCAGGAGGAGCGAGCAGATTGTATAAAGCATATTATTTCAGGCAGCATATTCGGAGGAGGAGTGAGATAATATCGTTCAGTGGGGAAAATTAAAACATAATTTCATTTTTTTCTTTTATAATCCTTACTCTTTCTAGGAGGTGATTGAAACGAAGTGAGATATATCTTTACAAAAATAGCCTCTATGAATGTATAAGACCGCCCACTGGACTCCTGATCACCGTCTGGACTATACTTTAGAAAATTATAACAACCTTTTATAGCTCCATCACATTCTGCATAGCCAATATATATGAATATACGACATTACAGAGCAATAACAACGTCGTCACAAGAATACGAGGGTCCTGCTCGGAAGAGCTAAAACTCTAGGAACTGATTATATAGTCCGGTGACCCTACAGATAATATCCTACAATATTCCTCAGTCTATTCCTCCTTCTATCCTCTGATCTACAAGCTCAAGATCACCAGAGCATCCCTCGGTTATAGGGAGGTTGAGGGAATAGCAATGTAAAAAAAAAAGCAATAAAAAATCGACAAAAAAAAAATGTAAAAAATAAAAATGTAACACTTTGATCTTCTCGTGTGTGCGCCCGCATTCCGTAGAGAAAGGGGTTAAATAAAATCTTCCTTAGCTACACCTTTCAAATGCCAGAAGCCGAGCAGGCAGGCGAGATTAAAGGGCATTAAATTAAAAGATCCCCCTCCACAACTTCAATCAGAATTCAGGCGTGTGTTATTTAGCTTCAGCTCCTCAAGTGCAGCAGAATAAAAAATTGCAACACTTTGATTTACTTCTGCCGACACCAAATGGCGACAGGTGATAAAGAGAGCGCCGTTGGCGCGGGGACGAGCTTTCCCAGGAAATTAATTCCATCTTAAAGATTTTGATCCCGATATAAATATGTATGGACTATTTACTTGTGACTCAGTCTTAAGAGATATATATATGTATATTTGGTGTGTATGTCCTCCCACATATTACATTATAAACATGCAAGGGGACATTTATGGAGAGTAGTAACAGGGGAATCATTATATTATCACATTTAGTGAGCGCTAAGAGTGATGGGCTGCACTGTAGACTCTAGACGTAGAGGGGATATACGTAGAGACACCAACAATTCACATCGGGACGCTACGAAAGCGAATCGAATCTTCAGTTTGGATGATTTCCTTCATTGAACAAAGTTCAAAAAAAACTTAGGGCAAAAACTGATCCCAGATACAGATGAGCCGACGTGTGGGTCCGGGTTGGCGTTTGGTCCATGCCTCTCGACTCCCGAATATCCAAAGCCAATCCGGTATATTAACGCCCCCAAACAATAGCCAAGGCTATGATTGGACAAGGTATCCCCCTAACCAATCAGAGCCATGGCTTGTTTAAAGGGCGTTATATGAAAGATTAGTACCAATCCGGCAATATGTCTGGAGGAATGGCCCAAAGCCGAACCTAAACGATATTTCGGGTCATTATCACAAACCTTGGACTCTGAAGCAATGGACCTTGGACCTTAGTCTTTGAAGCAATTTTAAATATAAAAAGCCATTTTTTTAAATTATTATTCAGTGATTCCTAGAGAATTGTCGAACCAATGAATAGATTTGCTCATCTCTTCTAAGTGCTAATAGCCGATGGAATCCCAACGATCCTTTATCGGTAAAGAAACCCTTTATGATAGCAGCACCCATGTCCTTAATTCAGACCCCTTCCCCTGATCCCATGGTTTTCCCACTTCCACAACTATTCCGAACCCTGCAGAAGGCTTCTCCGCACTCCGCATGTTGATGACATGATGAAGGGTCTCGTCACAGATTTGTCACGGTTTGACGGGAAGAATAAAGCAACATCTGGCACTATTCTTCCTATACAATGTCGGACACCACAGCAGAACCATCAGAACTCATTGTGAGCCCCTGAGTATCATTGGTGTCCGTTGTATGTGATGGAACTCTTATGGATCAGTTCTGTTTATGAAACAAAGAACCAGAGATGACAATGTATATGTAAAGTAATCTTAGTACAGGGCTATCATGTCTACTCCACGGCAGGATACCTACCATGTAAC
This sequence comes from Engystomops pustulosus, assembly GCA_019512145.1. NCBI lineage: Eukaryota > Metazoa > Chordata > Amphibia > Anura > Leptodactylidae > Engystomops > Engystomops pustulosus. The sequence continues at coordinate 16,602,360 of CM033647.1, read as the reverse complement.
ACATACATCATGAATGGCACAGATGTTTCCTTTCAATCTCCACGCAGCATCTCCTAATCCCCCCTCCATTGTCAGCACCTGCGCGCCGTTAATGATATTATATAGTAGATTTCTCACGATTCTGTGTTCCCTCTCATGCGACCTCTAAATTGATTTTATTCATGTTCCTTACATTTCCTTTACTCCAATTGCTTCTTTGACTGGAGGAATGTCTGAGACAAAAGACACCGTCAGTTGGGGAATAATATTACCAGATATACCGAGTATAAGCTAGTTTTTCAGCACAAAAAACTTGTGCTGAAACCCAAACTCGGCTTATACTGAGTAAAAAATATAAGTCTTACCAGGTTTTGGGTTTAAATTAGGGGCAAGGCTTTATATGGGTTGGCTTATACTGGAGTATATACAGTAATATTATAGGAAGAGAAACCTAAAAACATGGCCAAATCTAAAAATTGGGCACTAAATCTTCAGCACCTTAAGGTCTGTCTCAGAATGCACTGTAAGAGGGACCCATCACAACATACACAGCAGATCAGTTATTTGGGTTCTGGGTCATAGGTCTATACTGTGGTGGGGTGTGGATGTTGTGTTTGGTGGCTGAGGTCTTATTCATGTTAGTGACAGTGTCTGGGGTCTGAATTAATAGAAGGGATGTTCTAGTCTGATTATTCCAGGGTTTTGCCTTGGGTCTGAAATAATTTAAGGGTTTTTCTGAGTTGTGGTGATGTTTATTTGGTATCTGGGGTCTGCATAATTTAGTGCTGTGGTCTGGGGTCCAATTATTCTTGAGTCCTATAACCGTAATTGTGGAAGTCTGGTCTGGGATCTGAATTAATTTTAACTCAGTATGCCATCATAATATTTAAGATTTGGTTTGAGTTGTTAGATGTATAAAATCTGAATGACTTTGGGTGCGGTCCACATGTGTTTATGGGGGTCTAGAGTAGTGGCGGGATGAATCTAAGGCATGCCACAGAGGTTAGCACCCTGAGCCATCTCTGGCGACGAAGGCTCTTGTCACTGCAAGGATTTCACCAGACAGGACCCTTAGCTCTTCCTGCAGAACAGGAAGCCCAGGATCTGCCACACTCTTTGCTAAGCAGAATCCTGGGCTGCCTGGGCTGCAAGAAAGAATAGCAAGGAGGGCTGATACTATTGGAGATCTGCGCAAGGCTCCGCAATTCTTCCTGTTCAGGTGCGGAGGAAACCTCAAAACAGAATTTCCTTGTGGAGCCGCGCAGAGAATCGGGGAGGAGCGCTGAAGGGAGTATGTAAGTTAATTTTTTTAAGTGCTGGGCAAACTGGGGGCTGGCTGTACGCAAAGGGGGCTGGCTGGCGTGTATACTAAAAGGGGGTGGCTGTATACTACAGGAGCTGGCTGGCTGTGACTACAGTGGGCTGGCTATATACACAGGGGTTGGCATGCTATTATACTACAGGGGCTGGCTGGCAGTAAAATACAGGGGGCTAGACTGGCTGTACTACAGGGGCTGTGGGGGCTCTATATACTACTGGGGGCTGGCGGCGATATACTAGGGGGGCTGGCTATATACTACAGGGGGGGATGGCAGGCTATACACTACAAGGGTGGCTGGAGATGTACTACAGGGATGGCAGGCTATATACTAAAGAGGCCGCAGGCTATATACTACAGGGAGCTGGCTGGAAGTATAATCAGAGGGGCTGGCTGGCTGGTTATAAAAGGGGCATGGGCTAATATACTGGGGGTGTATACGACTACTGGGGACTGGCCAGCTATATATAGTGGGGGGGCTGGCCGACGATATACTGTGGGGGCTGGCCATTATACCCGGGGACTGGCAGGCTATATACTACAAAGGGGCTCGCAGGCTATATTACTACAGGGAGATGGCTAGCTATATACTACTGTGGGCTGGCTGGCTATATCCTACAAGGGGTATGGCAGGCTATAACTACAGAGGGCGGCTATATACTATTAGGGCGTGGCTCGCTATATAATGTGAGGGCCGCGATAATACTGGGAGGGTGCTGACCAATATCACCCCTTCGGCTTATATCGAGTCCATGGTTTTCCCAGTTTTGGTGGTGGAAAAATAGGGCCTCGGGCTTATCTCCGGGTCGGCTATACTCGATTATATACGGGATGTGTGGTTCACAGTGTATGAACAACAACTGGTAGAGTTCCTTAAATTAAGTGGATATCTTCCTTATGATCCACCACACAGATGCAGCGCACATAGCGCTAGGGGGCCCCAGCGGTTTTTACTTGATTTGATTGGCTAAGCATTAATTTCCTGTGTGGGGAAAACGGACCAGGAAGCTGAACCTGGTAACTATAATGGGAAGTGCTGAAGATTTCAGAGATCGTGGACTGAATGTTTAATACATTTTAATTAGGACATCTTTTTGTAATGGAGTATTGGAGACATGAAAAGTTACATTTTTTTAAAAATTCATAAAGATACATAAATATAGTAACAAACAAACCGTTGTCACCCCCCCCCCCCCCCCCCCCCCGTCCCTTATCTTCTCATCCCCCTGTGATGTATAGACGTGCAACCATCAATTTGTACACTTATTGGTATTATGTTCCTTGAGCCTATGGGAGTCCCAATCATACGATCATTGAGCAATGTCCCTCATTATCAACACATATATAATATATTAGTCATCCCCCCACCGAACAGAATGGCAATAAATCATGTAGACTGACGCTCCTCGATTCACGCCTCTTCTGACACTTCTGTTATAGTATCAAACAAACCAATCTCTAACTGTATCTCATTCTCCAGAAGCGTGTGTCACAGATGGTGTCCATCCAGAAAGACGACAGTCCTCAAATTTTGCCAATCCAACTCTTTCCACAAATTCTCCTTTTCAGGTTGAATAAGCCACTTGTATTCGTTCATATACAGACAGTCCCCTTACTTAAGAAACCCACGAATTACAGACGACCCCTAAGTTACAAAGGACTCTGGGATGTTAGTATGTTTAGTAATGTAACTTCTGTCTTAAGGCTACAATAAAACAGCTGTTGAAAACAGTTATTCACAGGGCGTCGTAACTGAAGCGCTTTACTGCATAATCTGGTTCCTTATGACAACCCAACATTTTTTTAAATCCAGTTGTCCAGAGACCAAAAAAATTTGTCTGGGGTTACAAGTTAAAGAGATACAGTTCCAGACTTACATGCAATTAAACTTAGAACAAAACCTACAACCTATCTTACCTACCAGGGGACCGCCGTACCGTGATATCACATGGGACTATTAATTCAAGTTTATACAATACAGGCGAGTCCCTACTTAAGGACCCGACGTTACGACAACCCATAGTTACAGACGGACCCTCATGCCCACTGTGACCTTGGTGAGCTCCTGGATGCGTAAAATAGTCCCAGACTGCAACATATCAGCTTAAACATTGTCGCAAGAAGCTTATTGATAATCTTGGTCCTATTACAGCAAAAAAAAATTGGAAACTCCATGTCCAATGGGCAAAAAAAAAAAAAATGGCGGGAAACTATAATGATTAAAATATATCACAGTTTCGACATTACATACAAATTCAAGACTTAAGACAAACCTACAGTCCCTATCTTGTGTAAACCGCGGGACTGCTGTAGTTAGGGCCCTCACAGAGCACCAAGCACCAACCAACTGTGCCGGACTCATCGGTAGAGTCCGTCATACAATATCCCAGAAACCGACAAAAAATTAGTAGACTAAAAAATTGGAAATGGTATGTATTCCAAGTGACTGCCCCTTATACTCTGATTCTCCGTTCCATTCTCCGATAAAAGTTTTCGCTAGGACTATAAGGACGTTTTGTAGAAGTAACCATTAAACTTTCATGTAGCGCATTGCATTTGTAAGAACCAATGCAGACAACATAAAAGGTGTATAAAACGGTTTACAAAAGAAAACCATGTTATAACCCACGGAAACCAATACTGTTTGCTACATGGGTCTAATCCAGCGGACTGCTAGATGCTGATAACTGTTGCCATGGACATGGTATTATGCCGCACGCTATATTAAAAAAAGCTTCTGTGGGATATTCTTGAATTGAAATTCCAAGGTGCAGACCTGCGAGCCAATGGCAACCAATTAGGACATTGTATCGACATGGTGAAGAATTAATTGCTGATGGTATCTGCACAGCCCCACGTCGGAAATGTGTTTTTCAGATTTTTTTTTTTTTGCTTTAGAAATTATGATTTAGAAGGTTATTGTTGTTATAGGATCTAAAACATTCAGGGTCAGAATGGAAAATAGAAAGTATACAACAAAAATGACAAAATGTTGTCCAGTGGATATGATTAGAGACTTTCACACAAAGATATAGACTCACGATATGTAAGGTTGTATTCAAAATCTGGCAGCCTTCAATGTAGAGCTTCTTAAAAATTTGACAACAATAGTGCAATATAATGTAACTGATTAAACTAGAAAGATGGAACCATCGATTTGGGGTCTGGTAGTGACAAACCCATTCCTGACTCGCAATCTTTTTATCTATCCTGTGATGGTAAGAAAAATCCAAATCCCATGGGAGATGTAATAGGCTTACTCTCAAGTGAGAACAATGAGCATGATGAACTTGACAGGCTCCACAAGTCAAACAAAGTAATCTAAACTTCAGACAGATTTGTGGGAGTTGGAAGCCAAACTTCTGACTTCCGACTCCTCAAATTTTCCTAACCCGACTCCCCATATAATGGTGGCAGGTTTAAGTGATACATTTGCAGTAATAATAATTACCATCTATATACCAATAGTCAGTTCAGTCAGTGAACGTGAACGTTGAATAGTCAGTGAACATTTTTGAACTTTCAAATCCGGCATTCTCTGGAGAAACAGTGTTTCCACATTATAATGCTACAGTTAGGAAAACAGATAAACGTGAAGGCTTGGCTTCTATACCTATTTACTTTTTCATGTTGTGTTCTGTATTTTGAATTTGAGATATTAGAAAACTGTTTTTCCCCCACGTAGTATGTATAGCGGTTAGAGAATCCCTAAGAGAGTCGAACCTTACCAGACATTGACTCATAGGAAAGGTTAACCTGACCTAAAGCAGTATATCAGAGAGGAACACCACGGACCATCCTGCCTATCCAGTTTTCATGATCACTTAGCAGTTTGTAGGGGGAGGAGCTTCCACTGAGCCATGTCGAAAAAGTGATTTCCCAATTCAGCATGAAGGTAAAATCCAACATTGTAGATCAGGAATAGAAACAGACATGTTATAGGGCATTCCCATTTTCCCCAAAATAATCAGCACATACGGCAGTGAACAATTGATTTAAAGTAAAGAACGTATATATAATATTATATATATATTTTGGGGTTGGTCTTCATTTTATTTGACACCGACTCCACCAAAAATGGTCTCGTCACATCCCCATCAACCCATTGAAACTGGATCCCATCGGGTTAGGACCACAGACTACTGGCCATGATAATGACCGCAAGTAGACCGAATGCTTAGGGGGAAGCGGAGACGAAAAACATTTACACTAAACAATATGGGCTCGGACTTGCCAGTTCCACAGCAGAAAAGCCAACATGGACATCTTATAATTGCAAAAAAATAATATGAATAATAAAGCCACTTTGTGACTTCTGGGAGCATTATGTGACCACTGTACACCTAAGGGGGAAGGAAAGACATGCTTATAGAAAAACACCAAATGAACTGCTGAACATGAAGTTCTACAAATACAGAAGTAAAACAAAAAAATCTAAAATAAAACACAAAAACCATAATTTGGCCAAAAAAAAATGATTGGCAGAGGACATGAACATGCTTTACGACCTAAGGGAAGGGAGAACTGTTTACATGGAACAATTGAGCTAACGAACTTGCAGGTCCAAAAGACAAAAGTTTAAACAAAGCAAATCATAAAATTAAGAGGGAGGACGACAACAATTTCTTTATTTAACAGGAGTAAGAATGTTACACGCATGAGGGAAACATCTAGTCACATGGTACGGCAAAAGTCTGAGACATATCTTAAAATCAGGATCAAAAATCTCCACCCAATACATGTAGCAACAGAGACCCAAACAGTAGGGTACACCCTTAAATAAGAGCGGGTACTGAACTGCCCAACACAAAAATGAATAAACCCAAACATAAACTGAGCTATGAAGTAACCTTGAATAAGCTTTGCAGGCCTTATGAGTTACTATTGAATGGTATATCCATAAATAGCCCAATAACTATATACTTTATGTTTATTATTATTGCAGTCTAATTATAGCACCTTAAATAACATTATCAGACCTGAAATAGTGGACTCCTTGCCTCATTACACCACCATAAAATAAGACACGCTGATGTTGTGAAGTCACTAGGAATCATCCCACCGAGGTGACAGTAGCAACGAAAAAAAAATAGAAATGAAAAATGTGTGTGGGAAGACGGGATCAGAGAATGTCATTCTCAATAAGAGAAATTCAGGACGTGGGTTATAGGATCATCTTCAGACAATGTTTCTAAAGAGGAAGCTTCTTCCATGGGTTGTAGGATGGAAGCCGCTGCTGCAATCCAATCTCCTAGCCCCCAGGGGAGTAATTTAGCGGAAAGCCTAGACCGCATTGTGCAAGAAATTCCCTCCTTTCCTGGATGTTTTGATGAAGCTTTTAGGATAACCAATCACATTACTTCTCAAATCCCCACAATCTCATGGTAGTATTCATGTTATTTTCTTTTTTTCCTCCGGTTTTCTAACAAACATTGCCACACAAAACACCAGGGATACAATACCCGGTAAAATTATATAAAGATATCCCTGATTGTACGAGGCAGCCGCATAGAGAGAAAGGTTAAACAGAGCGGCGGATCTTTCCTGGAGGATATCTATAAGACTATAATAAAATTTGCAGTCGGAGGAGCCTTTAACACATTGCACAGGCTTCTGTAAATAAAAGTTTTTTTTTAAAAAAAAAGCACTTTTTCCTTTACAAAGTGAATCTGAACTGTCTGAATACACAGCTTTTTCGCCTTTTTTTTTCTGAATGAAAGGACATAGCAGATGAATGAGTGGGGAGATGCTAATTCCAGCTCCGTAACAAAGGGGCCTTTCTGCGAGCGGATTTCACACGCAACAATTAAACATATAATCATTCTGAGAAAATGCAAAATGCATGAAGTTTTGCTTTCTCAGAGCGCAAATTATATGCGAGGAGCGAGAAAATTATTCTACAAAGTCAAACAAGACCTGCTGATACGTAACAAGAAATTTAGATTTAAAGAGCACTGGGTATATTTACATATAAACACATACAGAGGGATCTACCTATAGGTATATGTATGTATGGCAGGTATGTAATCATGGATTTATTATAGGTTTCATATTCAGCCTATGGCTGGGACTAATGGTGCACAGTCTGGTCTGCCAAGTCCAAAACAATGTATACAAAACCAGCATTAGACTGTAATTGACTCCATCTATCCAATTATCAGGGAAAAGATTTTGTGTGATACATTTGCTATTATAATTGGAGATATATGTTGTGCGGACCATCGAATGTACACATAGTCATTGTGTTCTGTAAAGAAATTTCCGGTATAAAGAAAAAAGTATACTAATATATATAGTAGTATATAGTATACTAGTATATAGTATATATTCTTCCTGAAGAGAGTCCCTCTCTTTTGATCTCTGGGGAATTGGACCTACATATAGACTGTATTTGATGTATACAGTGTGAACTTTCCAGTGAAATTAGTGTATATTTAGTGGAAATTTGTCAGGTTGAACTTAATAGATATGTTGCAGAATATCAATTAAGAATATCTATAATAGAAGCAACGGCATGTTATAGAGCAGGAGGAGCTGAGAACTCTGTACATGTCATATCATTTCATATCTACCAGCAACAAGTTATAGAACAGCATTAGTTGAGCAGATTATACATAATGTCCAAAAAAGCAGATTATGACTGCCATGAATATTATAGCCCCTACAAGTCTGGAATCACTTCCTACGTATGGTACTAGGATCAGCTTCTTGGGAAATGGAGGATGCATCACTTCTGCCTGCTTTCAACATGCAATTTCAGGACCTTTGGAGGACTTTCAAGGGTCCTGAAATAGCTTGTATCCATGTGTATTGAGAGCAGGAACAGATGTATGAGGCTTCAATGTGTGAAGGTCCTTCTCAGTTTACAATTTGGGGGATGGTGTGGGTGGCCATGGGCCCCTTGTATGCTTGGGCCCCCGGCTACTGCCCAAAGTGGCCATGGGCCCCTTGTATGCTTGGGCCCCCGGCTACTGCCCAAACTGCCTGTATTATAATCCACTAATGAGTGTCCTGACTGCAGCCAGCATGTTATAGAGCAAAAGAAGCTAAACAGTCTGCACATAGTGTCCTATATACAGGCAGCAAGTTATAGAGCAGGAGGAGCTGAGCAGATTGTACATAGTGTCCCCTCTCCCTTTCTCTTGTTGTTGTAGAGCAGAACTTCCTCTGTCAGATGCAGCCTCCCCCTCCGCATCACAGACAGGAGCTCCAGCATCACCCGGTCCCTGAGGGCGCAGAGCACAGCACCCAACAACTACTGATGTACTAAGGCATCCTGCATCCGGATCACCAAGTCCTGGCCCGTCTCCTGCTCATCCGGAGCCACCGGCTAACAACAAGTGAGTGCCACTCTTCCCTTTACCCCATGTCCCATATGCACTCTGAGTCCTGAGGTATTATGCAGAGGTATCTGGCTGTACGCTTTATGATATTATCATGTGACGTCTGCATTTTTACATGGGACTGCAGGTAAATCAACACTATTACAGTATGTTCTATGCAGAATTAATGCAGCACTCAACGCTCTTAAGTTGTCATACTAAATGCTGAGTGTGCGACTTGGTAAAGCGCATCATTATGTGACGTTCTGTGGTTTACATAGGACTGCAGGTAAACTTACTGGATTGTTTTAACTCTGTGCAGTTATCTCAATTATCGAAATATTCAGTACATGAGTTACGAGGCATCAAGAGCAACAACCATAGCAAATCTGAAGTCGTCACTTGTTGAAGGTTATAAAGATAATGGTAAATTTACTGTCATTTTACATAGGACTGCAGTAAAACTCCATACAATGTACAATGCACTCCGAAGAGTTGAATGACCAATGTAATATTTTATTTTTCGGAGCCTATATACAGGCGGTCCCCTTACTTAAGAACACCTGACTTACAGACGACCCCTAGTTACAAACAGACCTCTGGTAATTGGTAACTTACTGTACATTAGCCTTAGGCAACAATAATCATCTATAACAGTTATCACAGGTGTCTGTAATGAAGCTTTATTGTTAATCCTGGTTCAACCCAACATTTTTAAAATCCAATTGTCACAGAGACGAAAAATATTCTGTCTAGGGCTACAATTATAAAGTATACAGTTCCGACTTACATACAAATTCAACTTAAGAACAAACCTACAGAACCCGGGGACCTATTATATATTTTTTTTTTATTTACATATATTTATTTACTTAAACAAAAAATACAAAGTTTAACTTTTAACAACTGAGCAAAACTTTTATCGGCTTTAGTTGTGTTAAATGTGATTTTAACCCCCTTTCAACATCTGCTGTTCATGATAGGATGCTAAACCTAGGCCGGACGACTTCTATGGGTTGTCTTTGAATGGCTTCCAGGAAACCCAAAAGATCTGAGGGACTGCCAGATCTCTAATAGTGTGTATACACGCAGTATATATGTGTATAGCCGGTACATATGTGTATAGCCAGTACATATGTGTATACACAACACATAGGTGTATACACTGTACATGTTTATACCCTGTACATACATGTATACCTGGTACATATGAATATACCCTGTACATATTTTATACCCTGTGCATACGTGTATACTCGTCACTATGTGTTTACTCTTCACTAACGTGTATACCCGGCGCGTACATGTATACTATTCACATATGTGTAAACTCTGTTCATACGCATATGTAGATGCCGTAAATATGTGTATACATTGTATTATACATTACATTATTATTTTTATTAAGTTTTTGTTCTTATACATCAATCTCAATTACAGGCGGTCCCCTACTTAAGGACACCCGACTTACAGACAACCCATAGTTACAGACGGACCCCTCTGCCCACTGTGACCTCTGGTGAAGCTCTCTGGATGCTTTAGCAAGTTATAGAGCAGGAGGAGCTGAGCAGATTGTACATAGTGTCCTATCTACAGGCATCATATCATAGAGCAGGAGGAGCGGAGTAGATTGTACATAATGCCCTATTTGCAGGCAGCATGTTATAGAGCAGGAGGAGATGAACAGATTGTATATAGTGTCCTATCTGCAGGCATAATGCTACAGTGCAGGAGGAGCTGAGCAGATTGTATACAGCATATTATTTTCAGGCAGCATATTCGGAGGAGGAGCTGAGATATATATCGTTCAGTGGGGAAAATTAAAACATAATTTCATTTTTTTCTTTATAATCCTTACTCTTTCTAGGAGGTGATTGAAACGAAGTGGATATATCTTTACAAAATAGCCCTCTATGAATTGATAAGACCGCCCACTGGACTCCTGATCACCGTCTGGACTATACTTTAGGAATAATTATAACAAACCTTTATATAGCTCCATCACATTCTGCATAGCCAATATATATGAATATACGACATTACAGAGCAATAACAACGTCGTCAATACGAATATGAGGGTCCTGCTCAAAAGAGCTAACACTCTAGGAACTGATTATATACGTCCAGTGACCCTACAGATTAATATCCTACAATATCCTCAGTCTATTCCTCCTTCTATCTCTGATCTACAAACATCAAGATCACCAGAGCATCCCCTGGTTATAGAGGAGGTCGAGGGAATAGCAATGTAAAAAAAAAAAGCAATAAAAATCGACAAAAAAAAATGTAACAACTTTTGATCTTCTCGTCGCCGTGCGCCGCGTTCCGTAGAGAAAGGGGTTAAATAAAATCTCTCCTTTAGCTACAACCTTTCAAATGCCAGAAGCCGAGCAGGCAGCGCGATTAAAGGGCATTAAATTAAAAGATCCCCCTCCTACAACTTCAATCAGAATTTCAGGCCGTGTGTTATTTAGCTTCAGCTCCTCAAGTGCAGCAGAATAACAAATTGCAACACTTTGATTTACTTTCTGCCGACACCAAATGGCGACAGGTGATAAAGAGAGCGCCGTGGCGCGGGGACGAGAAGCTTTCCCAGGAAATTAATTCCATCTTAAAGATTTCTATCCCGATATAAATATGTATGGACGTATTTACTTGTGACTCAGTCTTAAGAGATATATATATGTATATTTGGTGTGTATGTCCTCCACACATATACATTATAACAATGCACGGGGGACATTTATGGAGATGTAGATAACAGGGGAATCATATATTATCATCATTTAGTGAGCGCTAAGAGTGATGGGCTGCACTGTAGACTCGAGACATAGAGGGGGATATGCGTAGAGACACCAACAATTCACATCGTGGACGCTAAGAAAGCGAATCGAATCTTCATTTTGGATGATTTCTACTTCATTGAATAAAGTTTCAAAAAAACTTATGCAAAAACTGATCCCAGATACAGATGAGCCGACGTGTGGGTCCGGGTTTGGTTTTTGGTCCATGCCTCCCGACTCCCGACATATTCCAAAGCCAATCCGGTATATTAACGCCCCCAAACAATTAGCCAAGGCTATGATTGGACAAGGTATCCCCCTAACCAATCAGAGCCATGGCTTGTTGTAAAGGGCGTTCATATGACAGATTGGCTACCAATCCGGCAATATGTCTGGAGGAATGGCCCAAAGGCCGAACCTAAACCGATATTTCGGGTCATAATCACAAACCTCGGACTCTGAAGCAATTGGACCTTGGACCTTAGTCTTCTGAAGCAATTTTTAAATATAAAAAGCCATTTTTTAAAAAATTATTATTCCAGATTCCTAGAGAATTGTCGAACCAATGAATAGATTTGCTCATCTCTTCTAAGGGTCATAGCCAATGGAATCCTAACGATCCTTTATCGGTAAAGAAACCCTTTATGAAAGCAGCACCCATGTCCTTAATTTCAGACACCCTTCCCCTGATCCCATGGTTTCCCACTTCCACAACTATTCCGACACCTGCAGAAGGCTTCTCCGCATTCCGCATGTTGATGACATGATGAAGGGTCTCTGTCACAGATTTCGTCACGTTTGACGGGAAGAATAAAGCAACATCTGGCACTATTCTTCCTATCACAATGTCGGACACCACAACAGAACCATCAGAACTCATTGTGAGCCCCTGAGTATCATTGGTGTCCGTTGCATGATGGATCTGGAACTCTTATGGATCTGTTCTGTTTATGAAACAAAGAACCAGAGATGACAATGTATATGTAAAGTCATCCTTAGTACAGGGCTATCATGTCTACCTCTACGGCAGGCTACCTACCATGTAACACATACATCATGAATGGCACAGATGTTTCCTTTCAATCTCCACGCAGGCATCTCCTCATATCCCCCCTCCCATTGTCAGCAGCCTGCGCCGCCGTCTAATGATATTATATAGTAGATTTCTCACGATTTCTTGTGTTCCCTCGTCATGCGACCTCTAAAATTGATTGTATTCATTTTCCTTACATTTCCTTTTACTCTCAATTGCTTCTTTGACTAGGAATCGTCTTGAGACAAAGACACCGTCAGTTGGGGAATAATATAATTATTATAGGAGAGAAACCTGAACAACATTGGCCCAAATCTAAAAATTGGGCATCTAATCTTCAGAACCTTAATGTCTGTCATCAGAAATGCACTGTAAGAAGGACCCATCACATACATACACAGCAGATTCAGTATTTGGGTTCTGGGTCATAAGGTCTATACTGTGGTGGTGGTTGTGGATGTTGTGTTTGGTGGCCTGAGGTCTTATTCATGTTAGTGCACAGGTCTGGGGTCTGAATTAAATTGAAGGGATGTTCTAGAGTCTGATTTATTCCAGGGTTTTGCTCTTGGGTCTGAAATAATTTTAAGGGTCTTTTCTGAGTTTGTGGATGTTTTATTTGGTGATCTGGGGTCTGCACAATTTTAGTGCTGTGGTCTGGGGTCCAATTATTCTTGAGTCTTATAACCGTAATTGTGGAAGTCTGGTCTGGGATCTGAATTAATTTTAACTCAGTATTGCATCATTAATATTTTAAGATATTTGGTTTGAGTTGTTAGATGTATAACATCTGAATGACTTTTGGGTGCGGTCCACATGTGTTTATGGGTCTAGAGTAGTGGCGGTGAATCTAAGGCATGCCACAGAGGTAGCACCCTGAGCCATCTCTGGCGACGAAGGCTCTTGTCACTGCAAGGATTTCACCAGACAGGACCCTTTACCTCTTCCTGCAGAACCAGGAAGCCCAGGATCTGCTACACTTTTTGCTTAAGCAGGATATTCTGGGCTGCCTGGGACTGCAAGAATAGCAAGGAGGGCTAGATTACTATTGGAGATCCTGCGCAAGGCTCCGCAATTCTTCCTGTTCAGGTGCTGGAGGAAACCTCAAAAACAGAATTTTCCTGTGGAGCCGCGCAGAGAATGGGGGAGCGCCTGAAGGTGAGTATGTAAGTTTATTTTTTTAAGTGCTGGGCAAACTGGGGGCTGGCTGTACAGCAAAGGGGGCTGGCTGGCTGTATACTAAAAGGGGTTGGCTGTATACTACAGGGGGCTAGCTGGCTGTGTACTACAGCGGACTGGCTATATACTACAGGGGTTGGCATGCTATATACTACAGGGGCTGGCAGTAAACTACAGGGGGATAGCTGGCTGTGTACTACAGGGGCTTGCTGGCTATATACTACTGGGGGCTGGCCGGCGATATACTCGTGGGGGCTGGCTATATACTACAGGGGGGATGGCAGGCTATACACTACAAGGGTTGGCTGGATATGTACTACAGGGACTGGCAGGCTATATACTACAAGAGGCTCGCAGGCTATATACTACAGGGAGCTGGCTGGCAGTATACTACAGGGGGCTGGCTGGCTGTTTACTAAAAGGGCATGCTGGCTATATACTACTGGGGGCTGGCTATATACTACTGGGGACTGGCCAGCGATATACTAGTGGGGCTGGCTGGCTATATCCTACAAGGGGTCTGGCAGGCTATATACTACAGACCCCTACAGAGGGAAACAAAAGGTAGATTTCCTTTAAATAAGTGATATCTTCCTTATGATCCACCACCACTGCAGCGCTCACTATCGCTCTGGGGCCCTACTTAAGAACACCCGACTTACAGACGACCCCTAGTTACAAACGGACCTCTGGATGTTGGTAAGTTACTGTACTTTAGCCTTGGGTTACAATAATCAGCTATAACAGTTATCACGGGTGTCTGTAATGAAGCTTTATTGTTAATCCTGGTCCTGGTCAATCCAACATTTTTCAAATCCAATTGTCACAGAGACCAAAAAAAATTTGTCTGGGGTTACAATTATAAAATATAGTTCCAACTTACATACAAATTCAACTTAAGAACAAACCTACAGAATGTAACTCGGAGACCGCCTGTACACGTGTATCATATGGGACTCTTTGCATTCATTCAATGTTATACAATTAGTTTACGGGCCCTAGAGAACATCCAAGCCACCACCAACTTGCCGGACTCATCGGTAGCCCGATCCTCTACATATCCCAGAACATGGACCAAAATTTAGTAGACTAAAAATTGGAAGATAGGTCTGTATTCCAAGTGACTGCCCCCTTATATCTCTGATTCTCCAGTTCCATTCTCCGATAAAAGTTTTCGCTAGTGACCTCTAAGGAAGTTTTTAGAAGTAACCATTAAACTTTCATTAGCGCATTGCCTTTGTAAGACCAATTGCAGACAACATAAAAGGGTATATAAAACGGTACAAAAGAAAACCCATGTTATAACCCACGAAAACCAATCACCTGTTGCTACATGGGTCTAAATCCAGCAGACTGCTAGATGCTGATAACTTGTTGCCATGGACATGGTCTTCTGCCGCACGCTATTAAAAAAAGCCTCTGTGGGGGATATTTCCGATGAAATTCCTAAGGTGCAGACCTGCGAGCCCATGGCAACCAATTAGACAATTGTACTACATGGTGAAGAATTAATTGCTGATGGTTATCTGCACAGCCCACGTCTGGAAATGTGTTTTTCAGATTTTTTTTTTTTTGCTTTAGAAATTATATTAGAAGGTTATTGTGTTTATGATCTAAACATTTCAAGTGTCTTAATGGAAAATAGAAAGTATAGAAACAAATGACAAATGTTTTCCATTGGATATGATTAGAGACTTTCACCAAAGATATAGAACTCACCGTATATGTAAGGTTGTATTCATAACTTGTCTGGAGCCTTCAATGTAGAGGCTTTTTAAAAATCTATGACAAAATAGTGCAATATAATTTGTCAACTGATAAACTAGAAAGATGGAAACCCATCTTTGGGGTTGGTCATGTGACAAACCCATTCCTGACTCGCAATCTTTTTATCTATTCCTGTGATGGTAAAGAAAAACTCAAATCCCATGGGAGATGTGAATACAGCTTTACTCTCAATGAGAACCATGAGCTCTGAACTTACAGGTCCACAAGTCAAACACAGTAAATCTAAACATTCAGACAGATTGTTGTGGAGTTGGTAAGCCAAACTTCTGACTCCGACTCCTCAATTTTCCTAACTCCGACTCCCATATACATGGGGCATGTTTAAGTGATACATTTGTAATACATTTGTAATATTATTACATTTGTAATAATAATTACCATTATAATACAATAGTCAGTTCTGATGAACATTTGAACTTTCAATATCCGGAATTTCTCTGGGAACAGTGTTTCACATTATAATGCTACACAGTCTAGGAAAACTAGATAACGTGAAGGCTTGGCTTCTATACCTATTGTACTTTTTCATGTGTGTGTTCTGTATTTTTGAATTTGAGATATTAGAAAACTGTTTTTCCCCCATAGTATATGTATAGCGTATAGAATCCATGAGAGCAGCGAACCTCTACAGACATGAGCTCATAGGAAAAGTAAACTGAAACATAAAGCAGTATACAGAAAGAACACACACTGGACAATCCTGCCTTAATCCAGTTTTCCTGATCACTCTAGCAGTTCTGTAGGGGAGGAGCTTCACTACTGAGCATGTGCAAAAAGTGCATCCACATTCAACTGAAGTAAAATCCGACATCCTTAGATCATACATTTATAGGGCATTCCATAATTTCCCCAAAATATTCAGCACATACTGCAGTGAACTAATTGCAATTGTAAGAATTTATTACATATATTTTTGGGATTGGTCCATTTTATTTCAACACCGACTCCACCAAAATGGTCTCCGACTCCATAACTCCAACTCCACAGCCCTGCATTCAGAAAACGTGACTTCCAAAGTTGACCTGAACTGCTTTTTACCTAAGCGGAAGGAAAACATTTACACTGAACAACTATGGGCTCTGGACTTGCAGTTCCACAAGCAGAAAAGCAAACATGGAAATCTTATAATTCGAAAACATAATACGAAATAAAGCCACTGATGTGACTTTGGGAATGGTTTGCACCTAAGGGGAAGGAGAACATGCTTTATAGGAAACAATTATGAACTCTGAACTTGAGGTTCTACTAATACAGAAGTGAAACAAAGCAAATCTTAAAATAAAACACAAAACATAATTTGGCCAAAAAAATGACTTTGGCAGAGGACATGAACACTCCTTTAGACCTAAGAGGAAGGAGAACCTGCTTTACATGGAACAATTATGAGCTCTGAACTTGCGGGTCCAAAAGAACAAAAGTTAAACAAAGCAAATCATAAAATTAAAGAGGAGACGACAACAATTCTCTTTATTTAACTAGGATACAGTATGTTTACACGTACGAGGAAACATCTAGTCACATGGTACGGCAAAAAGTTTGAAACATATCTTAAAATCAGGACCGAACGTTGTCCACCCAATACAATGTATGCAACAGAGAACCAACAGTAGGGTACACCCTTAAATAAGAGCGGTCTAGCTCATGAACTGCCAACACAAAAATGATAAACCCCAAACATAAACTGAGCTCTGAATGTAACCTGAATAAGCTTTGCAGGCCTTAATGAGTTACTATTTGACTTGTATATCCATAAATAGCCAATACTATATACTTTATGTTTATTATTATTGCAGTCTAATAGTATAGCACCTTACATAACATATAGACCTGATAATAGTGGACTCCTTGCTCATTACACCACCATAAATAAGACACGCTGAGTGTTGAATTCACATAGGGAATCATCCCACAGAGCTGACAGTAGCAAACGCAATAAAAAAATAGAAATGGAAATGTGCTGGGGAAGACCTGGGATCAGAGACTGTCATTTCCAATAAGAAAAATTCAGGACGTGGTTATAGGATTCATCTCTAGACAATGTTTACTAAGAGGAAGCTCTTCCCACTTGTGTTTTATGGATGAAGCCGCCTGAATACTAATCTCCTCGCAGGAGTAAAGGTAGAGCAGAAACGTCACCATTTGTGCAACAAGAAACATTAATCTCCATTTACAAAGTTTCTGACACCCCCAAGTGTCTCCAGTCAAGACGTTATTGAGCGAATCTATAATGGAAGGCACGGCACAAGTGTGATGGAAGACTCTGGGCCTTCGCCACAGGCAGTGTTCATAACCCAAGATACCACCAAACTCCTACTGATGAATAGTGCACAGTGTGAAAGTCTACTACCGAAATAATTGCAGAAAGATGTGATCTATCACCAACCTTCTCAAAAGAAAACAACTCCAAAAATTCTCGCCCCTACCATGGTCAAGGTGGACCCAACTTGCTCCCATTCCTACTAGACGTCAAGTTGAATTCTGGATCTATCTATAAGAGAGGGTGAGGAACCTGTCGATCTCCTGGATCTTCAAAAGGGACATCCCATAACAGTTAGGAATTGAAGGCCTCCCTTCTCCAAATATTATGGAGATACTTTCTCTCTCCTAACTTTTACTTGGGCTATCACCTCACTATGCACCGAAAGTCGAAATCAAAACCTTGCTCTTTCAGAAGGAAACTCTATATTTTAGTGAGGGTGAGGAACCTGGCTTCAACTCGTACTTTTATAGACCATCAGAAAAAAAACATCTTCTCTTCTTCAAAGTTTAGGAGAAAACCTTTCTTGCAATAGGCTTCTCCTTAGGCTACCAACCAAGTACGAATGAAAAGTGAAAGTCAAAATCTGGCTCCTCCTGAAGGGAATTTATGTTCCAGGGGTTGAGGAACCAGTCTACCACTCAAACTTTCCTGCACTTTCAGGAGGAGCATACCATAACCATAACAATCAAGGATCAATGTCCTCCCCTTTCAAAAATTTGGTGAGAACCTGCCTTGGACTTGGTTTCTTCTTAGGCTACTAACCCAGTCTCCACTAAGAGTGAACATTTGGCTCTAACAGAAGGCTAAACTAACCCTTCCAGAGGGCGAGAGAACCTAATAACCCCTTACTCCAAGTCTTCCCGGACGAACATCTCATAAGGACAATAGAGTCACCACACCTAAGAGAACTTCTGACCCTTGGGCCTTCAAACTACCCAATCTCATGGCTTCATACAGGAGCCCCTGGTCACCTACAGTCTACCCAAGTCCACCTGACTATTACCATATGGTAATGCGTGATGGACATTTTATATATTATTTTAAATAAGTGCATCAAATTAGGTGCAGAATTTTAGGCAAATGTCTGTGGAATAGTCTGGCTGTCCTTGAGCCAAAAAGGCAAAATTTTAAAAACTGAGACTTTAAAAAATGTCTATGATTTTCTGACTACCCCTGTCCTTAGTCCCTGATCATCCACCCTGGACGCCAACTGTATCTAAATGGAGTAGTGGTCCGTACAGGTCCATTCAAGTGGCTGATGAAGATCACCTTGAAGAGAAATGGGGGTCCTGGACCCCTATTCTAGATATTCTATACATATTCTTTATGAGACTATCTCTTTATAGCGGTATCATTGTACGTATAAGTTTTGGAGGACTAATGGCGGGGTCCGAAGACAATGCCGAAAATTCCGGTCACATGATGAACGACAATGTGGTAATATAAGGTGATAATATAGCACCGTATGACCTATGTCTACATGATCGGACCCCCATCGATTAACAAAAATATCCCTTTAAGAGTACCGTTACCATATGCACCGAAAAAAACATGCCAGCAACAGAAATACCATACCATAATACTAGACGACCATCACATGACACCATATTTTAATGGTAATCGTCACCAGAGAAAAGTTTCTGATGCGAAAAAGCGTAACTGCTTACACACGACCGTACAATCGTCTATGCGACTGAGTTGTCAGGTTGTCAATCACATGATTCCCAGGACCAATGACAACTGATGCTACACACAGTCCTGGGACAATGTGCGGTCCCTGCAGTGCAGTGTGACACATGATCCGCATCCGCACCCCGGAGACGCTGTGTGTGCACGGCTCCCTATCATGTGTGTGCGCTGCGGCCGGAGCACACGTCATGTGTCACATACACACACAGCCGCACGTAGCCGCACACACTCGGGCCTGCCCCATCCACGGCCTCTCTTACCGTTCTCTGCGGGAAGGGTCCTGCTGAAAGCCGGGCTTGGTGGGCGCCATGTTCCGGGCAGCGGGCCCCGTGATGTCCGTATGGCCGGTGTGGGGGAAGCCGTCATCCTCCGCTCACACACACAGAGCCGCAGCCTCCTCCTCCATGAGGGGTGACAGCGGCTCTAGCTACCGCGGCTGCATCCCTCCATCAGTGCTCCCTCCATCACACTGCCCTCCCCCCTCTCCTCCTCTCCCCTCCTTCTCCTCAATACCTTTCCCTCTCTCCTTCACCTATCCCTAATATCTGACATAACCCTCAGCATCCTCCTCCTCAGCCCTCACACCAGGCTCAGACACCTGTTGTACTTCACACATGTAAAGGAGGACTACAACCCCCAGCATTGTCATCACACACATCATAGAAACCCAAAGGGACACCTTTTGAAGGAATAAATGACATTTTCTCAAGTAAAATACTAGACAAGACCCCCACATATGGCCTCTGAATCACAACTGACCCCTTCAAGACACCCATAAATGAATACAAACCCTACAGTGGGTCATTTCAACATAAAGAGACCCCTGTAAACCAATACAGAACTTCTCAAAGAAAATCAGAACAAAGAAAGACCCTCTTATTGGGTATTAACTCTAGAATAACTTAAATACAGACACCTAACAAAAGACCCCTAAAAATTACAGACCCCACGTTCGTCAAATCGTACAATTTTGCTTACCGAAAATACTCTGTTTTTGGTCCGACTTTGGTCGTCTTTGAATCCTAGTGCTATCCAACCATCTGTTTTTGTAGTCCGAGTGTCATCCTAGTTGTTCAGATTTTCACATCCAAATTTGGGCAACTTACATGAAACAGGTGTGTAAAAAACTGACCGCACAAGGATGGCATCCGTTTTATTTCCACGCACTCGACTTCAATGGGCTGTTATTTTATCGGATCAATGGAAGGATCGTGAAAAATATCTGACACATACATTGCACAATAGGCTATCAATGAGTCCGGGTGCTGTCCAATGTATCCTTGGACTCTTACTACCTTGGACTCTTACATCAGATGCTCAAAAAAATCCCAAAACTAAAACCCCAATAATAAAAACACCCTAACTATGAATCCCAGTGTGGCTAAAAGACCTTCCCAAAACCCTAGAGATCTGCTTAAAAATATAGATTTCCATTGCTGATTATGCATCACTCTATGAGATCCCCCTGCAAGGGGCATATGTTATGCCATGACCTATTGTAAAGCACTGTTATGCTTTTAATTCAATGAAATCTTGTTGAAACGGTAAATATAGATTTCCAAAAAAATATACAATATAGATTTCCAAAAATGCAAATAACAAAAAAAAAAACTAAATAATTGAGGACCCAATAAAAAGGACAGAACTCTGAAATCTCGGGTCACAGAATAAATGCAGATGACAAACTAATAAAAATCGTGATTCTAAAAAATATTGACTTAAAAATACAAACCCTCTATACAGGCGGTCCCCTACTTAAGAACACTCGACTTACATACGACCCCTAGTTACAAACGGACCTTTGGATATTGGTAATTTATTGTACTTTAGTCCTAGGCTACAATAATCAGCTATAACAGTTATCACAGGTGTCTGTAATGAAGCTTTAGTGTTAATATTGATTCTAATGACAACACAACATTTTTAAAATCCAATTGTCACAGAGACCAAAAAAGTTCTGTCTGGGATTACAATGATAAAATATACAGTTCCGACTTACATACAAATTCAACTTAAGAACAAACCTACAGACCCTATCTTGTATGTAACCCGGGGACTGCCTGTATAATGAAAGAGCCAATAAAAATGCAGACCCATAAAAAACTCAGGTCCCAGAACACTTACAAAATAGCACACCACCATACAAACCATAAAAATTTAGATCCTAACAAGATAACTACATGAAAATACTAACCCCCTACATACTTGAGGACACAAAAAATCACACAAGAAATAGTACAAAATCCCTAGAAACCCCCCTGGAAACCCTTAAATAATGTAAGATATCAAAACAGATCCCTCCAAAACATAGAGGTCTTAAAAATAACCCAACAATAGATCCTTAAATAATTACAGACCTGATCAAAAATACAGGCCCCTAGAAACTCACAAACTCCATAAAAATTTAGATCCCATAAAAATAACTGCACAAAATGCCCAAAAAATACAGTTCTAATAAAAAGTCATAATACTAACACTCTAATGACTAAATCTTCTTAAAAATATAGACCCACCAAACAATACAGAACCTATTACAGAAGATCACTTAAATAATGTAAGGCACCATAACAGACCCCCTAAAATACAAACTTCTAAAACAAATACAATTACCAAAAGAGCTCTAAATAATTGACAACTCATTAAAAAGAAAAGACTGCGTAAAACTCAAACGCCTGCAAAATGTACATGTCAAATGAAAATTCAAATCCAAAAATATAACTACGGTACTTAACATACAGATCTTATAAATATTACAGACTTGCTAAAATATACGGACACCAGACCCTCTAAAAAACCTGATGACAAAACTTCAAAAAATACAGACCAGCTACAAATAGAAACGTTAACTAAAAATAAAGTCCACCCCAACAAAAGCCCAGACCCTCTAAAAACCAGACCTCCTAAAAGTTGGTGTTCCTAGACCACCAATAAAATCCTCCTATAAAATGATAGGCCCTAGACCTACTGAAACATAAAGGTGCTGGCTCTCCTAAAACCGATTCCCAACACCCCCCAACCAGGGGCATAACTTGAGGGAGTGCAAAGGTTGTGGTCGCACCTGGGCCCAAGAGGTTTAGGGGGCCCTTATGGTGTCACTTTCCCATATGAGAAGACTATTACTATAAACCATACATTATAGTCAGGGGCCTGGCACAGACTTTGCACTGGGGCCCATCAGCTTCTAGTTACCCCACTGACCCCAACTAAAAGCCTAACTATAGTCTCCAGATCAACTCCCCTAAAATATACAGAATCCAGCTCTGACACAAAGGAAAATTAAAGCTAGAAACTTCTTAGGGGGACAAGTGATAAAAAAAATGCATAAGATAATAAAGCTAATGAATAGAGATATCCCCTAAGGACACATACAGTAACCTATGCTAAAAAGTAATTTAAAAAAATCATGGAATACTATCCATTAAATTGATTGCTCCTGACTTAGCTTATCGGAAGCAGATAGTCAAAAATGTTTATATCTAACTGTTCAAACAAGTGGCAATACACAATAGTAGCTAAGAAGCTCACTATAAGATGACACATCAATATGGCTGCATGTACTGTCATCAAGGGGCACCACAACAAATAACAGGGGAAAAAACCTAATTAGAAGAATTTCTACTATCTGATATTTGAAGGAAACCTATCACAAAGATATAGTGCTTCTAAACCAGGCTCACTGACATGCTGACATGTGCCTCCCAAATCAGGATCCCTTCTCTTTGCTCCTAATAGCTTAGGTTTTGAGAAAAATGTCTTTAAAAAGTATGCAAATGATCCTCAGGGGCTCCAGGCTACATCACAGAAGCCTCGTCTGGCTCCGTCGTCTTCTAATTATTCCCACCTCCATTCTTTGTCTCAGCAGACGTGGAAGCCAAAAGCACGTAGCCATGAGCCCCTGAGGCTCATTTGCATTATCTATAAACACGTTTTTTTCTTAAAAACTAAGCTATTAGAAACTGAAAAAGGAACGGCTCCTGTTCCAGGAGGCACACACCAATATGTCAGTGTGCTTGGTTTAGAAGCACTGCATCCAGGTGGTAGATCGGTAATTTGAATTTGACAATGTGCCGATCTGGTTCCCCCTCCCTAGTGTTCTAGTTGGTTCTTCAGTGATGACATCAGGTCATGACATCATTCCTGTGACACTGGAACAAGGACATTTCTACTTTCATTACTTTAAAACAATGCAGACTGCTTCATCACGGTGTGGGGTAATGAGCATATTCTAATTCCTCCTCCATTGTCTCTTGTTTCTTAGGAGACTGATGTTTACTTTAAAAAAAGTATGTTCTGCTGTCAGTCTGATCACTGTGGCATTTCAGTTCCCACAGAGGTCCCCAAAACGTGACTGGTAACATCACAGTTTAAGGGTACATTCAGATGATTGTATGCTGAACGGGCCGTAGCCCAATCGAGCATACAGCCACGCGCAGGAGAGAGGAGGAGTGAGCGGTGCTCACCCCTCTCCATAAAGAAGCGAGCGGCCGGCGGCATAACATGGCAAAATATATGACATGTCCTATATTTCGCCGTGCACAGTGCGTGGAGACAATGGGACACATTTACCTACCCGTCCGGAGGAGTTCACCGAAAGTGCATTGTCTGACGATAATACGCTGTGCCGCGATTCACTAAGATCGTGCGCCAGATATCCTGCATGTGTCGCTTCCCCATGCTGGTCTGCCACAATCCGATCGCGTGCGACACAATCCCAACGCAGACACCTGTAAAATACGTGTCAAAGCCGTGTAATCCCCGAAAATGGCGAACAGTCTGACAAAAGTGCTACCCGTGACCCTTAGTCCCAACGTGTGCTCACTGCACCGTGATCGGGCACCATAGAGGTCAATGGTGACTGGTATCCGGCCACACCACTTGCCGCCGGATATTGGTTCCCAATATTTTCGTCTGAATGAGCCTTAAAGCCACGTGTGCTCACCGCTGAGACTGGTTCTGGTGCATAGCATGTGGCCGGGGGGTCATGGTCCGGCGAGACACTGTGTGCGCACTGTGACCGGGTGCCATAGACATCTTTTGTGGCCATGATCTAGACAGAATTTGTGCTGCCAGATCACGGCCACAATTACGGCTGTGTGAATGGGGCCTAATATATTTTGTTGCAACTGTGATTGACATGAGGACATGCCGTGAGAGCTGGGAGTCAATTATTTTTTATTTGGTTCTTTCAGACCTGCCCTGGCTTTTCAGAAAAGCTAGAAAACCCTTTTACCAAAATTGTGTAGGTACGTATACATCTATATATTTTGTTTGTCGATCTGCTTTTCTGCAAACAAGTAAAACCAAATTTGCACAATTTTTAGAAACTTTCTGCAGCTAATCTGTGTGTACCACTGCAAGGGTCAGTTCCAGACAAATTTAGCATACGGTGAGGTGTTCCAGCCTAATCTTGGGCCCAATCTTAAGAAATGGCAGCATCACAGGGATATATTATTACACGTTGCTACATTTTAGAAAATCCCAGTACTGTACACTCGTTCAACACATGAAAACGTTTTATTTTTTATCGACCCCCCCCCCCCCTATACTATACAATTTTTATGTTTGTATCCATAAACATCTATAAATCCTTCATCTTTTTAGCCTGGAGTCAACTTGGGAAACAATTTGTCAATTTTGGTGTAACTACATAGGCACCACAACATGATGTGACACTTGTAACCCCAACCTTAGGGTCAAGATAAATTCAGAAGTCAATAGTATTAATTAGGAAGTCAATGGTAATTAGTCTAGCTGCTATGTCCGACTTCTGGACTGTCCTGGTATAAGTAGCAGCTCACACATATAATCAGCACAGACTGCGCCTAGGCCAAATCTTTTAGTGAAACAGTTCTCCGTAAGATGCACACGTCATAGGCAAAACTGAATAGTTGACCGTCCCTGCCCACCCCCAAATCGGTTATCTGCACTCTCTCAGCTGGATGACTCCAATCACTATATAATGACTTTACTTACTATCAGTAAACATTCATAATTTCATCCAGCGACTGAAAATCCATTGTGAACTAATGGCTTCCAGCTGAGGGTTTGCTGCAATGTGTTACATTCACTCTGGTCATTGTGTCAGATTGATGGCATTGTTCACATGAGGTTTTTTTTCCCCCCGGATTTGGATACCATGGGGGATGTTTGCTGAATAAAATTAGCCAGAATTTGCACCACATTTAGAATCTTTTGTCTAAAGGTGTTTAACCATAGCATGAATAAGTGTGGGTAATAGATTGTAAGTTCTTGTGCACAGGGCATTCAAATCTTTTGTTTCATCTGCCCATGTTATTACTCTGTAATGTCTTATTTTATTTGTAGCCTGTGATGTGTTTAGCACTAGGGAATATGATAGTGCTATAAAAATAAAGATTTCTTATTAAATGTATGCAGTTTAGATAGTCCTATAGGAACTGTTACAATTACAGATAAAAAAACAACTCCTTCTGGAGATTTTGCCTCGAAGACCACCTTTATACAGACACTTAAAGGAACACTCCAGTCAAAGCTAATTCATTGAATAATACATGTTGCGGGGTCTGAAGGGAGGAGCAGGACTCATTCTCATCGTATTCTTAGAACCTTACTAGATCCTGGAGTCCTGCTCCTTCCTTTAGGTATTTCACAAGATATAATGCAATGAATCAGCTGTAACTAAAGGGTTCCTTTAAAGTTCAGACATGCTCCACCAGGAATTCTGGAATGGGACAAACAGATACATTTTCCATTGTGGGATAAGGAAAACTCAACCTAAATGCTACCTTGATAGGCAGCTCACTATAGATCAATGCATGAATTACAAGAAGCCTAGTGATGTGATGTCATTGCATCTCATCAGCAAAGTGTAGGACACTGGATGAGAGGCAGTCGACATAAGTCAGGAAAGAAATCAACTCCTCATGAAGATTTGCCTTTATGCTACTTGTAACTCATGTATTGATTTTAAGGGGGCTGCCATTCAAAGTTGCACAGAGTCAAAGTTTTCCTTATCCCACCCTGCAAAAACGTATTTTCACAACTAGAGAGAATAAATAATGCTACTCATACAATAACCTCACAAAGGATTACATAGAACAGATACAATGTAGCAATTTCCCTTCTGTGAGAAGTATTAGAGAACATTTGCACCCTCTTGTATCAATGTATATGCAAGTATATAGTATATGTATAAAGACTGACTGAACAGTAGACTGATCACTAAATAAGGCTGAGTTCACACCACTTCTAGCGGTGTCTATTGCTCTATTCTGTTTACCACAAGTTCCCATTGACTATGTAAGTTTCATAAAAAGTAGTGCAGCAATTTTCTCATGATAATTAATGGAATGTAGACACTAATGGTAGTGAAAACTGACCCAAAGCTGTGTTCTGCATTTTCTAGCAGTTTTACCCTCTTCAGGCTCTATTTGTAATGTCCAGTCCTCTCTATGGGCTACTTGGTGGGCTTCTGTTTAATAACCCATCCAAACCCCATGTACCCCCTCATACTGTTCCCCATGACCCTTTACCCCACCTTATTCCACAAAATTCTATATTTTATAAATGCTTTGGCAATGCTAACTTTTTGGTATTTGGTCCTGCCAATAAAGCTTTTTTGAATTTGAACTTACCCTTTTCTTCACAACGTCTATGTAATCTAACACTCAGCTAAGAGTGAAACTTTAGCTAAAGGGAAGAGAGGAAGCATCAGAGGAGCCAAGCAAGTGGGGAAAGAGATGCTTAGTTTTAATATGAAATATTGCAACATTTTTTATTTCCATTTGTAAAATTGCTTTATGCAAAGTTTGTTGGAATTTTAGAATTTTTTAGAATTTAATAAGAATTTATATAAGAATATAAAGGGAGGTATTAATAATTATTATTTTCCTATTCTCTGAGTCTACACCAATAAAATCCTGGCAAAGTATGAAAAGGAAATCAGTTAAAAAAATTGTATTTTGCAAAATTCTGTGAACCCCTTATTAACTGCTAGAACCCCTTGTTAGAGGGCAGATGTGACCCTCTCCAGAGAATGCACAGACTAGTATTGCATTGGGGGACATTTATCTTATTTTTTTCCTTGGTGCATAATTTAGACTTTTGGAAGGTCTTTTTTATGCCTTATGTATGATCGTTTCTTTTTCTCTTGTGATGCATGTTCAGTTTTTCCTATCCTGGCAGGTGTAACTTTTGGCTCTTTTTTGAGAGTTTTTGTTGCAAATGTCTCAAATCTACATGGACACAAGCCAGGGGGTTATATGCAGGAGTGGACACTACTGTAAATTTTGGATTTGAGGCCGGGTCCTCTGCATTTTTAAGCACTCTAGTCACACCCCAGGGAGATGACGACATATGAGGCGGCGTTTTTTATCAGATGCATCACAACAGCTAAGAAGAGGAGATTTGCCTAGTTACATTTTGTGATTACATGGCATTTACAAAATGTGCCTGTTACCAAAACATTAACACCCACGTTAACACAGTGTTAATACATACATGTGTTAACATATGTGTTAACATTGCATTAATGTGTGTGTTTTGTAACAGTCATGTTGACAGCAATGTAATTAGGCAAATCTGCTCTTCTCAACTGTTGTGATGTGTTGGAAAACGCTTGCGTTGATGCCATGTGTGACCGCACCCTTAGAAGTAAGTAATAAATTTGAATTCAAGTGTGAATGCAAAAATTTATGAATTAAAAAAAAACAGCCCAAACTTTCAATACCCAACAGGTTTATGTGCAAAATGTTAAACATTTAAAGCATGTGAAATAATTCCAATTGACATATTAAAACCGGATCCATGAAAAAAATCCTTCCTCTGCTCCTTCCCTGGACCAGGTGCAGATTTGCGCCTAATAAGGCGCTAAAATAAGCAAAAAAAGTGACACATAAGTGAAAAGTCACACGGAACATCTGGAAAATAATGATAAAGAAGGCAAACTACACAAGGTGCAGACCAAGGAGA
Organism: Engystomops pustulosus; assembly: GCA_019512145.1. Taxonomy (NCBI): domain Eukaryota; kingdom Metazoa; phylum Chordata; class Amphibia; order Anura; family Leptodactylidae; genus Engystomops; species Engystomops pustulosus. The sequence goes on along the minus strand of CM033647.1, from coordinate 16,574,063 downwards.
ACTGAAAAAACAACAGCAAAAGTTGCAGTGAAAAGTCGCAAAAATGGAACACTTAAACTAGCAGAAATAAAGATACATGTCCCCAATGCCTCTTAAATTCTAGTAAGTCTTTTGGTAGTTACATTAGTTTTTATAAAACACTAAAAGTAAAGTTCATCAAAGGTTTGAAAAATCTTTTCAGTTTTTAGAACATGATCATTTAAGTTTATTTTTTTTCAATAAACCTGTATGTTTATGTGAAATAAGATGTGTATAATTAGCCGCTTCCTGCCCCTGCCACAGCTTCTCTACTCATGCGCCTGAGATCTGGTGCACCTTGGGCGCACGCAGAAAACACATCTCTGACTTCAGGAACAACTGCACTAGCAATGGGAGCACCAGAGGTGAGCAGACTTATCTCTCCGTTAGTATAATGGATTATACTGAACGAGTTAGAATAGGTGTACAGGCGGTCCCCTACTTAAGAACACCCGACTTACAGACGACCTATAGTTACAAACGGACCTCTGGATGTTGGTAATTTAATGTACTTTAGGCCTAGGCTACAATAATCAGCTATAACAGTTACCACTGGTGTCTACAATGAATCTTTATTGTTAATCCTGGTTCTTATGACAGCCCAACATTTTTAAAATTCAATTGTCACAAAGACCAAAAAAATTTGGCTGGGGTTACAATGATAAAATATAGAGTTCCGACTTGCATACATATTCAACTTAAGAACAAACCTATAGAACCTATCTTGTACGTAACCCAGGGACTGCCTGTATTTACTAAAATGGCCCTCTTGGCCTCCATGTTGGGTTGTCTTCTGCTGGATTTGTGGGTTCAATATTAGGTTATAGCCTGGGCTCATTGGAAAATTCTCTGGTCCTCTGTGGGCCAGTCCAACACTGGACTTTTGGGACACTAAACCCCTTAGGAATTGGATGCTTATTGTCCCAAAAGTGACCAGTGTCGGTATAACCTACCAGAGGATTCTCCGGGGAGCCCACATTGTAAGCCAATAATGAATCCCAGAAATCCAGCAGAAGACAACCCAATGTGGAAGCTATGAGGGTCTTGATGAAGAGTGGGCCCTAAAAATAATTTGATCTGGTGGGCCTACAAACCACAGTCCAACTATACAAAGTCCATTACAGGTTCAAGATCTGTCCCATCTCTCGACACGTCTATTGCTGTAAATACAGTATTTGTATTCTCTAAAAAAAATAACAATTTGGTTACGTATTTTCTCAACTCTACATTGTGCCGTTCCTCCTAGAAATCTATAAATTATTTGATAAGTGGGTGTTACTAGTCTCCATGTCAAAGAACATGTCCCTACAACTGTGTGTATACAGAGATTGGACACCAGAAGACCTTCACTAAGTGCATCTAAAGGTATATAACAGATGACACGTCATGCATTTATCCACACTATACAGACATGAAATTGCCACCTATCATAAGATTAGGGCGTTATGGCCAGCGTTGGTGTAGAGCGTGTTCATCTGTACATGGGAAAGTTGATGGGCAAGCCTTAGTGCTCTGATCTCACATTGCACAATGTAATCCATCATAACGTAAAGCGTCTACCGAGACCTGCTATAGTCCATCTCCTGTGCAATCCAAGTCTAATCACCTTAGTCTTGTCACCGCTGCTCCCGGTGTGCCGTGCTGATTGGCATTTCCCGGTATCGACGGGATTGAACTGATATTAGAGTTAATACTACATGGAATATCCTGATCTTTCTGTACAGGAGAAGGTTATTACATGGTCTTACTGCATAAACGGCCAACAATGACACCTAAATCCTTGCTTAGTATATTTATATTAAAAACCCCAGTATCAGCCAATAGACATATATAGAATTTCGTTATATATATAATTTTTGGTGTTTTTCTTTTACATTACTTTGTGTTGTGTGTTATGGTAGGCACTGTATATTGGATCGGTAGCTCCACTGATGCAAGAACTCATGGGATTGAATACAATTACTGAAAAAAAAAAAACTAGGGAGATCTCAGCAGTATATCCAGGATAATAGTAGTAATGATGATAACATAGCACATACACATATACAGGCGAGTTGTTGCTGCAAACCTTCTGTAGAATGTAATATAGGGAATTCTAAATCCGGAATGTGTCTCCTATACATACATGACATCACACGTACACGACGTATAGGACATATACGTATTATACATCTGACAGCAACCCCACCAACAAAAAAATAATAATAAATAGCAGGTCACAATAGAAGCTGAAATCCTTGGATATGTCAATAAACCAATACTGATCACACAGTGTTTTACATCTTCCAATTACAGGGGCCGACGTCCCCCCCCCACACCGTTACCCAGGCCCAGGGTAACCCCTCCCCTCCCGAGCTTATCGAGCAGGGTTGATAGGTGATGCTAGAAGCTATGTCTGCCAAGATACAGGGCAATGCCACTGATGGGTTAACTCTTCATGCACCAGGTGAATCCGCGGCGATACATTGTTCCTGCAAAGAGCCGGGGGCCACTTTGACAGCAAAAGGGTTGGACAGCTGGCTTCTAAAGTAATGGTAGTACAAGTAGATTGCCTGAAGAATAATTGAATTTCGGGGCTCTTCTGAAAGCAAACACAGGCTGCGCTGCCTCCTTTCTGTGCTGTACAGGGTGGCAAACTCACTGATTCAATTATTTCCTAGTAATTCAATGTATACTGTGTGCAGCATTTTACTATTGTGCGCTTTAAAGGGCTAGACACAATTTAATAGAGTCATGCCAACCTGCAAAGGATTCCAGATGTCTGAGTGCTGTACCAAAGTCACCTACCTGGGACTGATGCTATACCTTATGCATCCTATGGCTACTTTATATACCCTATCATCTTATATGAGGCGACCAATATAACACTTTACAAGAACTGCCACCTTCTCTGGTGCAATATACACATCTATTATAGACAAAACCTCTATAGATACTGTCCCCATACCTGTGCTCATTACAATACTGCATAGACTTTATCCACGGAAGCGAAATTTATTCCCTCTGTTTTATGTCTAGGAGCTACCCGTCCAATATTGTAATAGCAGAGTTAAAAAATATTAGCTTTATAAAAAGTATAATCACCTAACGCATTGATATTTGTGTGCGTCTTTGTGGCCGCTCGTAAAAATAGAGTCATATATTGATCTTAACGTAAATGATGTATAGAAGGCTCAGCTCTCTCTGTACTGTATCCCGCTCCTTCGTGCTTTTTACGGATTCGCTGAATTAACCCCATATGCCGACCTGTGTGACCGGGTCAAGGTCATATTTTACATGATGTGGGTCTTTTATATGGATAATGGATGGGTCAAGTACTTTGTACAGTGTACTGAAACATTGTAACTAGCGGTGACACATGTGCAACACATGGGTAACTTATGAAGAAACGTCACACTGCATACATCAGATCTTACTAATGTGACAGGTAAAAGTCTATGTATCACCCCTAATCTTAATATTGTGGCAGGAATTGTGCTAATATTCCCTTTCATGAAGAAGAAGAACATATATATCGCCAGTGGATTGAAATACATTATAAAAACAATCAATACGTATAGGACTTGCATTCAATATTAATGGCAGCAGCGTTTTACCTCTAATTCCCAACTTGGGATCTAATTTTAGTGAACAAATGATAGATATATGGAGTATACAGACAAAACAAATGTGGCATCTGCATGGACGCCAATGATTATGTTCTAACTTAAGTTACTATTTATATGAGAAGAAACCACATATAATCTTAAACCTATGGAAAATATACCATATCTGTGTCTCCTATGTACAAGTAGCTATAAATCTACACAGTCTGCTTGGCCTTTTCCTTCCAGCAGCCACTATAGTCACTTTGTGATCCTATCTGTGTAGGCCATGGAAAGGGTTAACGTAATCAGGATTATGATCGCTTCTGTAATCAGCGTTAGCGAAAAAAGAGTATTGCTATTTTCCTTTGAAAAGATGCTGCAGTGATGTGTGAAGGAGGCTTTGCCTGCTGAAGGAATGCCTTTAAACCGATAGCATATGCTAAAAAAAAAAAAAAAAACGGGAAAAATATTCTACATTAAAAAAAATACAAGCTTCCGTGAAAAAAAAAAAAACTCTAGCCCCCGCCCCCCCACACACAAACAAAAAATCTGCGTTTCCTAACATATACATTTTTCACCTACTGGCTGTAAAAAAAAGTTCATTTTGAAATGCTCTAAAGAGGAAAAATGGGATAAAAAATATTACGGAAAAAGTTATGAGATAGAGAATCCACTTTGTTAAATATTACTCAAAATATTGGCTATTAGGTGGGTTAAAACAAAAAAAATAAATAAGTAGCCACTCATAGCAAATATGAGGCTTAAGCCAAAAATCACTTCTCTTTTTGATATCAGACCTTTAGGCACCTGGATTTCCAGCGTTACGTGCCATCCTGATACATTTTTGTGTGATTTTTACATTTTTTTTTCCCCATTTAGTGAGATATATTACAATGTTCGATTGCAAGCTCTGCGTTGAAATCAATGTCTCATTGTCTTTCCTGGCTGACCTCTGCTCCCCCCTCCTTCCCTCGTCCCAATCCTGTGACTGATCCCTAGCACTTTGGGGAGTGACAGGCCATTTCCATATGTTCTGATAAACAAGGTGCGGGTAGAGAGAGGAATATGATTAACCCCTGCTGATTTCCAATTCTCATCCACCTCTGAAGGACACGGCTTGCAAAGTATTAGAGCTTCAATCACATCCACAGATTGGGATGGAGAGATATTCGCAATGCCTTAGAAATTGCTCATAATAGGCCAACAACTAGGAATCAGATAGAAAGCTCTAATAGAAATGTACAGCCGGAGCTTACCGGGGGAAAACCTCAATTGAAATGTGAGTGTGTGTTTGCAAATATATAGATATATATTGTATGTATACATAAATATATATATGTATATATATATATATATATATATATGCATACATATGTGTTTGTAAAAATATCTACACACACCAATATATATACACAAATTTCTTGTGTCCCCCCTCATCCTCATAGACTGTAAGCTCTTGTGTCACCCACTCATCATCATAGACTGTAAGCTCTTGTGTCACCCCTCATCCTCATAGACTGTAAGCTCTTGTGTCACCCCCTCATCCTCATAGACTGTAAGCTCTTGTGTCACCCACTCATCATCATAGACTGTAAGCTCTTGTGTCACCCCCTCCTCCTCATAGACTGTAAGCTCTTGTGTCACCCCTCATCCTCATAGACTGTAAGCCAGTGATGGCAAACCTTTTAGAGGCCGAGTGCCCAAACTACAACCAAGTCCCAGTTATTTATCGCAAAGTGCCAACACAGAAATATAATTTGTGGTTTATACTCCCTTCTCTGTCACAGTTTTCATTGATACCAGCCCCTGAGGCACCAATAAAGCAGGAAATAGTCCCAGGTAGAGCTGTCACTTTAAAATACTTCTGTGCACAGCAAGTCCTGGGCTGCAGGAAGATACCTGGAGTCCTCTCTGGTGATGGCCTGAGTGCCCACAGAAAGTGCTCTGAGTGCCACCTCTGGCACCAGTGCCATAGGTTAGCCATCACTGCTGTAAGCTCTTGTGTCACCCCCTCATCCTCATAGACTGTAAGCTCTTGTGTCACCCCTCATCCTCATAGACAGTAAGCTCTTGTGTCACCCCCTCATCCTCATAGACTGTAAGCTCTTGTGTCACCCCTCATCCTCATAGACTGTAAGCTCTTGTGTCACCCCCTCATCCTCATAGACTGTAAGCTCTTTTTTCTTGCCTCCAGAATTCCTTTATAAATAATATTAGATACATTTCTTTAGATTATCTTTATGTATTAGGTTATGTCTCTGCTGCCCTCTGCTGGTGAACAAGTGGAACAAGTCTGTACTAAAAAGTTGTGTGAGGGAGGAGTCAATTACTTACTTTTTACTTAGAGTAGCGCTGCTGTATCCAAGCTACTATTTTAGAGGTAACTACTCTACATAGAGCAGAAATACTGTATCTCAGCTGCCATTATAGAAGTATCCACCCTGCATAGGGCTGAGCTGCTGTATCTAATTCCTAATTATCACATGCATATACTTGATGCACTATGTATTATGAACTTGTTTTTATTGATATATATCTATTTATATGTATATATATGTTTTTTAACACAAATATGTTAATGGGATGGGCGGCACTTATGAGGTCATGTGACCTATCACCATTGTATATATGTCCATCCTGCACACTTGTTTAATGGCTTGAGGAAGGCTACATGTAGCCGAAACGTCGCTGCTATTGTTATTGAATATGGAATAAACCACAAGAATTTTTTTCACTCAATTCGGTGTGCTGCGCAACTTCCTGTTTTATATATATATATATATATTTATTTATATACACACAGTATATATATCAATATATATAACAATATAAATATATACACTTACTTCTAAATGTGGTACATATATGCTATATAGATATAGTATATATCATATAAATTCCATATTGCAAAGTCCATGCACCATTAATACAATCAGTCCAATCAATTCCCATATATTTCCCAGTCTTCCCTTTTCTTACTCAGCTCATAGTATAAGTATCACATTCTAAGTCCCCCCTTTCATCCAGTACATTCAATGGGTAACATCTGCTTCATAAAGTTGTTAGAGTCACTGTGCTGACACATATGTCTTATATAGTTTTTATATCCCTACACAAAACTAATCCATACACAGGAACATACAATGTACAGTACACATAATATTTATAAAAAACATAAAGCAAGTGAAATATATAATGCATCAAAGCATTTTGTTACAAAAAAATACATAAATATTGGAAATCTAGTATCAATCCACGCCATTTCATACATGGACATTTGGAGACACACTCGTCACAAGTTCTCTAGACTTTTCCACACATATGTTCTACTGACTATAGACTATGCTTAATATGTTCTGCTTTCTATAGACTATGTCTATGTTTTACTTTCTATAGGCTATGCTTAATATGTTCTGCTTTCTATAGACTATGTCTATGTTTTACTTTCTATAGACTATGCCCCATATGTTATACCTTCTATAGACTATGCTTCATATATTGTAACTTCTATAGACTACCCCTCATATGGTATAACTTCTATATACCATGCTTCATAAGTTCTACTTTCCATTGACTATGCCCCATATGTTATACCTTCTATAGACTATGCTTCATATGTTTTACCTTCTATAGACTGCTTCATATTGTCTATGCTTCATATTGTAACTTCTAGACCAGTGATGGCGAACCTTTTAGTGACCGAGTGCCCAAACTACAACCAAGACCCAATTATTTATCGCAAAGTGCCAACACAGAAATGTAATTTGTGATTTATACTCGCTTCTCTGTCACATCTTTCATTCATAACAGCTTCTGAGAACACCAATAAAGCAGAAAATATAAGAAATTTGGATGCTTTGCTCCAGGATCCCATAAACAGGAAGAATTGTCAGGGCTGCAGCAGGAGCTACAATGATAATCGAGATCTGTCAACACTTTCCCACTCCTCCAGTAGTCCCAGGTAGCACTGTTACCTTAAAATAGCTCTGTGCACAGCAAGTCCTGGGCTGTCTGGGACTGCTGGAAGATACCTGGAGTCCTCTCTGGTGATGGCCAGGGTGCCCACAGAAAGGGCTCTGAGTGCCACCTCTGGCACCAGTGCCATAGGTTCGCCACCACTGTTCTAGACTATGCTTCATATTGTAACTTCTATAGACTATGCTTCATATGTTCTACTGTCTATAGACTATGCCCTGAATGCTATTCCCTATATGTTCTACTGTCTATAGACTATGCCCTGAATGCTATTCCCTCTATATACTATGTTTCATATGTTCTACTGTCTATAGACTATGCCCTGAATGCTATTCCCTCTATATCTGCATCAGTCTAGCACGTAGAATCTATTAATCATCGTCTATATCGAATTACAATACTTATGAATGTCTATAGAAGGTAAACATATGAAGCATGTCCTAATAGAAGGTATAACAATAATGGGGCATAGTCAATGGAAAGTAGAACTTATGAGCATGGTATATAGAAGTTATAACCATATGAGGGGTAGTCTATGAATTACAATAGTGAAAGCATAGCTATACAGAAGGTCTAACATATGGGGGCATAGTCTATAGAAAGTAAAACATGACATGTCTCTGAAAGCGACAATGAGCATAGACTATATATAATAAAACATAGACATAGTCATATAAAAGCAAGAAACATATTAAGCATAGACTATAGACAGTAGAACATATGTGAAAGTCAGAGAACTTGGACGATGTGTCTCACAAATGTCCATGTATGAACACTGGTGTGGATTTGCATACTAGATTCCAATATTTTATGTAGTTTTTTGTAACAAAATGCTTTGATGGCATTATATATTTCACTTGCTTTTATGTTTTTTTATAAATATTATGTTGTACTGTTACATTGTTGTTCTGTGTATGATTAGTTGTGTGTAGGGATATAAAAATATATAAGACATATGTGTCAGCCCATGACTCTAAACAACTTTATGAAGCAGATGTTACCCATGTGTACTGGAATGAAGGGGGACAAATGGTGATACTTATATCTAGATCTGAGTAATAAAAGGGAAGACTGGAAATATCTGGGAATTTCTCCTTTCTGGACTGATTGTTTAAGGTGGGCATGGACTTGCAATATTGGAATTTAATTACTATGGTGTATACTATATCTATATAGATATCTGTACCTTTCCACATTAGAAGTAAGTATACTATTTATATTGTTTATTATATATATATTATTGTTATATATATAATATAAATATATCATATATATATACTTATATATATAACATCTATATATATATATATATATCCTTTTTGTTGGTCGTCTTGTGCTGAATATAAATATATATATATCCTGATTAATTCACTATTCTTTATTTTTTGATGTCTATGTAGAATTTCATACTTATCTTTTGTATCTTATTCCTTATTCACGTATATATATACATATAAATACTTTTGGTGTATATAACGTGGTGTGTGTATATACTTTTTACAAACACATAATGTATTGCAATCACTATTATATACTATACACTACATATATCTTTATGTATACTTACAAACCTATACTATATATTTGCAAACCACTACACACTACACCACATCATTGAGCGGTTTTCCCCCCGGTAGCCTCCTGGCTGTAACATTCTTAATTAGAGCTTCTATCTGATTCTAGTTGTTGGCCTATTATGAGCATTTCTCAGCGCATGCGAATATCCCCATCCAATCTGTGTGGATGTGATTGAGCTCTAATACTTGGCAAGCCGTTTCCTTCCAGAGGTGGAATGAGAATTGGAAATTCAGCAGGGTTAATCATATCCTCGCTCATTCCCGCATCTTGTTTTTTATCAGAACATATTGGAAATGCGTCCTGTCCCTTTCCCCAAATGCTAGGTGATCCAGTCACAGGATGGGACATGGAAGGAGGTGGGAGCAAGTGTCAGCCAGGCAAAAGTACACTGAGCACACTGATTTTCATCTCAACTCACAAACGCAGAGCTTTGCAATCGAACATTGTCTATTATTATCTCACTAAACTGGGAAACAATTTACAAATCCACAAAAATGTATCAATTGGCCTCTACGCTCGTGAAATTTCCAGGTGCCCTAAAGGTCTGATATTCAAAAAGAGAAGTGATCAGTTGCTATTGAGTTGGCTACTTCTTTTTTTTTTTTGTTTTCTAAAAAAAACATAAAAATAAACCTCCACCCTAATAGCCATATTCCATTGAGTAATATTTAACAAAGTGTCTTGATTCTCTAACTCTCATAACTTTTTCGTATATTTTTTACATCCCATTCTTCCTCTTTAGAGCTTCCAAACTGAAACTTTCTAACAGCCAGTAGGTGAAAAATGTATAATGTTTGGAACGCAATTTTTTGTTTTTGTGTGGTGGGCTGGGGCTAGAGTTTTTTTTTTCACACGAAGCTTGTATTTTTTTAAGTGTATAATTTTTTCCCGTTTTTTTTTTTTTTTTTAGCATATGCTATCCGGTTTAATTAAAGGCATTTTCCTTCAGCAGGCACTATGCCCTGAATGCTATTCCCTCTATATACTATGTTTCATATGTTCCACTTTCCATTGACTATGCCCCATATGTTATACCTTCTATAGACCATGTTTCATATTTTATAACTTCTATAGACTATCCCTCATATGGTTTAACTTCTATATACTATGCCTAATATTTTATAACTTCTATAGACTATGCCTAATATTTTATAACTTCTATAGACTATGATATATATATGTTATAGTGTCTGTAGACCATGCCCTATATATTATACCTTCTATAGACTATGTTTCCTATGTTGTAATTTCTATAGTCTATGCCACATATTTTATAACTTCTATAGACTATGCTATATGTGTTATACCATCTGTAGACCATGTCCTATATATTATACATTCTATAAACTATGCTCCATATGTTAAATCTTCTATAGACTACAACTAACATGTTATTCCTTCTATAGACTTTGCATCATATGCTATAACTTCTATAGACTAATCTATACATGTTATTCTTTGTATATAATATGCCTCAAATGCTACAACTTCTATAGACTATGCTCCATATATCATAATAGGACATGTCCACAGTGTCTGTCCTCTAATGGTCCAGGAAGACCAGAATGTGACACTCACAGGCAGTGACAGCCACCTACAGTCATGGCTAAGGCTTACAGACAGGTGCAGAAACTTTAATATAGATGCAACACTATCCATTCAGCTCTATCCAATAGACGACTGGGAATTTTAGTGATTTTACTAAGTTTACATTAGAAGTAAAGGTGAAAATTGCCCTAAATATGAGAACCCAGGGCAGGACATGGAGAAATGTAGACATATACAGCTATTTCTATAGGATATCCTACAGATATTATATCACATATTGGATTATTACATAAAGTTCTGCTCCAAACACTAATAAATATACAGTAAATCTATTCTACACCTAAAGCAAAACTACTTTTAAACTCTCTGCACCCCCTATACCGATCCCTGGATCATAAAGGGCATCATATATAATGAAGTTGTCATGCCATCTCCAGGGCTGGTACCCTTAGCCATTTACTTAGTAAAAGATAAATCTTATCACCCCCCCCCCCCATGACTTTGCTTATGATGCATTAGAGGACAATGCACCCCCCAAAAAAAGACAACTCACCATAGCCAAGTGCCTGACATCCCCCCAAGATTGAGCTTCAGCAGACCTGTCAGTAGGAGGTTTCCTTAAGAAATGGCACTGAGCAATGTATATACCAGGCGATGATGCCAGGGATGCAGGATGGGGGGTGTAGTGACTGAGGTACCACATTACAACTAGGCAGAGCCCCCCCAAACCCCATCCCCTTAAGAAGAGCAACTCATCAGCGAGACAGAGCAGGGACAATACAAGGCGGCACATGCACCCCCAGACTCACCGCTGCTGGTAGGAGCTGACCCCGGGCACATTGTGCGGGTGGCTCCCGTTGGCTCCCCCGCTCCTGGCCGCCCCGGGCTCGGGAGGAGCCGCTCCAGCTCCCGGAGCCGCCGTCACCTGCACACTGAAGTCCGGGAAGATCCTGATCATCGCGGCGAGCAGTGAGTGAGTGAGCCCGGGCAGATCACATCCCCTGCCCGGGGAGCCCCGCACACCATCCGGCACTGAGACCCCGGGGAAAGACGGGAGGGGGCGGACAGACAGAGGCTGAGACACAGAGAGGAGGAGAGGAGGGAGCTGCTGCTACTGAACTCACTACACTACACCACACCGTCCTCCTAGTGATCAGCAGCCGCTACTACTCAGCCTGCAACTAGTGACAGCGGCCGGGGGACGCTCCACCAGGACACACATACTGCCCCACACTACACTGCTACTATACAGACATACTGCCCCACACTACACTCCACCAGGACACACATACTGCCCCACACGACACTCCACCAGGACACACATACTGCCCCACACTGCACTACTACTATACATACCATACTTGCCTCACACACTGCACTCCCACCAGCAGACTACATACATACTGCCTCACACTGCACTACGACTATACAGACATACTGCCTCACACTACATCACCACATACATAGCCTCACACTGCACTCCACAGGACCACACATACATGCCTCACATCTTGCACTCCACGACACACATACTGCCCCACACTGCACTAACTACTAACATACATACACCTCACCACTGCACTTCACAACACATACTGCCCTCACACGAATGCCAACAGACACACATACACTACTGCCTACCACTGCACTCCACAGACACACATACTGGCTCACACTGCACTCCACCAGAATACACTACTGCCTCACACTGACTCCACCGAACACTACATAACTGCCTCACACTACACTCACTATGCCATACTGCCACATGCACTATACTCATAATACATACTGCCTCACACTGCACTCCACCAGGACACACATACTGCCTCACACTGCACTCCACCAGGACACACATACTGCCCCACACTGCACTACTACTATACATAACATACTGCCCACACTGCACTCCACCAGGACACACATACTGCCTCACACTGCACTACTACTATACATACATACTGCCTCACACTACACTCCACATACATACTGCCTCACACTGCAATACTACTATACATACATACTGCCTCACACTGCACTCCACCAGTAGAGACATACTGCCTAACACTGCACTCCACCAGTACACACATACTGCCTCAGACTGCACTGCTACTATACAAATATACTGCCTCACACTGCACTGCTACTATACAGACATACTGCCTCACACGGCACTTCTACTATACAAACATACTACCTCACACTACACTGCTACTATACATACATACTGCCTCACACTGCACTACTACTATACAGACATACTGCCTCACAGTGCACTGCTACTATACAGACATACTGTCTCACACTGCATTCCACCGGAAACACATACTGCCTCACACTGCACTCCACCAGTACACACATATTGCCTCACACTGCACTACTACTATACAGACATACTGCCTCACACTGCACTGCTACTATACAGACATACTGCCTCACACTAAACTCCACATACATACTGCCTCACACTGCACTCCACCAGGACACACATACTGCCCCACGCTGCACTACTACTATACAGACATACTGCCTCACACTACACTACTACTATGCAGACCTACTGCCCCACACTGCACTCCACCAGGACTCACATACTGCCTCACACTGCACTCCACCAGGACACACATACTGCGGGCTCAAGCAGGCTTCACTCCACATGACCCACATACTGCCCACAAGACCCCGGAAGGCCACACTGCACTACTATTAACATACATACTGTCCCGACACATGTGCACTCCACCAGGACACACATACTGTCCACACTGCACTACTACATACATACATACTGCCTCACACTACACTACCACATACATTACTGCCTCACACTGCACTACTACTAACATACTACTCGCCTCACACTGCAACTCTACAGTAAGAGACATAACTGCCTCACATTCATGCTCCACCAGTACACACATACTGCCTCACACTGCACTGCTATTATACAAATATACTGCCTCACACTGACACTGCTACTATACCGACATATTGCCTCACACTGGCACTGCTACTATACAAAACATACTGCCTCACACTGCACTGCAAATATACATACATACTACCTCACACTACATACACGCACTATCAACTACATACTGCCTCACACTGCACTACTACTATACAGTACATACTGACTGCCTCACACTGCACTGCTACTATACAGACATACTGCCTCACACTACACTTCACATACAACACTGCCTCACACTCACTCTACACCAATACCATCCTACTGCCCCACAGCTGCAACTACTACTAACAGACATACTGCCTCACACTACACTACTACATGCAGACCTACTGCCCACACTGCACTCCACCAGGACTCACATACTGCCTCACACTGCACTCCACCAGGACACACATACTGCCTCACACTGCACTCCACCAGGACACACATACTGCCCCACACTGCACTATACTAGTATCATACATACATGCCTACAACTGCACCCCACCATGACACACATCTGCCTCACACTGCACTACTACTATAGCTACATACACTGCCTCACACTACACTCCACATACATACTGCCTCACACTGCACTGCTACTATACATACATACTGCCTCACACTGCACTCTACCAGTAGAGACATACTGCCTCACACTGCACTCCACCAGTACACACATACTGCCTCACACTGCACTGCTATTATACAAATATACTGCCTCACACCGCTACTAAGCTACTATCAGACTATTGCCTCACACTGCACTGCTACTAATGACAAACATACGCCCTCACACGCCTCTACTACTACTACCATACATCTGCCGCAGCTACACACTGCACTACTACTATACACGCACACTACACTGCCGCTCACACTGCACTGCTACGATAAAACATATACTGCTCACCCTGCACTGCACACTAACCATACATACATACTGCCTCACAGCACGGTACTATACGACATATGTCACCCTGCCTCCACAAACACATACGCCTCACACTGCACTCCACCAGAAACACTATGCCTCACACTGCACTACTACTATACAGACATACTGCCCTCACACTGCCACTCTCACATACAGACTACTGCCTCACACTACCTACATAAGACATACTCCTCACACTGCTACTATACGAGACATATACTGCCTCACACTGCACTCCACCAGTACACCATACTGCCTCACACTGCCTGCTACTATACAACATACTGCCTCACACTGCACTGCACTATACAACATACGCCACATGCACTCCAATCATACATACTGCCTCACACCTCACTGCTACTATACAGACATACTCTGCCCTACATTGCAACTGCTACTATACGACATACATGCTCACACTGCACTGTACTATACAAACACATACGCCTCACACTGCAATACGACTATACAACATACTGCCTCACTGCACTTCAACTACGACATACTGTCTCACACTGCACTGCTACTATACAAACATACTGCCTCACACACTGCACTCCACCAATACATACATACTGCCTCACACTGCACTGCTACTATACAGACATACTGCCTCACACTGCACTGCAACTATACATACATACTGCCTCACACTGCACTCCACCAGTACATACATACGCCTCACACTGCACTGCTATTATACAGACATACTGCCTCACATGCACTCCACCAGTACACACATACTGCCTCACACTGCACTCCACCAGTACACACATACTGCCTCACACAACTGCACTACTTCTATGTAGACATACTGCCTCACACTGCACTGTTACTATACATACATACTGCCTCACAATGCACTCCACCAGGACACACATACTGCCTCACACTGCCTCCACAGGACAATCTGCCCCACACTGCCCTACTACTATACACATACTTACTATCATGCCTCACACTGCACTCCACACCGAGTACACACATACTGCCTACACTGCACTGCACTACTATACATACATTACTGCCTCACAACTAGGCACTCCACATACATACTGCCTCACCACTGCAATACTACTATTAGCATCATACACTGCCTCACCACGCACTCCACCAGTACAGACATACTGCCTAACACTGCACTCACCGAGTAGCACACCTACTGCCTCGAACTGCACTGCTACTATACAATATACTGCCTCACCAGCTGCACTGCTACTAAGGAACAACATACTGCCTCACACGGCACTTCTACTATACAAAACATACTTACCGTCACACTACACTGCTACTATACAGACATACTGCCTCACCGCAACTACTACTAGACATACATACTGGCCCTCACAGTGCACTGCACTCTACAGACATACTGCTCCACAGAAACTGTGCAGTACAAACCGAAAACATACTGCGCGTCACATGCACTCAACCAAGTACTACCTATTGCCGGTACACTGCAACTACTACTATACAACATTGCCTCAAGGACTGACTCACTGCTACTATACAGACATACCTCGACCTGCCGTCACACTAACTCCACATACGCACTACTGGCTGCCTCAACAATAGCACTCCACCAGGACACACATACTGCCCCACGCTGCACTACTACGATACAGACTACTGCCTCACACGACAACACTACTATGCAGACCTACTGCGCCCCACACTGCACTCCACAGGACTCTCCTCATGCCTCACACTGCACTCCACCAGGACACACATACTGCCTCACACTGCACTCCCCAGGACAACTATACTGCCACACTGCAATACTATTATACATACATCCTGCCTCACACTGCACTCCACCAGACCACATACTGTCTCACACTGCACTACTACTATACATACTGACACTACACTCCACTACACACTGCCCACACGCCTACTACTATCAAATACTGCCACACTGCACGCACCACAGAGACATACTGCCTCAGGCACTGCACTCCACCATTACCACATACTGCACGCGGTCACCTGCAGCTCATTATAGGCAACATACATACTGGCCTCACAGCTGCACTGCTACTATACGACTTTGCTCACAAAGCTGCCACTCTGCTACTATACAAAATACTGCCTCACAATTGCACTGCTAAATAAACATACTACTACCTCACACATCACTACATGCTACTATACATACATACTGCCTCACACAACCGCAACACTACTATACGACATACTGCCTCACATCTTCACTGCTACTTACAGACATTATGCCTCACACTACACTTCAACATACAATATGCCTGCACACCTCCTCCACCAGGACACACATACTGCCCCCACACTGCACTACTACTATACAGACATACTGCCTCACAGCTACACTACTACTATGCAGACCTACTGCCCCACATGCACCACCAGCACTCATACGCCTCAACTGCACTCCACCAGGACACACACATACTGCCTCAGACTGCACTCCACAGGACACACATACTGCCCCACTGCACTACTATATACATACATACATCACTACTGCCCCACACTGCACTCCACCAGGACACACATACTGCCCCACACTGCACTACTACTAGTACATACATTATGCCTCACACTTACACTCCCACCATACTGCCTCACACTGCACTACCTATACATACATACTGCCTCACACTGCACTCTACCATAGAGAACATACTGCCTCACACTGCACTCCACCAGAACACCATACTGCCTCACACTGCACTGCTACTATACACACATATACTGCCTCACACTGCACTGCTACTATACAGTACATATGCCTCACACTGCACTCTACTATAAAACATCCTGGCCTCACACTGCACTACTGCTACACCATACTACTCCTCACACTGCACTCTACCAGTAAGAACTACGCCTCAACACTCGCACCACAGTACAGCACATACTGCCTCACACTGCACCTGCTACTATACAAAAATACTGCCGCACACTGCACTCTACTAATACAGACTAGTTGCCTCACACTGCACTGCTACTATACAAACCTACTGCCTCACAGAGCACTGCAACTATATACATATCGCCTCACACTGCACTACTACTATACACATACTGCCTCACACTGCAGCTGTCTACTATCCAAACATACTGCCTCACACTGCACTCCACCAACACACATACTGCTCACAGTGCCTGGTAATATACGGACATTGGTTCTCATCACGCACTGCACTCCACCGGGAACAACTGCCTCACACTGCACTCCACCAGTACACACATATGCCCTCACACTGCACTACTACTATCAGACAAGCATACGCCTCACACTGCACTCCACCAGTACACACTCTGCCTCCACATGCACTGCTACTAACAGACTACTGCCTCACACTGCCTGCAACTAGACCAAATACTCACTGCTCACACTGCACTACAATACATCCATACTCCTCACACTGCACACTGCTACTAAATACAGACTACTACTGCCTCACTTGACGACTGCATATACATACACTGCCTCACATGCACTGCTACTATACACACATACTGCCTCACACTGCAATACGACTATACAGACATACTGCCTCACAATGCACTGCTACAATACAGACATACTGTCTCACACTGCACTGCTACTATACAAACATACTGCCTCACACTGCACTCCACCAATACATACATACTGCCTCACACTGCACTGCTACTATACGACATACTGCCACACACTGCACTGCAACTATACATACATACTGCCTCACACTGCACTCCACAATACATACCTACTGCCTCACACTGCACTGCTACTATAACAGACATATGCTCACATTGCACTCCACCAGTACACAATACGCCTCACACTGCACTCCACCAGTACACCCATCGCCCACACTGCACTACGCTACTTCTATGTAGACATACTGCCTCACACTGCACTGTTACTATACATACATACTGCCTCACAATGCACGTTTACTATACAGACATACTGCCTCACACTGCCCTGTTACTATACATACATACTGCCTCACACTGCACTGCAACTATACAGATATACTGCCTCATACTGCACTGCTACTATACAGACATACTGCCTCACACTGCACTGCTACTATACAAACATACTGCCTCACAATGCACTGCTACTATACAGACATACTGGGGCACAATTACTTACCCGGTCCAGTCGCGATCCAGCAGCGCGTTCTCTGCTCTGGATTCGGGTCCGGCTGGGATTTATGAAGTAGTTCTTCCGCTGTCACCAGGTGGAGCAGCTGCGCTGAAAGTCATTCATCGCGCCGGAATGCACACCTCGGACCAGTGGAAGTACGCGCCTCCCCAAGCGACACTGTTTTCGGTTTTAAATGCGGCGGTTTTTGCCGAATACGTCGGGTTTGTCGTTCGGCCACGCCCCCGCTATTTCCGCCGCGCGCACCGGCGCGAGATGCGCCAGCAATCGCAATCGGGCGTGCGCCACATCCCGGGCATTCAGGTACAATCGGCGCAAATCGGAAATATGGGCTAAACACGTCGGGAAAACGCGAATGCGGGCCCTTAGAAATGACCCCCCTGTCTCACACTGCACTGCCTACGTTACAGACATACTGCCATCACACGCTGCACTGCAACTATACATACATGCCGACTGCCTCACCTGCACTGCAACTAACATACATACTGCCTCACACTGACGCAGACTTACTATACATACATACGCCCTCACACTGCACGCTCCTGTAACAGAAAGATGACATGATCTACCTGCCTCACACTGCCCTCCAGCCCCCCCAATACATACATACTGCCTCACACTGACACTGAAACTATACAGAATACTGCCACTCACCGCACTGCACTATAACAACTACTACCTCACACTGCACTCCACCAATAATACATACTCCTCACACCTGACTTACTACTAGTACCAATACTGCCTCACACTGCACTGCTACTATACATACATACCCTGCACATGCACGTCTATAATACATACTGCCCACACTGCACTCCATACCATACAGCTACTACTGCCTCACACTGCACTCCACCAATACATACATACTGCCTCAATACAGCTACTATACAGACTAGTCATACATACTGCCTCACACTGCACTGCAACTATACAGACATACTGCCTCACACTGCACTGCAACTATACATACATACTGCCTCACACTGCACTCCACCAATACATACATACTGCCTCACACTGCACTTCTACTATACATACATACTGCCTCACACTGCACTGCTACTATACAGAGATAGTGCCTAACACTGCACTCCACCAGTACAGACATACTGGGGCAGATTTACTTACCCGGCCCATTCGCGTTCCAGCGGCGCGTTCTCTGCGCTGGATTCTTTTTAAATAGTGCGGTTTTTCCCAATCCGTCGGGTTTTCTGACAGCAAAGCCCCCCCATTTCTTTAGTATGCATGCCGGTGCCGATGCGCAACAATCCGATCGCGTGCCCCCAAATCCCGGGGCAATTCGTCGCAAACCCGTAATTTTCGGGAAACTGGACGAAAAATAGCGGTTTGGGCTCTTAGTAAATGACCCCCATTGCCTCACACTGCACTGCTACTCTACATACATACTGCCTCACACTGCACTGCAACTATACATACATACTGTCTCACACTGCATTGGAATTATACAGAAATACTGCCTCACACTGCACTGCAACAATACATACATACCGCCTCACACTGCAATGCAATTATACAGACGTACTGCCTCACACTGCACTGTAACTATACATACATACTACCTCATACTGCACTCCACCAGTACAAACATACTGCCTCACACTGCACTCCACCAGTACAGACATACTGCCTCACACTGCACTGCTACTATACAGATATGCTACCTCACACTGCACTCCACAATACAGACATACTGCCTCACACTACACTGCTACTATACATACATGCTGCCTCACAGTGCATTGCAACTATACAGACATACTGCCTCACACTGCACTGCAATTTTTCAGACATACTGCTTCACACTGCATTGCTACTATGCATACCTACTGCCTCACACTGCACTGCTACTATACATACATACTGCCTCACACTGCACTGCAAGTATACAGACATACTGCCTTACACTGCACTGCAACTATACAGACATACTGGGGGTCATTTACTAAGGGCCCGTTTCTCGTTTTCCCGACGTGTTACCCAAATAATTCCGATTTTCGCAGATTTTCCCTGTATTGCCCCGGGATTTTGGCAGACGCGATCGGATTGTGTCGCATCGGTGCCGGCATGCACGCGACGGAAACCGGGGGGCGTGGTCGTGCAAAAACCCGACGGATTTGGAAAAACCGGCGCATTTAAAACAATAAAAGTGTCGCTTGGGACGCGCTTACCTTCACTTGGTAAGCCACCTGGTGGACGTCGGAGGAACTACCTTAGTGAATCCCGGCCGGACCCGAATCCACCGCAGAGAACGCGCCACTGGTTCGCGAACGGACCGGGTAAGTAAATCTGCCCCACTGCCTCACACTGCACTTCTACACTACATACATACTGCCTCACACTGCACTGCAACTATACAGACAAACTGCCTCATACTGCACTCCACCAATACATACATACTGCCTCACACTGCACTGCAACTGTACAGACATACTGCCTCACATTGCACTGCTACTAAACATAGATACTGCCTCACACTGCACTGCTACTATACAGACATACTGGGGCACATTTACTTACCCGGTCCAGTCGCGATCCAGCGGCGCGTTCTCTGCTCTGGATTCGGGTCCGGACAGGATTTATGAATGTAGTTCTTCCGCCGTCCACCAGGTGGCGCTGCTGCGCTGAAAGTCATCTCATCGCGCCGGAATGCACCACCTCGGACCAGGTGAAGGTAAGCGCTCCCCACGCGACACTTTTTCGGTTTTTAAATGCGGCGGTTTTTCCGAATACGTCGGGTTTTCGTTCGGCCACGCCCCCCGATTTCCGCCGCGCGCATGCCGGCGCCGATGCGCCACAATCCGATCGCGTGCGCCACAATCCCGGGGCAATTCAGGTACAATCGGCGCAAATCGGAAATATTCGGGTAACACGTCGGGAAAACGCGAATCGGGCCCTTAGTAAATGACCCCCACTGCCTCACACTGCATTCCACCAGTACACACATACTGCCTCACACTGCACTGCTACTATACATACATACTGCCTCACACTGCATTCCATCAGTACACACATACTGCCTCACACTGCACTTCTACTCTACATACATACTGCCTCACACTGCACTACAACTATACAGACAAACTGCCTCATACTGCACTCCACCAATACATACATACTGCCTCACACTGCACTGCAACTGTACAGACATACTGCCTCACATTGCACTGCTACTAAACATAGATACTACCTCACACTGCACTGCTACTATACAGCCATACTTCCTCAAACTGCACTGCAACTATACATACATACTGCCTCACACTGCACTGCTACTATACATTCATACTGCCTCACACTGCACTACAGCAATACAAACATGTTACCTCACACTGCACTCCACCAATACACACATACTACCTCAAACTGCACTGCAACTATACATACATACTGCCTCACACTTACCTCCACCAATACACACATACTGCCTAGCACTGCACTGCAACTTTACATACATACTGTCACACACTGCACTGTGACTATTCATAAATACTGCTTCATGCTTCCCTACAACTATACATAAATACTGTCTCACACTGCACTGCAACTATACATACATACTGCCTTACACTGCACTCCACCAATACACACATACTGCCTGGCTCTTCACTCCACCAGTACAGACATACTGCTTCACACTGCACTTCACCTATACAGGCATACTACCTAACACTGCACTCCATTAATACAGACATACTGCCTCACACTGCACTCCTTCTCAACAAACATACTGCCCCACACTGCACTACAAATATACATGCATACTGCCTCACACTGTAATAAAACCAATACAAACATACTGCCTCCTACTTCACTCAACCAATACAAACATACTGCCTTACACTCCATTCCACCTATACAGACATACTGCCTCGCACAGCACTCCACCAATACACACACACTGCCTCACACTGCTACTATTGCTCACCACACCACGACCAGGCGCCATAGCCATCAACGGTTCTGCACACATTCATGTGCATGGGGCCTTACACTTACCTCTCCCACTGTGTGCTGATACTTCCTGTGCTACAGTGGTTTACATCAGGCCGAGAGGGGAAGGGGATGATGAGGGAGGAGAGGGGGGTGGCGAGACAGTGTAACAGCTTGTGAATCTCCAGCAGAGAGAGGCTCTGGGAACTGCTAAAAAATTTTAGCATAATTTTAAAATTTTAGAATAATTTTAAAATTTTAAGATCTTAGAAGGAAGGAGGCCATGGATAACAAATATAAGAATATTATCACAGTCACGGTGCCTGGATCTGTATGAGTAATGTCCCTGGTTTATCATGATGGATTTTGATGGTAGAGTTCTTTTAACTGTATGGTGTCAGATGATTTATTTTTGAAGTAGTGTAAATCCAGGTCTAGCAAAATTGCAGATTATTTTTACATGTTAGTTCTTCAGCTAAATAAATGTATGTTGACAAAAAATTATTTGAGGAAACCAGATCCTAAGAACCATAACTGTTTTTTATTTTCACATCAACAAGACAATTTAAAGAGGTTTACCAATGAAATTCTCACATTTTAATTCCCTGGCCATGTTTACACGATATAGATTGCTTTTGACCCCTTAATTTGCAATCTTACTAAATTTTATTGCTGCTTTAGCTCCTATGATGCTTGGTGTAAAATTCCAGAGTGTGTAGGGGGTAGGACTCTCTAAGCAGACACTTCATGATTCCTCTGTGCTATGAGATGTTGTGTGCTGACAATGTGCTTAGATTATCAGGGTACAGGTTTATCTACACTTTTATTTAGCTTCTGAACATTCTACTAGTATCTGACACATAGAAAAAGCAAGATAAGACAGATCAGAGCCATGAGATGGATATAAAACACAACAAGTCAGCACTGCTATGTCCCCCCTTCCTCGGATACAGAGCTTTTCTTGTTTGTAGAGTTTCTGATGTCTCTATCCTCTCCACGCTGTGACGGAGAACAGTGAAGCACATGCTGCTGAACCTGTAGTGTGCTGCCTGGCTCCCACCCCTCCCCCTTCTCATGCAATAGATTTACGGATTGGATCCAGGGGCAACCAAAACTGTCAAAACAGGACTAATAGAGACAGGTTGGAATTGTATCTGTGAAATGCTGTATTTTGTTAATCAATTTGTTATTCTGAGTTTATTAAAGAATCTTGTCTTTGTGGGAACACCCCTTTAAGAGAAATCTTTATAGGTGTTATTTTAGAGATTAGATGTTTTACTTTTTTTAAAGAAGGAATGAAAAATATATTTTACTATTATTTGTTGCATTTTTTGTTTGTGTGTTCTATGGTAAAAATAACATTACATGCTAACCGTTACACCTGTACCACCATCAAGCTCTGTCTGTAAGGTACAGCTGAGGATGTGCTGATAAGTTTTAGTTTTCTTCATGCCATTGGTGTTTTCCCTTCCCTAGAAGCCTTAATAGATTTCCAACACACCCATCTGTCCCCTGCAAACTCTGCTCTGGTTCATCAACAGTTAATGTATTTTATGATTGATAAAATGTCTCCCCACTCTCATTGCTGCCCTGCCCGATGTCAGGGAACTTATCTAATCACTTTCCGGACTGGCACTTTGGCATCTTATATTAGGTTTTCATTACTAGTTCTCTTTGCCTGTTTAGTGATTTTGTACTGCATTGCTCTCCCGGTTCTGACCCATATTTGGTCTCTCTGTTTCTATAGTACAGTCTATGGGGCATACTTATCATACGCCGGCGCTCGTGCATATGATTGCATCGCCACTGCATTTTCGCAGCGGGATACATCAAGAGGCTCCTCCTTGCAGTGCCTGGAGTAGAAAAGAACATAGCCGATGACTTTTCACACAGCGCCCCCCCCCCCTCACACCCCTTTACACCCTACTGGCGTTAAAGGGCAAAATAGTCACAAGTGCTAACAGTAAACTAGCATTTGCGATTATTGCTGACGTGGCCAGAGGCCTTGATAAATATGGCCCTTTGTCTCTGTGTTTGCACAGGGAACATCAGCCAGTTGTCACCTTTAGTGCTGCAATCTTATTCTGAAAAAAACACCATACAGTGGTCTTTAAAGGGTTAAGTGATACATCTTCAGTCTATATATTGTTCATGGAGACTACAACGTGTATTACTTTTACTGATCAAAACCTTTAAAGGACATCTATCACCAGATCAAGTATTGTAAACCAAGCACACTGACATACTAGTGTGTGCCCCCTCTGGCAGGATCTGCTCTTTTTTCAGCTTCTTATGCCCTTGTTTTTATGAAAAAGGGCTTTAAAATATGCTAATGAGTCTAAGGGGCTCCAGGCCCCATAGGAGTTCATGGAGCCTGGAGCCCCTCAGGCTAATTTGCATAAGAAGCTAAAAGAAGAGCAGATCCTTCCAGAGGGGGCGCACACCAGTATGTCAGTGTGCTTGGTTTACAATCCTTGATCTGGTGATAGATGTCCTTTAATGAAAATGCCTGAAATAATCGAAATTCCAGGACTTGAGATTATTTTCCCCTAACGCCTCCTCCACTCCAAGTGGGTGTAGGGGCCCATAAATGGGACTGTGACAGGTGGTGGAGTAGGCCAGCGCAAGGTAATCCTGCCTGATGCCTGTGCACGATCATGTGAATGTTCACCCTGTGCCCCTACATATACAGGATAGGAGTAGTATTACGGAGCTGTGCCCATATATATATATATATATATATATATATATATATATATATATATATGTGTGTGTGTGTGTGTGGCGTATAGGAGTAGTATTACTGAGTTGTTTTGTCCATATATATGCGGGATTGAAGTAGTACTATGCTATATCCGTATCCCGTATACAGGATAGGAGTACTGTGTAGTAGTGCTGTGCTTTACTGCAGTGTAGGATGGGTGTAGTAACAGAAACAGCAAGCACAGACAGACACACATAGACACACAGAAAACACACTTACCTCATACATGTGCTCTGTCTCCCCTCAGCAATGCTGCACGAACAGAACCTGTGGATGACTCCTCACAGAGGTCCTGAAAGGTCAATAGTAATATTGTCGGGAGCCAGCACTCCCGACAATACTCCCGACTATAGTATTACTATAAAAACAGAAGAGAGCTCCACCAGTCCCTGCATACAACACCTCCTAGGGACACATATAGAGCCGGAAACTCCTCAATGGGCCCCTCAAAATCCGGGGTCCTGGAGCCACTGCCCCCCGGGAGCTACGCCGCTGGAATCCCCCCATTGTATGGTGCCAGCTGGTGTAAAGCAATTCTGTCCAGAGTCCACCTCCAATAACCAATAACAATTAACAGGAGCACCAGGGGAGACACTTGGAAACGAAAAATTGAATAAACAGGGTTTTTTTTATGTCAGAGCCTTTAAAACAGCTATTAACAGTATTTCGGAACTTTCCATGTAGAAATCTCTCATGTGATAACCACTTTAACAGAAGACGTATTCTTTGTTCTGATTATAAGCTGATTAAAAGCATCTGCAACGTCCTTCTAACAATTGTACTTCTTCTAATCAAGGATTTAACATTACAACAAAAAAAAAAAGAGTTAAACGAGTTATAAAATGTAAAATGTCATTTTTATAAAATTGTGGCTCTATACTGAGCACAGTGATGGCTTATTGCTAGGATATGTCCCCATTTTATGACTGGTGGGGTCCAACATCAGGGGACCGCTCTGTGCAAAGAAGAAAAAGGGCCACAACAATGATTTAGGGTTATTCCCTGTATAGTGGCCGTAAAGATGTTCAGGGGTTGGAGTCCATTTATCATTATGGCATCTCCTAGCAAAATGCTACCACTGTATCATGTATGAAGAACCGATTTAACCTATTCTTGAATACTTTAAACCTTTAATATATCAGTCATTACTGTTAAATATTTGGATAATTATCAAGAATTGCATAATTTAGTTTCAACAAAACTTTATTGATCAATAAGCGTAAAGATGCCTTACAATAGGACAGAGGAAACATATGCCCCTCGCCGGGGGAACAAATATACAATAGTCTCATTGGATACATAGCCGGCTCTTGTATCAACTGAGCAAGAATTGCATAATTTAATAAGGGCTGTCCCAATTGGAATTTTTGTAATTTCCCAAGCAATTGGTGCCATTAGTTGTGGCACCAAATATGCTAATTTGGCTTAATGAAAAGGTAGGTGGTCTATTGTTGGAGCAAACAACCTGGCTCCACCCACTTGACAGTAGAGAGTCTTATTAGAAAATTTTGTGCCAAAACTAATGACACTTACTGCTTGGGAATGATTGAGGCTTAAGCAAAAATGAAAGCTGTAAAAACAGAGCCCACAAAAAAACACTGTAAATGTGGTCTTTTGTCAATTTCACTGCACTTGGAATTTTTTTCAAACTTTACAATATATTGCATGGACTATTAAATGGCACCAATTAAAATACAATGTGTCCCGCAGAAATCAAGCCCTAACACACCTCTGTAAACATAAAAGTTAAAAAAGCTATTGTTTTGTTTAAAAAAACAGAAATGCATAAAGGAAAAAGGACTGAGTCCTGTAAGGGTTAAAGGAAATCTACCACCAGGATGAAGGATTGTAAACCAAGCACTTAAATGCAGGTGTGTGTCCCTTCTGGTAGGATCTGCTCTTCTTTTAGTTTCTCATGCCCTTGTTTTTTTCAAAAAAAGCCTTTATGCAAATGAGCCTGAGGAGCTCTGGGCTCCATAGCTGTTAATAGAACCCAAAACCCCTCAGGCTCATTTGCATAATTTTAAAGCCCTTTTTGGTAAAAACAAGGGTATAAGGAGCAACTAGGAAGCAGATTCTGCCAGAGGGGAACACATCTGCATATGGTTTACAATTCTAAAACTGGTGCTAGACTTTAAAGTCTTATAGTTTTGTAAACTTTGATGGACTTTTTGGAGAGTTCACCCAAAAACGAAAGGGACTGATAGTGGACTATAAAAGGCAAAGTATATTCATTGGGGGAAAAAAAGGTTTCTAGAAATACATAGTTAATGTGACGGGTTTATAAATCGGAAAATAAATCCCTGCTCTTTTTTTCGCTGTGTCTTACAGGAGACTTGACTCCAGGGAGCAATCAGTCAGAGTTCAAAGGGGAGACTCCAATATGCAAAGCGCTCACCGCGGGTTCGTCATGAGAGAACGACAGAATGATCTGCCTTTGACCTTACAGAACGGAGGCACGTGCGGCGTGGAGTCTTGACATTCGCTCATTTTAAGGTGTCATTAAGGGAAGAGACACTCATCGATAGAGTACAAGATGTTGCGGTTAGTGTCGGAATACATTAATGTCAGACGGGAAACGACATGCAAACAACATTGCATTCTGGTCCTAGCATCAGCTTACCACAGACTAATGTCTACTTCTTCAAGGATTTCTACCGTACCATGCACTTATCTATACTTTTTATATGGTAGAATAATGGAACTTAGAATATTTAGAGCAAAATATACAAGTTCTGTCTTAATACAATGAAAACTCTTTTAGAGAAGGCACCAAAATGGCATTAAAGAGTCATCTGCTCCATATAAAACCATTACACATATTATATGGTAGAACGAAAAATCTGCCGCAGACAGTGAGGTCAGGATAAGGGAATGGACCCTCAAAGAAGTGGTCTTTGGAAGAGGATTTCTCTGAAATTCAGTGTATACATTTTTTGAAGAAATATCTACTAAATACAGATTGGGACATATTAAAGGGCACCTACCACCAGGATGAGGGATTGTAAACCAAGAACACTTACATACTGGTGTGTGCCCCCTCTGGCAAGATCTGTTCTTCTTTAAGCTTTTATGATTGTAAAAAGGGATTTTGACAAACCTTGATCCTGGTGGTAGATGTCCTTGTAGATGTAACTAAATGGGACCTGTCACCACATTCTTTTACAAATACAGCTAGCTAGTTCCCATAGAATTCTATTAACTGACCCTCTACTTTAAGCTAAAAATTGTTACCCTCAGGTCCCTATAAAATTAGAGTTAAAAACCTGCCTTGTATCCAGGGATATCTAGAGCAAGTTGGGGGTATGGTCATGTGACCAGGGAGACATCATTTCAGGTCCTTTAGCCTCCTAACATTAGCAAAATGTACATCAAATCACAGCATGCCTGCATGAACTTATAATGTTCTCCATGCAGGCTGCTGTGATTTCATGTGCTCAGATATATGCATGGGGCACAGTTTGCTAATGTTATGAGGGTAAAGATTCTGGTCACATGACATTACTGATTAATAATGAGAAGGGATGAGTTGCTGTATTTAGCCCTAGGAGGCCTCGCCTACCTCGACTTGATCTAGATATCCCTGGATACCAGGCAAGTTTATAACCCTGATTTTATGGGGTTCTGAGGAAAAAATTTTTTAGCTAAAAGAAGGGTGTCACTTAATTAACAGGGCTCTATGGGAACCTGACACTAGCTGTATTAAAAAAAAAATGTGGCAACAAGTTCCCTTTAAAATTAGATAAACAATCTGGAACTGCAACAAATTTAAAGGGAACCAGTCATCAGGTTTTCACCATTAAACCTAATTACAGATTCTCACAGAAGTCTTTATACTGTGCGCCATGTTGTTTTTGTATAAAAATCCATAGCTCATATTTATGTAAAATAACTTTCTGGCACCTTGCCAGGAGACTCACCGAGTCACAAGGGGGGGGGGGATGGGCCGGTGCTGGATTCAAACTAGAAGACAGACGTTATCCTTTTGAAAAGCACAACACCGGGACTACTGTGGGTGAGCTGGCAGGGAGCCCGGTAAACTTTACCATACAATATTTCTGTAGCCAATTCATATGTGGAATATTACATGTTTCCCAATTACTGTGTACTGTCTATTGTGAGCTGCCCCATTTAAATGTCAAAAGTTATTAATATAGAAAATAATAAGCATAATAATAAGCATACACTGTGGCTTTTATGAAAAAAAAATATTCTTAAAGGGATTGGCCACTCTTCAATTAATATGTTGCATTGGACTTGTCTCTGCATGTATATGCACCTGTGTTTTTGCCTCTTTTGAGAACTTCAGCCTTTCCCTGTCCTACCATTGCTGCCCTCTGCATATATACACAAGTTCCTCTCTATCACTGCTCTAGGTTGTTTTTATGGGGTCTTCCACTATATATTTTTTTTCTCACAGTCCATACTGACTGACAGAGACAGGAAGAGGGGAGGGGGAGCAGGATGAGTCATAACTCTCCTCCTATTTAGCCGAGCTCAAGCGGTAAACAAAGAATCATGGAGAGTCTGCACAGATTACAGAAGTAAGTAGCAGGACTGCTAAATCACTTAATGATTATTCATGGATAATCCACAAGGCAGTAAAGGCAACTGGGAAACTTATATAAAAGAGAGGCCAACCTCTTAAAAATGCTAAAACCTCTGTAGAAATCCATTATAAAAAAAATCCATATATCTTGTGGATATGTTGCTGCTCCATTCCAAAAGCTTCCAGATCCTCCACCCCCTGTAAAAAAAAGGATTGGGAATGTTGACATTTAATGTCTGATGGTTTTTCATAGATGACTGGTGAATGAATGTCCAATATCTAAAGAAAAATCAAATAGTTGTTCTTTTCTGCCCAAATTGGATGCTTCAGCTGCCTAAAGGTACCCAAATAGCAGATGACTGGCCAAGCATTGGGCGGACAACTATCTCCCCCATATCTGCAACAAATGCTCTATTAGATCTACCAAAACTGAATGGGGCTCATTTACTAAGGGTCTGAATCGTGCCCTTTTGTTGGGTTTCCCGACGATTTCTGATTTGCGCTGAATTGCCACAGGAATTTGGCGCACGCGATTGGATTTTGGCGCTTTGGCGCCGGCTTTCATGCTCCAGAAATCGGGGGCGTGGCCGTCGGACAACCCAACGGATTAGGAAAAACTGTGGAATTTAAAAAAAGAATTTGTGTTGCAAGATCAGCACTTACATGCACCAGGAAGAAGAAGGTGAACTCCGGCGGACTTCAGCGCAGCAGCGACACCTGGTGGATATCGGGCGCACGACGTTAGTGAATGCCGGCAGACCCATATCAGCGTCGGACAACGCGCCGCGGGATCGCGACTAGACCGGGTAAATGTGCCCCAATGTGTACTGAAAACAGTCAACAAATACCAGACCTTGAGCAGCAACAAATCTCTCGAGAACAAAAAGATCGGGCAGTTAAATTCCAACTTCCCGATGCTTATCCCTCCTGACTTTTTAGGTCGTTGGAGAGTTGGGTGGACACGTTGGAGGTCGTTGGAGAGTTGGGAGGGCACATCCACATTTATAGGCCAAACCCACTGCTCTTGGCGTATCTGAAAAACTTTCAACTAATGTGTATGGGGGCTTTGGTCTTATGTGTTTGGCCAATTTGAGGTCATGGTCATGTTCTTGAGTAGACCTTCGTTCTTCCATCCTCCAATGATGGTGGCCGTCAGTAAATGCTGAATTCCATTGTGCCAAGTGGATGGTGACGGGAGAAAAAATATGGACCCCGCTACGACACAATGCTCGTATTTCCCAGAATGCACCTTACTCTGTGGCCCGGGAGTGCAGTCAGACCATTGTAACACACACACACGTCTGCCTTTAAATTCTGCAGCTAAATAATGTGTCTTAATTTGTTTAGAGCCAAAGAGTGAAGGTAAAGGTTAAGACTGATAGAACGGAGCCAGGACAAAGCGTGCGCTGAATGTGATACAAGATGTATGTCTTAAATTATTTATCTTTTTCAGGCTTTGTCAATACTGGTATAATTCAGACCTCAAAAGAGCCCCAGGAATCCACAAGCAGATCAATTCCTGCTGATAAAATCCCTGCGGAATCACAAAGTTTCAGATAGTAAGGAGGTTGCGGGGAGAGTGAGGGGGGATTGGAAATAGCTGTTTTTATTTTCTTTTAATAGATTTTTCTTACCCCTGAGGTGAGCAAGATGTTCATTTTTTTTTTTTAACTCCGATACTGCCAGAGGGATCGAAAGAGGAGGAGCGGAGGAATAGTCTGCAGTGTGTTGACAACCACATCAGCATGCATTAACCCCTGAGTTCTAGAATGGATTCTTTTTTTATTATTCTAATTCACAGACAGCAGTGTTCTTGTTCTTTTTCATGCATTTGTTCATTTTTACTAAGAATAACTTCACTAGAGCAGTTTAGATTCATTTTTATTTTTTTCCTAATTCAGATTTCTTTTTCTCCTTTCTCATTTTCATGATTATTTAATTAGGTTTTATCGTAACACTGGAAAAAGCTTGGTGATGTTCTGTGTCTTAGGTCGGCTGCAGACAAACATGTACAGCTCATGGAAATGGACCTGTAGTGTAGTCCAATACACAGACTGATGTGGGTCCTTGCATTATACCGATATGCAATGGGAGGTATGCGGTAGGCGGTATAGGCGGGTGCCCAGGGCATTCGGCTTCCCAGGGCCCTGCCCTTCTGCTGTGGACATTCCTGTGAAGGGGGGCTCTGCTGTGGACATTTTATTAAAGTGGGGCTCTGCTGTGGACATTTCTGTAAAGGGAGGCTCTGTTGTGGACATTTCTGTAAAGAGAGGCTATACTGTGGACATTTGATTTAAGGGGGACCAGTACAGGCTGCGGTGGTGTCCTCGGGCGAAGGAGATTAGGCTTCGGGGCAGGAGATTGGTTTGGACACTTGGGGGGCCCTAGTCGTGTAAACAAGCCATGGGACACTGAATCCACCAATGCCGATATGTGATGCAGGGACTCCCTTCCACCAGTTGAACAGCAGCATCTGCACTGTAACAGTTCTTATAGTATCAGTGTTAAAGATTGGCCAGCAGACAGGGAGTCCTTGCATCATATTTCGGTATACTGTAATGTAAGGACTGTCATCCTTACATTACAATGTGTTCAGTCCAAGAGGTTGGACTATAATACCGACTGAACTAATTTGTCTGCAGCCCTTGATCAAAATGCTTTTACATATAGGGCAGTGATGGCGAAGCTTCTAGAGACAGAGTGCCCAAACTACAACCAAAATCCACGTATTTACCATGAAGTGCCAACATGGTATTTTAAGCAGTAACTTATTGCTACACATCTTTCAATCGTATCGACCCCCTGAGGCCACCAATACAGTTGAAAGCCGGTGGGAAAATTCAGACTCAGAGCAGCATCTCTTAAATTGCCTGGGAGTGCAGGTGGATTTGGTCCTATTTGGTGAACTATGTCCTGGAGAGATGGTCTGAGTGCCCACAGAAATGGCTCTGAGTGCCACCTCTGGCACCCGTGCCATAGGTTCGCCACCACTGATATAGGGTGTGGTCCCAAGTATTGGCAAAGCCTTATGCATGTATATATGGTGTGTGTATATACTTTATGTATGTTTATGCTGTATGTGTAAATATTGTGTTTATATTCTGTATTATATATGTATATAAATGTGTGTAGTTGTAACTCACATGTGTGAGTATACAAATATATATATTTTTATAAGGGGGTTGGGGGCCCCATCCAGAAATCTGCCTCTCCTAGTTATGCCCCTGAGCCCACCCATTAAAGGGGTTGTCCCAGGAAGACAAGTTAGGCCCTATCCACAGGCCTAACTTGCTGATCAGTGGGGGTCTCAGTGCTGAGACCCCTGCAGATTGTGAAAACGAGGGGTCTGACCGACCCCTTATCGTTCTATATAGAGATTAATGGAGCAGAACAGTCAGGCACGTCCATCGGACCCCTTGTTTTCGTCACCACTGAGACCCCCACTGATCAGCAAGTTAGGCCCTATCCTATGGATAGGAGGGGGGTGGGATTTTAGAATAAAGATAAAGGTATCTGGCAGCTTCTGTCCTTTGAAGGACATGCGCTCTTTGCTGAAACAAGTGTGCATGTGTATAGGAGTCAGGAGGAATAGTTGCTAAAAATGTCTGACTACCGTATATACTCGTGTATAAGCCGAGTTTTTCAGCACAAAAAATGTGCTGAAAAACCTCACCTCGGCTTATACACAAGTCAATTAAAAAAAAATAATAATACTCACCCTCCGGCACCCGGATCCTCAGCGGCGGCTCCCGGTCCTCAGCGGCGGCTTCCGCTTCCCCCTGCTTTCTTCACTAGCCGGCAGTCGCGTCCATGCAATCTGCCGGCGGGCACGCACTGATTACATCATCGGCGGCGACACCGCCGTATCATAGTGAAGAAAGAAGAGAGAAGACGCCGCCGAGGACCGGGAGCCGCCGCCGAGGACTGGGAGCCGTGCTGAATATCAAAGGTGAATATCGTCGGAGGGTGAGTATTAAGTTTTTTTTTTTTATTAGCTTGGCATACTGGGGGCACGCTGTATACCACTTGGGGCAGGGCAGGCTGTATACCACTTGGGGCAGGGCACGCTGTATACTACACCCTTGGCTTATACGTGATTCAATATGTTTTCCCAGTTTTTGGTGGTAAAATTAGGGGTCTCAGCTTATACTCGGATCGGCTTGTACTCGAGTATATACGGTAACTTAAAACACAGAACATCATTAATTTTGGAATTGATTCATTGAAACTCATTCCACTAATTAAAAAAAAACACAGATAAAATGCAGGAGTTCCCC
This sequence comes from Engystomops pustulosus, assembly GCA_019512145.1. Lineage (NCBI taxonomy): Eukaryota > Metazoa > Chordata > Amphibia > Anura > Leptodactylidae > Engystomops > Engystomops pustulosus. Next base: position 16,539,770 of record CM033647.1, on the reverse strand, counting down.
TTAGATCCACCTCCAGGTGTATGTTATCTGATTAACCGTCTAATTTTCCTTCCCATTTTTACCATTACGGCGTATTATGGCGTAACCTTATTATTCTCAATTCTTACTGAGAAGAGTGAGAAAACGTTGCGCATTGTGGTGACTGCGGCGATTGTTGCTCGTGAGAGACAAATTGATGATAAGGGCAGACGGTGTGATGAATGACTCTGGGTTGAGCGTTTAATTCTTCTTCTTTTCCTTTGAAGAATCTTTATGCGCCTTTGTTTGTGCACAGCAGGGGTCCACTGCTGGCAGGAGCGGTGCCATCTTCTGTGTTGCTGAGCATAGCGCTGTACAGGGGTTTCTCCACACATTTATATTGATATGCACACAGACAGGTTGGTATTTAGTAGTGCATCACCGTGTACTCACCAATAAATTGTATGGACTTATCCTTTAAATTTTATGTTGCACAATTGCTCCATGACTATTATCACCAAGTGAGAATGGTTGTGTGTATAATATCCCTCTATTACATGTCCCTACAATGTTATATAATGGTACACCACCCCCATTTTTTTTCAATTATATCCACTTTTACAAAGGAGTTGGAAGTGTTTAGAGGGAACCTGTCAGCAGAAATTAACCTAATAAACCACTACCAGTATGTTGTCAAACAACTGAACACCTTCCAGATGATGTTTCTTTCATGATCCAGTGTGGAGGTCTCATCCAGAAAATCTACTTTGAAGTGAGATGTAAACTGGTTGTATAAAGTCAAGGAGGCGGAGAGTTTAATACTGAAGTCAAGCTCTCTCTTCCTCAGGAAGCCCCAGCACTGTAAATGATGGTCCTGCATCCAGAGACATCACTAACCAGATCTCCTGAAGTCCGATGCATGATGTCAATCACAGAGGAGGAGGCGTTCAGAGCTACACACCTTGACTTCAGTGTTAAATTCTCCTCCTCGTTGACTTTATACAACCAATTTACATCTCACTTCAAAGTTGATTTTCAGGTTGATACCACCAAACATGAAAGAAACAAAAACAAGAAGGTTTCACTTGTGCCACTTGGTAGTGTTTTTTTAGAACAATTGCTGATGACAGGTTCCCTTTAAATCCTGTCCTTAAAGTAGCTTAAAGGGTTTGACCACTTTACCTCATGTTTTTTGTGTGTGTGTAAGTGTGTGTGTGAGGGCAGGATATTAGGTAATTTACCAATATACATCTATTAACCCCATCCAACTGGGGCACTTTTTGTTTTTGCATTTCCATTTTTTACTCCCCTCCTTGAAAAATCTATAACTTTTATAGTTTTCCATTTAAATAGCTGCATGACAGCTTGTTTTCTGCGTTATTGCACTTCATAGTGATAGAATTTAATATTCCATGCCTTGTACTGGGAAGCGGGAAAAAATTCCATGGGAGTGATTTTAATTTTTTAGTTTTTTTAATTTTAAATTAATTAATTTTTTTCAAAACTTTTATTCATTTATTTTACTTTTTTTCAGACCCTCTAGGGTACTTTAACTTTAACCCTAGGTTGTCTGATTGATACTACCATTTGCTGCCTTACTGCAGTATGGCAGTATATGGGGTTTTTACTACTCATTTAATACAATGGGGATCATTTACTAAGGGCCCGATTCGCGTTTTTGCGACGGGTTAACCGAATTTCATCGTTTTGCGCCGATTTTCCCTGTATTGCCCCAGCATCGGCGCCGGCACGCGACGGAAATCAGGGGGCGTGGCCATAAAAAAAACCGACAGATTCGGAAAAACCGCCGAATTTTTTAAAAAAAAGTGTCGCTCGACACGCGCTTACCTTCACCCACGATAGGACGGTGAACTTCAGTGCATTCCGATGCTCTTCAGTGCAGCAGCATCACCTAGTGGACGTCGGAGGAACTACCTTAGTGAATCCCGTCTGGACCCGAATCCACCACATAGAACGCGCCGCTGGATCGCGAATGGACCGGGTAAGTAAATCTGCCCCATAGTGTTACTGGCAAATTGTAACAAACGTCCAAAAATTATGCAGCCTTGAATCTTACAGAGACCCGAGGCTGTCATTGAAACAGATCGTCGCTCCCTCATGACGTCGCGATCTTAGCCAATATGGTGGCACCCACGCGGCGCTGGCTATTTATTATCTATATATAGGTGTTTCCTTTCATTTTGATTTGCCTGATTTGATCTCTAGAGAACAGGAAGCAGTAGGAAGCCTTTCTACATAATAAAAAGAATCTTATATTCCATGTTTATGTTCTATTTACATTCAAAAATACATTTCTTGCTAAAACCTTTCATGACGAGTAGTTCTGTAACCAGTATCTTACCTTTTCTAAGATATAGTGACACTATAAATTGACAGTATATGCATCTAAAATATAATTGTGTGCAGCACTCTATCGTTTCTTCTTCATATGACAGTCTTTAGTAATTTAAAGCTCAGCCAAGTCAAATCTAGCTGCTTCCACAAGGGTACGGTGTAGATTGAAACCTCCGAGCGCATCTATTTTCTGATTAAATAGTCGAGCTATAAGCTTATGCTGCAGCTTCTTGACCTTCCTGCATGAAAGGTTAACATTACATTTTTTATAAACCTTATTCTCACTCAATTGACAACATGCAAATGCGAATTTTAATGTATTTATACTTCACACTGTTCCGTACGTACGATCTGTACTGTTAATGATGGGCAAGGGATGCAAAGGTGTAATGGGATTTCCCACTGGTAGCCTTGGGCCAAGTGCATGGAAATAAACGCAAAGCTACAATATGCAATCAGTGATATAATTGTAAGCGAGACAAGGAAACAGTCAGGGTTTTGTTTCAAGCATACCCACAAACATATATATATATATATACCATGTTCAGTGATGTGTATAAAGTCATGAGAAAAAGGGTCCAACCTGTTTAGATTCTTTGGTTTTCCATATCAAAACATAATAAAAATTATTAGTAGTTTTAAATGAAGTGAATACAAAACTCATCCGAGATCACTCTGATGTAGCGCAGGCTCTGAGAACAGACTGATGACACACATAGAGACTACTAAACCCCTTTCCAACTAGTGGATGTTCTCTTCCTGCACCAAGAAGCAAAACACAGAGACAAAGACAATAGAAACACAGAAGAATAGTCTCCCGAGCTGGGTCATAACAAAGAGGGCAACGCAGTACAAAATTGCATGGCAGAAGTATAGTCTGAATACAAGAATGCCAGTATACAAAGTACAGAAATACCAGGATCTTACTACAAACTGAATCTATAGCAAGCACAGAGTATTGTGCAGGAAGAGTTTATAATAGAACCATGGTTCTGATCTAGAAAGTGAGAGAAATAATGTCCATCACTGTGGTTTAAGTATGGCAGAGCATAGCTGCAGGAGACTGAGGGGTAGCCAATAAGCATAAACCTGTGTTCACACTAACAATGTCAGAGTGAGACACAATGACACAATAGGGCCTGAAGGGGTTAACTGTGGATGGGCGGTATGTTTCCCCTAGGTTTCCCTATTATGCAAGGCCTTAGTGCTGAGGTTGTGTTGTCCAGCGCCTTGGACACAGGTGGTGGGAGCAGCCTAATCAGTCTGCATAAAGTGGCTGAGCAGAGCTGAGAGCGTGGTCTCTCTGACAGGAGGCTGGAGAGCACACAGTCTTGACCTCTGTGCCTGGATCAGCAAAGTATTTTTGTTAGTGGTGAGTCAGAGAACCATTGTATAGTTAGCACCCTGACGGGTAGGATATTATTTTGTTTTGTTGCCTGAATGTGAAGGCTCTTTTATTTTGTTCCTGCTGCAATAAACGCAGGCTAGACCTGTTTTGGACTCTACCTTGGTGTCCCTGTCTTCAATTGCATCACAGCACCCCGCTACCACGGTCTCTACTGGGCCAAATCTCCCACATATGGTGCTTCGGATTGAGGGCAGTTCAAAAAGACACACACCTGAAAAGCTCGCTACATCCTGCAACATTGCATGGCCTGGGTGAAAGCAGCAGGCAAATTGCAGGATACAGCCAAGATGGAGGACTTTATTAAATACCTGCAAGAGGAGGCCAGAGCTAATCGGCAGCAGCAGCAGGCCATGCTCCATCAGCAGGAGGAGAGGTCCCGCCAGCAGCAGGAGGAGGCCAGAGCTAATCGGCAGCAGCAGCAGGAAGAGTCCCAGGCTAATCGGCAGCTGCAGCAAGCCATGCTCCAGCAGCAGGAGGAGAGGTCCCGCCAGCAGCAAGCCATGTTCCAGCTGCAGGAGGAGAGGTCCCGCCAGCAGCAGGAAGAGTCCCGAGCCATGTTCCAGCTGATGATGGAAAAGTTTTCTGGCATTATGGCAGCACCGCAAGCGACGACTACTGAGGGGTCCCATACTGGTTTGCAAGGGTACCCGGTTGTCCAGCGTTCCGCACGGGCTGCAGTACAAAAGGCTTTACAAAAAATGATGGCGACCGACGGCATGGAGGCATATCTCACTGTGTTCGAGCGAGTAGCTGAGCAAGAGGAGTTACCAGCTGAGCAGTGGGCAGATGTCCTGGCACCGTTCCTGACGGGCGAAGCGCAGAAGGCCTACTACGACCTGAGTGAAACGGAGGCCCGTGAGTACCCCCAGCTAAAGGCGGAGATTCTGGCTCGTCTTGGGGTCACCGTTCAAGTTCGTTCCAGCCGGGTCCACCAGTGGGCGTACTCAGAAAAACTACCCCCACGCTCCCAAATGCATGACCTGATCCATCTTGTCCGGAAGTGGCTACAACCAGGGGACTGCACCCCAGCACAGATGGTAGAGAGAGTGGTTCTTGACAAGTTCACCCACTCTCTGCCCTCTCGGCTCCAGCGATGGGTTGGACAGGCCGGTCCCACAAATGCTGAGGAACTCGTGTCCCTAGTAGAGAGATATCGGGCTACGGAGGATCTTCTACTTACCTCTCCCACACGAAGCAGTGCCAGTGAAAAGGTCACCAAACCATCTGGCAAGACTGCTACTGCGGAAAAGGGGAGACAGGTCAGGTTGGGAGGGGGTTCATTGGGGGGCGTGGATACCCAGAAACCCAGTGAGGCTCGTGACAGAGGTCATAGCCGTATCCAGTGCTGGCGATGCCATAAAATGGGCCATATTGCTGCCAACTGTCCACTGTCAGTGGAGCCAATGGACTGCAACCAGACCCGGCGAGTGTCACTGTTTGCCCGGCCGGTTCTGACAGCCGAGTCGGTCACGGATGCAGAACCCCAAGTGTGTATGGTCACAATCGGGGGTCACACAGTGGAAGGCATGCTAGACTCAGGGAGTCTGGTCACCCTGGTGCGGGGAACTTTGGTTGATCCTGGACTGTACAGTGGGCGGAAAGTGGGAGTGTTGTGTATACATGGGGACACTCGCGCATATCCCACTGCTGTCATCAACCTACATACCCCTTGTGGTACTATTACCCATGAAGTGGGGGTGGTGGGGACCCTGTTTCATGAGGCTATTATCGGCAGAGACTTACCGGTGTTTTGGGACCTCTGGAGACGAAGACCGACCTCAGGTGCTATTGCAGATAATGGACATCAGATATGTCCGGCCTTGGCCCCTGAACCCTTTGAGGCCAATGTTCCCACGCCAGCAGTAGGGGTTACCCCATGTGATGAATTCTCTCCCCTAGAGGTCCTAGCTGGTGAGGTCGAGGGCCACGAGGAGGTAGCCGACCTGCCGGACCTTGAAATTTCCTGTGAAAATTTTGGGGCTGCACAGCTACAGGACCCTACCTTGTTTAAAGCACGGGAGAATGTTAAAGTGATAAATGGGGTACTCCAAATACCAGGGGCTGACAAAATATACCCCCGAATGGTGATTGTTGGGGAACTGTTGTACAGGGTTGACCAGGTACGGGGTGAGGAGGTTGAGTAACTTGTAGTACCCCAATCTCACCGTAGGCTGGTGCTAGATTTGGCACATAAACATGTGCTGGGAGGGCACTTAGGTGCTGAGAAGACCCGAGAGAGGATCCTGCAGAGATTTTTCTGGTCCGGGGTGTGGGAGGAGGTAAACCGGTATTGTAGCTCCTGCCCTGAGTGCCAACTTACTGCCCCGGTGTCCCACTTCAGGAGTCCTCTGGTCCCATTACCAATCATAGAGGTGCCGTTTGAACGGATTGCAATGGATTTGGTTGGCCCCATAGTCAAGTCCACAAGGGGACACCAGTACATCCTGGTTATCCTGGACTAGGCTACGCGATATCCAGAGGCAATCCCGTTAAGGATGTTCCTCCAAAAACATTGCTAGGGAGTTGTTCCAGGTATTCTCCCGCACAGGCCTTCCCAAGGAAATCTTGACTGACCAGGGAACCCCATTCATGTCTAGAGTAATGAAGGAGATGTGTAAATTACTCCAGGTTAAACAGCTCCGCACCTCTGTATATCATCCTCAGACAGATGGCCTGGTCGAGAGGTTTAACAAGACCTTGAAGGTGATGCTAAAGACGGTGGTCAGCAAAGATGGGAAGGACTGGGATTGTTTGTTGCCTTATTTGATGTTTGCCATACGTGAAGTTCCCCAGTCCTCCACGGGTTTCTCACCCTTTGAGCTGTTATATGGCCGTTCCCCACGTGGGCTTTTGGATGTAGCTAAGGAGACCTGGGAACAGGAGAGGACCCCCCACCGTAGTGTGATTGAACACGTCTCCCTTATGCAGGACCGCATAGCGGCGGTAATGCCCCTTGTAAAGGAGCACATGACAAGGGCACAAGAGGCCCAGTCTAGGGTCTACAATAGATCAGCCAGACTCAGGACCTTTAACCCAGGCGATAGAGTGCTAGTTCTGGTGCCCACCGTTGAGAGTTCTTGGCAAAATGGCAAGGTCCTTATGAGGTCATGGAGAAAGTGGGGGAGGTTAACTACAAGGTATCTCAGCCGGGGAGGAGGAAACCCGAACAGATATACCACGTGAACCTCCTAAAGCCATGGAGGGAAAGAGAGTCCCTGATGGCCGTGGGAGTAGAAAAGGTGCCTGTCCCCAAGAAGGTGACACCGGAGGTAGGTGTACCCGATGCCAAAGTGCCTGAAGTATGGATCTCGGAGTCCCTCTCCAGGGCCCAGATTCAGAAAGCAATGGAGTTTGTGCTCCGAAACGTTGATGTGTTCTCTAAGTTACCGGGTCGTACTTCAGTCATCAAGCATGACATCATAACCGAACTCCACATCCGGGTACACCAAAAACCCTACCGGGTCCCTGAAGCGCGCCGGCTTGCCATATCCGAAGAAGTCAGGCAGATGTTAGACCTTGGGGTTATCGAGGAGTCTAAAAGTGACTGGTCGAGTCCCAAACCTGATGGTTCCCTACGGTTCTGCAATGACTTTAGGAAGTTGAACGAGGTGTCCAAATTTGATTCTTATCCGGATCCAGTCCAAACAGGTCTTGCCTGCGTTTATTGCAGCAAAATAAACCAGCCTTTTACAGTCAGGTATTTGAGTAAACAAACAAATCCTACCCCGTCCTGGTGCTACTATACAGTAGTACACTACTCACACGTATCCAGAGATCACGTGGCTGCTTCCAGACACATATGTCAGGGCTGGTCCTCTCAGCCTCCTTCCACCGATAGACAACATTCTGAGCTCTGCTGAGTGGCTTATTGGCCTGATTTGGGCTTTCCCACCACCTTTTTATTTTGGTGGGGGTGTGTGTGGGGGTTTTGTTATGTTTTTTTTTTTTTTTTTTTGTTTTTAGTGTTTTTTGGTGGTTTTTTTTATTTTTGTTAGTGTTTTGGTTTTTTTTTGTAGATTTGTTTGTGTTGTTTTTTTTCTGATGATTTTTGATTATATTTTAGTTTTTTGTTGTTGTTTGTTGATTGTTGTCCAATTTGCTGGACACACAACCTCAGCACTACAGAAGAGGCTTGCGTACTAAAAACCTAGGTGAACAAACCGCCCCTCCACATTAACCCCTTCAGTGTCTCACAATATATATATATTATGTTTGTGTGTATTCTTTAAAACAAAACCCCGACTGTTCCTTTCCTCCTTGTCTCGCTTACATTATCTCACTGCTTGCATATTGTATCCTTGCGTTTATTTCCATGCACTTGGCCCAAGGCTACCAGTGGAAATCCCATTACACCTTTGCATCCCGTGCCGCCATCATTAACAGTACAGATCCGTCGTACTGAACAGTGTGAAGTATAATACATTAAAATTCGCATTTTGCATGTTGTCATTGAGGAGAATAAGGTTTATAAAAAATGTAATGTTAACCTTTCTGCAGGAAGCAAGAAGCTGCAGCATAAGCTTTAGCTCCTATTTAATCAGAAATAGATGCGCCGAGTTTCAATCTACACCGTATAACCCTTGTGGGAAGTCAGCTAGATTGACTTGGCTGAGCTTTAATACTAAGACTGTCATTGAATAAGAACGTAACTTTCTGCACCAATTATATTTTAGATGCATTACTGTCAATTTATAGTGTCACGATATCTTAGAAAACCCATTGAAGTAAATACTTGTTACAGAACTACCGTCAGAAAGGTTTTAGCAAGAAATGTATTTTTGAATGTAAATTAGAACACTCACAAGGAATCTAAGCTTCTTTTTATTATATAGAAACACTTCCTACTGCTCTCCTTTTCTCTAGAGTCAAATCAGGCAAATCGAATTAAATGAACACCTATATATAGATTAATAAATAGCCAAGCGGCCGCGTGGGTGCCACCATATTGGCTAGATAGGTGGCAATGCCGTCAGGAGGGAACGAAATCTGTTCAATGACAGCCTCGGGTCTCTGTAAGATTCAAGCTGCATAATTTTTGGACGTTTGTTACAATTTGGCCAGTAACACTATGGGCAGATTTACTACCCTGTCCATTTCGCTATCCAGCGGCGCGTTCTATTGCGGTGGATTCCGTGGTCAGACGGTGATTCACTAAAGGTAGTTTCCTCTCCGACTCACTATGTTACTCTGCTTCACTGAAGAGCTCGTGAATTCAACTAAGTTCACGTCCTATCGTGGGTCGGTAGCGGTGTGTCGACGAACACTTTTTTTTTAAATGCGGCGGTTTTTTCCGCATCTCTGTCGGGTTTTTTTATGTCCCGCCCCCGATTTCCGTCGCGGCCGGCGCCGTGCTGGGGCAATACATGGAAATCGTCGCAAAAACGATAAATTAAAATTCGGTTAACCCGTCGCAAAAACGCGCGAATCGTGGCGTGCCCTTAGTAAATGACCCCCACCCCATTGTATTAAAGAGTAGTAAAAACCCCATATACTGCCATGCTGCAGTAAGGCCAAGGCCGCAAATGGTAGTATCATCAGACAACCTAGGGTTCAAGTTAAAGTACCCTATATGGCCTTAAAAAAGTAAATTAAAAAATAAAAGTTTTGAAAAAATAATTCGTTAAGTAAAATAAAAAAAAAAAAATTCAATCAACTCCCCATGGAATTTTTTCCTTCCCGCTTTCCCATTACAGGCATTGATTTACATTCTATCACTATGAAGGCAATAAACGCAGAAACAAGTTTCATGCAGCTATTTAAATGGAAAACTATAAAAGTTATAGATTTTTCAATGAGGGGTCAAACAATTGGAATGCAAAACAAAAAAGTTGCCTCAGTTGGATTGGGGTTAATAGATGTATATTGGTAAATTACCTACTATCCTGCCCTCACCCACACACTTACATACAACACACAATCACAAAAAACCATGAGGTAAAGTGGTCAACCCTTTAAGCTACTTTAAGGACAGGAGTTCAAGGAACCTGTCATCAGCAATTGTTCTAAACAAATAACACTACCCAGTGGCACAGTTACAACCTTCTAGTTTTTGTTTCTCTTGCATTGTGGTGATATCAACCCTGAACTCAACCCCCCCCCTTTGAAGTGAGATGTAAAATTGTCTTGTATAAGTCAACTAGGAGGAGAATTTACCACTGAGTCAATGTGTGTAGCTCTGAACGCCTCCTCCATCTGTATTGACATCATGGCATCGGACTTATTGAGAATCTGGTTAGTGATGTCTCTGGATGCAGAGACCATCATTTCCATTGCTGGGGGCTTCCTGAGGAAGAGAGACCTTGAATTCACAGTGTTAAACTCTCTCGCCCTCCTTGAGTTTATACAACACCATATTACATCGGCACTTCAAAGTAGATTGTCTGATTGATGCCACCACAACTGGGTCATGAAAGAACATCCTGGAAGGTGTTCACTGTTTGACAACATACTGGAGTGTTATTCGGGTATTTCTGCTGACCGGTTCCCTCTAAACACTTCCAACAACTCCTTTGTACAAGTTGTGTATAATTGAAAAAAATGGGGGGGTGTCAGTATAATCTCACATTGTTAGGGACTGTAATAAGCGGATAAATCATCACATAACCATTCTCGACTTGGTGATAATAGTCATGGAGCAATTGTGCAACATACACTTTAAGAATAAGTCCTACGTTTATTGGTGAAGTAACTGGTGATGCACTACTAAATCCACCCTGGCTGTGTGCTTATCACTATAAATGTGTGGAGAAAACCCCTGTACAGCGCTAGCTCAGCAACACAGAAGATGGCACCCGCTCCGCCCCGCAGTGGACCCTGCTTGCCAAAACAAAGGGCGCATAACATCCTTCACAAGGACCTACAAGATTAACGCTCAACCCAGAGTCATTCATCACAACACCGGCTGCCCTTAATCATCAATTTGTCTCGTGTCTCACGAGAACAGCGCCGCATCACCACATGCGCAAAAACGTGTTCTTCTCGCTCTTCTCATTAATAATGAGAATAATAAGGTTCGTCCATAATACGACCAATAATGTTAAAAAGGGGAAGGAAAGTTCGACGTTAATCAGATAACCACACCTGGAGGGGTCTAAGGGGACTCCAGCATTTTATATGTGTTTTTTTAAATTAGTGGAATGAGGTTCAAATGAATCAATTCCAAAATGAATGAGGTTCTGGTGTTTTAATTAGTCAGACTTTTTAGCATACTATTCCTTCTGTACTCCTATACCACTGCACCTTGTTTCAGCAAAGAAGTGCATGTCCTTCAAAGGACAAAGCTGCCAATACCTTTAATCTTTATGCTAAAATCCCCCCCCCCCCCCCCCCCTCTTATCCATATGATAGGGCCACTTGCTGATCATTGGGGGGTCTCAGTGGTGCCGAAAACAAGGTCCGATGGACGTACTGACCCATTCTGCTTCCATTACTCTCTATTGAACGATAATGGGTCGGTCGGACCCCTCGTTTCCTCACAATCTGCGGGTCAAGCACTGAGGACCTCCACTGATCAACAATTAGGCCTGTAGATAGGGCCTAAATACTTGTCTTCCTAGGAACAACCACAACTTTAATATGGGTGGGCTCAGGGCATAAATAAACTATGAGTCGTCATATTTCTGGATGTGGCCCCCCTAAGTTATATTTGTATACTCACACATGTGGAGTTTACAACTACACCCTTTTATACATATATAAACAGCATATAAACACAATATTTACACATACAGTCTAAACTCAATACGTAATACAACCCCATACATATATACATTAATCTTTGCCAATACTTGGGACACACCCCTATATGAAAAGCATTTGATCAAGGGCCTGCAGACAAAACATGAAGTTCAGCGGTCTATAGTATCCACCTCTTGGACTGAACACTTGTAATGTAAGTGAATGACAGTCCTTACATTACAGTATAATAGTACCGAAATATGAATGCAAGACTCCCCTTCTCTGCCATCTTAATACTTATAAGAACTGTTATCAGTAGCAGATGCTCTGTTCAACTGTTGGATGGATTCCCTGCATCCCTTCATCACCTATCGGCCTTGGTGTTTAAGTTTCCCATGCTTGTTAACACGACTCGGGCCCCCTCCAGTGTCAAACCCATCTCCTGCACCGAAGCTAATCCTCCTCTCCGTCGCCCGGACACCACCACCCGCAGCCAACTTGGTCCCCCTTAATCAAATGTCCCCAGTACAGCCCCTCTTTACAAAATGCCCACAGGCAAGAGCCCCACTTAATAAAATGTCACAGCGAGCCCCCCTTCACAGGAATGTCCACAGCAGAAGTGGCATGGCCCTGGGAATCCACTGCCTGGGGCCCGCTATAACCCCACCTGCATAGCCTCCATTGCATGATCTGTATAAAAGAGTGCCAGGACTCCACATCATTCTGTGGTGGGACAACACTACAGGTTGTTTCCATGAGCGTACGTGTTTGTCGGCAGCCGAACCTAAGACAACAGAACACCACCAAGCTTTTTCCCAGTGTTACGTAAACCTAATAACTACTAAAAAAATCATCATGAAATGAGAATGAGAACACCGACATCTGATTAAGGAAAAAAAATAAAACTGCATCTCAAACTGCTCTAGCTGAAGTTTATTCTTAGTACACATAAAATACATGAAAAGAACAACAACAGGTTGTCTTGAATTAGATAATAAAAAAAAGAATCCATTCTAGAACTCAGGGGTTATGCATGCTTATGTGCTTTCCAACACTCTGCAGACTATTCCTCCACTCCTCGCTCTTTCGATCCCTCTGCCGTATCGGAGTTAAAAAAAAAAATGAACTCTTGCTCACCTCAGGGGTAGAAAATCTATAAAGAAAATAAAAACAGCTATTCCAAATCCCCCCTCACTCAACTCCCCCTCTCCTCCACGCAACCATCCTTACTATATCGGAAACGTTGGTGATTCGCGGGATTTTTAACAGCATGAATGATCGCTTGGTGGATTCCTGGGGCTCTTTTGAGGTCTGAAATTATACCAGTTTGAACAAAGCCTAAAAAGATAAATAATTTAAGACATACTTGTATCACATTCAGCGCACGCTTTTGTCCTGGCTCCTTCTATACAGACTTAATTAACCTTACCTTCACTCTTTGCTCTAAACAAATAAGACACATATTTAGAGCTGTCAGAATTTAAAAGGCATATGTGTGTGTGTGTTACAATGGTCTCTTGCACTCCCCCCGTGCCACGATAGGGCATTCTGGGAATCGAGCATTGTGTCGTAGGCGTGGGTCCATATTTTTTCTTTTTTCTTTCTTCTTTTTCTCCCGTCCCATCCACTTGGCACTATTGAATGCAGCATTTCCTGTACGCCCCCATCATTGAGGTATAAGAACGAAGGTAACTCAATAACATGACCGCATGACCTTGACCTCAAATTGGCCAAACCCTAAGACCAAAGCCCCCTCACATTATTGAAGTTTTTTTCTGATATCCAGAGCAGTGGGTATGGGCCTTACTGTGGATGTGCCCTCCCCAACTCTCCCAACGACCTGTCAACGTGTCACCCACTCTCCACTCCAACGACCCAAAGTCAGGATGGATAAGCATCGGGAAGTTGGAATTTAACTGAATTAACTGCCCGATCTTTTTGTTCTCGGAGAGTTTGTTGCTGCTCACGTTCTGGTATTTTTGGCTGTTTTTCCAGTAACACCTTGGGGCATTTATTACCCCCGGTCCAGTCGCAATTCCATGCGCAAATTGTCCGACGCTGATACGGGTCGGCCGGTCTCCCTAATGTCGTTCCGCCCGATATCCCCCATTTCGTCTGCTGCGCTAAGTCCCGGAGTTCACCTTCTCTTCCTGGTGTATGTAAGTGCGTATCTTGCTACCCAAATCTTTTTTAATTCCGCCTTTTTTTCCAATCCCTTTCTGGTTGTCCGACGTCCACTGCCCCCCGATTTCTGGGAACGTGAAAGCCGGCGACAAGCGGCAAATCCAATTCCCGTGGCAATTCGGTGCAAATCGAAATTGTCGTGAAACCAACGAAAGTGGGCATTCAACCCTTAGTAAAATGAGCCCCTTCAGTTTTTTTTAGATCAATAAAGCAGTTTTTGCAGATATGGGGGAGATAGTTGTCCGCTGGTTCAAATGCTTGTTCATTCCCTCGCTATTGGGTACCTTTAGGGAGGCAGCCTGAGGCCGCCATTTGGACAGAATAGAAGCAACTATATTTGATTTTTTCTTTTAGAATATTTGGCCATTCTTCACCAGTCATCTATGACAAACCATCAAACATTAAATGTCAACACCATCCTTTTTTTTTTTAACACGGGGCTGGAGCTTTTGGAATGGAACAGCAACATATCCACACATATATGGATTTTTGTTTTATAATGGATTCTACATCTACAAACAGGTTTTAGCATTTTTATTTAAGAGGTTCTTCTCTTATATATAATTCCCAGTTTTGCCTTACTAACTGACTTGTGGATTACCATGACTAATCTTAAGTATTTCGCATCCTGCTACTTACTTCTGTAATACTGTTCAGACTCTCCATGATTCTTTGTTACCCCCGCTTGACTCGGCTAATGGAGGAGAGTTATGACTCATCCTGCTCCCCCCCCTCCCCTCTTCCGTCTCTTCAGTCAGTAGGGACTGTGAAAACAATATAAAGTGGAAGACCCCATAAAGACAAACCTGAGCAGTTATAGAGAGGAACTTGTTTATAAATGAGAGGACAGGCACTGGTAAGGACAGGGAAAAGCGATTTCTCAAAAGAGGCAAAAACACAGGTGCATATACATGCATAGCCATGTCCAATGCAAAAAATAATTGAGAGTGGCCATCCCTTTAAGAGTTTTCATAAGAAGCCACATGGTCTTTTATTATGCTTATTATTTGCTATTATTAATAACTTTTGACATTTTAAACGGGACGCTCACAATAGCAGTACACATTAATTGGGGAAAACATGTAATTTCCACATTGATTGGTTACAGAAATCTTGTATGGTAAAGTTACCGGCTCCCTGCCAGCTCACCCACAGTAGTCCCGGTGTTGTGCTTTTCAAAAGGATAACGTCTGTCTTCTTAGTTTGAATCCAGCACCTCCCATCCCTCCCCCCCACCCCCTTGTGACTCGGTGAGTCTCCTGCAGGTGCAGAAAGTTATTTTACAATAAATATTAGCTATGGAATTTTTATACAAAAACACAATGGCGCCAGTATAAAGACTGTCTGTGAAGAATCTGTACTTGTATGTTTAATGGTGAAAACCTGATGACTTGTTCCCTTTAATTTGTTGTCAGTGCCAGATTGTTTATCTAATTGTAAGGGACTTGTTGCCCACATTTTTTTTTTAATACAGCTAGTGTCATGTTCCCATAGAGCCCTGTTTAATTAA
The DNA here is from genome assembly GCA_019512145.1 of Engystomops pustulosus. Lineage (NCBI taxonomy): Eukaryota > Metazoa > Chordata > Amphibia > Anura > Leptodactylidae > Engystomops > Engystomops pustulosus. The sequence goes on along the minus strand of CM033647.1, from coordinate 16,524,678 downwards.
GGGACACCCTTCTTTATCTAAAAAATTTTTTTCCTCAGAACCCCATAAAAGGGTTAAACTTGCCTTGTATCCGGGATATCTCGATCAAGTCGAGGTGGCGATGCCTCCTAGGCTAAATACATCAACTCCATCCCTTCTCAGTATTATCAGTAATGTCATGTGGACCAGAATCTTTACCCTCATACATTAGCAACCACTGTGCCCCCATGCATATAATCTGACACATGAATCAGCAGCAGCCTGCATGGACGAACATATAAGTCATGCAGGCATGCTGTGATTTATGTACATTTTGCTAATTTTCGGAGCTAAAGGCCTGAAATGATGTCTCCCTGTTCACAGACCATACCCCAACTTGCTTAGGTACCCTGGCTACCAGCGCAGGTTTTTACTTCTAATTTTATGGGACCTGAGGGTACAATTTTTAGGCTTAAAGTAGAGGGTCGTTAATAGAATTCTATGGGAACAGCTTAAGCTTTTTTGTAAAATGAATGTGGTGACCGGTCCCCATTAAGTACATGTACAAGTACAATATACCACCATGTCAAGGTTGTGCCGAAATCCCTTTTTACAAGCATAAAAGCATAAAGAAAACAGATCTTTCAGAGGGGGCACCCACACCGATGGTAGTGTTCTTTGGTTTATACAATCCCATCATCCTTGTGGTAGTGCCCTCTAATATGTCCCAATCTGTATGTATTAGATATGTCTTCAAAAGGATACACTGAAATTTCAGTAGAAATCCTCTCCAAAGACCACTACCACTTCTTTTAGGGTCCATTCCCTTAAATCCTGGACCTCACTGTCCTGCGGCATTTTTCGTTCTACCATATACTATGTGTTCAATGGTTTTTTAATATGGAGAGCAGATGAATCTTTAATATGTCCATGTTGGGTGGCCTTCCTCTAAAGAGTTTCATTGTATTAAGACATGAACTGTATCTTTTTGCTCTAAATATTTAATTTCCATTATTCTAACTAATCTAAATTCACCATATAAAAGTACGATAAGTGCAATGGTACGGGAGAAATCCTTGCAGACAGTAGACCTTAGTCGTGTTAGCTGATGCTAGGACCAGAAGCACATTTGTTTTTGCATGTCGTTCCCGTCTGACTTAATGTTCTGCCGACCTAACCGACCTCTTGTACTCTATCGATGAGTGTCTCTTCTTCCCTTAATGACAACCAAAAATAAATGACGATGTCAAGACTCCATTCCACATTCCCACGCGCACGTGCCTCCGTTCTTTAAGGTCACAGGCAGATCATATCGTCGTTCTCTCATGACAACCCACGCGACGCTTTGCATAGTGGAGTCTCACCTTGAACTCTGACTGATTGTGCTCCCTGGATCCAAGCTCCTGTAAGAACAAGCGAAAAAATCGAGCAGGGATTTAGTTCCGATTTATAAACCCTTCACATGAACTATTATTTCTAGAAACTTTTTTTTCCCCCAATGAATATACTTTGCCTTTATATCACTATCATCTCTTTTCTTTCTTTTTGGGTGAACTCTCCACAAAGTCCCAAAGTTTTTTAAACATCAGACTTTAAAGTCGAGAACCAGTTTTAGGATGTAAACCATATGCAGAGTTTCCCCCTCTGGCAGTATCTGCTTCTAGTTCTTCTTATGCCCTTGTTTTTAAAACAAAAAAGGCTTAACAATTATTCCAAAGGCGTAGGGTTTGGGTTTTATTAATTAGCAGCTATGGAGCCCAAGCCCCTTGGGTCTTTGCATAATTGGTTAAAGCCTTTTTTTTTTAAAAAACTCAAGGGCATGAGAAACTAAAGAAGAAGCGATCCTACCATATGGGACACGCACCTGCATTTAAGTGTAGCTTGGTTTTAGCAATCCCTTCATCCTGGTGTAATTTCCTTTAAAACCCTTACAGGACTCAGTCCTTTGATTCTTTATGCATTTTCTGTTTTTTTAAAACACCCACCTTCATTCCAAAAGCGATAACTTTTTATGTGTACAGAGATTGTTTAGAGCTTGTATCTGCGGACAAATTTCAGTTTTTTTAGTGGCGCCATTTATAGTCCGCCATCTAATTGTAATGTTGGAAAAAAATTCCAAGTGCATGAAAATTGACAAAGACCACAATTTACAGTGTTTTCCTTGCCGGCTCTGTTGTTCAATAACAGCTTTCATTTTGCTTCAAGCCCAATCATTCCCAAGCGGTAAGTGTCATTAGTTTTGGCACAAATTTTCTAATAAGACTCTCTACTGTCAGTGGGTGTGCGTGCCAGTTGTTTGCTCCACAATAGACCCACCTACCCCTTTCATAGCCAAATTAGCATATGTGGTGCCAAAAACTAATGGCACCAATTGCGTGGGAAATGACAAAAATTCCATTATTGGGACAGCCCTTATTAAATTATGCAATATCTTGCTCAGTGATCTACCAGCTGTGTAAATCCATGAGACATTGTATATTTTGTTCCCCCCCCCCTGCGAGGGGATATGTTTCCTCTGCCTATTGTAATGGCATCTTTAACGCTTATTGATCAATAAAGTTTTGTTGAAACTAAATTATGCAATTCCTTGATAATTATCCAAATATTTAAACATAATGATTGATAAAAAAAGAAAAAATATTAAGGTTAAAGTATTCAAGAATAGGTTAAATGGTCTTATCCATGATACAGTGGTAGCAGTTTGGCTAGGAGATGCCAATAATGATAAATGGACTCCAACCCCGAACATCTTTACGGCCACTATACAGGGAATAACCCTAACTCATTGTTGTGGTCACTTTTTCTTCTTTGCAACATAGCTGTCCCCTGATTGGACTCCCACCAGTCATAAATGGGGACATATCTAGCAATAATCCATCACTGTGCTCACTATAGAGCTTAATTTTATAAATGACATTTTACATTTTATACTCGTTTTAAAACACTAACTCTTTTTTGTTGTAATATTAATCCTGATTAGAAGAAGTAACAATTGTTCGAAGGACTTTGGCAGATGGTTTTAAATCAGCTTATATCAGAACAAAAAGAATACGTCTTCTGTTAAAGTGTTATCACCTGAGAAAGTTTCCTACATGGAAAGTTCTGAATACTGTTATATCTGTTTTAAAGGCTCTGACCATAAAAAAGAAACTTGTTTCTTCATTTTTAGTTTCCCAAGTGTCTCCCCGTGCTCCTGTTCATTGGTTATTGGTCTGGAGGTGGACTCTGGACAGAATAGCTTTACACACAACCAGCTTTCCCCATACCATGGGGGATTCCAGAGGCGTAGCTCCCGGGGGGCAGTGGCTCCAGGGCCCCGGACTTTGAGGGCCACTGTGAGTGTTTCCCAGCTCTACCTGTGGCCCTAGAGGTGTTGTATGCCGGGACTGGTGGAGCTCTCTTTTCTGTTGTTAATAGTAATACTATAGTCGGTGAGTATTGTCGGGAGTGCTGGCTCCTGACAATAATTTACCCTAATTGACCTTTCAGGACCTCTGTGAGGAGTCATCCACCGGTCCCGTTGTGCATCATTGGCGAGGGGAACAGATCACATGTATGGGTAGTGGGCATTCTGTTGTCTATGTGTGGTCTTCTGTGCTTGCTGTTTTCTGTTAACTAACACAACCCATCCTACACTGCAGTAAAGCACAGCCTACTACACAGTACTCCTATCCTGTATAAGGTATATGGATATAGCATATACTACTTCATATCCCGCATATATATGGCCACAACAACTCAAGTAATACTACTCCTATCGCCACACACACCCCACAATATATATATATTATATATTTAATATATATACAGTATATGGACCAAATTCATATGGCCACAAGTATACGCCTATACTATATAGATATATATATATATATATATAATATATATATATATGGCACAGTCCGTAATACTACTCCTATCCTGTATATGTAGGGGCACAGGTGAACATTCACATGACGGCACAGGCATCACAGATTACCTTGCGCTGGCCTACTCCACCACCTGTCACGTCCCATTATGGGCCCCTACACCCACTTGGATTGGAGGAGGCGTTAGGGGAAATATCTCAAGTCCCTGGAATTTCGATTATTTCAGGCATTTTCATTAAAGGACATCTATCACCAGATCAAGGATTGTAACCAACCCACTGACATACTGGTGTGCGCCCCCCTCTGGAAGGATCTCTCTTCTTTTCGCTTCTTAATTGCAAATGCCTGAGGGGCTCCAGCTCCATGACCTCCATGGGGCCTAGGATCCCCTTAGACGCATAGGCATTTTTAAAAGCCTTTTTCATTCATAAAAACACTGGCAAAGAAGCGGAAAAAAGAGGCAGATCTGCCATAGGGGCACACACTAGTATGTCCAGTGTGCTTGGTTTCAATACTTGATCTGGTGCTAATGTCCTTTAAAGGTTTTGATCAGCTAAAAGTAATCACGTTGTAGTCGCCATGAACAATAGCTGGACTGAGATGTATCACTTAACCCGTTAAAGACCACTGTATGTTTTTTTTTTTCAGAATAAGATGCGCACTAAAGGTGACACTGGCTGGATGTTCCCCCCTTCGGCACAACGTTGCAACACAGAGACAAATGGCCATATTTATCAGGCCTCTGGCCACGTCACAATAATCGCAAATGCTAGTTTTCTGTTAGCCTTTGACTATTTGCCTTTAACGCAGTAGGGTGTAAAAGGGGTTGAGGGGGGGGGCGCTGTGTGAAAAGGTCATCGCTATGTTCTAATCCTACTCCATGCACTGCAAGGAGGAGCCCTTGATGTATCCCGCTGCGAAAAATGGGCAGTGGCGATGGCAATCTATATCACGAGCGGCCGGCGTATGATAGTCTGAGTGTGCCTGTCATAGACTGTACTATAGAAACAGAGAGACCAAATATGGGTTCAGAACCGGGAGAGCAATGCATTACAAATCAACTAAACAGGCAAAGAGAAACTAGTATTAAAACCTAATATAAGAGGCCAAGTGCCAGTCCGGAAAGTGTTAGATAAGTTCCCTGACATCGGGCAGGCAGCAATGAGAGTGGGAGACATTTTGTCAATCATAAAATCATTAACTGTTTTAATGACCGAGCAAAACAAGAGGTTTGCAGGGGACAGATGTGTTTAGTTGGAAATCTATTAGTCTTTCTAGGAAGGGAAACACCAATGACATGAAGAAAACTAAACTTATCAGCACATCCTCATCTGTACCTACAGACAGAGCTTATGGGTACGGTGGTACTGTTAGGCATGTCTGTTTTTTTTATCAAGAAACACAAACAAAAATGCCACAAATATAGTAAAATATATTTTTTTCATTCTTCTTTACAAAATTAAAACATCTAATCTCTAAATAACACCTATAAAGATTTCTCTTAAAGGGGTGTTTCCCACAACTACAATCTTCTTTAATAAAAAACCAGAATACAAATGATTAACAAAATACAAGCAGTTCACAGATCGAAATTCCAACCTGTCTCTATTAGTCCTGTTTACAGTTTTGTTGCCCCTGTATCAATCCCTAAATCAATTGCATGAGACGGGGGAGGTGTGGAGACAGCAGCACACTACAGGTTCAGCAGCATGTTGCTTCACTTTCTCCCCGTCACACCGTGGCGTAGGAAGAGACCATCAGAAAACTTACCACACGAAAAGCTCTGTATCCGAGGAAGGGGACATAGCAGTGCTGACTTGTTGTGTTTTTATATCCATCTCATGGCTCTGATCTGTCTCAATCTTGCTTTTTCTATATGTTTCCAGATACTAGTAGAATGTTCCAAAGCTAAATTAAAGTGTATATAAACCGGTACCCTGAAATCTATCACAGCTTGTCCCATCACACTCAACATCTCATAGCCCGAGGACTCATGAAGTGGTCTTCTTAAAGTCCCTACCCCCTACACACTCTGGATTTATAACACCAAGCATCATAGGACTAAAGCAGCAATAAAATTTCGTAAGATTGCAAATTAAGGGTCACAAGCAATCTATACATCGTTTAAACATGGCCGGGATTAAATGTGTGTTTCATTTGGTCAAACGCCCTTAATGCTTGTATGTGAAAAAAAAAAACAGTTAGGGTTCTTAGGATCTGGTTCCTCAATATTATTTTTCTCCTCCAACCATAATTATTAGCTGAAGAAACTAACCTTAAAAATATCTGCAATTTTGCTAGACCTGATTTACACTACTTGACTACTTCAAAATAATCCTCTGACACCATCCGAAAAAACTCTAACCATCAAAATCCATCAGATAACCCATGGACATGTACTCATACAGATCCAGGCACAGTTTTTTAGCATTTCCCAAGAGCCTCTCCTGCTGGAGATTCACAAGCTGTTACAACTGTCTCGCCACCCCCCTCTCCTCCCCATCATCCCCTTCCCCTCTCTCTGCCTGATGTAAACCCGTAGGCGGAAGTATCAGCACCACGTGGAGAGGTAAGTGTAAGGCCCCATGCACAGGAATGTGTGCAGAACCGTTGATGGCTATGGCGCACTGTCATGGTGTGGTGAGCAATAGTAGCAGTGTGAGGCAGAAGTGTTGTATTGGGGAGTTGCTCGTTGATGCAGTATGTCTGTATCGGTGGAATGGAGTAGAAGGGCCAGTATGTTGTATTGGTTTTGAGTGAAGTAGAGGCAGTAATGTCTGTATTGGTTTTATTACAGTGTGAGGCAGTATCATGTATATTTGTAGTGCAGTGTGGGCAGTAATGTTTTTTGAGAAGGAGTGCAGTGTGAGCAGTTAGTCGTATTAATGGAGGTCAGTGTTAGGTATTGCCTGTATAGGTGCAGGTGCAGTGTGAAAGGCAGTATGTTCTGTACTGGTGGAGTGAAGGCCGTCAGTATTTGTGTATTGTGGAGTGCAGTGTAAGGTCATAATTTTTATAGTTGCAGTGCGTGTGGAGACAGTATTTATGTAAGTTTGTAGGGAAGAATGAAGCGTATTTATGAAATAGTCACAAGTGCCGTGTGTGGACAGTATTAATGTAATTGCAGTGCGTGGCTAGCATTATGTGTGTATTGGTGGGAGGTAAGTGTGAGGTACAGTGTAAATTAATTTCAGTTGCAGTTTGAGAGTATATGTGTGTATTGGTGGAGTGATGTGATGTAACTGTTTTAATTGCTTGCCCCTCCGCTGTTGCAGTGTGAGGCGTATGAATTTATAGTAGGTCAGTGGCAGGTGAGGCCTATGTATGTATAGTTGCAGTGGCAATTTGGGAGTTGGCTGTATAGTGCATTGCAGTGTGATGTAGTATCTATTGTTTAGGATCAGTGCAGTGTGAGGCAGTATGTCTGTATTGTAGCAGTGCATTGTGAGGCAGTATGTCTGTATTGGTGGAGTTCAGTATGAGGCCGTTTGTCTGTGATAGTTGTAGTTGCAGGTGAGGCAGTTGTTGTAGATAGAAGTGCAGTGTGTGAGCAGTATGTGGGTACTGATGGAATCAGTGTGAGGCGTATGTAATGTATAGTGCAGTGCAGTGGTGTGAAGGGCAGTAATGTTGTGTCTGGTGGACTGCAGTGTGAGGCAGGGGGGGTCATTTACTAAGGCCCGATTTCTCGCGTTTCCCGACGTGTTAACCACCCGAATATTTCCGATTTCGCCGATTGTACTGAATTGCCCGCGGGATTGTGGCGCCCTCGATCGATTGTGGCGCACTCGGCGCGCAATGCCGCTCGGCGGAAATCGGGGGGCGTGGCCGAACGAAACCGCGTATTCCGGAAAAAACCGCCGCATTTAAAAACCGAAAAAGTGGTCGCGTGGGGAGCGCTTACTTCACCTGGTCCGGGTGGTGCATTCCGGCGCGATGGAGAGTGACTTTCAAGCGCAGCAACGCACCTGGTGGACGGCGGAAGAACACATTCATAAATCCTTGTCCGGACCCGAAAATCCAGAGCAGAGTAAACGCGCCGCTGGAATCGCGACTGGAACCGGTAAGTAATGTGCCCCAGTATTCTGTAATAGTAAGCAGTGCAGTGAGTTAGTAAACTAATGTTTAGTTTGGTTTGGTGGTTTGTTGGTTTTGTTGTGTTTTTTTTGTTTTTGGTTAGTTTTTTTTTTTTTGTTTTGTGTGGGGTTTGGTTTGTTTTTTTTTTTTATTGTTTGTTGTGTTTTTTTTGTGTGTTTTTTTTGGTTTTTTGGTTTTATTTTTGTTGGTTTTTGTTTTTTGGGTGGGTTTGTTGGGTGTTTTTTTTTTTTGTTTTTTGTTTGTTATGTTTTTTTTATTTTTATTAAACAAAAACACTACACACAAAGTTGGGGTTGGTGTGTTGGGTGTTGTCCCCCCCCCCCCAGCCCCCCCCCCACCACACCCGCCCCCCCCCCCCCCCCCCCCCACCCACCACCCCCCCCCCCAGTGCAATGTTAGGCAGTAATGTCCTGTACAGTTGCAGTGCAGTGTGAGGCCAGTATGTATGTATTGGTGGAGTGCAGTATGGAGCAGGTTGTCTGTAAATAGTTGCAGTGCAGTGGAGGCAGTATGTAGTATGGTAGAAGTGCAGGTGAGGCATTGGGGCATTTTACTTACACGGTCCGTCGCGAACCAAGCGGCGTCGTTTCTCTCGGTGGATTCGGGTCCGCGGCCCGGGATTCACTAAGGTAGTTCCTCCGACGTCCCACCAGGTGGCTTACCGAATTTGCAGGTAATCTCGTACCAAGTCTACACTTTTATTGTTTTTTAAAGCGCCGGTTTTTTTCCGATCCGTCGGGTTTTTGCACGACCACGCCCCCCCCGGTTTCCTGTCCGTGCATGCCGGCACCTATTCGACACAATCCGATCGCGTCCTGCCAAAATCCCGGGGCATACAGGGAAAATCTGGCGAAAATCGGAATTCTTTTGGGTAACACGTCGGGAAAAACGAAAACGGGCCCTTAGTAATGACCCCCATATGTCTGTATAGTTGGGCAGTGCAGTGTAAGGCAGTAGTCTGTCATACTTTCAAGTGCAGTGTGAGGCAGTAAGTATGTATCGTAGGCAGTCATTTGAGGCAGTATGTATGCATAGTAGCAATTCAGTGTGAAGCAGTATGTCTGAAAAATTGCAGTGCAATTGTGGTCAGTTGTCTGTATAGTTGCAATGCACTGTGAGGCAGCAGTATGTATAGGAGCAGTGTAGTGTGGGCAGTATGTCTGCTATTGGAGGTGCAGTGGGGAGGAGCATATCTGTATAGTAGCATGCAGTGTAGGCAGTTTCTGTACCTTGGTGTCACTGTCTTGAACTGCATCACAGTACCCCGCTACCACGGTCTCTACTGGGCCAAATCTCCCACATATGGTGCTTCGGATTGCGGGCAGTTCAAAAGACACACACCTGAAAGGCTCGCTACATCCTGCAACATTGCATGGCCTGGGTGAAAGCAGCAGGCAAATTGCAGGATACAGCCAAGATGGAGAACTTTATTAAATACCTGCAGGAAGAGTCCCAAGCTAATCGGCAGCTGCAGCAAGCCATGCTCCAGCAGCAGGAGGAGAGGTCCCGCCAGCAGCAAGCCATGTTCCAGCTGCAGGAGGAGAGGACCCGCCAGCAGCAGGAAGAGTCCCGAGCCATGTTCCAGCTGATGATGGAAAAGTTTTCTGGCATTATGGCAGCACCGCAAGCGACGACTACTGAGGGGTCCCATACTGGTTTGCAAGGGTACCCGGTTGTCCAGCGTTCCGCACGGGCTGGAGTACAAAAGGCTTTACAAAAGATGACGGCGACCGACAACGTGGAGGCGTATCTCACTGTGTTCGAGCGAGTAGCTGAGCGAGAGGAGTTACCAGCTGTGCGGTGGGCAGATGTCCTGGCACCGTTCCTGACAGGCAAATCGCAGAAGGCTTACTACGACCTGAGTGAAACGTAGGCCCGTGAGTACCCCCAGCTAAAGGCGGAGATTCTGGCTCGTCTTGGGGTCACCGTTCAAGTTCGTTCCAGCCGGGTCCACCAGTGGGTATACTCAGAAAAACTACCCCCACGCTCCCAAATGCATGACCTGATCCATCTTGTCCGGAAGTGGCTACAACCAGAGGACTGCACCCCAGCACAGATGGTAGAGAGAGTGGTTATTGACAAGTTCACCCGTTCTCTGCCCTCTCGGCTCCAGCGATGGGTTGGACAGGCCGGTCCCACAAATGCTGAGGAACTCGTGTCCCTAGTAGAGAGATATCGGGCTACGGAGGATCTTCTACTTACCTCTCCCACAGTTTAGTTAGCACCCTGACGGGTAGGATATTATTTGTTTTTGATGCCTGAATGTGAAGGCTGTTTTATTTTGTTCCTGCTGAAATAAACACAGGCTAGACCTGTTTTGGACTGTACTTTGGTGTCACTGTCGTGAACTGCATCACAGCACCCCGCTACCACGGTCTCTACTGGGCCAAATCTCCCACATATGGTGCTTCGGATTGCGGGCAGTTTAAAAAGACACACACCTGAAAGGTTCGCTACATCCTGCAACATTGCATGGCCTGGGTGAAAGCAGCAGGCAAAGTGCAGGATAAAGCCAAGATGGATGACTTTATTAAATACCTGCAAGAGGAGGCCAGAGCTAATCGACAGCTGCAGCAAGCCATGCTCCAGCAGCAGGAGGAGAGGTCCCGCCAACAACAGGAAGAGTCCCGAGCCATGTTCCAGCTGATGAGGGAAAAGTTTTCTGGCATTATGGCAGCACCACAAGCGACGACTACTGAGGGGTCCCATACTGGTTTGCAAGGGTACCCGGTTGTCCAGCGTTCCGCACGGGCTGCAGTATAAAAGGCTTTACAAAAAATGACGACGACCGATGACGTGGAGGCGTATCTCACGGTGTTCGAGCGAGTAGCTGAGCGAGAGGAGTTACCGGCTGAGCAGTGGGCAGATGTCCTGGCACCGTTCCTGACCGGCGAGTCGCCGAAGGCTTACTACGACCTGAGTGAAACGGAGGCCCGTGAGTACCCCCAGCTAAAGGCGGAGATTCTGGCTCGTCTTGGGGTCACCGTTCAAGTTCGCTCCCGCCGGGTCCACCAGTGGGCTTACTCAGAAAAACTACCCCCAAGCTACCCCCATCTGATCCATCTTGTCCGGAAGTGGCTACAACCAGAGGACTGCACCCCAGCACAGATGGTAGAGAGAGTGGTTCTCGACAAGTTCACCCGTTCTTTGCCCTTTCGGCTCCAGCGGTGGGTTAGACAGGCCGGTCCCACAAAAGCTGAGGAACTCGTGTCCCTAGTAGAGAGGTATCGGGCTACGGAGGACCATCTACTTACCTCTCCCACACGAAGCAGTGACAGGGTCACCAAACCATCTGGTAAGACTATGCTACGCGGTATCCAGAGGCGATTCCAATAAGGAACACCTCCTCCAAAAATATTGCTAGGGAGCTGTTCCAGGTATTCTCACACACAGGCCTCCCCAAGGAAATCCTGACTGACCAGGGTACCCCATTCATGTCTAGGGTAATGAAGGAGATGTGTAAGTTACTGCAGGTTAAACAGCTCCGCACCTCTGTATATCACCCCCAGACAGATGGCCTGGTCGAGAGGTTTAACAAGACCTTGAAGGGGATGCTAAAGAGGGTGGTCAGCAAAGATGGGAAGGACTGGGATTGTTTGTTGCCCAGTTCTGGCGGCTGAGTCAGTCACGGATGCAGAACCCCAAGTATGCATGGTCACAATCGGTGGTCACACAGTGGAAGCCTTGCTAGACTCGGGGAGTCTGGTCACCTTGGTGCGGGGAACTTTGGTTGATCCTGGACTATACAGTGGGCGGAGAAAAAACCCTACCGGGTCCCTGAAGCGCGCCGGCTTGCCATATCTGAAGAAGTCAGGCAGATGTTAGACCTGGGGGTAATCGAGGAGTCTAAAAGTGACTGGTCGAGTCCTATTGTGTTGATTCCCAAACCTGATGGTTCCCTACGGTTCTGCAATGACTTTAGGAAGTTGAACGAGGTGTCCAAATTTGATTCTTATCCCATGCCCAGGGTTGACGAGTTGATAGAACGACTTGGACAGGCTAGGTTCTTCTCCACCCTTGACCTGACAAAAGGGTATTGGCAGGTACCTCTGACTGACAGGGCTAAAGAGAAGACCGCTTTTGTTACCCCTGATGGGCTTTTTCAGTACGTGGTACTTCCCTTTGGGCTACATGGGGCTCCCGCCACATTCCAGAGGTTAATGGATATTTAATTTTTCTGGAGGACCACCTACCTGCTCCTCTGGTTTGAAAACTTTTTTGGACTGCCACATACAGGCACTATCCAAATTAAATTGTCTCCATAGCAGCCTCCACATGTCGTCTTTTTAGCTGGCTCCACACGTTGTCTCCATTGCTTCCTCCACACGTCATCGCCATAGCTGCCTCCAAAAGTCGTCCATATAGCTGCCTCCATACATTGTCTCCTTATAAAACGAACTGTGTCAGGCAGAATTTTGGGTTGTTTTCATGGCTTCCACATCAAACTTGTTAACTTTGTCGCCACCCTGCTGTGTAATCCACAAAATATACTGGCAAACTTTTATCATTTACCAATATTATTTCAGCGCTTCTTGCGCATCTGTTTACATTCCCCTCACCCGCCATATCCTAAACTTATAAGAACGCTACTACACTTGATCTTATACAAAAGGTTCTTAGAAGTGCTGTTTGGGGAGTAGCCTAGAGACAGGGGCTTGGATTGGCGAAAGCTCGCCTGGCAGCGGAGCGCCAGCTCCATCTCAAGATCCAACTAACATAGTTTTAACTGCAGCACCTTTAATCTACTACTAGTTCACTGCCTCCATACATCGTCCCCTTATCAAACGAGCTGTGTCAGGCAGAATTTTCAGGTGTTTCACCAGATACATAGTGGAACTCGGCCCATCTGTCGCCGCCATGCTGGAGACCTGAAGTTGCAATCATAGCAGCGCAATATGGATGCCCCATACTGTCGCTCTTAATCATGGAACCATTTCCGTAAAAACAATTAAAAATAGAACCACTATGCTATTCCATTATTCCTAGGTGAAATATTCAAACGACCCGGCCTGATTTGAAAATTATAATTTTTTCAAAGTAAACGCTTCTGGCCCCCAGGCCCATTTTGGGTGGGGAGGAGCCGAGAGACAGGGGCTTGGACAGGCGAAAGCTCGCCTGGCAGTGGACCGCCAGCTCCATCCCAAGATTAGGCAGCATCAGAGGCATCCACGCATGCTGCCCCTGCTGTTTCCTGTCCATTTTGCCTCCACGATCCTCCACAGCGTCCACCAATGTCTCATTTCAACTCTCTATACCCCAGACGCTGGAGCACGAGAGGATATGCAGCACATCATCCCCTTATCAAACGAGCTGTGTCAGGCAGAATTTTCAGGTGTTTCACCAGATACATAGTGGAACTCGGACCATCTGTCGCCGCCATGCTGGAGACCTGAAGTTGCAATCATAGCAGCGCAATATGAATGCCCCATACTGTCGCTCTTAATCATGGAAGTCGTCTCCATGGCTGCCTCCACATGTCGTCCCCTTATCAAAAGAGCTGTGTCAGGCTCATTTTTCGGGTGTTTCACCAGATACGTTATGGAACTTGGTCACTATGTCGCCACCATGCTGTGTTATCGACTAAATATACCGTCAACCTTTTGTTCACATAGGAAATCATTTCACCTCCTTTGGTGAAACCTGAGTCCATTTAGGGTATGTCGCCATGAGACTCTCTAGCCTGCCACTGCTGCCGCTGCCTCTGCATGCCGTCCCCTATAGTGTCAGGGTCAATTATTGGATGTTTTAGATGCTATCTAGCCTCATTTGGTCCCATTTCTGTGGTGTTTCCATCCTTTTCTGAGGTTCCCAGGTGTTTGGCCAAGCTTCCCTGTGCAGAGCCTTGGTCCCCTTGAAAAATGCTCGAGTCTCCCATTGACTTCAATGGGGCTCGTTATTCGAGACGAGCACTCGAGCATCTGGAAAAGTTCGTCTCGAATAACGAGTACCCGAGCATTTTAGTGCTCGCTCATCTCTATTTATAATAGAACCATGGTTCTGATCTAGAAAGTGAGGGAAATAATGTCCATCACTTTGGTTTAACTATGGCTGAGCATAGCTGCAGGAGACTGAGTGGTGCAAAATTAATCAAGGTAGCCAACAAGCATAAACCAATGTTCACACTAACAATGTCAGAGTGAGACACAATGACACAATAGGGCTTCCTCAGCCAAACCTTATGTACAGAGGATGATGCTGGCACAGATGTTACACATTATTTACCAGAAAATTAAGCCTAAATGGAAAAGCCATGTGTGAAAAACTAAGTATCCCCTATAAGGAATGTCAACGGACATTTTCCTCTTGTGAATAGTCTTTAAAATTGTAGAATAATGGACTTCAAGTTCTTTGGAAATGGTCTCATTTAGATATATTTTTGTTTTTACTTTATTCTTTATTTTAAAAAAAATCTACCATCAAAATTCATCATGATAAACCAACGGCACTTAGATTCAGGCACCGTGACTGTGGTATCTTCTTATACTGTATTTGTTATCCATGGCCTCCTTCCTTCTAAAATAAACTTTTAACATTGTGCTATTGAGCCTGAAGGGCTCTGAGGGAATTACCAGAGCCCCTCCGTGCTGAAGCTTCACAGGCTGTTACATGAGCAGAACATGTCACACCCAGCCCCTGCTCTCTGCCTGTGTAATCTAGCAGCAGAAGGTATTGTAGGAGGAGGAGAGACTTGCTCTGCTCATTGTAACAGCCTATGAAGCTACATCACTGAGTGGCTCTGATAATATCCACCAGAGCACTTTGGGCTTAATAATATAATTTTTAAAGTTGATTTTAGAATGAAGGAGGCCATGGATAACAAATATAAGAAGATTACCATAGTCACAGTACCTGAATCTATGATTAAGTGTCCCATTTTCAAGATGACTAAATCAACTCTTTTGATGCACCTAAAAGCAGAATTTATGCTGGGATTTTAACTTTTCCCAAATTGATGAACTGCAAAAATTCATTCTCTCAAAACAAAGCTAATGTCTTTCCTCCATGAAAATGTGTTGATACTTGCTGAATGATGCAGAACAAACTGCAAAAAACGTTTAAGCTTTTATACAGATGGTCACACTTTCTGATCATCAACAAATCAGGGGCAAATAAGGGACGTTTGATTAGAAGCACTTGGCTGCTGCTTCATTCTGGGCTACTTTTTGTTAAAGAAATATAAACCGTGTTGAGTTTGTCATGTGTTGTATCTACTTAATTTTAAGTTTAGGAAAATTATATTGTGTCATAATACCTAAAAAAAATTGTGTGTCCAGATATTTTCTCACAACTTTGCATACTTTAATGGCTTTAGATGAAACGAAGGGAAATCGCAGCACATCCTCTTAAAAAGTTATCAAACTTTATTCTTCATTCTTTAGAAAACGCCACGCTTCCGGCCAGCGCACACTATGATGCGCGGTGTCACCACTGATGACGTCATAGTGTGTGCTGGCCGGCAGATCAAGTGGACGCGTCTCTGCCATCTGTTACAGCAAAGAGAAGAAACAGGAGCCGCATGGACCAGACCATCGGGGAGCTGCGCCGGGCAATGGGACAGCCTGAAGGTGAGTATGTAAGTTTGTTTCTTCCATGTGCTGGGCAAACTGGGGACTAGCTGGCTGGATACTAAAGGGGGCTGGCTGGCTGTATACTACAGGGGGCTGGCTGTATACTACAGGGGGCTGGCTGGCTGTATACTACAGGGGGCTGGCTGTGTACTACAAGGGGCTGGCCTATTTGGACTATTATTGTAGCTTCTCTCCAGGGTGTCAATGTACAGAAAAATATTGGGATCAGCAGGAGGATCCCCATCTCTGTTCACATCTTCTCACTCTTTCTGCAGTCCCAAACATCCAAGGATGTGTCACTTTACAATAGCACTGAGAGCGGCATCTCGGTTGCCTGGGACTTCAGGTGAACTGGTAAACTCTGTCTTGGGGTGATGGTCTGGGTGCCCACAGAAAGCTCTCTGAGTGCCGCCTCTGGCACCAGTGCCATGGGTTCGCCACCACTGCTCTATAGTGTGTATTCTAACTATAACTTCACAATTCTTCTATCATTCTCTCCATGCACTGTACATAATGGGGCAGATTTACTTACCCGGCCCAATCGTGATCCAGTGGCGCGTTCTCTGCGGTGGATTCAGGTCCGGCTGGGATTCATTGAGGTAGTTCCTCCGACGTCTACCAGGTGGCGCTGCTGTACTGAAGAGCATCGGAACGCACTGGAGTACACCGACCCATGCTGAGTGAAGGTAAGCGTGTGCCGAGCGACAATTTTTTTTTTTTTAAATGCGACGGTTTTTCTGAATCTGTCGGGTTTTCATTCGGCCACGCCCCCCAATTTCCGTCGCCTGCATGCCAGCACCGATGCGCCAAAATCCAATCGCGTGCGCCAAAATCCAAGGCCAATTCAGGGGAAATCGGGGCAAATCTGAAATATTCGGGTAACACGTCGGGAAAACGCGAATCGGGCCCTTAGTAAATGACCCCCAATGTCTGCATTAAACTCATAACCTATATAACATGTACAGATTTCCGGAGCATCCAAACTCATCTCTTACACGTAATATACATGTCTGCCATCTCATTCAATAAACACAATAGACAAGACTCGGTGGTTTTCTTAGCATTTATTACTGAAGTTCCCATGCATATTAATGAATTTAAGGCCAATATCCCCCCACAAGGTCACACTACAGACACGGAAGCTTTTGCCACTGATATAATACATCCATGTATATACAGAAAATATTCACACATTCCTCATCCATGGATCTCGCGCTTCTTCTTCTCTGCAAAACAACATCCATCAGCCATAGTTATCAAATTATCGGAATTCATAAGACATATGGCAAGGCACCCTTTACTGTAAATTTACCCCTTACCGTAAAACGTTTAGGAAAATTGCAGTAATTGAAATTCATTCCGAATAAGACTTATGTATTGTCATGAAATAAAAGGGAGTGAAAGAAACTAGAAAAGACTTTATAATGTAACTCCATGTGTTGTAATGGAAGAATGCGAGACTCTATGATGACGTCTATGTATGTGATCAGTCTGGAGAAATGTAATATTTAGAGGTGTTTTATCATCATGTAGATTAATATCTTCAAATAACATGAAAGGAATTGTCCCATCATCATAACTTATCATCTGATCACAGGTAAGGGCGTCCATTGACACGTTTTACTCCATGTAAAATCAATTGGAACCACAGAGATCGATGATTAACGCAACAGACCTATGTGTCAATGAATGGTGGACGTGAGTCCTGTTTTTGTGATCAGTGGGTGGTCCCAGTAGAGGGTCTACCATCAATTATCCTCTTTTCAGCCACCCTGTGGATAGGTACAGTGCAACATTGGATTATGAGCAAAAATCATTCCAGAAATATCCAAATCACTCATCTATCAAAGCATAAAAAATCATTGAAATGCAGATAATTCACTCCACAATAACCTTGGATTACGAGCAGGATTTGTGCTTGTAATCCAAATCGCTCATATATCAAAGCAAGTTTTCCCACAGGAAATAATTGAAAGTCTCCCATTGACTTCAATGGGGCTCGTTATTCGAGACGAGCACTCGAGCATCGGGAAAAGTTTGTCTCGAATAACGAGTACCCGAGCATTTTAGTGCTCGCTCATCTCTATTTATAATAGAATCATGGTTCTGATCTAGAAAGTGAGGGAAATAATGTCCATCACTTTGGTTTAACTATGGCTGAGCATAGCTGCAGGAGACTGAGTGGTGCAAAATTAATCAAGGTATCCAACAAGCATAAACCAATGTTCACACTAACAATGTCAGAGTGAGACACAATGACACAATAGGGCTTCCTCAGCCAAACCTTATGTACAGAGGATGATGCTGGCACAGATGTTACACATTATTTACCAGAAAATTAAACCTAAATGGAAAAGCCATGTGTGAAAAACTAAGTATCCCCTATAAGGAATGTCAACTGACATTTTCCTCTTGTGAATAGTCTTTAAAATTGTAGAATAATGGACTTCAAGTTCTTTGGAAATGGTCTCATTTAGATATATTTTTGTTTTTACTTTATTCTTTATTTAAAAAAAAATCTACCATCAAAATTCATCATGATAAACCAACGGCACTTAGATTCAGGCACCGTGACTGTGGTATCTTCTTATACTGTATTTGTTATCCATGGCCTCCTTCCTTCTAAAATAAACTTTTAACATTGTGCTATTGAGCCTGAAGGGCTCTGAGGGAATTACCAGAGCCCCTCCGTGCTGCAGCTTCACAGGCTGTTACAATGAGCAGAGCAAGTCTCTCCTCCTCCTACAATACCTTCTGCTGCTAGATTACACAGGCAGAGGGAGGAGGAAGAGAGCAGGGGCTGGGTGTGACATGTTCTGCTCATGTAACAGCCTGTGAAGCTGCAGCACGGAGGGGCTCTGGTAACATCCACCAGAGCACTTTGGGCTTAATAATATAATTTTTAAAGTTGATTTTAGAATGAAGGAGGCCATGGATAACAAATATAAGAAGATTACCATAGTCACAGTACCTGAATCTATGATTAAGTGTCCCATTTTCAAGATGACTAAATCAACTCTTTTGATGCACCTAAAAGCAGAATTTATGGGGGATTTAACTTTTCCCAAATTGATGAACTGCAAAAATTCATTCTCTCAAAACAAAGCTAATGTCTTTCCTCCATGAAAATGTGTTGATACTTGCTGAATGATGCAGAACAAACTGCAAAAAACGTTTAAGCTTTTATACAGATGGTCACACTTTCTGATCATCAACAAATCAGGGGCAAATAAGGGACGTTTGATTAGAAGCACTTGGCTGCTGCTTCATTCTGGGCTACTTTTTGTTAAAGAAATATAAACCATATTGAGTTTGTCATGTGTTGTATCTACTTAATTTTAAGTTTAGGAAAATTATATTGTGTCATAACACCTAAAAAAATTTTTCTCACAACTTTGCATACTTTAATGGCTTTAGATGAAACGAAGGGAAATCGCAGCACATCCTCTTAAAAAGGTATCAAACTTTATTCTTCATTCTTTAAAAAACCCCGGCGCCACGCAGATCGAGTGGACGCGTCTCTGCCAGCTGTTACAGCAAAGAGAAGAAACAGGAGCCGCATGGACCAGACCATCGGGGAGCTGCGCCGGGCAATGGGACAGCCTGAAGGTGAGTATGTATGTTTGTTTTTTCCATGTGCTTGGCAAACTGGGGACTAACTGGCTGGATACTAAAGGGGGCTGGCTGGCTGTATACTACAGGGGGCTGGCTGTATACTACAGGGGGCTGGCTGTATACTACAGGGGGCTGGCTGTATACTACAGGGGGCTGGCTGTGTACTACATGTGGGCTGGCTGGCTATATATTACTGGGGGCTGGCTGGCTGTATACTACTGGGGGCTGGCCGGCTATATATTATTGGGGGCGGGCTGGCTATATAGTACTGGGGGCTGGCTATATACTACTGGGGGCTGGCTATATACTACAGGGGCTGGCTATATACTGGGAGGCTGTGGCCAATGCATTTCCCACCCTCGGCTTATACGCGAGTCAATAGGTTTTCACAGTTTTTGGTGGTAAAATTAGGGGTCTTGGCTCATACTCGGGTCGGTTTATACTCGGCCCTCAATTGCCAACAATACAATTTAAGCAGTAACTAATTGCTCCCTGTACTTCCACAACTTTACTTCACAATTGTATCGGCCCCTGAGGCTAACAATACAGTTGAAAGACTGAGGGCAAATTTGGACTATTATTGTAGCTTCTCTCCAGGGTGTCAATGTACAGAAAAATATTGGGATCAGCAGGAGGACCCCAAGCTCTGTTCACATCTTCTCACTCTTTCTGCAGTCCCAAACATCCAAGGATGTGTCACTTTACAATAGCACTGAGAGCGGCATCTCGGTTGCCTGGGACTGCAGATGAACTGGTAAACTCTTGTCTTGGGGTGATGGTCTGGGTGCCCACAGAAAGCGCTCTGAGTGCCGCCTCTGGCACCAGTGCCATGGGTTCGCCAACACTGCTCTATAGTGTGTATTCTAACTATAACTATGCAAGTGTATAGGCTGACACTGATAATGCCCTGCAATACATAAGTATTGCAGGGTATTATTATGAACAAGCAATCAGATGATTGCTTGTTCATTTCCCATGGTTTTTTTTGCCCTCCTTCCCTCCATACGCCACCTGCGGAAACCATCTCACTTTGATCACAGTGTATGGATTCATGAGGATGAATATGAGCTATGGCAGTCACCCTGGCGTTTGTATGATATTATTAGGGTCTTTGCCAGTGACCTTGGAAAATTGCCCTCATGAATGAAATGTGGCATATTATGACCGCCCTCTTCCACCATTTACCAGTAGACTTGGCCAATATGTCCCCAATCCATATACTGTATTATACATTTACGTGTAGTTTCTACTGTTGTACCAGCAATCGCTGTCCCATCCAATGTTTTATACGGCAAGTCTAAAAATATTGAATTTATTCTCCTGTGATTTATATTAAAGATTAAAGTGAACTAAACTAGAGTTTGTATGTTCTCTCTGTGTTTGTGTGACTTTCCACCGGGTCCTCCGGTTTCCTCCCACACTCCAAAAACATACTGGTAGGATGATGATTAGATTTTGAGCCCCATTGGGGACAGGGACTGATTTGACAAGCGCTGCGTAATCTGTGTGTGCTATGTAAATAAAGGAATTATTACTATTAACTAGACAGCGTTCTGCAGCAAGGGGATCAGGGTTCCTCCAGGTCTTTACTTGTGAAGTCATTAGAGGCTATAAAAATGAACACATAAAGTGAATTATGACCCTATGTGTTGTCTCTTCTCGATATCCAGGCACACGTGGCACAGTTCTAATGTGCATATTATGAGAGGTAATGACTAAATGCAACAAGCAATACCTTCATATGAAAGAATATTGGCACTAATGTGTGATATAATCACATGTATCCTAATTCATCCGAGGAGGATTGGGGTGATCTCGCTTCATTATTATTGTTATGACTTGGCCAGGGATGCTGAGAAGGACACCAGGTATATGTAACACTAGTTACACGCGTAGTAATATTGTCAGAGGTCACTAGGACGAACAATGATACAAGTAGACGATTAGTGGAGACTAATGGACACTAGTGGATACTTTGTCTACAACCGATTGGGAACAAAGTGGTTGGGGAGTTCCTAACCCTTCTTTCTGTTGACATCAATTGTCAGGAGTCACAGGTGAACCCTACACACTCAAGATACTCAGACAAAATCAGGAGGTTTGGGCAAAATTTATATATAGGGAGCCATTAGAAATAGTGGATTTATGTTGGTTGGTGGTAGCATTAATGGTGCCCGTAGACATTAAAGGGGTTGTCCGCTTTCAGCAAATATTTGATATTTATTTGTGTAATGAAAAGTTCTATAGTTTTCCAATATACTTTCTGTATCAATTCCTCACGGTTTTCTAGATCTCTGCTTGCTGCCATTCCATAGGAAGCTTCAGTGTTAACTGCCTGTATGATCTGTACATTTGCCCCCTGTGTATAGGCCCCCTGTGGTGTATTGCCGACAACAGAGTGTCCATGCTGGGACAACAAGCACATGAAATACCATCGGAGATTATCTATCCCTGATTATCCTGGTGTGGTGAGAATGACTTCCACCTAAACCTACTGCTTGTTCTTAAGGAGTTGTGCATTGTCCTTCCATATTACATGTTTTAGAGCAGTTTCAAGAACATGCTCGTTCATTTGCTCCCCCAGCAACTACCATTTCCCTTGGGAACGAACTTTGGAATGGCTGTGGCTAAAAACTGGTCCATGGGCATGTGATGTCACACAGGAGCACGGCTCGTTATATCCCTGGTCATGTGATGACACACAGGTGCATGGCTCATTATATCCCTGGTCATGTGATGTCACACAGGTGCACGGCTCATTATATCCCTGGTCATGTGATGTCACACAGGTGCATGGTTTGTGATAACCATTGTCATGTGATATCCCTGGTCATGTGATGTCACACAGGTGCATGGTTTGTGATAACCATTGTCATGTGATATCCCTGGTCATGTGATGCCGCACAGGTGCAGGGCTCCTTATATCCCTAGTCATGTGATGTCACACAGGTGCACAGCTCGTTGTATCCGTGGTCATATGATGTCACACAGGTACAGGGCTCATTATATCCCTGGGCATGTGATGTCACACAGGTGCACGGCTCGTTATATCTCTGGTCATGTGATGTCACACAGGTGCATGGCTCGTTATATTCCTGGTCATGTGATGTCACACAGGTGTACGGCTCATTATATCCCTGGTCGTGTGATGTCACACAGGGGCATGTTTTTTTATATCCACGGTCATGTGATGTCACACAGGTGCATGTTTTTTTTATATCCATGGTCATGTGATGTCACACAGGTACAGGGCTCATTATATCCCTGGTCATGTGATGTCACACGGGTGATACGCATGGTGCATCCTGCATCTGCCTGCTGCCCAGCTTTGACTCTTTTGGTAATGTGATTATCTATTTATTTATTTCAGCATGAGATTTCACGGCACATTTGTCTGAACTCCTTTACTTGGGAATCATCCTATTTGGTATATACATTACTGGAGCATTATATAAGTCGAGCACTTTTATATTCTGCAAGAATATAACCTCTATTACAGATGTATATTGTTTACATGTACTGGGTTCTGTGAGATCTTTGTTCTCACCCTCTGTCTCACCCTCTTATATGATTTTATATTCATATAATTTTTGTATTTAATAAAGGCTTATTTGTTCTACAATCGCCTCTGCCTTTCCTTTTGATTATTTTCAAGCCGTGCACCTGTGTGACATCACATGACCAGGGATATAACAAGCTGTGCACCTGCGTGACTTCACATGACCAGGGACTGGTTTCTATTCATAGGAAGTAAGCAATGAAGCTTGCTATAGAATGACAGCAAGCAGAGATCTTGAAAATTTTGAGGAATTGATGCAGAAAGTATATTGGAAAATTGTGTTATTTTTCATTACGCAAACAATATCAATTATTTGCCGACATTGAACAACCCTTTTAAATTTGTGTTGGCCAAAGCTAACAGTTCTGCTGGGTCTCACCAGATATCTCATGCAGAAGATATTTTACTTCTTTTGCCTTTGTGTGAGAAAAGAAGACAGATCATATTATAATTTGACGTTTCCCATTCTTTGTTCAAGAGTTAGAAAAGGAGCCACCAGCTTAGCAAAACCCTGAGTGCAGGGAGATATTTAGGAATACAGTCAGTCCATGGGTTACGTAGAAGATTCTATAGATTTGTTCTCAACTTGAAATTGTATGCAAGTTGGAACTGGTATTGCTCCAGAAAATAATAACATTTCCTGTCACTGTGACCATTGGATTTTCAAAATTGCGTTGTCACTGGAACAAGAATTAATAATAAACCCTCATTACAGACCAGCTGACCATTACTGCCTGGGACTATAGTAACATCCAAAGACTTCACATGAGGTCACAGTGGGCAGAGGTCCATTTGTAACTAGGGGTCGTCTGTAAGTTGGTTGTCAATAAGTCAGGGACTGCCTGTAGCTCTTCTGAAAAGAAGATTTTATGGCTGGTTTGAAACTCAAATCAAGTTCTAGAATCAGGTAGTCAACAGTATTCACCGTAGATACTTCAACTCATCTATGCTAATCCGTATACGTGGTCCGAATCATCCTAATCATCCTTATCATCCTTATCAATGTTTTTTTTTGGTTGATCTTTCTCTGATATTAAAAATATTGCATAAAAAAATATTACAGAAATTAGATAAAACAATACAATAAATGTAGATATTTAGCACAATGGAATGTCCTATTATTAATAGTTTCCATTTCCATATTATTCTATAGAGTCCGTATTCGCCGTGTCCCTCACAAATTATCATTGGGAGCTTTAAGATCAATCATGTTCTCTAAAAACTTTCCCAAGAAAGTCCACCAGGTATAATCCCCCTAGAAGTAATCATGAGATGCTAACATGTCAAACTTCAGGAATAGCTGTAAAAATGTTGCGTAAGGACATAACTCAATTTGATGTTGGAAATCTGTCAGCACAAGCTTTAAGGGACGCCACTTGTTAGAAATGTGGGAGAGTGTCATTACTTTTCAATTTTAAGGTTGATAATATCTTCTGATCACCTTGTAAGAAGTGATAAAATTGAAGAAAAAAAAGAAAGTTGCCCGCAATAGTTTTATTGAACGTGATGTTCAGTTGTAGACAAGAGCGGCCATATTGGAGAGCTGCTCCAATTATTACATAAAATATTATATTATATTATTATATAATATTATATTAATGTAGGGCGCACCAAGAATGAAAGGGCTCGGAACATGGAATTGGATGAATTTTATGTTTTAATTTAATTGTGATGCATTCCAAAAGGAACTTTTTTCAAGGTTTTCCATCTTATGGTGCTTACTTGTCACATGCACCTGTCAACTACAATGAGTTATAGAGAAGCTACAGCCACATGCTGATGCTATGTACAAACCATCCTGGAAAAGAGAACACAAAGAACACAAGCACTTGTAATATATTCTGATTTCTCACACTTGGCTGGGGTTTTTCTTGGTTATCCAAAGAGCAGCATGATGACATTACAGACATACTTGGGTAACTATCCTTCGGATAGGCCAACAATATCAGATCTGTTGTGGCTGTAATGCTCAACGAAGTGCAATGGCCCCTACCCATGGCCACTCCTCTGAAGCCCTACTCATCTGATATGTATAACCTATCTTAAAACAGCTGTGTGCTCATCAGACTATTGTGCACAAGCTTGAATGTACATGTGTTCTGACTGGACAAAGGGTGGTGGCTTCCTCTGGTGGCATCTCGTCAACATGGCCAAACCCATTGGGTAGTTGTCTGGTCCCACTGAAATTGGTAGAACGTCTTTGTATGGGGGTGTTTACTATGTAGGTCTGGTCTATAATTCAGTAACTTAAAGCGAAATCTACTACCAGGATGAAGGATTGTAAACCAAGTACGCTTACATGCTGGTGTGGGCCCGCTCTCCTTTTAGCCCCTTATGCTCTTGTTTTTACAGTAAAAGGGTTTAAAAATTATGCAAATAATAAGCTATGACGCCTAGAACCCCTCAGGTTTGTTTGTATAATTTTTAAGAACCATTTTAGTAAAAACAAAGGCATAAGAAGCTAAAAGAAGAGCAGATCCTACTATAGTGGGCATATATCAGCATGTAGGTGCACTTGGTTTACAATCCTTCATCCTGGTTGTAGATTTCCTTTAAATGACATCTAGCTCTATACAGTTGCCCTTCAGTAGTGGACATCAACTAGGGGAATGTCTTTTTACTAAATGGATCCACACAATTGGATGAACAACAACCTCTAATGTGCTCATGTCGTGGCATATTGAAACACGGATTAGTTATAAGAATGAGTTGCTCAGTAATAGACCTTCACACTATGTTTAGCGATAAGTTTTTGGTGTACCTGAGAGAAGAGAACCTGCACATAGCTGAGTGTTTGTACAGTAAGTGCCTTGTATACAGAAGGTTGTGATTCTACCACAGTGATCGGGTGCCATTAATGAACCAGAAATAAGTGACTTATCTGTAACATTGGATCCCTGCGGAGTTGAGTTATCAAGGTATTGAGGACATGTGGAGCATTCAAAAATTCTTATTAAAAACGTGTAAAACGAGAAAATTGCTTAATTTGGCATTCAAACGATTTAACACACTTAACTGAATCTGTAACGCGGAGACCTTAGCACGCTGTGATATATTAGGTCATAATAACTATGTGTAATTGATTATATTATTTTATTTTCTCCATTAGGTCCCTATCAGCACCTCACATCCTACCTCCTGCCATTATCAGCCTTCAGGAACGTAAATGAATTTCTACTGAATACTGCTATGAAATATGCCCACAGACAAGGGGTTAATCCAAC
The DNA here is from genome assembly GCA_019512145.1 of Engystomops pustulosus. Lineage (NCBI taxonomy): Eukaryota > Metazoa > Chordata > Amphibia > Anura > Leptodactylidae > Engystomops > Engystomops pustulosus. Next base: position 16,498,787 of record CM033647.1, on the reverse strand, counting down.
ATAGACCTTGCCCTATTTCCTATCCTAATCTCCATTTGGTAGGAGGAACAATATGAAGACTTGGTCAGCCCATCATTGTGCAGTGTGCACGTGACTAGAAATTCCAAAAAGAAAGAAAAACTGGCACCAACTGAGGTCCAAAAATTACCTTTTTGCATTATCCAATGTCAACATATCAAAGAGAAACATCATGGTATGTTGTTAGTAGTATGTAGTTGGTGATGAATTAGGCCTGCAATGGTCTGAAATGTGTAAATCAAATTTTTGGACTGTGGTTATGAGTATCTCGATGGTCTAAAACGCGTCAATGAAGTGTTTTCACTGAGGTCATGAGTAAGGACCCATGTGCAAATCAAATTTTTGGACTGTAGTTATGAGTATCTCGATGGTCTAAAACGCGTCAATGAAGTGTTTTCATTGAGGTTATGAGTAAGGACCCCTGTGCAAATCAAATATTTGGACTGTGGTTATGAGTAAGTACCTCAATGGTCTGAAACGCGTCAGTGTAGTGTTTTCACTGAGGTCATGAGTAAGGACCTGTTGGTGTGAATGGCATGAGTCTACTGAATTCACTTGAAAAGTCCTGAAAAGTCTGAAACAATTTTGCGTTTTAACTGAGGCTATGAGTAAGGATGTCAATGGTCTAAAACACATGAATTTTGTATTTTTTATTGAAGCTATGAGTAAAGACCTAATTGTTCTGAAATGCGTCAGTCTAGAATTCACACTGAGGCTGTAAGTACCTAACTTGAACAGAGACCGTAATGATCTAAAATGCAACAAGATAGGGAATTCACCAAGGTTGTAAATAAGGGCCTAAATGTTCTGCTGTTTTAATGAGGCAGCGAGAAAGACCCAAAATGTGTCAGTACAGAGTTTTCTCTGCTCGGAGGTTATGAGTAAGGACCTGTGTAGTCTGAAATGCGTTGATACAGTGTTTTCACTGTGGTAATAGGTAATGATCTTTAAAGTCTGAAATGCGTTGATACAGTGTTTTCGCTGTGGTTATGGGTAAGGATCTTTATAGTCTAAAATGCGTTGATACAGTGTTTTCACTGTGGTTATGGGTAAGGATCTGTATAGTCTGAAACACATTGAAATATTTTTTTTACTGAGATTATGACTTAAATGGTCTCAAATGAGTCGGTGCAGTGTTTTCACTGAGGTTATGAGTAAGTATTTAAATGGTCTGAAACGCGTCAGTGTTGTTTCTCTTCACGTTGCTGCTGTTTTCAACTGGATATCTTAAAGATAATTTTTTAGAATACTCTTTGTTCCAGTCTTCTTCACTTCACTTCTAACACTAACCTTCTTGTTCATCTCTTTTTCACTTTCCACAGTTTTAACCCCTTTGCACTTTCTAGTCTTTCCCAGTTTTCAAACCTGACTTTTCCTGTGCTCACATGCTTATCCGTTCTCCGTTCACCTCCCATGAGCCTCACACGTGACATTTCCTACATTATCATTTGATCGGTAAAATTTAATCACTTTTCATCCTTAGTCCGTTCTTACGGCGTCCATCATTAATAACACATTTTCATCCACTGCCTCAGAAATGACTGGTTATAAAAACCCGGAGCTTGTAGCTTTATATTGACTCACAAAAGCCGACATATGAGGCCTCTTTTTGTCCTCTTATTACCAAGAAATGCAAGGCTCGTTCTCAATGTTGATACCGATTGCCGGGCATAGGGCAATTTGTCATCTTTACCCTGTTTGATACCCCCGGACTCAAAGTGTTTGTCAGTTTTAAGTTTCTCACAAAGAGCAAATGGATGAAAACCCAAGATGCCGTACGAGAGGAAGCATAGACAGCGGAGCGGCACACACAGCACCGCCACCTTCCACTTTGCAGAGGATGCGCCCTAGCAAAGAGAAGGCAATCACAAGTCCTTGTTGGTTTTGGATCCATTTAATGGTCTCTGAAAAAAAAGAGAAAAAAGGGTTATTTTATCTTTCATTTTCTGAAAAGTTACTATGTATCTTTTGAATACACTGTACTTTTTGTAAAAATTTTTAAGACCGCCTTCACATATTCAGTCTGTAAAATATGGACCATATTTTGGCTGCTATTCCTTGTCAGGACACTGCTATCACAGTCATTTTTCATGCTATGTGCCATAAGTACATGACAGGACTCCTGCAGGGAGTCCTAGAATCATAGATGACTATAATAATTGGAGCCGGGGTCTCACATATGTATTCAGTCTGGAAAATACACATCTGTATTATAAGGACTGAAAACATCTGTGGGAAGGCAGACTAAATGGGTTTACTGGATGATGACGTTTAGAGCCTATAGGGGCAGATTTACTTAACCGGTCCTGTTGCAATCCCGCTGTGCATTGTCCGATGAGGATTCGGGTCTGCCGCGATTCACTAAGATCGTGCGCCCGAGTTCGTGCATCCGTCGCTTCTGCACTGAGGTCCGCCGGAGTTCACCTGCTTCTTCCCGGTGCATGTAAGTGCTTGTCTTGCGATACAATTCCAAAAGTTAAACCCTGCGCGTTGTCCGAATCCGTCGGATGGTCCAACGGTCCGTCCCCAATTTCTGACGCGTGCAAGCTGGCACCGATGTGCAAAAATCCGATCGCGTGCGCCAAAATCCCGGGGCAATTTGGTGCAAAACGGAAATCGTCGGGAAACCCGATGACAATGCGTCCGACGGACCCTTAGTAAATGAACCCCATAGTGTCCTTAGGATAGGTTATCAGACCAAAATATGAACTGTATGAACGGCCTTTATACAAGTGCTAAGACCTGTAAGGTGTGTACCTTTCCTTTAATAAGCATAAATCCAAGTAATTCAAGTCCACCTTGAATTGTGCAACAGTGGGTAAAAGTCTTGTCCATACAAAACTTGTATCATGTACAAGGAAACCTCACTTTTGAACAGCAAACTTCATCTGTTTCCCTACAAATTTCAAAGTAACCTTCTGTTTTCTAGTTTTTTGCCATCCCTGCTTTCCTATAGACATAACATAGCAACGTAGACATAACCTGTTTTTTACACACATTACATTTTAATGGAACAATTCATGCTGCTATAAAAATGAAGGAAAATTCTTGAATCAAAATAATATAAAACTGAATGAAAAGGTATGAAAAATAAACTCTCATTGGTATTTGGCGTTCATTTTTACATTGTTCGCTGTGTGTATAATCTCACATGTTACTGGAAATCTACCATCAAAATCAAGCCTGTGAAGCTATAGCACAGAGGGGCTCTAATAACGTCCCCAGGAGCACTTCTAGCTCATTAACATAATTTAAAAGGTAATTTAAGAAGGAAGGAGACCATGGATAAGAAATATAAGAAGATTACCACAGTCACGGTGCCTGGATCTGTGAGTAATGTCCCTGGTTTATCATAATGGATTGTAATGGTGGATTTCCTTTAACATTGCTCTACAGTAAAAATATGAGTAAACAATATTTATACAATTCTTTAGCATTTCTATAGATTTTTATTATGTTTTACAACCATTAAAGTAGTAAAAAAATACATTTTATTCGGGCTTTTTACATGCAATACCTATCTATATAGTAGGCGCTCAGTGTGCTGACCTATGCCCAGGGCTGGTGTTTGGGGGTGGAAAACTGGGCATGTGCCCCAGGCCCCCTGTCCTAAAGGGGCCTCCTGTATATGGACCTTTTTGGCCAGAGGTTGTATTGCTCTTTTAAAACCCCTTGGTTGAATGCCGGGTGAAGATGCTTCTCATCTATCTCCTATCTATATACAGTATCTATCATCTAATGTATCTGTCTAGTTATCTATCTCCTATAATTTGTCTATTTCCTATGTATATATCTGTCTAATCATTTACCTATCTAACTTTTTGTCTTTTTATTTATATATCTTCTATCTACCTATCTATTATCTATCCATCTAGCAATCAATCTTCTCTCTTCTACTATATCTATCTCTCATATCTATCATCTATAAATTTATATCATCTTTTATATTTATCTTCTCTCATCCATCTCCCTATCATCTGTCTCTCCTATAACATTCTCCTACAGTCCCATATTACAGATACTTACCTACTACTGGGTGTAACCAGGGCCGAACCACCACTTTGCCCTTTAAAAATATATATTTATTATGGGGGGTGTATATAATTATTATAGGGGATGTATATAGCTATTATAGGGGGGCTGTATATAGTTATTGTAGGGGGTGCATATACTTTTTATAGAGGGACTGTATATAGTTATTATAGGGGGTGTATTTAGCTATTATGGGGGACTGTATATAGTTATTATAGGGAGTGTATTTAGTCATTATAGAGGGGTGTATATAGTTATTATAGGGGGATGGTATATAGTTATTATAGGGGGACTGTATGTAGTGATTATAGGGGGTGTATATAGTTATCATTGGGGGCTGTATATAGTTATTATAGGGGGACTGCATGTAGTTATTATAGGGGGTGTATATAGTTATTTGGGGGCACTGTATATAGTTATTTTAGGGGGTGTATATAGTTATTTTAGTGGGCTGTATATAGTTATTATAGGGGGACTGTATAAAGTTATTATAGGGGGGCTGTATGTAGTTATTTGATGGGGGCTGTATGTAGTTAATATAGGGGGTGTATATAGATAATGCTGTGGGACTGTATATAGGTAATGTTGGGGGCTGTATATAGTGATTGTTGGCGTTGTATATAGTTAGTATATAGTGGGATTGTCTTCTCCAAGAACTCAGGCCCATTATGTGGCAAATAAGGACCAATTATGTGTCAGTCTGAATCCTCATAGGATTCTTTGTTCTTGAAGTGTTTCCCAACCACTGGGTGCTGGCCCAATGGTGGGGTGGGGAGCATTCAGTCCCGGGAAGAACGAGGCAGGAGGAGCATCCTGCAGCTAAAGATGTGGAGGGGCCTGGGCATGGAGCTTCTGTTCCACGTGCACCCAATAGAAAATCCAGTGTAGCCATAGTGGTGCTGTGGGATAGTAGGAGGTGTGATAAGTAGGAATTCCAAGGCCAGACACCTCCACTACATCTTCACCTGCAGGACCACCCACCTGACAGTAGAGAGTCCAATATGCATATTGAGTGTTGATGCAAACCACACCTAATACACAACTTGTTTGGCGTTGTACATGTTATCCTTAGGGGATAAGGATACAGAGAACCTTTATTGAAGGAAACCTACAATCACGGATCTACACCCTAATAAGGTAGAGCCTGTGGGAGCTTCCTGCGCATGCGCAGAACTCCGTGTTTGCAGACGAGTGCATTCTGGTGCAGTGACGTGACCTCGTCTTCGAAGCTATAGCTTCCGAGCATGTGCAGCGTCCTACACGCAACCTATGCCCTGAAGACTGCCAGGTAGGAGGGATCAAAAGAGGCTACTGGGGCGTGGAGTAGCCGCAGCTCCCACTCCATGGCGTGGCTACTTCCCGCCCCTGTAGCCTCCAAAGAAAATCTGAATATTTATAACAAGAGATTTGTAGTTTTATTTTAAGTTCTGGGGCACTAAAAGTTTTATTAAATAAAGGACACGGCTGCCGTACAAGAACCTGCCACCGGATCTACCCTACTAGGTAGATCAGTGAAGGTAGATTTTCTTCAAAGGGATTTTCTGGCTAAAAACATGGTGTCCCCACTGATTTGATAACAGCCTATTCTTCAAGCTATAAACCCCTCTTTAGGAATTGAATGCCTAGGAATGTAAGCATTCACCGAACTTGCTCCTGCTTTCCCCCCGCATCAGTCAGAACATCACTTTATACATTTTGGTTAATTTATTATGTTTATTTTTAGTTGATAGACATGGGTGGTTGAGTGATTTTGTATTTCTTATAGTAAATAATCTTAACTTTATAGATGTATATTGTCTGCGTATTAAGATTATTTATAAATGGTACTTTTTGTGCCAGGGCTGTTAACAACAGTAACGCTAATTATAGCGGCTAATGAGCAATTGCATATTCATGCTTTGCTTTACTTACTGTGTCTATCATTAGATGATATTTAAACGAGCATTTATCTTTTTGTCACATATGCAGATGGTATATTCTAACATAGGAGCTAATCCTTAATTACAGTAAAAAAGTTGGGGGTATAAGCCAATGCCTATTAATCTTTTTCATTCAGTCATTTGCGGTTATAAGTCTGGAAGTCTAGGACCCATTATGTACTGATAGGATTGACTTTGCTAATACATATCATCCACAGTATGTCCATATGAATATGTACCTACCTTCTGATGCCCTGTGCCAAGGTTTGCACCACTTGTTGCCATTGTCCTTTGGTCTCTGACCCTCTTGTGCAGAATAGGCAGGCTTGAGACTGCAGGCTTTACAGAACTTTTGCCTTTTGTTTCTGGACGAGTTTCTTTCGTGGAAGGCAGTTTCTTAAAGGAGACTTTGTTGTTGGCTCCTTTTGGAGCAACAGTTGAGTGATCCTGAAATTTCCGGGCAGAAGCTCTATTGGTAGATGGTTGCCCTGAGATTGAAGGTCTGCTCTGAGAGCTCCTAACAGTAGTATCTTTTACTGGTGAGGCTTTTAATATTGGTTGTGAGGATGACAACTTGTAAGAACCTTTAAGTTCAGAAGACTCATCACTTGTCTGTTCTTTAGTCTTTTCCTCTGGACATGCCTCAAACATAATCTCTATTTGATCTTCTGTAGATCCCTCTACAGGCATCTGTGGTGTTGCAGCCCTGGCCGATCCACTGAGCTCTCCACAATCGCTGTCATGAGAAGAAAGAGATAAATAAGAGTAAAAGTCACCTCTGTCGAGATGTTTCCGAGAATGTTCCAGCACTTTTTCCCTGATCTGTGCCCCAGTCCCTTGCTTCTGGCCATCTTGTGGTGATGATCTGTGCAGAGCATTAGATGTCATGCCCAGAATTTCCTTTACAAAGTCTTGTACGGAACAATCTGGACTGCTAGACCTTTCATGTATAGAGGTATGACAAGAACAAGACCCCTCATCTGCTGATCCTGAAACAGCAGCAGAAGGTTGATCTTTTTCAATTGGCAATGTACTGTTATCGAGCATATCCACATCAGTAACTGAGTCACTTGTAACTCGTAAGTTGCTCTTCCCTTTTGAAGATGGTCCTAGCTCACGAGGCTTGTGGAAAGCCAAGGCAGGCATGCACTGAGGATGAAGTTTTTCTGTTTTGGTAATTGATATTGATGGGAATGGCCCAGATTTGATCTTTTTTTCAGGGAGGATTCTTTTGATTGGACTTTCTTTCATGGTAATATCTTGACTATTAATGTTTCCATTCTCCATATCATCTACCAGCTGACTTGAGTTCATTATTGTCTCTTTATCACCTACTTTAGTCATAACCTTACTGGTATCTTTTCCATTTCCATTGCTCTCTTTCTGCCTTTGTGTAGAAAACTGCAAACCCTTCTCAGATTTTGGTGCACCAGTCATGTCTTGCACTAGTCTATTCATCTTTCGTCTATCTCCTGGAAGGAAAAATGAAGGTCTAATCCAGGCCTGGAGTTCTCTTCTAATAAAATCGGACCCTAGTGGCAGACCTGTGCCATCCCCAGCTTCATCTTCACTTCCCAAACTAAAATTTTGCTCTTCAAGTTCCTCCTCCTCCTCCTCTTCCTCAGTTAACGTGAGAGTAGAGCTGGATAGCAGATCACTATCATCTTCCTCATCGGTGCAGGCTGAGGTACATGATACATTCACAATCATGCTTAGATTAGCTTCACCTTCTTCTCCACCCAGAGAACGACTCAAATGCTTACGGAAAGAAGCATTGGAATTGAGCAATCCTAATCGGCCTTTTAGCATTAGCATATCTTCCGATCTTAGTGAAAGTTCCTCACTGCTACTCAATTCTGTCAGCTCAGAACCAACATCTTCATTCCCTGATGATTCTTTATCTTGTGGGGAGTGAAGACCAGTAAGTGATGTTTTCCGAGACCCACTCCTTAGAGTAATGTCATCGGAAAGACTACGCTTCATTTTCTGTTCTGATGGACATTCAATGTCTTCCAATCTTTTCAATAGGTCTAAGGTGCGCTTACTCAACTCTTCTCCTGGCTCACTACCGGGGGTAACATCAGCTGACCCTTGTTGACTAAAAAGGTCTTCATTACTCTTATATGAGGCAGGCCAACTCTCAAGAGAGATACTTCGCCTAAGAACTGCAGATTCTAAGGCTTCACCTGCCCCTGATAGAGATTCCAGCGAGGATGAATTAGGAGGAGTGTTTTCTGGACTGAGTACTTCTATAAGGTCTTCAACTGCATCTACTGGGCTATGGTCTTCTGAGCTAGCTGTAAGCATTGTCCTGTTTGTACCACCCTGACTTGGAATTCTTTGGAGACAAAAACTAGGCATTGGTCTCTGTGTCTTTTCCAGCATCACAAATTTGTGTTTATCGGCTTGAAATTGCGAAGAATCAAAAATTGTGAGCGGACTTTGTGGCTTTGTTCTGGAATACTGTGTATGTCCTATTTCTTTTACCCCGGTTTGCCCCACATCCACATTCTGATCCAAAAACCCTAGTGGAATGTCCCCATCAAAGGATAAACATCCTTCTGAATTGGCAGCGGTCAAACCTTCTCCACTTGCAATTCCACTCTCGCTCTCAGAATGGCCACATGAATCCTTCTGATGTTTTGTTGGATGGCAATGTGAAGACTGAGTCGACCCATTAGCTAGATCTGGCAAAGATAAGAATGGAAATCCTTGTAGAAGAGAAAGAGGGAGAGGTGCAAGGGTGCTAGACTTCTTTGACACTTCTTTAGGTAAAGGATCTATGCCTGTCCCGAAAAGCTCCATTTCATGAACACTGTAGACTTGATACACGCCGGGGTTTTGGAAGGAATTTTGCTCGGGACTTTGATCTGAAACAACTTGTCCTGAGCAGCATCTTCCACTTGATACAAATGTCTCTGCATTTATCTGCTCGGTATCCTGATCATCACATATGGCTTCTGTTGTGATATCAGTCTCATCCCATTCCAAGGCGTCCTCACCACCAGGAGCACTACTCAAATCTGCCCAGTCAGGGTCCACCAAGAGATCTATCTCCTAAAAAATAAAAGCCCAGAAGTTATTAGAATGTTACACACACGGGAGGCTACAAGTACATTGTCACTTGGTTGTTATATGTCCCAAGATCACAAGAAATTGCAGTTAATAAGGTTGTGTAGTAACACAACATGATATGCAAATAGTTTGAACACTGTAGGGGGTATTTGTCAAGACCGACGTTTTGGCATCTTTAAACCAAGAACACTTACTCATAGATGGAGGAACTGTGACTGTGCTAATCTTCTTAGATTTGTTATCCATGGACTCAATGTTTGAAATTATGCAAATAAGTCTTAAGGGCTGGAACTTCACAGGCTGTTAGACTGTCTCCCCCTCTTCCCTGCTCCCAAAGCACTTTCCCCTCCTTCCTGATGTAATTTCATTGCAGCAGAGGAAGTTTCAGAACACAGTGGGAGGGAGGAGTCGCTCCCTCTCATTGCATAACGGAGGGGCTCTACTCATAAGCATAATTTTAATTGTTGATTTTAGAAGGAAGGAGGCCATGGATAACAAAAAAAAAAGATACCACAGTCCCGGTGCCTGGATCTATGAGTAAGTGTCCATGGTTTATCATGATGGATTTTTAAGGTAGATTTCCTTTAAGCGTTAGGCTGCATTCACACGAATGTATGTCCACTAGGCCATAGCCGGGCGGACATATGTTCGGCGCCATGGAGTGGCAGAGGGACGTATGACCCCATACGGTCGTGTGAATGTAGCCAGACTTGTGTCACGTGTACTCAATTCTATAAACAACTCACAATGAAATATTACAAAATGCTAATTTGCAGTGTTACATTCATACTATTTATAAATGTAACAGTGTTCCTAAATGTTTAGAGGTTCTGTGTGACTACAACAAATTTGCTTAGATTAGGCTCTGTCGCTGTGGCCTTAAAATGCACATAACCTATCAATAGACTTTACAGAACTGTATGTGCATACGAGGAATAATGTAGTTTCTGGGGATTATGTGACTTGTAATGTAGATTTTTGAACTGTCCCACTATCTGCAGTCTCTGTCTGTAATTTGCAGTATTCTCTGAGCTGGTGGTCAGAGACCTTGTCGCTGTGACTTACTGTCCCCACTCTCCTTTACACTGAATTCTCTGTAATTTAAAATATTTATATCCCTCTGTCCATCCTGCAAGCAAGATAAAATTCAGCAGAAATGTAAGTGTGAAAAGCAGATTGAGATTCACTTATGTATCTTGGGGACGCAGAGGGTCTGTAGCAAAAAATGATTTATGTTGTAAACTATTTTTGTATGAATAAAAGCCTTAAAATGGCTGCAAAGGTGGACAAACACCACACATGTAGGGGAGTTAACTAGGAGAGACATGGTCCCATGTTAGACTTCTGAATGGGGCCCACTTGCCCCTTAAAAAAATATATATATATACATATACTGTATATACATTTGTATACTCACAGAGCATATAAACACCATATACACACATCCAGCATATGCACAGCCAATACTGCATATGCTGGGGCCCCTTGACCCTTTGGGCCCCATAGCAGCTGCTATGGCTGCTACCCCTGTAGTTACACTTCTGCACACATTGATCAAATTTACACATTAGTGTAAAAATTGCACTAAGGGTTCGGTCAGATGTTCTGCTTGAATTGCATTTTGAAACCCATCCGGAATGTGGAGGGGCTTGCGTCCATCACATCTATAATGTTAAAAATTTAACCTTGTATCTGCATTCTGCGTGACGTTTCAAAAATTTTTAGCAAAACTACTCAACTCAGGGATTAAACAAGATCTGTTTCTGCATCAGTGTTGCTACACAATTCTCAAGGTATTTTTGGTTCATAATGCATGAAAACAAATGGTAGATTTTCTTTAAACTGTCATGGGATAGCCTCGCACCCCCTAGGTGAAGTCAAGCAAGGCGAAACTGTATACTTGATTAGCAGTGGTGTCATTGAGGATTTTGTTCTGTAATCTGATCCTCACTCCAGATCTATAACAAGTCGTATGAACAAAATAATTTTCAATGTGACGAGCCATAAAAAGAACAGAAAATTGAGCATAATCGTTCTTAATTTCCAAACTCACCTGCTCTTCACCCAGTTCTCTCTGGAGGCGCCGCTGCCACTGCGTACTCTGCATCACAATGGCCTCCCATCTCCTCTCTAAATTGACACTGAGAAGTTGCAGGTTGGGGGCATCATGTTGTGGAGTCTGGTCCTGGAGGCTTAGAAGATGGTGACATAAACGCAGGATGGATGCCACACCGCGCCGACGTAGCCTGAGCTCAGAGCAGAGACTCTATAGGGAAAGACACATATATATCTACATGTTAAAGAGAAGCCGAATAACCTGACACATGGAAATGGAAGAACTGGAAATCATTTGTTGTAATGTATTACGGAGGGCTCATTCAATTCCAGGCTATGAGAGCTTACTGCTCATGATGTTTCTTTTATAATACAGGCGGTCCCCGACTTACATACAACCCCTAGTTAGAAACGGACCTCTGGATGTTGGTAATTTACTGTACTTTATCCTTAGGCTAAAATAATCAGCTGTAACAGTTATCACAGGTGTCTGTAATGAAGCTTTATTACTAATCCTGGTTCTTATGACAACCCAACATTTTTAAAATCCAATTGGCACAGAGACCAAAATAATTTTGACTGGGGTTACAATTATAAAATATATAGTTCCGACTTACATACAAATTCAATTTAAGAACAAATCTGCAGAACCTATCTTCTACGTAACCCGGGGACTGCCTGTACTTCTATGCAGGTATACTGTATATCTTAAAGGGGACTTGTCTCGATAAGGAGCCCTGTGACTCGAAATCTATGTTTTAGATTGTGCGGTGCTGAGGTTCAGGTTCAGTCTGAAGTAAGCTACAAAGAACCTGCCATTAGGTTGATATGTCAAAACATGATGACAGGATCTCTTTAAGTTTTAGGGAAATCAGACAACCCCTCTGTTGTATATGATAACGCCAAAACACAGCGGGTGGGGAGGGGGGAGAAGTCTCCCTTCCGTGTTGGACTATTAGAGCTACAGCTGAAGAGAAGTAAATGATTATGATCATTTAATATTTTGAAGAAAAAAATTGTAGTAAATATTCATTTTTTGGAAAAAAAATTGTTTTTTTTTAGTTTAAGAGTTGGTTTATGTTTTCTATAAGGGGAGTTTTATCTTTTACTTGTGTGTCTTAAATAATTATGAAGAAATGTAGTGTTAAAGGAAATCAAGCAAGATATACCAGAGGCATTTACTCATAGATCCAGGTACTGAAGGGCTACTGGGGCTGTTACCATAGCCCATTTGTGTTGCAGACTAATAGGCTGTTACACTGTCTCATTCTGCCCCTCTGCTCTTGCTCAGTACTACCCCCCTCCCTCTGCCTGCTGTTATCTCATTGCAGCAAACAGTGGGAGGAGGGAAGTTTTCCTTCCAAAGTGTAACAGCCTGTGAATCTGAAGCACAGAAGGGCTCTGGTAACCGCCCCCATAGCCCTAAAATATCATTAGCATAATTTTAGAATTTGATTTTAGAAGGAAGTAGGCGAAGGATAACAAATATAAGAAGATTACCACAGTCACGGTACCTGGATCTATGAGTGTCATGCTTGATTTTGATGGCTTGATGGTAGATTTTCTTTAAAGATATGTATGCATACAATCCCTATTAGGGAACCAGCAAAAGATGCAATAAAAACTTTATGAGGACATATCTAGCATAGGCTGGTGCTAAGTGGCCATGCTACACCAGGTCTGGTCACACATAGAATTGTGCCACATCCCTTGTTGTTACTATATAACAAAGTATCCATGTTCTATTGAATATTAATACACATCTAAAATGTAACATATAGCAGGCAATGATACAATATCACTTTGTCTCTGAATGCAAGAACCCTGTCTTTTCCACATCAGTGCAGAAATGATAATTCTGAAACCGTGGCAGTGAACGGGTTAAGTGTCACCTACTGGAGAACCAAGAGAGGCCATCAATATGATTCGTCTTTCACAGACACCAAGTCTGACAAATAGGCCGATTAAAAGGCCACTGAGAGCCATCTCTCTCTGCCAATTATCGCCATGTATCATCCCTGGCCCAACGAGGGAGGCAGAAATATGGCCTTTTAAATGGCACTATTAAAGTGTGCGCTGATAATGAAGCACATGGCAGGGCCCTAATCACAGCTCACAGGGGAGAAGGACCCAAGTATGTGTACAAGTCAGACTGCTAACCGGCCAAGTGGAGCAAAGAGGACAGAAATATACTGTAAGAAGAACTGATAGCACATTAGAACATTACTACAGTGTATAATAAATCTCCTATACCGTAGCCCCTACAAGGGACATTCCCAAGATGGGATCGATCTTGATCAAGCCTGATAGTCCAGCTGACCATCTAATGTGTACCTCCTGCCAACCCAGATTATTGCCATAGTTGAAAAGAAGTCTTAGGTCCATCAAGTCCAATCTATAAATCCTACATTGTTGATCCAGAGGAAGGTAAAGAAACCACAAAAGCCTGGTGCCAATTGGCCCACAGTAAGGAAAAAGGTCTTCTGAACCCCAAATCCAGCCCCTTGATCAATATTAATTCCAAAAATCTTTCTGTTTCTAACCTATATTTTTTTGATCTTAGGAAATGTATCCGGGCTCCTTTATAATCATGTACAGTGGAATAGCCACAACAACCTCATGTGGCAGAAAGTTCCATAGTCTTACTCCTCCTACAGTAAAGAATCCCTGTCTATGGTGATGGTAGAACCACCTCTCCTCTAAGTGTAGAGGATGCCCACTGTCTATGGTGATGGTAGAACCACCTCTCCTCTAGGTGTAGAGGATGCCCCCTGTCTATGGTGATGGTAGAACCACCTCTCCTCTAGGTGTAGAGGATGCCCCCTGTCTATGGTGATGGTAGAACCGCCTCTCCTCTAGGTGTAGATGATGCCCCATGTCTATGGTGATGGTATAACCATCTACCCCCTAGGTGTAGAGGATGCCCCCTGTCTATGGTGATGGTAGAACTTCCTCTCCTCTAGATGTAGAGGATGCCCCCTGTCTATGGTGATGGTAGAACCACCTCTCCTCTAGGTGTAGATGATGCCCCCTGTCTATGGTGATGGTAGAACCACCTCTCCTCTAGGTGTAGAGGATGCCCCCTGTCTATGGTGCTGGTAGAACCACCTCTCCTCTAGGTGTAGAGGATGCCCCCTGTCTATGGTGATGGTAGAACTGCCTCTCCTCTAGGTGTAGAGGATGCCCCCTGTCTATGGTGATGGTAGAACTGCCTCTCCTCTAGGTGTAGATGATGCCCCATGTCTATGGTGATGGTATAACCACCTATCCCCTAGGTGTAGAGGATGCCCCCTGTCTATGGTGATGGTAGAACCGCCTCTCCTCTAGGTGTAGAGGATGCCCCCTGTCTATGGTGATTGTATAACCTCCTCTCCTCTAGGTGTAGAGGATACCCCCTGTCTATGGTGATGGTAGATCCTCCTCTCCTCTAGGTGTAGATGATGCCCAATGTCTATGGTTATGGTAGAACCTCCTCTCCTCTAGGTGTAGAGGATGCCCCCTGTCTATGGTGATGGTAGAACCGCCTCTCCTCTAGGTGTAGAGGATGCCCCCTGTCTATGGTGATGGTAGAACCACCTCTCCTCTAGGTGTAGAGGATGTCCCCCATCTATGGTGATGGTAGAGCTGTCTCTCCCCTAGGAGCAGAGGATGATTCCTTGTAATGGATGTTTGGGGGATTCTCTCTTGTAGATTGTTAGATTTTTGAAATCCAATGTGCCAAGCTGTGAGGTGACAGAAGTATATCAAAGTACCTCTTCACCTCTACCCATTCTGAATACTATGCCCAATCTTGATAATACTGTACTAGTTAGTAGTATGAATAGTAGAGTCATAAGCAAATAGAAGAATTACTAGCATTCACGTATCCCCCATATAGCAGTGTAATAAAGGGTTGTAAATATGGACAACATAGAGCTAACCAATTCCAGTATAACGCATTAGCCCACCAGGGACTGGACACAGTCTAAAGCACAAGATCACTAAAGTAACATGACATTGTATATAGTATTATGTGCACTTGTTCTTCATCATTTGGTCACAGGGGTCAAGTATTATTTGCTGCTAGTGTGTCGGACCACTACCTCACCAGGGACTTTCCACCATCTATGGAAAGTCACTAATGGCATCAAGTAACATGGAATTGTATATGGTATTATGAGTGCTAGTTCTACATCATTTGGCCATAAAGGTCAAGATATTCTGCTAATGGTTCTGGTTTCAGTATCAATCTCTTTCTCACCAGGGACTCACCTGGTCACTAAAGGGGATTTTATTTTGTATTCAGCATCATTTGACCACAAGGGTTTAGGGAATTACCCATTAGGGTCACTGGGCTGTTCACAATAATGGTCAAGACCCGCAATACCATCTAAGTCCAATGGACAGTAGTGGTGCTGTTTCTGATAAATGCACTTTTTATTCTAACCTCACATGACCCCTTCACATAGTCACTGACTTGCTATAATATCCACCAGGGACTGTACACTGTATATATCGC
Organism: Engystomops pustulosus; assembly: GCA_019512145.1. Taxonomy (NCBI): domain Eukaryota; kingdom Metazoa; phylum Chordata; class Amphibia; order Anura; family Leptodactylidae; genus Engystomops; species Engystomops pustulosus. The sequence continues at coordinate 16,483,190 of CM033647.1, read as the reverse complement.
TCATAGTTAACTATGGTGTAAATTAAAGAGGACCTCTTACCAGGTCTAAAGCTATTTTTTCGGGCCTTGGAGAGATCAATATAGCAATTTCCCAAGTGCTTTGCTTGCTGCTGGGCAATTTTCTCCTATGCAGTGCACATTTAGAGGTCTATGTGGTAAGGGAAAAACAATATAGCAGATATAGAAGTTTTCATTAACCAGCGGGATGATGTAAGAGTGGGAATATAGGACAGGCCAAGGACTGGAACGGCAACTTTACTATCTGGAGACCTGGATACAGTTACTTAAAATACATTTTGGCGATATTTTCTGGATGGTGACGACTGCACAGATTTGATGGAGTCTATACACTTGTACTGGGATGTGTTTTATAATGTAGCATGTACACTCACCGGCCACTTTATTAGGTACAACTGTCCAACTGCTTCCCATTCCAAGGCGTCCTCACCAACCAGGAGCACTACTCAGAATCTGCCCAAGTCAGGGTCCACCAAAATTGCGTATCGGCTAAAATTAAAGCCCAGAGTTATTGAGAATAGTTACACACACAGGGAAGGCTACAAGTACATTGTCACTTGTTGTTATATGTCCCAGATCACCAGAAATTGAACGTTAATAAGGTTGTGTAGTAACAAACAACATGATATGGCAAAGTGTTTGCACACTGTAGGGGGTATTTGTCAAGACCGACGTTTTGGCATCTTTCAATCCAAGGAACACTTACGTATAGATGGAGGAACGTACTGTGCTTTAGCTCTTGATTGTGTATCCATGCATCTCATGTTTGAAATTATTGCAAATCAGTCTTAAGGGCTGGAAATCAGCAGGCTGCTTAGAAGCGTATCCCCTTCTCCCTGCTTCCCAAAGCACTTTCCCCTCCTTCCTGATGGTAATTTCATTGCAGCGCAGGATGAAGTTCAGAACACAGTGGAGGGAGGAGTCCGCTATCCCTATTGCAAAGAGGCGGGAGGCCTGACTTCATAAGCGTAATTTTAATGTGTGTATTTTGAAGAAGGAGGCCCGGAACAAAAAAAAAAGATACCACGTCCCCGGTTGCCTGGATCTATTTAAGTGTCCATGGTCTTATCACTGATGGATTTTTAAGGTAGATTTCCTTTAAAGCGTTGGCTGCTTCACACGATGTATGTCCACTAGCCATAGCCGGGCGGACCAACTGTCGGCGCCATGGAGAGGACGTACGACCCCATACGGGTCAGGTGTGATGTAGCCAGACGTGTCCGGATGCACTCAAATTCTATAAACACTCCACAATGAATAATTTACCAAAATGCTAACTTTGACAGTGTTACATTCCATACTATTTAGAAATGTAAACCTGGTTCATCTAATGTTTTAGCAGGTTCTGTTGTGAACTACAACAATTTGATTAAGATAGGAGCTCTGTCGCTGGATTGGCCCCTTAAAATCACAAAACCTGCATCAAATGACGTTTACAGAACTGTATGTTGCATACCAGGAATAATGTAGTTTCTCGGGGCGTATGTGATTGTAATGTAGATTTTTGGACTGTCCCACTATTGCAGCTCTGTCTCGTAATTTGCATATTCTACGAGCTGTGCTGGTCAGAGACCTTGTACGCTATGACTTACTGTACCTCACTTTACTTTACAACTGAATCTCTGTAATTTAAAATTATTTATATCCCTCTGCCTCCATCCTGCAAGCAAGATAAATTCGCAGAACTGTAAGTGTGAAAAAGCAGATTGAGATTCCACATTATGTATCTTGGGAACGCAGAAGGGTCTGTACAAAAAATGATTTCATGTTGTAAACTATTTTGTATTTGATAAAAGCCTTAAAAATGGCTGCAAAGGTTGGACAAACACCACACATGTTAGGGGAGGTTAACTGGAAGAGACATTGGTTCCCATGTGTATGACTTCCTTGAATGGGTGCCCACTTGCCCCTTAAAAAAAAAAAATATATACATATACTTATATTACTTGTATAGCTCACAGAGCATAAAACACCATAGTCACAACACCTTCAACATATCCACAGCCAATTACTGCATATGCTGGCCCACCCTTGACCCTTTGGGCCCCATAGCTAACTGCGTAGGCTGCTACCGCAGCTGTAGTTACACATTGTCTGCACCATGATCAATGTAGAGTGTAAAAAATTGCACTAAGGGTTCGTTCGATGTTCTGCTTGCGAATTTGCATTTTGAAACCCACCGGAATGTGGAGGGTGACTTGCGCCATCAAATCTATAATGTTAAAAATTTAACCTGTATCTGCATTTGCGTGCGTTTCAAAAATTTTTAGCAAAACTACTCAACTTCAGGGATATATAACAAATATGTTTTCCGGCATCAGTGTTGTCTACCACCATTCTCAAGGATATTTGTTTTGGTTCATAACTGCATGAACAAATGTAGATTTTCTTTAAACTGCATGGGTAGCACTCGCCCCGCCTAGTGTGAAGTCAAGCAAGCGAAACTCTATACTTGTTAGCAGTAGTGGTGTCATTGAGATGTTTGTTCTGTAATCTGATCCTCACTTCCAGATCTATAACAAGTCTGGAAAAATAATTTTCATGTGACGATGCCATATAAAACAAGAAACAGAAAATTGAGCAAATATCGTTTTAATTTCCAAACTCACCTGCCTCTTTCACCCAACGTTCTCTTGCAGGCCGCCGCTGCACTATGTTGTAACTCTGATGCCCCCATTCCTCTAAAGACCATAGATGGGGTTGTGTCACTGGCATCGTCCTTCACTGACAGCTGAGGAGAGTGTGACCAGTAGAGGAGGATGCAACGGTGTCCAGGTCCAGGGCATCTGGAACGACGAGGCAAGCGTAAAGCTAGAAGGACATAATGTACGCCGGGATGGATCCACCTCGAGCGTCCGAGTAGCCTGGCTCGAGCGAGGACCTTATAGGGAAAGCACATATATATCTACTGTGATAAGAGAGCGGATAATAACCTAGCACATGGAATGGAAATAACTGAAATCATTGTTGTAATGTATTACGCGAGGGCTCATTTCAATACCAGGCTATGAGAGCTTACTGCTCATGATGTTATTTATAAATAGGGGGGGCGGTCCCCAGACTTACATACAACCCCTAGTTACTAAACGACCTCTGGTGTTGGTAATTTACTGTTACTTTATCCTAGGCTAAATAATCAGCTCACACAAGTTATCCATCTTGTGTAATGAAGCTTTTATGTTAATCCCTGGTTATGATGACAAATCCAACATTTTTAAAGTCAATTGTCCACAGAGACCAAAAAATGTTGACTGGGGTTACAATTAAAGTATCATTTTTTTTCGTTTCGAGGGGCTTCACTACATATATGTCAATTTAAGAACAAAATCGGCAGAACCGTGTCCTGTCACGTAACCGAAGGGACGCCTGTATCTATGCGCAGTATTACTGACTAATCTTAAGGGGACCTGTCCAAAAGGAGCCCATTGACCGACGAAATCTTTGTTTTAGATGTGGTCTGAAAAGTAGCTACAAAGAACCTGCCATTCGGTGATATGTCAAAACATGAATGACAGGTTCCTCTTTAAGCTTTTCGGAAATCCAACCCCTCTGTGTATATGTTAACCGTCCAAAACACAAGCCTGGGTGGGGTTGGGGGAGTTCCCTTGCCTTGTGGACTCTTAGAGCTACAAGCTGAAGAGAGTAAAGCGTTATATCATTAATATTTTGAAGAAAAAAATTGTAGTAATATCATTTTTTGGCAAAAAAAATGTTTTTTTTTAGGTTTAAGAGTTGGTTGTATGTTTCTACTAATGGGAGTTTTATCTTTACATATGCTAGTGTCTTACAAATTATGTAAGAAATGTAAGTGTTAAAGGAAGTCAAGCAAGATATATCAGAGGCAAAGTTACTCATAGACTAGGTTACTGATAGGGCTACTGGGGCTGTTACCATAAGTCCCCTGTGTTGCATGACTAATGGTACTGTCTCCATCTGGGGTTCCTGTCTGCCCCTCGCTCTTTGTCAGATACTCAAACCCCCCCCTCCCTCTGCCTGGCTATTATCATATTGCACGCAACATCGGAGCGGAAGTTTCCTTCCAAGTGTAACAGCCTGTGAATCTGAAGCTCAGAGGGCTCGGTAACCGCCCCCATAGCCCTAAAATCATTAGCTAATTTATAGCAATTAGATTTTAGAGGAATAGGAGAAGATAAACAAATAGATAAGAGAGTTACCACAGTCACGGTACCTGGAATTATGAGTGTGCATGCTTGATTTTGAATGGCTTATGGTTAGATGTGTCTTTAAAGATATGTATGCAACAATCCCTATAGTGAACAGCAAAGATGCAATAAAAACTTTATGGATGACATATCTACATAGTCTGAAGAGGAGCGTGTGCTAAGTGGCCATGCTACAACCAGGTCTGGTCACACAACACACTGTTTATTATAACAGTATAATGTCTGCAATTGTTGATATCACATCATAAAGTGATCCACTCTAGAAAAACCACTGAAAATACAGCATAGGCGAATGTATCACTTCTCTGAATCAGAACCCTGTCTTGCCACATGCAGGGGCAGAATGGAGAATTTCGAAACAAAGGCAGTTGGAACGGTGTAAGTGTCATCTGACTGGAGACCAAGAGGAGCCATCAATATGATAGTCTTTCACAACACAACATCTGACAAAATAGGCCGATTAAAGGCCTGGAAAGCATCTCTCTCTGCCACTTATCCGCCATGTATCATCCCTGGCCCAACGAGGGGGCAGAAATAGGCACTTTTAAGGCACTATTAAAGTTGCGGCTGATTAAGCAGGCACATGGACAGGGCCCTTAATCACAGCTCACAGGGAGAAGGACCAAGTATGTGTACAAGTCAGACTGTAACGCGGCCACCAAGTGGAGCAAGAGTGACACGAGATAACTGTAAGAAAAACTGATAGCACATAGACATTACTACATTGTATAATAAATCTCCTAGATCCGTGGCCCCTACAAGGACTTCCCAAGATGGGATCGAGCTTTGATATCAAGCCATCAGTGGTCCACTGACATCTATGTGTACCTCCTGCCAACCCAGATTATTGCCATAGGTTGAAAAGAAGTCTTAGGTCATCAAGTACAATCATAACATTCCTAACATGTTGATTCTAAGCAGAGAAGGTAAAAACAAGAATGCAAGGCCCACAAGGAAAGTCTTCTCCACCCCCGAACTTATAAAATTTGGTCCAACTTTTTGACTGTTAGAATCCGCTATACTTGTACAGTGGAAACAACACAACCTTGGGCGAAGTTTCTGCAACTACCAACTAGCCCATTGCTAATCCGGTCTATGGTGGATGATAACCACTCTTAGGTTAGCAAAATGGCTCTATATGTCGGTATTCTACCTTTTTCTTGGTGTAGGAGGATGCTATCCTGGTCCTATTGATTAATCATCGCTACCGCTAGGTAAGAGCCCACCCTCATGTGGTGATGTGTAACCCTATCTTCTCCTCTAGTAATAGGATGCCCTGTCTATGGTGATGGTAGAACCACCTCTCCTCTAGGTGTAGGGAGCCCTTCGATTGGAAATCTCTCATCTGGTGTGTGCCCCTATGGTGATGGGTAGATCTTGCCTCTCCCTAGGTGTATAGGATGCCCCTGTCCTATGGTGATGGTAGAACACTCACCCTTTAGCTACCTCTATGGTGGAGTGACCTCTTAGTGTAGAGATGCCCCCTGTCTATTGGTTGGGTAGAACCGTGTCCTCCACTTGCTAAGGTGTAGAGAGAATGCCGACCTGTCCATAGGTGTGTAGTCTCTCTAGAGATGCCCCCTGAGAGATCCTCTCCGTTAGGTGTAGAGGATGCCCCGATGGTTATGGTGATGGTGAACCACCTCATCCCTACTAGTGTAGAGGAGTGCACCCTGCTACTGGTGATGTACCTCTCTGGAGATCACATTCTTGTATTGTACCCTCCTCCTTAGGTGTAGGTGCCTGCTTGTTGAACTAACTCTAGAGACCATGCTAGGTGATGGTAGAACCTTAGCTCTCCTCTAGGTGTGGGAATGAACCCCCCTGTCTATGGTGATGGTAGAACCGACTCCCTCTAGGTGTAGAGGAATTACCCCTGTCTATGCGTGAAAAATTTTTATGTAAGACACCTCGCCTACTAGGTGTAGTCAGGCTCCCCTGTTAGGTGATGGTAGAACCTCCTTGCTCTCTAGGGTAGAGATACCCACCTGGTCTATGGTGTGATGTGTAAATCCCATCCCTCTAGGTAGAGGATCCCCCTGTCTATGTGATGGTAGAAGACGCCTCTCTCTAGGGTCTTAGAGAGGATGCCCCCTACTAGGTGATGGTGAACTGCCTCTCCTCAGGTGTAGGGGATGCCCCCTGATCCTATGGGGTAGATGGTAGAACTCGCCAATCTCATCTAGGTGTAGGGTGATGCCCCCGTCGTATGTGTGCTGGGTACACCCACCGCCCTCCTTTCGAGGGTGTGAGGATGTCCCCTGTCTATGTGAGGTAGAACGTCCTCTGCCTCCGGTGTAGAGGATGTCTCCCTGTCTATGAGTGATGAAGAACCACCTCTCTCTAGGTGCGAGGATGCCCCCTGTCTATGGTATGGTAGAACCACCTCTCCTCTAGGTGTAGAGGATGTCCCCCTGTCTATGGTGAGGTAACCCTCTCTCCTCTAGGTGTAGAGGATTGCCCCCTGTACTATGTGATGGTAGAACCCACCTCTCCTCTAGGTGTAGAGGATGCCCCTTGCCCCATGTCCTATGGTGATGATAGAAACCTCCTCTCCTCTAGGTGTTAGAGGATGCCCCCTGTCTATGGTGATGGTATAACCTCCTCTCCCTCTAGTGTAGAGGATAGATCCCTATGTCTATGGTGATGGTAGAAACGCCTCTCCTCTTGGTGTGTACGAGGATCGCCCCCTGTCTATGGTGATGGTAAAACCTCCTGAACCTCGTCTCCTCTAGGTGTAGAGGATGTCCCTGCATGGTTATGTAGAACCTCCTCGCGGCTAGGGTAGAGGTCCCCTGTCTATAATGGATGGTAGAATCGCCTCTCCTCTAGGTGTAGCGGATGCCCCAGTCTATGTTGATGTGTAGAACCGCCTCTCCTCTAGGTGTAGAGGATGCCCCCGTCTATGGGTTGATGGTAGAATCGCCTCCTCTATAGGGTAGAGGATGCACCCTGTCCTATGGTTGATCGTAGAGCCCATCCTCCCTCTAGGTGTAGAGGGTGCCCCCTGGTCTATGGTGATGGTGTAGAACCACCTCCCTCTAGGTGTAGAGGATGCCCTGTCTATGGTGATGGTAGACCTCCTCTCCTCTAGGTGTAGAGATGTTCCCCTGTCTATGGGATGGTAGAAACCTCCTCTCCTCTAGGAGTGGAGGATGCCCCCTGTCTATGGTGATGGTAGAGCTGTCGCTCCCATAGGAGCAGAGGATGATTCCTTGTAATGGTATGTTTGGGGGATTCTCTCTTGTAGATTGTTAGATTTTTGAAATCCAATGTGCCAAGCTGTGAGGTAGGTGACAGAATATTCAAAGTACCTCTTCACCTCTACCCATTCTGAATACTATCCAATCTTGATAATACTGGTACTAGTTGTAGTATGAATACTAGAGTCATAAGCAAATAGAAGGATTACTACATCACGTACCCCACTATACAGTGTAATAAAGGGTTGTAAATATGGACAACTAGAGCTAACCAATTCCAGTATAACGCATTAGCCCACCAGGGATCTGGACACAGTCTAAAGCACAAGATCACTAAAGTAACATGACATGTATATATATATGTGGCACTTGTTCTTCATCATTGGTCACGGGGTCAAGTATTATTTGCTGCTAGTGTGTCGGACCACTACCTCACCGAGGGACTTTCCCCCCATCTATGGAAAGTCACTAATGGCATCAAGTAACATGGAATTGTATATGGTATTATGGACGCTAGTTCTTACATCATTTGGCCATAAAGGTCAAGATATTCGCTAATGGTTCTGGTTTCAGTATCAATCTCTTGCTCACCAGGACTCACCTGGTCACTAAGGGGATTTTATTTGTATTCAGCATCATTTGACCACAAGGGTTTAGGGAATTACCCTTAGGGTCACTGGGACTGTTCACACTAATGGTCAAGACCCTACCATCTAAGTCCAATGTACAGTAGTGGTGCTTTCTGATAATGCACTTTTTATTCTAACCTCACATGACCCCTTCACCTCGTCACTGACTTGCTATAATATCACCAGGGACTACACTGTATATATCGTCATAGTTAACTATGGTGTAAATTAAAGAGGACCTCGTACCAGGTCTAAAGCTTTTTTTTCGGGACCTTGGAGAGATCAATATAGCAATTTCCCAGTGCGTTGCTTGCTGCTGGCATTTTTTCTCCTATGCAGTGCACATTTAGAGGTCTATGTGGTAAGGGAAAACAATATAGCAGTATATAGAAGTTTTCATTAACCAGCGGAATGTATAGTAAGAGCGGGAATTAGGACAGACCAAGGACTGAACGGCAACTTTACTATCTGGAGACACTGGATACACGTTACTTAAAATACATTTTGGGCGATATTTCTGGATGGGAGTCTATACACTTGTACGGGATGTGTTTTATAATGTAGCATGTACACTCACCGCCACTTTATTAGGTACAAACTGTCCAACTGCTCGTTAACACTTAATTTCTAGTCAGCCCAATCACATTGCGGCAACTACAGTGCATTTAGGCATGTTAGACATGGTCAAGACAAGCTCCTGCAGTTCAAACCGAGCATCAGTATGGGGAAGAAGGTGATTTATGAGGCCTTTGAACGTGGCATGGTTGTTGGTGCCAGAAGGGCTGGTCTGAGTATTTCAGAAACTGCTGATCTACTGGGATTTTCACGCACAACCCTCTAGGGGTTACAGAGAATGGTCCGAAAAAGAAAAACATCCAGTGAGCGCAGTTCTTTGGGCGGAAATGCCTTGTTGACGCAGAGGTCAGAGAGAGAGAATGGCAACTGGTTCGAGCGATAGAAAGGCAACAGTGACTCAAAATCGCACAACCAAATGGCAGAAGACATCTCTGAACGCAACAATAGACCACACCGGTTGCCACTCCTTTCAGCTAAGAACAGAAACTGAGGCTACAATTTGCACAACTCTCGAATTGGACAGTAGAAGATTGAAAAAACGTTGCCTAGTCTGTTGGAGTCTCGATTTCTTCTGCTGCACTTCGGATGGTAGGGTCAGAGATTATGGCGCCAACAACATGAAAGCATGTATCCATCTCCTTGTAATCAACGGTTCAGCTGGTGTGGTGGTGTCATGGTGTGGAATATTTTCTTTTCTGGCACTCTTTGGGCCTCCTTGGTACCATGACATCATTGCATATTGCATCCACAGGTCCTACCTGAGTAATTGTTGTTGCTACCATTCCATCCTCTTTATGGCACAACTGTACCCTGTCAATCTGTGGCTACTTGGTCAGCAGGATAACTGCGCCATGTCAGTAAAGCTGGAATATCTCAGACTGTTGTTGTCTTGAACATAGACCAAGTGAGTCACTGGACTCAAATGCTCACCAGTCCCAGATCCGTCAATCCAATAGAGCCTCTTTGGGATGTGTGGAACGGGAGATCGCATCATGGATTTGTGTCAAGCCGGAGAAAACTCTGCCGCAACTGTGTGATGCCATCATGTCAATATGGACCAAAAATCTCTGAGGACTGCTTCCAGCACCTGGTTGAACATGCCACGAAGAAATAGGCAGTTCTGAAGGCAAAAGGGGGTCCAACCCGTTTACTAGCATGGTGTATCCTAATAAGTTGGCCGGGGTGATAGTACTGTATTTGTACGGACACATTCCTACAAAACAATATGGCCGTCTCTCCCGTCCTAGACCACATTGTGCAAGAAATTCCCTCCTTTCCGGGTTTCTGTTGATAAAGTCTCAAATTGATGTGCTATAGTGTGATTGGTCAGAAGGACACCCCTGACCTGGTAGGCAGTATTTTTTCTTAAGACCGTTAGACCAGTGGACACATTCCTACAAAAAAATATGGCGTCTTTCCGCGTCCTAGACGCATTGTGCAAGAAATTCCCTCCTTCCTGGATGTTTTGATGAAGCTTTTAGGAAAACAATCACATTAATTCTCAAATCCCCACAATCTCATGGGTTAGTATTCAATGTTATTTTCTTTTTTTACTCCGTTTTCTAAACAAACATTGCACACAAAAACACCAGGGATAACAATAACCGGTTAAAATTATATAAAGAATCCCTGATTGTACGAGGGGCAGCAGCACAAGCGAGGAGAAAGGTAAACAGGTCCCACCCCCCGTCTTGCTCTGCTTCTTTTCCATTCGCTCCCTTGCTACTACTCCCCCCCTCCTTGCCCCAGCACGCGAGGCCTTACCCAGAGGGAAGGGAGGCACGGATCAATGGTATGGGACAGATCTCCAATTAAGCGGCGGGGCGAGGTCACCTATCAACTTTTCTTACCTCGGTGGCTTCGGGCATGGCATCGCATTGAGCAATTCACTATCTCTATAAGTACTGTGTCTTGGACGAGGGCAATCTGAGCCTTGACTTTGTTAGCTGTGATGTTCCTAGGACGTCAGGACCCTTTCGATTAGGCGAATGAGTGCGTCCGCTGTTCTCGTGTAGGGCCAAAGCAGGCGAATCCAAATTTTTCCCCTTTTCGTCGAGTGCCACACCCCGTGGCCACGTCCTCTCTGGACTCCTGAGAGGCACCCGTTATAGGCCATCTCTTACCCCTTTCCCGTATCGCTTATGCGTGTAGATGTGGCAACTTGTCGACACCCTCCTCATTCGACTTTCACCCAAATAGCTTGATACAGAGTGATGGATGGTTAGCAAGGAAGGAAAGGAGAGCGTCAACTCTTTTCAGCCCCCGCCTCCTCCCACTACTCTTCTTCATTAGCTCTTGGCTCTGTGTGAAGCTTTGTTCTTCTGTAACATTATTTCACTTCCTTGCGCTCTTCCTTTCTTCTATGCCCCTTTTACTCTTCTCTACCCAATTTTTCCTTTCTCGCTCTCCACCTTTGACGTGGTTGGCATGCGAGAAGTAGGGGTGGGATTCGAAATAGTGGGTTGTTTGTTTTTCATCTTTTTCTTTTCTATAAGACTACTAATAAAATTGCAGTCGGAGGAGCCTTTAACACATTGCACAGGCTTCTGTAAAAAAAGTTTTTTTTTTAAAAAAAAGCACTTTTTCTTTACAAAGTGAATCTGAAACTGTCTGATACACAGCTTTTTTCGCCTTTTTTTTCTGAATGAAAGGACCATAGCAGATGAATGAGTGGGGGAGATGCTAATTCCAGCTCCGTAACAAAGGGGCTTCTGCGAGGGGATTTTTCACACGCAACAATTTAAACATATAATCATTCTGAGAAAATGCAAAATGCATGAAGTTTTGCTTTCTCAGAGCGCAAATTATATGCGAGAGCGAGGAGGAAAATTATTCTCAAAGTCAAACAAGACCTGATGATACGTAACAAGAAATTTAGATTTAAAGAGCACTGGGTATATTTACATAATAAACACATACAGAGGGATCTTACTATAGGTATATGTATGTATGGCAGGTATGTAATCATGGATATTATAGGTTTCATATTCAGGCCTATGTGGGGACTAATGGTGCACAGTCTGGTCTGCCAAGTCCAACAAATGTATACAAAACCAGCATTAGACTGTAATTGATGTAACTCCATCTATCCAATTATCAGGGAGGGATAGGGAAAAGATTTGTGTGATACATTGCTATTATAATTGGAGATATGTTGTGCGGACCTGATGTACACATAGTGCATTGTGTTTGTAAAGAAATTTTCGGGGTATAAAGAAAAAAGTATACTAAATATATAGTAGATATAGTATACTAGTATAGTATATATTCTTCTGAAGAGAGTCCCTCTCTTTTGATCTCTGGGGAATTGGAACTACATATAGGGGATATTTATCAGGACCTCTGCGCACCGCCAGGGGCGCGGCGGGAGTGGGCGGGTGCTGGGCGTTTACTGTCCCCGCGCCTGCGCACTGGCTGCTGCCGGCGACTTTTCATTCGTGAAAAGTCGCCGGTTGCGTTTTTTTTTACGCCAGGCCCTGCTCTTCATGTACGGGCTGCGAATTTACAGGGCGGGGCGAATAATACGCGGCGCACGAGCGCGAGCGTATGATAAATATCCCCATAGACGTATTTGTGTATACAGTGTGAACTTCAGTGAAATTAGTGTATATTTAGTGGAAATTTGTTCAGGTTGAAATTAATAGATATGTTGCAGAATATCAATTAGAATATCTATAATAGAAGCAACGGCATGTATAGGCAGGAGGAGCTGAGACTCTGTACATGTCATATCATTTCATATCTACCAGCAACAAGTTATAGAACAGGATAGTTGAAGCAGATTATACATATGTCCAAAAAAGCGGATTATGACTGCATGAATATTATAGCCCCTACAAGTCTGGATGAATCATCTACGTTGGTACTAGGATCAGCTTCTTGGGAATGGAGGATGCATCACTCTGCCTGCTTTCAACATGCAATTTCAGGACCTTTGAGAGGACTTTCAAGGGTCCTGAAATAGCTTGTATCCATGTGTATTGAGAGCAGGAACAGATGTATGAGCCTTCAATGTGTGAAGTTTTTCAGTTACAATTTGGGGGAGTGTGTGAGTGGCCATGGGCCCTTGTATGCTTGGGCCCCTGGCTACTGCCCAAACTGCCTGCATTATATCCACTAATGAGTGTCCTGACTGCAGCCAGCAGTATTTATAGGCAAAGAAGCTAAACAGTCTGCACATTAGTGTCCTATTACAGCAGCAGCAAGTTATAGAGCAGAGGAGCTGAGCAGATTGTACATAGTGTCCTATCTGCAGGAAGCATGTTATAGAGTAGGAGGAGCTGAGAAGATTCTACATAGTGACCTATCTGCAGGCAGCATGTTATAGAGCAGGAGGAGCTGAGTAAATTGTACATAAGTCTATATGCAGGAGAATGTTTATAGAGCAGGTGGAGCTGAGCATTTTGTACATAGTGTCTATCTACAGGGATCATATCATTAGAGCAGGAGGGAGCTGAGTAGATTGTACATTAATGCCCATTTGCAGGCAGCATGTATAGAGAGGAGGAGATGAACAGATTGTATATAGTGTCTATCTGCAGGCAGCAGTTATAGAGCAGGAGGAGATGAACAGATTGTATATAGTGTCCTATCTGCAGGCAAATGCTACAGTGCAGGAGGAGCGAGCAGATTGTATAAAGCATATTATTTCAGGCAGCATATTCGGAGGAGGAGTGAGATATATATCGTTCAGTGGGGAAAATTAAAACATAATTTCATTTTTTTCTTTTATAATCCTTACTCTTTCTAGGAGGTGATTGAAACGAAGTGAGATATATCTTTACAAAAATAGCCTCTATGAATGTATAAGACCGCCCACTGGACTCCTGATCACCGTCTGGACTATACTTTAGAAAATTATAACAACCTTTTATAGCTCCATCACATTCTGCATAGCCAATATATATGAATATACGACATTACAGAGCAATAACAACGTCGTCACAAGAATACGAGGGTCCTGCTCGGAAGAGCTAAAACTCTAGGAACTGATTATATAGTCCGGTGACCCTACAGATAATATCCTACAATATTCCTCAGTCTATTCCTCCTTCTATCCTCTGATCTACAAGCTTAAAGATCACCAGAGCATCCCTCGGTTATAGAGGAGGTTGAGGGAATAGCAATGTAAAAAAAAAAGCAATAAAAAATCGACAAAAAAAAAATGTAAAAAATAAAAATGTAACACTTTGATCTTCTCGTGTGTGCGCCCGCATTCCGTAGAGAAAGGGGTTAAATAAAATCTTCCTTAGCTACACCTTTCAAATGCCAGAAGCCGAGCCAGGCAGGCGAGATTAAAGGGCATTAAATTAAAAGATCCCCCTCCACAACTTCAATCAGAATTCAGGCGTGTGTTATTTAGCTTCAGCTCCTCAAGTGCAGCAGAATAAAAAATTGCAACACTTTGATTTACTTCTGCCGACACCAAATGGCGACAGGTGATAAAGAGAGCGCCGTTGGCGCGGGGACGAGCTTTCCCAGGAAATTAATTCCATCTTAAAGATTTTGATCCCGATATAAATATGTATGGACTATTTACTTGTGACTCAGTCTTAAGAGATATATATATGTATATTTGGTGTGTATGTCCTCCCACATATTACATTATAAACATGCAAGGGGACATTTATGGAGAGTAGTAACAGGGGAATCATTATATTATCACATTTAGTGAGCGCTAAGAGTGATGGGCTGCACTGTAGACTCTAGACGTAGAGGGGATATACGTAGAGACACCAACAATTCACATCGGGACGCTACGAAAGCGAATCGAATCTTCAGTTTGGATGATTTCCTTCATTGAACAAAGTTCAAAAAAAACTTAGGCAAAAACTGATCCCAGATACAGATGAGCCGACGTGTGGGTCCGGGTTGGCGTTTGGTCCATGCCTCTCGACTCCCGAATATCCAAAGCCAATCCGGTATATTAACGCCCCCAAACAATAGCCAAGGCTATGATTGGACAAGGTATCCCCCTAACCAATCAGAGCCATGGCTTGTTTAAAGGGCGTTATATGAAAGATTAGTACCAATCCGGCAATATGTCTGGAGGAATGGCCCAAAGGCCGAACCTAAACGATATTTCGGGTCATTATCACAAACCTTGGACTCTGAAGCAATGGACCTTGGACCTTAGTCTTTGAAGCAATTTTAAATATAAAAAGCCATTTTTTTAAATTATTATTCAGTGATCCTAGAGAATTGTCGAACCAATGAATAGATTTGCTCATCTCTTCTAAGTGCTAATAGCCGATGGAATCCCAACGATCCTTTATCGGTAAAGAAACCCTTTATGATAGCAGCACCCATGTCCTTAATTCAGACCCCTTCCCCTGATCCCATGGTTTTCCCACTTCCACAACTATTCCGAACCCTGCAGAAGGCTTCTCCGCACTCCGCATGTTGATGACATGATGAAGGGTCTCGTCACAGATTTGTCACGGTTTGACGGGAAGAATAAAGCAACATCTGGCACTATTCTTCCTATACAATGTCGGACACCACAGCAGAACCATCAGAACTCATTGTGAGCCCCTGAGTATCATTGGTGTCCGTTGTATGTGATGGAACTCTTATGGATCAGTTCTGTTTATGAAACAAAGAACCAGAGATGACAATTATATTGTAAAGTAATCTTAGTACAGGGCTATCATGTCTACCTCCACGGCAGGTACCTACCATGTAACACATACATCATGAATGGCACAGATGTTTCCTTTCCAATCTCCACGCAGGCATCTCCTCATATCCCCCTCCATTGTCAGCACCTGCGCGCGTCTAATGATATTATTATAGTAGATTTCTCACGATTCTGTGTTCCCTCGTCATGCGACTCTCAAATTGATTTTATTCATGTTCCTTACATTTCCTTTACTCCAATTGCTTCTTTGACTGAGGAATCGTCTGAGACAAAAGACACCGTCAGTTGGGGAATAATATACCAATATACTCGAGTATAAGCTAGTTTTTCAGCAACAAAAAATTGTGCTGAAACCCAAACTCGGCTATACTCGAGTAAAAAATATAAGTCTTACCAGGTTTTGGGTTAAATTAGGGGCAAGGCTTTATTGGGTTGGCTTATACTCGAGTATATACAGTAAGTATTATAGGAGAGAAACCTAAAAACATGGCCCAAATCTAAAAATTGGGCACTAATCTTCAGCACCTTAAGTCTGTCATCAGAATGCACTGTAAGAGGGACCCATCACAACATACACAGCAGATCAGTTATTTGGGTTTGGGTCATAGGTCTATACTGTGGTGGGGGTGTGGAGTTGTGTTTGGTGGCTGAGGTCTTATTCATGTTAGTGACAGTGTCTGGGGTCTGAATTAATAGAAGGGATGTTCTAGTCTGATTATTCCAGGGTTTTGCCTTGGGTCTGAAATAATTTAAGGGGGTTTTTCTGAGTTGTGGATGATGTTTATTTGGTGATTGGGGTCTGCATAATTTAGTGCTGTGGTCTGGGGTCCAATTATTCTTGAGTCCTATAACCGTAATTGTGGAAGTCTGGTCTGGGATCTGAATTAATTTTAACTCAGTAATGCATCAGTAATATTTAAGATTTGGTTTGAGTTGTTAGATGTATAAATCTGAATGACTTTGGGTGCGGTCCACATGGTTTATGGGGGTCTAGAGTAGTGGCGGTGTGAATCTAAGGCATGCCACAGAGGTTAGCACCCTGAGCCTCTCTGGCGACGAAGGCTCTTGTCACTCGCAAGGATTTCACCAGACAGGACCTTAGCTTTCCTGCAGAACAGGAAGCCCAGGATCTGCCACACTCTTTGCTAAGCAGATATCCTGGGCTGCCTGGGACTGCAAAAAGAATAGCAAGGAGGGCTAGATACTATTGGAGAGATCCTGCGCAAGGCTCCGCAATTCTTCCTGTTCAGGTGCGGAGGAAACCTCAAAAACAGAATTTCCTTGTGGAGCCGCGCAGAGAATCGGGGATGGAGCGCTGAAGGGGAGTATGTAAGTTAATTTTTTTAAGTGCTGGGCAAACTGGGGGCTGGCTGTACAGCAAAGGGGGCTGGCTGGCGTGTATACTAAAAGGGGGTGGCTGTATACTACAGGAGGCTGGCTGGCTGTGACTATCAGTGGGCTGGCTATATACACAGGGGTTGGCATGCTATTATACTACGGGGCTGGTGGCAGTAAATACAGGGGGCTAGCTGGCTGTACTACAGGGGCTGTGGGCTCTATAACTACTGGGGGCTGGCCGGCGATATACTAGTGGGGGCTGGCTATATACTACAGGGGGGGATGGAGGCTATACACTACAAGGGTGGCTGGAGATGTACACAGGGATGGCAGGCTATATACTAAAAGAGGCTCGCAGGCTATATACTACAGGGAGCTGGCTGGAAGTATAATCAGGGGCTGCTGGCTGGTTATAAAAGGGGCTGGGCTATATATACTGGGGGATGTATACGACTACTGGGGACTGGCCAGGCTATATATAGTGGGGGGGCTGGCCGACGATATACTAGTGGGGGCTGGCATTATACCGGGGACTGGCAGGCTATATACTACAAGGGGCTCGCAGGCTATATACTACAGGGAGCTGGCTAGCTATATACTACTGGGGCTGGCTGGCTATATCCTACAAGGGGTCTGGCAGGCTATATACTACAGAGGGCTGGCTATATACTATTAGGGCGTGGCTCGCTATATAATGTGAGGGCCGCGATAATACTGGGAGGGTGCTGACCAATATCTCCCCTTCGGCTTATATCGAGTCCATGGTTTTCCCAGTTTTGGTGGTGGATAAAAAATAGGGCCCTCGGGCTTCTACGCGGGTCGGTCTATACTCGATTATATAGGATAGTGTGGTTACACATGTATGAAACAAATGGTAGAAATTCCTTTAAATTAAGTGATATCTTCCTTATGATCCACCACCACGTGCAGGCGCACATAGCGCTAGGGGGGCCCCATCGGTTTTTTACTTGTTTGATTGGCTAAGCATTAATTTCCGTGCGTGGGGAAAAACGGCACAGGAAGCGAACCTGGTGGAACTTAATGGGAAGCTGAGAAAGATTTCAGAGATCAGTGGACTAAAATTTTAATAAATTTTAATAGGACATCTTTTTGTAATGGAGTATTTGGACTGAAAAGTTACATTTTTTGTAAAAATTCATAAGATACATAAATATAGTAACAAACAAACCCGTTGTCACCCCCCCCCCCCCCCCCCGCCGCCTTATCTTCTCATCCCCCTGTGTGTATAGAGTGCACCATTCAATTTGTACGACTTATGGTATTATGTCCTTGAGCCTATGGAGCTCCTATATCATACGATCATTGCAGCAATGTCCCTCATTATCAACACATATATAATATATTAGTCATCCCCCCACCGAACAGAATGGCAATAAATCATGTAGACTGACGCTCACTCGATCACGCTCTTCTTGACACATCTGTTTATATATCAAACAAACCATCACTCTAATGATCATTTCTCCAGAAGCGTGTGTCCAGATGGTGTCCACCAGAAAAGACAACAGTCCTTCAAATTTGCCATCCAACTCTGTCCACAAATTCTCCTTTTCACGGGTTAATAAGCCACTTGTATTCGTTAATATACAGACAGTTCCCCTACTTAAGAACACCCAGACTACAGACGACCCCTAGTTACAAACGGACTTGGGATGTTAGTATATGTTTGAGTAAGTAACTTATGTCTTATTAGGCTACAATAAAACAGCTGTTGAAAAAATTATTCACAGGGCTCGTATGGAAGCGTTACTGATAACTGGTTCTTATGACAACCCAACATTTTTTTTAAATCAGTTGTCCAGAGACCAAAAAAATTTGTCTGGGGTTACAATTTATAAAGGATCACAGTTCCGACTTACATGCAAATTAACTTAGAACAAAACCTACAACTCTATTCCTTACCTACCAGGGGACGCCTGTACACGTGTATCACATGGGACTCATTAATTCAATGTTTATACAATACAGGGCGGTCCCTACTTAAGGACACCCACGTACAGACAACCCATAGTTACAGACGGACCCTCTGCCCACTGTGACCTCTGCGTGAGCTCTGGATGCTGAAAATAGTCCCAGGACTGCAATATCAGCTAAAATTGTTGCAAGAAGCTTTTATTGATAATTCGTGGTCCTATACAGCAAAAAAAAATTGAAACTCCATGTCATGGGACAAAAAAAAAAAAAATTGGCGGGAATATAATGATTAAAAATATACAGTTTCGAATTACATACAAATTCAGACTTAAAGACAAACCTACAGTCCCTAATCTTGTATGTAAACCGCGTGGACTGCACTGTAGGTTAGGGCCCTACAGAGCATCCAAGCCACCAACCCAACTTGTGCCGGACTCATCGGTTAGAGCCTCAACAATATCCAGAAACCGACAAAAATTAAGTAAGACTAAAAATTGGACAGGTATGGTATTCCAAGTGACTGCCCCCTTATAGTCTCTGATTCTCCGTTCCATTCTCCGATAAAAGTTTTCGCTAGTGGATTAAGGAAGTGTTTGTAGAAGAACCATTAAACTTTCATTGTAGCGCATGCTTTGTAAGAACAATTGCAGACAACATAAAAGGTGTTAAAACGGTTTACAAAAGAAAACCAAGTATAACCCCACGGAAACCATCAACTGTTATGCTACATGGGTCTAAATCCAGCGGGATGCTAGATGCTGATACTTGGTGCACATGGGACATGGTCTTACTGCGCACGCTATATTTAAAAAAAGCCTCTGTGGGATATTCTTATTGAAATTCCAAGGTGCAGACCTGCGAGCCATGGCAACCAATAGGAAATTTGTATCAATGTGAAAGAATTAATTGTGATGG
The DNA here is from genome assembly GCA_019512145.1 of Engystomops pustulosus. Lineage (NCBI taxonomy): Eukaryota > Metazoa > Chordata > Amphibia > Anura > Leptodactylidae > Engystomops > Engystomops pustulosus. The sequence continues at coordinate 16,463,752 of CM033647.1, read as the reverse complement.
TATCTGCACAGCCCACGTCTGGAAAATGTGTTTTTCAAGATTTTTTTTTTTTTGCTTTAGAAATTATGATTAGAAGGTTATTGTTGTTTGGATCTAAACATTCAAGGGTCATATGGAAAATAGAAAGATACAAAAAAAATGACAAAATGTTTCCAGGGAAATGTATTAGAGACTTTCACAAAGATATAGGACACTCACGTATGTAGGTTGTATTAAAACATCGGCGCCTTCAATGTAGAGGCTTTTAAAAATTATGACAAATAGTGCAATATAATGGTAACTGATAAATAGAAAGATGGAACCATCTTGGGGTTGGTATGTGACAAACCCATTCCTGACTCGCAATCTGTTTTATCTATCCTGTGATGGTAAGAAAAACTCAAATCCCTGGGAGATGTGAATAGGCCTACTCTCAAAGTGAGAACATGAGCATGTGAACTTGACAGGCATCCACAAGTCAAACAAAGTTAATCTAAACTTCAGACAGATTTTGTGGGACGTTGGAAGCCAAACTTCTGACTTCCGACTCCTCAAGTTTTCCAAACCGACTCCCATATACATGGGCAGATGTTTAAGTGATACATTTGCGAGTAATAATAATTACCATTATATACCAATAGTCAGTTCAGTCAGTGAACGTGAACAGTGAATAGTCAGCTGAACATTGTTGAATTTCACAATCCGGCAGTCTCTGGGAAAGTGTTTCCACATTATAAGCTACAGTTAGGAAAACAGATAAAGTGAAGGCTTGGCTTCTTACCTATTGTACTTTTTCATGTGTGTGTTCTGTATTTTTGAATTTGAGATATTAGAAAACTGTTTTTCCCACTAGTATGTATAGCGGTTATAGAATCCACTTAAGAGAAGTCGAACCTCTACAGACATGAGCTCATAGGAAAGGTTAACACGAAACCTAAAGCAGATATCCACGAGAGGGAACACCACGGACCAATCCTGCTCTAACTCCAGTTTTCTGATCACTTAGCGTTGTAGGGGGAGGAGCTTCCTACTGAGATGTCAAAAAGTGATTTCCATCATTCAGATGAAGTAAATCCAACATTCTAGATCAGGAATAGAAACAGACATTATAGGGCATTCCCATTAATTCCCCAAAATAATCAGCACATACGCAGTGAACAATTGAGTAAAGGTAAAAGAATGTATATATATATATTATATATATATCTTTGGGTTGGTCCTTTCATTTTATTGTGACACCGACTCCACCAAAATGGTCTCGTCCATATCCCCATACAGCCCATGGAACACCCACGGTAGAGGCCACAGACATACTGCCATGATAATGATTCCGACAAGAGACGAATGCTTTTACGGAAAGCGGACACGAAAACATTACACTAAACAATATGGGCTCTGGACTTGCCAGTTCCACCAAGCAAGAAAAGCCACAAATGGACATCTTATAATTGCAAAAAACATAATATGAATAATAAAGCCACTTATGTGACTTGGGAGATTATGTGAACACGGTGTTACACCTAAGGGGGAAGGAAAGACATGCTTGATAGAAAAACACAAATGAACCTCTGAACATGAAGTTCTACAAATACAGAAGTAAAAACAAAGAAATCTAAAATAAAACACAAAACATAATTTGGCCAAAAAAAAATGATCTGGCAGAGGACATGAACACTCTTTACGACCTAAGAGGAAGGGAGAACTGATTTACATGGAACAATAGAGCTACTGAACTTGTCAGGTCCAAAAGACAAAGTTATTAAACAAAGCAAATCATAAAATTAACGAGGGGGACGGACAACAATTTCTTTATTTAAAGGGTACAGAATGTTTACACGCTATGAGGGAAACATCTAGTCACATGGTACCGCAAATAGTCTGAGACATATCTTAAAATCAGGATCAAAAATTCTCCACCCATACATGTAGCAAAGAGACCCAAACAGTAGGGTACACCCTTAAATAAAGCGGTTGTGAGCTGAAATGCCCAACACAAAAATGATAAAACCCAAACATAAACTGAGCTTTGAAGTAACATGATAAGCTTTGCAGGCCTTAACTGAGTTACTATTGAAGTGGTATATCCATAAATAGCCCAATACTATATACTTTATGTTTATTATTATTGCAGTACTAATGTGATAGACCTTACATAACATATAGACCTGAGTAATAGGGACTCCTTGCCTCATTACACCACCATAAATACAGACACGCTGATGTTGAATCACATAGGAATCATCCCACAGGTTGACAGAGCAACGCAATAAAAAAATGAAATGAAAAAAGTGTCTGGGAAAGGACGGGATCAGAGACTGTCATTTCAATAGAGAAAATTCAGGACGTGGTTATAGGATTCATCTAGACACTGTTTATAATAGAGGAAGCTTCTTCCATGGGTTGTAGGATGGAAGCCGCTGCTGCAATCCAATCTCCTAGCCCCCAGGGGAGTAATTTAGCGGAAAGGGACACATTCCTACAAAACAATATGGCCGTCTCTCCCGTCCTAGACCGCATTGTGCAAGAAATTCCACCTTTCTCTTTCTATATATATTTTCTGTGCACACTACAAACAAAGCCAATAGCGTATACTAATCCTCTCAATCATACAAATCACATACTCGCGGGCCTTGTTGTTTTAATTTCGGTTTTTTAATTCCACGGATTGATCTGTTTGCGGCCGGGAGAAGATTGGCTTAAGGTCTAATCAGGGAGGGACCGGAACAAAAGAGGAGAAGAGATATTGGAAAAGATATATGGGGAGCGACAGGGAGGGTTTAATAGAGAGGTAGGAAGACGCGCATACTGAGATAGAAGGAAACACCGGGAGCGGATGAGAGCGACAACAGGCACTGAGTGACGAATTAAAAAGAACCGAGAGCGACGAACACGCGGACCAGACTAACTTCCAGAACAAAAAGCACTCTGACCAGAACAGCAAATTAAGTTCGCTGATTACTCCGTCATTGTATTATTATATCCCCCCGCAGGCAAATCCGCCCACACGCCGAAGATTATATCATTTACACATGCAAATGGGCTCTGTATCTTCGTATGGATATCATGCGAGGGATTCATTCCCGCTCCATGCGTACATAGAAAATCTGCACCAGCCCTATACACCCTGCATAGACTGGAGTAGTGAGGGGGTGAGGGACACGTAGGGAGGGAAAGAGAGGAGAGGATGAGACGGCTTATCTTCGCTCCACATCCTATCTACGGATGAGAAAAGCGTGACTCTCTCTTCGTCAGACCGCAGATGTTTTATGGCAGATCTCAATGTTCGGACACTCTCTTCTTTCTGCCAAAACCTATCGAAATTACATATCTGTTGACAGGTGCCGCCAGTTTTGGTAGGATCGGTAATGACGCCACATTATGAAGGCTGTCGGACACTACTCAACTTCAGCTGTTTGGAAGGAATTTGTGTTTTGTTCTGTTCTATTGTTTAATTATGATCATCACTCCTCCTTGCGATAACGGTTAACATGCATGTTCGGCTGAGCGCGTGAATGCGCCAATTAGGGTTCGGAAATCTTAACAGCCATTTCTTTCCAGAGATAGGATGATCTCTGGAGCATGTGGCTGGAATTTTACAAAGCTCATTGCAAAAATTTTCTGCCGCGTGCGTTGCTAGTATGCCGTAAGTAACTAGAAAATACACGTTATTCATTAGCAGCCATCCACAAAATCTCCAGACACCAAGGTCTTCTTAGGCGGCATAGATAGTAGGGACTCTCGCTGGCCGCCATTACCATGCTCCGTCAGCTTCCATATGAGAGCCATTGTTTTCTTGAAGAGAATATTGCGTGTAATACGCCATGAAATGAAGCATTGCCATGATTTATTTTGGTCAGATTCATACAGAATATACACCAAATAAAACCAATATACGAACCAAAACCGGCATGGCACTGAGCAACTAACTAAAATTCCATGTGACCTCTCTTTTTTAAGAACTTTTTGGGCCAGAAATTTATAATTTCTCAATAAAACAGGTCCTCAATACCAACACATAACATCCCGCGAGATCAGCTTCTGCTAATCAGAGAATGGGACTGAAAGAAGACAGCTCCGTTCTCTGCGTAGTGGCCGAATTGTGCCCTTCAGCTCAACTCCTTACTAACTTAGGGAGCTGATGAGAAGTAACCTGGTCTTAAAAATTTTTTTTTAAAAACTGCATGGAAAAAGAGCATGTCTACTATTTTATTAGCTGAATAAAAACATTGATCGATGAACACTATCAACCTATCATTAAAGACCGATTCTATGTGTGGGTGATTTGTTTACTCCCAGAAACCATTTAATCTGACCATACATATTAGATGTATCCACAAAACTCATTGGAGTGATTTATGATTAAACTCCGAATTCCACACGGGGGGAATTCAGAAATCTGATAAATCCGGAGGTCGGCTGCACTGCTGGGCAATTTTACGCCGGTCCTGCATGACGTAGAATTGTGCTATAGCTTGCGCCAGTGCCTAGTGCCGCCAATAGGTAGTGAGCGAGAGCTCCTTCAACACGCCTTTTTGGTAGGAAAATGACGTAAATGGGGTAAATAGTCACAATCCTGGCCATGCAACCAGGAAATGTGACTATCCAGGGCTTGCATGCCAACCACTGATAAATCGAACCTACTTAATAACACGGGACCATCTACTGTGTATGGAGGCCTCCAAACTACCTCAACAGTTACATGTAAAAGAAGATCTGTATTGGGAGAAGGATTTTTTAATTCTGATTTCTTTTCTTTGAGACTAGCTGTTGCTAGAGATGTCTTTCTTACCTCCACCCTTTTGAATGTGAACAGGCACACACGTGAATTGGGTATAGCATCAGCCCATGGAGAGATTGGCTTTGAGGAGAAACCCTGAGATGACTAGAAAATCGTAATTAAACAAAAAAAATCATTAAAATTTGCATTACAATAGCTGGCCATCTGATGCCCCATCTGTGGATATTGTGTCATTAGAAAAGGTAAGGAAAACCCCAATATATCCACACACCTTCTCTAAACTGTGAATAGAGAATGTTAAAATGTTCACGAGAGCTGCACATCCTAGATGAAATTCTGCCACGTCCTTATAAATTATGTATGCTTTGCTACGCCTATATTGGATAACATCAACAGGATAAACAGAAATATGCACTCTACACATCTCAATGTTAATCAAGTTTAAAGTATTTTCAGGGAAATCTGAAATGAAAATAATCTACGGCAAATTAAACTGCTGTCCCAGATTAGGTTTTATTGTTGCGCTTAGAGGAAAACACCTGGAGTTTACTGGAGAAATACACGAACGAAGACGTCTACTGTAAAACTCCAGAACCGTCATTGCTATATAACTCCTTAGTACTACCAGTATACTATTCATTAACCCTATTTTAAACCAAATTAGGACGTAGAAGAGGTTTTCTAAAAATGTAAATAACCTTAAATGTTATTGAAATCGAAAAATGGGTAACACCATCCTCTAAGGTTTTCATCGAATTCCAGTAGCAGCTCTCAGTCCTTTACACCAGAATCGGTAAAGGCGACTTTTATACTGTGCAAATGACGGCTAAGCCAATCGCTGGCTTCAAATTAACATCTGAAAGAGGCCTAAGTGATGTCCTCACTTCCTTACACAGGATCGGGAGCGATCGAGAACAGTGAGCAGTACTGAATCAGGCGTACCCTTGGAAGAGAGATAGTGTCCTTCTAAATACAAGCTGTTACGGGTGCGCAACACTATGCTTTCATCGTGTATTTTACTAACTAGTACCCAATGCAAAACTGTGTGCTCACCAGGATCGGAACCCAAGTGTAGCACATGGCTTAATGGAGGAGCGGGGTTGGGCACTCCCTACACCTACCTCCTTCATATAGAAATCAGGGAGGCCACCGTGGAATCTGGAAAAATCATCATGCACGACGGGCACCCGGCCAGGACCCTGTGCTCACGGCACTGTGACCAGTTCCACAGACCTCTAAAGGGGCCCAAAATATGGTGTGTGTGCCATGAGGCCTAATATCAAACATGTCCCATAAGGAATCTAGGCATGACGATGAAACACATAGGGTCATCTTTTTAGGGAATAAGGACGCAGCTATCAAGTTGGGTGTCAGAATAGAATAAATATAAATGTGATTGGGCAAAATTGAACCTAGGCACCATTGAATGGTAGCCCTTATAAACCCAGCATAGCCACTAAGGACATAGACTGCAGCTTAGAAATTGGTGCTCGGGTTTGTAATCATCAGTGGAGAGACAGAAATTTTGGTTAGTATTATGGAGATAGTTGCTTTGTAGTAGGGCGTGTTGATCTAAGGGCAGTGGTGGCGAACCTATGGCATGGGTGCCTGAGGTGGCACTCGGAGGCCTCTCTGTGGGCACCAGGCCATTGTCCTCCCGCACAGTTCCCACACACGGACTCAGTCAGCCCAGAATGTGCATTGGAACTTCGGGGGAAAGCAATTCTCCTTTTTAGCGGGACCCTTAAGGTATGCTAAATGATAATCCAAATATCTCCTCTTTCAATGTAAGAACATCCCCAGGTGCCAATACAATTTAAGGCAGAGCAGTTACAAATAAGTATTTCTTTGTTGGCACTTTGGGATAATAATTTGTTTTTTGGTTGTTATTTAGCACTTATCTCTAAAAGGTTCTCATCACTGACCTAGGACATAATAGGCTCCTAAAACCTCCCAATAAAACCAATCTCACACACTTTCAAGATATCACCAGACACTATTGCCAAAACAGATGCACCTATAGCGTTGATTGCTGCAAAACAAGTCCTCCAGAAGAGGAATTCGCTATACATTTATGTGTAGTCTATGTTGTCATTTTATTAGCACTTGCTCATATTATTATATTAAAATAAAGTTAAGTTCTATACCTAACCCAAGTGCCGCAAACATTCTCCGTGAAATTTAATCTATTTTGCAGCAGAATTAAACTTCTCAAAAAGTCGCATTAAAACTGGGGATTTTGCGGGCCGTCAGACGAATCGGCTGATTCGGGTCTGAGCACCAGGATTTAACATTTAAATTGTTCACAAGACCAAGCACTACTTGCACCGGAGAAGATGGTGAACTTAGTCGGACCTGAGCGGGGAAGCGACACATGCAGGATATCGGGTGCACCCATCTTAGATGAAGCACGCAGTGTGCTTCCGTCAGGGAACGCACCTCGGGGATCGCGCAGGGACAGGTAGTAAGTAAATTGTGCCCCACTACTTTGTTGTTTTTTAAAAGCCAAAAAATCGGCTAAAATAAATACAATAAAACTATATTTTAGAAATTTTTTTTTTAAAAAGGACTAGAAACCTACTTACACACAAATAATAGCAAATTGTCCTATAATCACATTGCAGCAACATGAAAAAATAATATGTCCCATAATACCCGCTCTGTCAGCATACAGGTTGGAAATTGATTCCGAGTCTTAGCAGACTTGCCCGGTGTACATATCCAGCTCAGGAAGAAATGCCAGCTTCATCCTAACTGAACAACATGGCGGTGCCAACGGATGAGATATAGGATCATCCCTCTTACAGCACCCTGCCAAGTCCACCACAACACAAGATCACACACGACTGAGGACACTTGTTCATCTGTCTAAATAACTTCTTAAAGGGGCTGGCCACTTTACCTCATGTTTTTGTAATGTGTGTGTTAGTATGGTGTGTGTGTTGTGGGGGGGGGGGATATGAGGTAATTTACCAATATAATATCTAGTAATAGTTCTTGCTCCGCTTTCTTGATATGTAAGTGAAGCCTCTGACTTTTACCTCATCGTCAGAGATTCCGACCATAAAATGGCTGAAGAATGAATAAAAAATAAAAAATGAAGGTCCTGGCAGGATGATTATTCATGGACAGATAGAGATCACATGACCCTCCATCTACGGCCATTTTATGGACAGGAATGTCTGATGATGAGGTAAAAGACAGGAGGCTTCACTTACATATCAAGAAAACAGAGAAGAACTTTGAATAGGTGTAATTTGTAATCACCTAATATTTTGCCCCCCTCATTTACACACTTTACAAACACCTATGGTAAAGTGACCAAACCCTTTAATTATAGTTATCAATAGTGGTTCGCCAGAGTTGAAAATGTCACCAACAATTCAAGGAATATACACCACAAGTGCAGACTTACCATTTGCATGTAAAATCCCATTTAAAATCTGTTGGTAGAATTTAGCTGCGGATTAAAACATAAACCAAGATCCACTGCGAATGTGCTGATCTTTAGGGAAACCGGCATAAGATCTACATCAAAAATATTCTATATACACGTGGATTTTCAAGTCAATATTGTTATAATTAACATTTGTATTATTTCTGCAGCAAAAATTTGCACGCACGGATGATAAATCTACACAAACCGCAATTTGTGCACAAAAATCCAGCCAAATATACATGAGGAAAATGTAAATGTATTACAACAGAACATTTGTAATACACAACGCGTACAGGTGGCCTAATCGCTGACATACATTTACATTTACGCTTTTAACTCCTGAACACATTTTTTTTCTATGCCAACAAAAAAAAAAATTACTAAAAAAAATAACAAAAAATTGTAAAATCAGAAGTGCAAAAAACCCATAGTAAAAACTGATCAAGAAAAAACAAACATCAAGAAACTGTGTGCTTGAAGAAGACCTTTCACCATGTGACATATGTGGTGATCAACATGAAGATAAGACTGTCTGACATATTCAGGGGCACTTAAAATTTTCTTTTTAGACCCCATGATTGCTCAGATATCAGTTCTAATATCAAACCATATAATCCTCCCCCTGTCAGAGAGGAGGTGCTGGAGTGGAGGAAGGAAGGACGTTGGTGTTAGACTATATGGTTTCAGTGTCAGGAAGAAATCGCCTCCTTCTCTGCTGCTTCAGCACCTGCTCTGGAACTGGCTGTTGCTGATTGGCAGTTGTCATTGAAGTTTATCATAGCACAAACCCAATCCGCGCTCCACGCCCCTTCTCTCTGACAGTGGAGAAGGTTATATGGTCAGATATTGGGACTGATATCTAGCCCTGAAGGGTCTAGAAAGAAAACAAAGTGTCCTTAATTTATGTAGCAGACACCCCCCAGTAACCTCTAAAGATAATTTGCAGAGTAGGCTCTGTTCTGTACAGTGAATATTGCCTGCGACTGTTCGGGGCTAAATGATCGCTGATAATAGCCCAATTCTACGCCAGGACAAAATTAAGTTTTGGGATAGTTCTTGGTAACTCCCATGTCGACCATTGCAATGTACTCCCAGAGTCTAATAATTAAGCTACAGCAATGACAAACATGTAATCACTGGCCTCAGGGATATACTTCTGAGGCCAATGGAAACCCAATAAACTGGTCAAGCAGGGCGAACCAGAGAGGCTATGAGAAAGGCTGGGGTTTACCAGGTAAGCGTGTGATGTAGAAAACGAAATAGGGAGTTATGGCAGAGTCTTCTAGTAGCGAAAGAATTGGAAAGTGTCCACCTCCTCCGACATGTCATGAGTTAGGGCACTTAGTGTGCCGGAAACATGTTGACTGTGTGACCTTCTTGAGGCATCTCTGGACTTCACTGTAGTGATCAATAAGACTTTCTTTACACTTTGACTGGAGCTGGACCCCGAATCCTCTCAATATCTCCTCCACCACCTGCCACTGAGAGAAGGTCGGAAGGCCTTCAGGCCTTTAGTTATTAATAACAGCCATTTGTGAATAGAGGTCGAAAATTGAAGACTCAGAGTCTGAAGCTTGGCTTAACCACACCACAGCCCCAATCCCTACTATTTTTTCTCTATTTAATGCTCCGGTATGATGGCGCTACTACAGTAGCCCTACTGCCACAATCGAAAGAGTTTTTTTTCCGGTGACGGACCTATTTAATCCGTAGAGACATACATGACGTCCTAAGTAAATAAAAGGCCACAATTAGATGACTCCAGTATTCATGTGACTCCCATATACGGAGGCCTCCTCCTGGCACTATATGCGGTGCGCCTCTTACTTCTTCATTATCATTATAGATTCGGCTAACGGTAGGACGTGTGATGGCAGGCCTGTGCATTAGTGCCCCTACATCAGCTCTTCAAGGCTTCTCCCAACCACCTGACAGAACACTAGAGAAGAACTCAGCTAAAGTACACACCTAATGGACTAATCTCTCCATAAAAAGGATTGTCCTCAAATGCATTGCTTGAAAAATGCTGGCAAAATAAGGAGATGCTGAAACGGGAGGGAGGGAAAAAAAAAGATACGTAATCTCTAAGATGTCCTCTTCCCTCTGTCTCATCTGGGATTCGCTGCTTTGGAGCAGAAGTCTGGTAAATACTTCTCATTCACATTGTTAAGAATATATCAGAATAATTAAACATAGATATGGGAATTTAATCATGCTGCCTTTTTACGTTTTTACGCCTTGAAGGGAGGGATTTTTCGGGGCAGAATCGCCTCAATTTTTACGCTGTGAAATTTTTTATTGTTTAATATCGGCTTTGTCGCTGAAGAAAGGGGCTTTTAAAAGGCAGCAAACGCTCATCGCAAAGTAGTTGTCAAGGAGTTTAACGCTTTCAATTAAAAGTTACAAGTTTGACAAAATAAGGTAAAAAAAAAAGCAGGTCAGAGATTGGTCTGTAGTAGTGACATGGAGATAAGGGATGTCATCACTGTGGGACAATTAGTCTAATAGACCACCAAACATCGGAGTTATTATTTTTTGAGCTCTTATATAATTTTATTTTTTTTTGTTTAAAAACACCTCAAAGGGGATCATCACCCAAGTAGTCCTATCAATAAGGGCTGATATCCCTTATAGAAATTCTACCATCAAAATCCATCATGATAACCATGGACACTTACTTAAATCCAGGCACCATGACTGAGGTAATCTTCTTATATTTTGTTATCCATGGCCTCCTTCCTTCTAAGTATCCAACGTTTTAAAAATTATAATGAGCCTACACCTAACCACTCTGTGTGATTTGCTTTTACAGGCTCTGCGCGCTGCTCAAGTAGCAGGGGAGAGGGTAAGTCCTTTGTGTGCACGTAGAACCCTTCTGGCTCATTTTCATAATTTAAAGCTGATGTTGGATTAACACCATGGATAACAAATATAAGAATTACCACAGTCCCGTGCTGAATCTATGAGTAATGGCCCTGAGTTTCATGATGATTTTATGGTATATTCCGTAAGGAGGTTATAACTAAGGCAACTTAGAGAAGAGCTTTGAAATTCTTAAAGGGATGTCACCCCCAACGATTAGGAGAACAGCCAAAGCTCCAATAGATCTAAGGTATTAAAAGGAGGATGCCCAACCTGCCTCTTCAACAATCAGGGCAATGGGACCCAATTCTTGCGAATGGTCTGACCGTGAGGATAGCAGAGAACCTCAACTTGGACGAACCGCATGACTGTCACAAATAATAAGAAAATGATTACTTTACAGACAAGTTTCCTTTCAACTATTAATATGAATTTATTTTTTTTTAAATTAGAAAAATGAATCCCACTTTTTACTTATATCCTAAGCTGACTTGGTCACAACTGTTGCCTTACTACTCCAGTCTAGTCCGTAGTGAAGACCAAAACATAAGCTGTTTATGTAGCCAAAATCTTCTAATGCAGGACCGATCCCGTGCACGGACATCTCTGTTTGGCTCATTTCTATGATTATGCATAAACTGTAAGCTGGAACGATCGCTGAAGTAACGAGGGGAGGTTGGGAAGATTGTGACAGCCTTGTTCGTTTTCTTTTTCCTTTTTTCCCCCCCTAATGACTTTATCAACAGAAACCGTTGACCGTAGCTCGGTCTTGTGTCGGTGAGGAACACGTCAACACTGCAGGATAGAAGTCATTCCAAGAACAACCGATCAATACTATATGTTATAAACAATGGTCCCTTGTCCCGGTTTCTCATCGCTTTTCTCATCTTTGGGAACCCACACCCACGAGTTAGTAAGACATCTTTCTTGTAGACTTCCCTGCTCCATGGTGCTCAATTGACTTGAATCTGGTCACGAAGTAGGACCTTGAAAAGACAGCATCCATGTGCGGAGGGGGAAGACTATGAAGGAAAAGTCACTCATAAATGGGACAATTTTACAATATAATGAGTCTAGGTCATTTTATGTCCACTATAGATGACCATGGGGATTAGTGACTATTGTCAAACATATGGGGTCTACAGCGGTGTCTCCCCAGATGGCAGATGTCAGGAGAAGATGGATCGGGCTGCTGGGTTCAATTCAAAAGGGAAAAGAAACTACATAATATTAGTGCAGATGAACATATTAGATAGAAGATGATATAGATAGATAGGTCAAGAGTACGAGATGGTGGACCCGATTTCCATACAGGTGGGTCCAACGCAACCCAGACCATATTGTCGGTTTGGCAGTGGAAGAGCCAACTCAGCAAAATGAAACCCCTAACAACTAGCTATGGCTATGATTGGCCAGGGAGGTAGTTGCTATGTATTCAATTTTTCGGATGGCTGTTTGGATCAATGCCACAATATGTCTAGGTCACAGGGGACCCACTCGAATGTAAACTTCAGGTCCACTTATCTCTAGCAAAGAATCCAATCCAGCAGTCGCTTTCGGCCTGTGTTGACTCACTGGTCTCAGCAGTGACCTGTTATAAATGGCAAGTGAACCATGAGGCTAAAAGTTTCTGTTTTTAGCACCTTTGAAACCAATGACTGGCTGCAATGAAGACCTTAGCACTAGAGATGAGGCGAATCCAACTTAAGTTTGGGCCGTGGTTCGGGTGCGTCCAGCGCGACCTTGACATATTGCCAGATGGAAACTGTGCAGGCAATCCGTCAAATTGATGCTAAAGCTGTGATTGGTCAGAAGGACACCTGACCGGTTAGGCAGTATTTTTTTCTTAAGACCGTTAGACAAGTGGACACATTCCTACAAAACAATATGGCCGTCTCTCCCGTCCTAGACCGCATTGTGCAAGAAATTCCCTCCTTTCCGGGTTTCTGTTGATAAAGTCAAATTGATGCTATAGCTGTGATTGGTCAGAAGGACACCCTGACCGGTTAGGCAGTATTTTTTTCTTAAGACCGTTAGACAAGTGGACACATTCCTACAAAACAATATGGCCGTCTCTCCCGTCCTAGACAGACCGCTTGTGCACTTAATTTCAACAGCCACATCAAGTGCGCATAACTCAGTCATTTTTAGGCATGTTAGACATGGTTTGTCAAGACAGGCTCCGGCAGTTACAAACGCGAGCATCTCATTATGGGGAAGAAAGGTGATTATGAGGGCCTTTGCAACGTGGCATGGTGTGTTGTGCCAGAAGGGCTGGTCTGAGATTTCAGAAAAACTGCTGATCTAGGGATTTTCAACGGCACAACCACTCTAGAGGGTTACGAGAATGGTCCGAAAAGAACAAACTCCATGAGCGGCAGTTCTTTGGCGGAAAATTGCCGTTGTGATGACGCAGAGGTCAGAGGAGAGGAGAATTGGCATACTGGTTCGAGCGGATAAAGCAACAGTGTGTATTTGGGATCAGTAGAAATTTTCACTGTAACTCCCTACTAATTGGTCTTCCACTCACTAATCTCTCTCCTCTACAACCTATTGTTAATGCAGCAGCCAGGCTCGTCTTTCAGATCAACGCTACAGTTTAAATAATAACCCTCATCCACAAAGCTCTGCATTATACTGCACCTCCTTATCTCATTTCTCTCATCTCAGTCTATTGACCAACCAGTGCTCTTCGATCCGACAGTGATTTTAGGTTCATCTCTACCTTAATTGGAACCTCTCATGCTTGTCTCCAGGACAAATTTTCTTTTTACCCATACATTCAAGAGTTAATAAAATCTCATCAATAAGCTAATGACCCACGAAAATGAAGTATTTGTAAAGTGCATCTCATGTCGCAAAAAATAAGCTCTTATATGTCCAAATTGCCAAAAAATAAAGATTGTATAGCCAATAAAAAGTGACAATGCATAATCTGCTCTGAATGGCGCAGCTCCCTTCGATGCCCTGGCGTGTGCCCATACAGCAGGTTACCACCACATATGGGGTATTGTTATACACGGAAGAGATTGGGTATCAAATTTTGTGGAGCGTTTTGGTATTTTATCCACTGAGAATTTGTACATTTTTTGAAAAACACATTCATTTAGCCAAAAAAGTTTACTTTCAAAATTGTATCCGATTTTGTTTTAACCCCTGTAAAACAATTAAAGGGTTAACAAACTTCATAAAAGTTGTTTTACGTACGTTGAGGGGTGTAGTTTCTATAATGGGGTAATTTTACTTTTATTTAGGTCTCTCAAAGTGATTTGAAACCTGAGCAGGTCCCTCAATAGCAGGATTTTGCGTTTTTTATGAAAATGTGAAAAATCGCACCTAACGTTCAAAGGCCCAAAACATCCTACAAAAATAAGAGGATGCCTAAAAAACCATGTCCACATAAATTAGACATTTAGTGAATGTTAGTTATTAAGTTTTTTTGCGGTTATGACTATGTATGGAAAAAGTAGAACATTTTGAAGTTCGAAAATCAAGAATTTTTCCAAATTTTCACCAAATATCTGATTTTCTCATAAATAAATGCAAAACATACCACCAAAATTTTTCAACTAACATGAAGTACAAAGTGTCACGAGAAAACTATTTTAAAATCACTTGGATATGTTAAAGCGTTTCGAAGTTATAACCATTTATAGTGACGCAGGGCAGATTTGAAAAAATGGGCCGTGTCAGGAAGGTGAAAAGTGGCTTCAGCGTTAAGGGGTTAAAGGAATACTAGCATAGACTCAGGGACTGTGACTGTGGTAATCTTATATTTGTTATTACCTTCTCCCTTCTAAAATCAACTTTTAAAATTATGTTAATGAGTCAGAAATGTATTACGAGCGCCTCTCCATGCTGCAGCTTCACTGGCTGTTACACTGTGCAGGATCACACATCTCACTGTTCCATTGTGTGAGATTACATCAGACAGGGGAGGGAAGAAGCAGGATGGAAGTTTGAGAATGTAACAGCCTATCAGCCTATGAAGCTATAGCATGGAGAGGCTTTCCACCCCCAGAGCTTTTTTCTGGCTTATTAGCATAATTGTAAAAGTTGATTTTAGAAGGAAGGAGGCCACAGATAACAAATATAAGAAGATTACCACAGTCACGGTGCCTGGATCTATGAGTAATGTCCCTGGTTTATCATGATGGATATTGATGGTGGATTTCCTTTAAACCTGTGGCATTATCTGGGGTCAATAGTAAAAAAAGGTTTAATCCTGAACAACCCCTTTAAGCAGTAGTGTGCATATCAAAGATCAAAATAGGACAATTATGAGTGCATGTTTTGCCACCCCAGGACACAGGAAGTGTGTTTCATCCACTTCTATCTCTTCTAAGGGGTCAATTCTCTATAATCTTAAGGGGATTGTCTGATCTTTTCAAAATGTATTCCCTAAATACAGGACCAACAGCAAAACATCGGATTCACATGAGGAACCTTTATTTCAGTGGTGTGGAGTCCAGTTTCCGAGGCTTTCATTTCCTATTTGACAGGATGTGTTGATACCATTAAAAGGAACACTCACACTTACATTCACTGGCCTCAACCACATATAACCACTGAGTCCAGTGATTTGCTGAGCACGGTAAACATATCATAACTTTTATCCTGACAATTGGAATCCACAGAAACTGCCAGATCTGGGCGAACCCCCCCCCCCCCCCCAATATCGCCTTTAAGGGGATGGAGCAAGGGCTTCATTGGAGGCTCCTGATTTGCCTTTGTGGTATACATCTTCTTTTCCCATCCTTGCATTACACAATAAAAACAGATCACAAAATTTGTCACTACCTTATGTGAAATTGAATAAAACCTCAACTTAATCAAAGTAAATTTGTAATCTTCTATGATCGATTACATACTGTCCCTTTTAATCGCCCCTGCAGTGAGACCTTTGTCCAAGTAAAATGCATCAGGAGCATTTGGATGCTATAGACATCCAGCTCAATGTATAAAGCTGGCAGGGGTTTCCGCTAGTACAGGGCTCAATGGCCCCGTGACCCCGGCACCAAGACTTTATTACTAATTATAGTGAGAATATCGATCTCTTATTGTGCCTGTCAGCATCACTTACCCTGACACCTGGGCAATACAGGAGGTGGTAGAAGCTTCTACCAGAGATATGAAGATGGAGGGAATCGTGCTCCTCTCAAGCATTACACAACATCTGTGCGGCTGATGATTAAATTGGTTGCTTTACTGTATCGTATTCTTCTATTTAATCTCATTTTCTTAATATTGTAGCATAATTTAAGCCCAATCAGTTGCACAGTAGTATTAACTTTCCATAAATTTTTGGATTATTTTCAAAAGTAGCAACATCTTATTATGAGCAGAAACTATGATGAGACGCAACCAAGACGAAAGAGCGCTGTCTAAAGTTGGAAATCTGTTACCTATGGAATAGATATACTGGTTTGGCTTTAATCCCATATCGCGCCTTTAGGCTTCCTGAAAGTCATGCTTGATGTCAACATACAATTTGCTTTAGAAGCAATTAGACCTATTTATTAAGACAAGAACCTTGTGGCTGGCCACCAGATGAACCAGAACTATTAAGATACAAGGAATCTCGGCACTCACATGAAGCCACCAGGTTTGGTTTAAATAAATTTCTTCCTCTTTATACACATCTCCGGAAAAACATGCAGTTACAGCTTAAAAGATCGACGCGTTTCAACGCTTGTGTGTCTTAGTCATGATCCAGAACTATTAAGAGGTTTCAACATCGGATCCATAACTCAAAACGGAATTGAAATTGGCTAAGGAGATTTATAGATTTCACCTATAGCCTGTGGCAGTTTTTTGAGGCAAGTTAAGTGTAAATCTGTCTGACCAAGGCGTCCCAGACTTGGTCCATCTGGGTCCGCATCTTGCTCCCAAGGGCCAAGCCAGGTGTAAACTCCGAAACAATGTTTCCCCGGCACAGGTCTACGCCCGGTCCCGTCTGATGTAGAATTGTGCTATAGCTTGTGCCTGGACTTAGCATAGTCTGTAGCTATTGTGCAGGGAGTCCTCGCATTAGGTCACTCAGCCGCCCAGGTTTTTCTATTCCGTGCACACAAGATGTAGTGAGAGAAATAGTCACAATTCATGGTACTGGTCCAGGAATTGCGACTATGTCACAGCTTATATGATGGTATTCAGCTTGTACGAAGGATTCTAATATAGGCGGTTGGGGCACAAGCCTTCTAGAGGGCTCCTGACCCTCCCACCATCCACCAAGTTTGATACTGCCTACAGGGAAGACAGATGAAATGACACATGACAAGTGTAAGCTCGGGTTTGACATTTAGGCACATTTCTTCTAACCTGGACATATAGCCAGAGCCAGTTTGGCAAATTAATATCTAACAATTAGCCAAGGCCTTTCAATACGTCCAGGTCGGGGACGCACCAAAACGCTGAACCCAAAACTACACATTTGGTCTGAATATCTCTAATAGGGATATTAAAGCTCTGGCCCTGAAATCCTCATACACGTGTTTTGTCTCTTGACACATATCTATATGTAGTTCCCCAAAGGTCCGCAAACTACAGAAAGGGAAGTGTACAGAAATGAAGCTTCCCAAGAAGCTTGGTTCTGGTACTGTATGTAGCCAGTAAAAATATACTTCTAGGGGTCATAATTTAAATAAAGCCCTAGGCCTAGGCCCTTGGCAATCCTAATTTACCCCCATTTGCTACTATCCATTTAGCTTCTTTGTCGGTGAATCTAAGTCTATCATGAATAGTACTGTGCAGTTTCTAGCAGAACACATGTATTGCTGAATTCAAGAAATTGGGAAAGAAAAATCAATTTTTGCAGGTAAAGAAACCAAAATATAGAGAGAAAAGTTTATGAATATATGGTGACGGTGAGATCAGGGACCTACCTGGAATTGTTGCAGCTCTCGCTGGAGTATTTCCTTCTCCCTACATGTCTCCTCCTTGCCGACTCTTAAACTGGAGTTATACAAGGCTAACTCTGTATCTCTAAGCCATGATTTCAGCTCTTTGACTCTCTGATCCAGCTGCTGCACCAGATTCCCACTCCCAGGTGACAGCACAGGACGGGGCATACAGCTGGACAGGGCTTCACATAGAGATTTCTGGAAAAAAAAATTAAGAAACACAGTGTTAGAGACATTCGGGGGCATTTACTTTGTGTTATATGTGTCTTTTCAGGGGCCAGAATTCTTTCTTGTTCTTACTGTATCACATACACCAGATTTGTTATGCGGTGGTGCCACAAAAAGCTATTTTTTCCAACAGCTTTTATATCCTGACACTTCACCTGCAATTCTATTTCCCTGACATAATAGGACGGACAAAAAGAAAGTCTACTAACTTCTAAACCTCTTCATGTATGTGGTTTGTCATTTCAGAGGCTCATTTGTTTTTCTTACGCTGCTTCAAATATGGTTTGGCTAAACCTGACTAAAACAGACCCTCTTGTAATGGATGGGGGTCCCAGCATCTGGAGTGCTGATATAGCACAACCCTTTAAACTTACCTTCAACATATCCCACTTCTCTCTGATCAACTCTTCTTTATCAGCAACGCAGTCCGGTAACGTGGCGCCATCGCTTCTCAAAGTTGCCAGCTGACGTAAGAAAGATTGTAAGCGGTCCTCTCTGAGCGATAACTCCACACTACATCTCTGTGAAATGAAGGACAGAAAGTCATGATCTATTGTTAGCAATGGGGGAGAATGTGCCCTGTGTCTATTGGTAGAGCCATAATATAATACATAATATAGTGTCAAAAATGCAAAGAAAGCGCCATATCACAAATAATAGTGCTCTGATACAAAGGCACAAAGAAGACGGTAAGGGAGAGGGGGTGGGGGATGAAAGTTGGTTCATAAAGAACAATATAAGAGACACATCAACATTTCTTATATACAATAATCTATAATGTCTGACAATACGTCCTGATAAAAAAATATATAATTTGGCAATTTCACATTTGAGTAGTAAAGGCCAATGCAAGTTATCTAAGAAGCTAAAGTATGTGATTGCATTAGTAGTGTTAGCCTGGATCAATTTTGCAGGATTGGTAAAATTAAAAAGTAAGAAAAGAGATAATAGATCTGAAGAGATTTAAATTTTCCAATATTGTAGAAAACCCCCCACATGGGAACCTGCCATCAGAAATTTACCTAGTCAACCATTACCAGTATGTTGTGAAGCAGATTAACACCTTTCAGATCATGTGACTTTCATGGTCCAGTGCGGTGGCATCATTCAGAAAATCAACTTTGAAGTATGATGTAAATTGTTTGAATAAAGTCCTGGAGGCGGGATGTGTCTGGATGCAGGACCATCAGTTACAGTGGAGAGGGCTTTCTGATGAAAAGAGAGCTTGACTTCAGTGTCAAACTCTCCACCTCCTTGACTTCATACAACCAAATCACATGTCACTTCAAAGTTGATTTTCTGGACGATGCCACCGCGCTGGACAATGATAGAGACATGATCTAGTTCAGCTGCTTGATGACATACTGGTAGTGGTTTATTAGGACAATTTTTGCTGACAGATTCCCTTTAAAATAGTGTAAAAGTGTAAAGAGAGCACATAAGAGAAACATATACCTCTCTGGGGATTTTTTGGCTCTTCTTTTATCTCTGGAGTCTCCAGGTCTGGAAGTGATGATATTACATACATGTAAAGGTTGGGCCAACCACTGGTCCCATCCATTCATATGTGACAGATGGGACCAGAGATCGGTTATGTGCACAATATATGTGATGCTACCACTTCCAGTCCCATGGCACTCAAGGTCCCACGTAGCTGATGCTGTAACACAGACGTATGTGTTTTTTCCAGTTCCAATTTCTTTTGCAAACCCCTTTATATTTTCATTTAAAAAGCTTTTACACCACTAAACTGACAGCCTCTCAGGTAGGGTATTTCATTTCTAGAAATAGCCTCTTTTGTGTTAAATTTTGTCCATTTAAGAAAATCACCTTAAAAGTTATATGCAAATGAGGTGAGAAGAGTCACTTTTAGAGGATGGCAGCGGGCATCACTTCAGATGCCTCTATCTTGGGTCTCTGTAGTAGCTACAACAATACTTTTGGTACCACTTTCTGCAGCTTATACACAAAAAAAACACCTGCCCCTTAATCTTCTTTGTGTTAAATCTCATCCATTTATGTATGAAAAAATCACAGTACAAAAGTCACTTTTTGCCTGAAAGGTTGGGTTCACTTCAGATGCCCACCATCTTGGGTTCTATAGTATTATATTAAATCATATGGTATCATATTAAAGCTTGGACTCTCATCTTTCAGATCATGTCAGGCGTGATCTACAAGTCTGTTAAAGGGGTTGTCCCAATTTAAACAAGAATATATAACCAGCCAGGAGGGTTGTGTGGATTTAAACAAAAATATATAACCGGCCACGAGGGGCTAAGAAAACAAAAAAAAAAATGCTTACACTTACCTACTCCGGCGCTCTCGTTGTCCCACGCCTCTGTTTATATACAGAAGCAGGGGCACGCTGACCTGACAACTTTCAATCGCTGGCTACAGTGTCTGGTGGGTGGCAGTGCCCAGGTCATTGCATGGGACAACGGGAGCGATGGAGAAGGTAAGTGTTTTCGGTGTTCTTAGCCCCCTCTAGCCAGTAACATGTTTGTTTTTTTAAAACCTGGATAACCCCTTTAAAGACGTGTGTGTGAATTGGATCTTTATCCAATGTTTGACCTCGGACCCGACACACCAGGATCTTAGGCTGCATGCACCATCTAATCCATTGTTTGAAAACTACGGAGGTTGCGGTCTTATCTCTTTTTTTGGATCTTTATCTGCCGCTTGCATTTCTGTCTATGTCTTTAACTGCCTGTATCACCGGTTCTGTAGCTTACAGAACCACAAAGCTGGTTCTAAATACAATATGGTCCAAGATAGGGGAAGTTGCACTCCTCACCCAGCCTACACAAGGTAAAAAGTTACTCTTCTAAGCCCATTGTTTCGAAGGTGTTCTTTTTTTATTGTTAAATGGGCAAGTTTAAGCATCAAAAAGCAAATTCTAGAACGGAAAGTTTAGCTATTTTTTTTTAGGTTTTTCAGCATCAGAATTTATATGCTATGTTATGTTTGTATAACATTCCGTAAAATGTCTGTACTTCATTATTCTGTGTCTATGTTCTGTCAGAGTCTTGGAATTGTATCCCTTTGGTGAAGTTATTGTAAGATGTATGTATGCCCACATTGAACGGATGGCAACACTGTAGATTGGATGATTTTTCTATATGGATGATTTTCCGCCATAAAAATTAGAAAAAGTAATAAAAAGCATGTACATGCCAAAGCCAGGAATAGAAAATGTAAAGAATTGTTCAAATTTTGTTTCTGACTTATTATAAATATGAACGCAAAATACTGTCACCTCCATATACGCTTTTTTTTAGGCGGCATCGTATCTATATTACCCAGCTCATAAAAGCCGTGTTTCCTCCTCCACCTACATCTGTACGTTTTCTCATCCATTCTTTCATAAAACAACTATATTCGGTTTTGGCACAGAGTAGAAACAAATATGCCAACATAAAACACTATTGTGCGCTCCTCGGTGGAATGGTAAAGTGCCAGAATAAGGTGGCGATGCAAGTATAAATCATATCTGCTATAAACAGAGCTACGTGCACTTCATCTATTGCATACAGGGACAAAATGCTCCCAAATTGTTTTAGAAAGGTTTTTTTTTCTTGGACATGTCTGCGTACAAAAGTGTACAAGGAATGTTTGGCTGGGAGGTGGGGATGAATCCCTTATTCTTCTTCTACCCCATCTGAAGAAGAAGAAAAAACATCAGCACAATACCCTCAAAGGAGGGGGAAGAAGAACTTCATTGTTGCTATAGAGACTCAATTTTGGAAAGGATAAGGCAGAGTGGTGCAAGAGGAGTGGTGCTGGGGGAGGGCTACGAAAATGTCCTAATCCCCATCCTTAGATTCACACAGGCGTCTCGATCCCATGTCGGCTGTGCCGGAGAGTTATGGGTTTTACCAATAATTGAGAGAATTTGTTATCATCACCAAACCATATAATGCGCCACATCCAAACTAGGCAGAAATCTACTTTATGGCACAATGGCATAAAGATGGAAAATTTTGTATGATGAATTTTTATAAAACGCTATTATTTTTTAGAAAAAGAAACGATTCTTGACAACGGGGCGATTCTTCGCAACTCTGTGCAGCCGACAAATAGAACGGAAACACTTGAGTGTAATTTCTCGATTGTTATAGACCTTCTCTCTGCAGGATCATTCTCACCACCCTGAGCTTCATTTTCGCTCTTTCCGTACCCCATGAACAGGTGCCGGAGCTTACAGATACAAGAACGGACTAGAGATGATTACACATAGATTTTAGGATACAAGCCACACGATAACTTACCCTTCCAGGCAGTGGTGTGTGTATAATAAGTGATACTTTAAAAGGAATGTTTTAGTAAATTTTTGCATTCTGTATGATATAAAAATTATGGATAATCTCTGTTAGACTGTCCCTTATACTTACTAACAATTTGGGAATAAACTAACAAATGGGTGTAACCAAGTCGGGGCGGTCTGACACAGTCCAATCGCTGCTGCTAATATCACAAGGATAATGTGCAATGAATGCGTATGAATTACGTTTCATACCATATTTCTATCTCGATTTAACCACAGATCGGGTGCAGGGAATCTTAGTATGTGGATTGGGTGCAGTGTACAGTTGCCCTTAACGACGTTGGCACTAATAAAATTCCCATGACCCTACTAAAGTTTTTCTGTACAGCACAGGAGCCCCAGTCAGCAAGATTCAGAACTTCCTATGATGTCTTGTGTGACTTTCGCCGGGTCAAGGGGGCTGTGCAGTCATTACAGTATGCACCCCCACTCCCATATAGTGACAAGCAAACCCATTTGCTTGTCCCTTAACTTAAAGGGGTATTCTCATCTCGGCATTCACATTCAGTTTCATTAAACTACTGTATATAAACATTTCATTTAGATGTCATTAAAAAAATTGTTCCTGTGTGAAGATAATTTCTCATATGGTCCCTTAGAAACAAGACTGACTCCTTGGATACGGCCACCTCTGCTGGAGCGATTGCACAAAGAGGTTTTTGTGTATGAAATGTCTGGTAGCTACTGCAGGTCCCACAGCCATCCTGTGGTAATGATCGCTGAATCCAGGAGGTCGGACAGGACTCAGTAGCGCATGTCTGGCCACTGCTGCCAAAATGTGAGGTGGTCGTATCTGAGGAAGCCATCCCGTTTCTAAGGGACCAAATCACTACATTTATGAGAAATTATCTTCACACAGGAACATTTTTTCTTAATAACATCCAATTGAAGAAATGTTTACATATGGCAGATGAATTAAATTAAATTTAAATGCCCAGATGAGAATACCCCTTTAAGTGAAAAGTTGGTTGATGGGCTGACATCTTTTCCGGGTGAGTCTGAACACCTTGCCCAATCCTGAACTTCTGGGACCCAAACCCGCAATGTATGGCAGGGAACCGAGACATTGTATTTCGGGTCCACTCAAACCTTAATCCTATAAACCTATATTAGCGGTTGGAGGGGCTGCATCTGGGTAAGTACAATATGGCGAATACTAGGGTCTTGTCCTTAACCTGTTTAAGGTTCTTATTAGTGGACAACCCCCATTAGGTTCTGTTGTTTGCATATTGAGACAAACTTTTGTAAGGGCCAACAGAGTAACAAGACCCTAAAAGAAGTCATAGCAAAAGGGGCACTTTAAGAGAAATATGTAGTCCTGCACAATCAGTCGTGTTTGTCTTAATCTCATATAATCCTTTGGACAATTATGTGTTATGAACCAAACAATCTGTGTTTTCACATATGGAAATTGCATTTGCAACAATCCTCTTAGTTCCACTATGGAATACATTTTATATTTGTCATACTTTTACCATTTGTAAAAGGGACAGAAATAAATAAGGGATCGGGGGGATTTTGTCTACAGGCATTGCCCTAATATACATATATAAAAGGTTCCGCAATAGCACATATAACCTGTGGACAAGAGGGGGGCACTGTTTTTGGCAAACAAAAAGAAAATTCTTACTGTAGAAAACACTTACACGAGAGTGTGAACATTAGGTGGTTTCACATTGGCGTTTGTATTATTTCCAATGTGTCTTGTCTCTATGAACTGAAGGTTTAACATTTCTTCGACCTGGTTTCCCAACCACATCACTGAAAACAAAGTGACCTATCATCAGTTTTTCCCCCGGACCTATAGACTTTGAGTGCCTTCTGTGATCCACATCAATGAAAATCAATGGACAAGTTACAAAATTTTTCCACGAATGGTGGAAAAATGAGCCAATGTGAATACACCCATAGAAATCAAAAGGCATCCGTAAAAAGCACTGAACCACGGATGTAAAAAACAACACTGATGTGAAAGAGCCCTAAGGCTAAGAAGTTATACACTATATACACTTACACTTATGGGTTACCTTTAAAAACTATTGGATAGTTTTCATGTAACCAGAATTAATGCCAGATTATCCAGAAATCTGAATTACAAGCATTAACATTTTCACAGCCAGATTTGATTTAATAGGGAACATCAGTAACAAGTACAGTACAAGCTATTCCTCCCCCCCCCCCCCCCCCCAAACAAAATCTGCACTGCGGGTGAATTTCAATGCAATTTTCATCCTTTAAATTCATCCTTTTTGCAGCAACTGTTTTCTGTTCTGGATTTTTCAATTTCAGGAAAATTCGGAAGCACTTCAGACCCATATAGACATCCCCTATGGCGTTTTTTCTCTATACCTGTGGACTGCCTGGGAAATTGACAAATTCCTTGAATATCTTATAGTAAGATAAATTCTCAAATTTTACAAAATTTTCAAATTTTACTTCAATATCTTCTTGCATCAGTTGACTGTAATGAACCCCTGTCCAAAAGAATGTGCCAATAAAAAAAAAAAGTAGAGTGGGAATTCTTCCTCCCCTCTCCGAAATTTCAATGCATAGCCCATGCTTTACAATAGCGGGCGAGCTGATGTGGAGAAACACTGCTACAAAACTAAGGAGGATGAGGGGGGGCAGTCAGAGTAAGGAGGGGGCAGCGCTACTTCTAAGAGGGACTCCTGAAGGAATTAAGACATTCATTATGAGTTATTTTTCATGGGGTAGCTGTAGGGTTAGAGCTGAGAAAAAGGCGAATGAGACCCCTCACCCGGCGCTGCATTGTAATCCTTTTGATAAAGGAAGCTAAACACTTAACCTGTTCCCTGCCTGAGGAATCAGTGATGTGATGTCCAGTGCTACAGAATGGTATTCTCTCTTAAGAAAGAAAACTTACAGTTTTTATAGTTTTATTTTTTTTGTAACTTTTTTATATTAAAATATGGCACCTATTGATGCTAGTAAATCCCAATCATCGACATTCAAGTCTCTAAAATGACATATATTCACAGCTACCTATAGAAAACATGACTCTAACCACTAAGGGATTGCAATTCAAATTCAAAACATTCATAAAAGAGGATAACTTTATTTTTCCCAAAAAAGCTCCAATCTAACAGTAGGCAATGGATTCAGATGCTTCCGTTCTCCTTCACAGAGGCGACTCTTTTCATTCAAAGTAGCACAGCCAAACATATTCATAGAGGGATTGGCGGTTGTATCCCCCTTTGCACATAATGGCGGTTGTAGATGGCGTTCGCAGCGCTCCCTCTGTGGTGGCTTCTCTTAAAGCCCATGTCTAATTCTATTCAAATGACAACAAAGGGCCTTTATATCTTTGCATCTTTGCACCGCAGCTCATCTGCACATACACACACAGTGCACAGGAATCTGTACAGGATACTGCCGGCGGAGGACCTTGTACTTTACAGGCCGGGTGTTTGTATTAAAAATCGGATCCTATTCCCGCTCCCTTACACATAAATTTAGGGATTTCTACCATGTGTATGCTCTAATAGGCTATGTTCATAACTTTATTTCAGAAATGTAGAGGTTTTTAGGGTTCAGGTTCTACCCCCACCCCCAGTAATACATATATATATATATATATATATATACCTCCCCTCATCACAGTGCTTGTATATTTTCAGGATTTGCCCATCCTCAGACTTAATTCGGATGCAACAATCTTCCATTGCCTCTAATGAAACTTCTTATTTTTAAAGATGGAAAATTATCATATTAGACCGATGACCGTAGCTATTATATATTATAAGGCAGTGGTGGCGAACATATGGCATGGGTGCCAGAGGTGGCACTCAGAGGCCTCTATATGGGCACCCTCGCCATCACCCCAGGGTAGAGTTTGCCAGACAGGACTCAAGGCCTCTTGCAGTCCCAGGCAGCCCAGGACCCTAGAAGGAAGCTACAATAATAATCCAAACTTCTTCTCCTTCTTTCTACTGTATTGGTGTCCTCAGGTGCCTATACAATTTATACCTGTGACAGAGCAGGTAGTAATAAGTTACTTCTTAAATTGTCGTGTTGGCACTTTGCGAAAAATATGCAGGTTTTGGTTGTAGTTTGGGCACTCGGTGTCTAAAAGGTTTGCCATCACTGTTATAAGGTAACTACTACAGCACTACTGGAAGCATAGTTGTGAATTTTATTAGCTCACACTTTTACATACAATATTATGGCCAGCAGAAAATAGATTTGGGGTGAAAGTGCCCCCCACCCCTTACATGAGTTCATCTCCTTACCCTTCCTCAGCTTCATAGGGTTCCCTTGGGTAAGGGGGAGCCATTGTCACCCCAAAACTACTTAATGCTGCTGATTATATTGTATATAAATATGTGAGCCTATAAAACGTATACCTAAAAAATAGATTGTTGGAGAGACATAAGAATTGTGTTCTATGATAAAATATAAGATAACAATAGGCCCAAATGCTCCTTGTCACAACTTTGGCAAAAAACACTTTTCTCACTCCTCAGCCTCGATCCAAGCTTCTTTCCTTTACTTTGCACTTATGTTATGTTTGCAGTCCAGATTCTCTATGAGATACCATCTTATAACTTTGCTCTTAGCTTCTTATGCCCTTGTTTTCTTTAAAAAAAGGCCCAAAATTTACTAAAAACAGTGCAAACGACACTATGTGCAGTTTGCGTGTGTAGTGTGCAGAGGGGGACAGATTCATGATTTCTGGCGCACATTCTTCATGAATCTGGTGCCCCCCGAAGTCCACAATTTTTTTGGTGCACCTTTAACATGGGGCGTGCCACACAATTCCGTTGGACTTTGCATGATAAATGTGGCGCATGGTCCGACTGAACAACGGAATGCCCTTTCAGTGTAGAAATTTGTGTTGCATGAAAAATAGTGCAGCTGGTTCTTGTGTAAAGCAGGAGGAGCTGAGCAGATTGTATATACAGGCGGTCCCCTACTTAAGAACACTCGACTTACATACAACCCTTAGTTACAAACGGACCTCTGAATATTGGTAATTTATTGTACTTTAGCCCCAGGCTACAATAATCAGCTATAACAGTTATCACAGGCGTCTGTAATGAAGCTTTATTGTTAATCCTGGTTCTTATGACAACCCAACATTTTTAAAAACCAATTGTCACAGAGACCAAAAAAGTTCTGGCTGGGATTACAATGATAAAATATACAGTTCCGACTTACATACAAATTCAACATTGTTCAGTTTTTACAAATGATGGAAAATGGTGAGCTGAAATCAGTTGACTTAAATAATTTGGGTACTTAAGGGGTTAAACTGCATCTGTAGTGGATAAAAACTCTGACTACTTGCTATTGATGAATATAATCATTCCTTAAACAATGGAATAAGCCTTAATACATTGCGCAATCTTTTACATACATGGTGGAGATGTTTTGTGTCTTTACTACAGGGGTCAGGAACCTTTTTGGCTGATAGAGCCATGAACACCACACATTTTAAAATGTTATTCCAAGAGAGCCGTACCATATGCCCCCCAGTAGATTGGTAGTCCCAGCGTCACAGGTGCCCCTGCGATCTATGTCTCGATCGCAGGCACACCCGTGCCCCTCTCTGTGGCGGCGCCCCTTTCGGAGCTCACTCAACTCACCACTTTTGGGCTCCAATCCCGGCTGGCCAGTAGGCGAGTGCCGGCGCTTGCATATTTAAAGGGATAGTGTGCCGCTGATTGGTGCTGCCCACTTCACATACTCCCAGTAGATAGGTAGCCTCAGCACATACTCCCAGTAGATAGGTAGTCACAGCACATACTCCCAGTAGATAGGTAGGCACAGCACATACTCCCAGTAGATAGGTAGGCACAGCACATACTCCCAGTAGATAGGTAGGCACAGCACATACTCCCAGTAGATAGGTAGGCACAGCAAAAAAAAAAAAAAAAGAATATTCACATACCAGCGCTCCCTGCAGCCAGCTCCTCATCGCTCCCACGCTTTTCTCTTTGACCCAGTCTTAGATGATGGCGGGGATGGCACCTGGGTCATACAAAGGACGTAGGCAGCAGAAACATTGCTGCCTGTGAACAGTCTAAGAGACACACAGCAGCCATCACTATTTATTAGAGATCTGTCTGAGAGCCAGATGCAGCCCACAAAAGAGCCATATCTGGCCCCCGAGCCATAGGTTCCCTACCCCTGCTTTACTACAACACTGAACTAACTGCATATATTGCAAACCAGAAAATAGTCCACTGGCACTACCTTGTATCCTCCATTTCTCCACCTAAATGATTGTAGCGGGTCACTGTTGAGCATTCTGCGGTGCTCAACTCATGACAGATTTGGCAAGCTACTAAAAAATGCTTCAAAGCTGTAAAAATAAGTACACTAACTGGTACCATGTTCATAACCTGTGGGGTAAAATAAGTTGGAAAAGATTCAGTATAATTCAGAATTTACTCCTTTGGATTTCTACACACTTCTACCTTAGAGGAGGGGGGGGGGGGGGTGGTTACTATAGGTAAACATGACATTCACCATTTAGGTGATGGGAATATTTGATGTTAGAAGCCACCAATCTCCTTTTCCCTCCCTGCCCCTCATGTCTCCCTGCGTCTGCTATAACTCATTGAGGAGGGAAGAGGTGCTAAGCCATCCTTTAAAACTCTGAGCTGCTTAAGTCGGTTCCGGGCATATTGTTTGCTAATAAACTCATTAGCAGCCGAGCATATTATCCTCATTAATTAGGCAAGACAACGAAGCTGGGTGCTCCATTCTAACATAGCTGTGGAAGGATTCACTCTGCTGCTCCTAAAACAGAAGAAGCCAAATCTTCTAAAGATTAACCCTGTCCCAACACGTTATTTCCAGTTCTCAATGCTGAATACTCGCCAATGACGTGCATGTTTTTAAGAATATTTTCTTTAATGGTATTTTCCAGAAATGAGTATTCGTGGATCATCAATAGCTGATTTTGGGGGACATGCATTGATGCTCTATAGACAGAGGAGGAAGCTCCATGAAAAGTGCACGCACCTATGGCGAGGGCTCATGACCACTACAGGGAAACGGACACAACTGTTTTGGACCCTATTGGTGCAGGAACCAGGCTCTGATTTCCCATCAATCAACTATTAATGGCCCATCCTAAGTATAGATCCTCAATAGTTATTCTGGAAATAGGGATATAACGAGCCATACACCTGTGTAACATCACATGACCAGGGATATATTCAGCCATACTCCTGTGTGACATTACATGACCAGGGATCAAACAAGCTGTGCACCTATGTGAGATCACATGACCAGGAAATAACGAGTTGTGCGCCTGTGTGATATCACATGACCAGGGACAGATTTACATCCACTGGAAGTAAACAATGAAGATTGTGTCACATGCAACGGTTTTGTGGCGCGGCTGCACTATTCTTCACGCGACAGTGAGCCAGATGCAAAGTCCGACAAAAATGTGTTGCATGCCCCATGTTAAAGGTGCACCCCCAAAAAAAAGTTGGTTCACTCTGTTGGGGCAGTGCAGGGGGCGCCAGATTCATGAAGAACGTGCACCAGAAATCCTGAATCTGGCGCATCCTGCACTATACACAGGCAAACTGCACATAGTACAGACCGCACTCTTCTTAGTAAATGTGCCCCATAGATAGGGTCAGATCCAGGTTTCAGTAGGCCCCTGGGCGACAGAGCCTCAGTGGGGCCCTTTGCAGTGTACTCTCGTGGCGGCATTAAATATTCAGAAACGAAAACAGTCTCCTGTTCCCAAGACTATTCCTTAATTAATCATCCCAAACATCACCAACATGGTTATTTTATATTTGGCCCCCTCATGGTTATTTTATATACAGCCCCTTCCTCATGGTTATTTTATATAGAACTCCCTCATGGTTATTTTATATAAAGCCCCCTCAGCCCCTATGGATTCATTAGATACAGCCCCTTTACCCCATGGATTCCTTATGTGGGCCCCCCCATTAGCTATGGGCCCTGACACCTGCCCAGGCATGCCCAGTGCTGGCGCCGGCCCTGGGCATAGACACAAATATAATAGTTCAGTGTACTTCTGTGTGATTCTAGACTTTTTTGCATTTCCTCTGTTACCGAGACCTTTGCACCTGTAAATCAATCACAATGTAGAATTATGATCCTGTCATCTCCTAGATGCGGAGCATAACCTGTTGTTCCAAAAGCTCTTTCCCTGAGATCTAAACTTTTAGGAGGCAATCACGGTTCAGTGTCTCGGGAAGAGGTGAAGCAATGTAAGGGCAATAGCTTGTTGTGGACCACATGATGACTGGCACATATAAATATAAAAACCAAAATAATTTAAAATATACATATTCTACTCATATTCTATCTGATGATCAAGCTTCATGTCTAAACCAATGGAATTCTGAGCAAATTCTTCCTGGACGGAATAAAAAAAATTCCTTATGACCTTAGTGTGACCACAGAAAATTTATGCAACGGATTAGATAGTGAAGTGGATGACCTGGGTCAAAGGGTTGTCCAGAGATTTTACATAACAAAAACTGTCCATATTCTACGATAGAGCAAGTTTTAGGGATTGTAATGGGGAGAGTGCAGTGTATAAACCCATCTGCATACAAGTTAATGAAGGAGTTAAGTAAAAATGTGCGACTGCTTCACGGGTGGATCATTTCTCTATCACAATTCAATAATTTATTCCTACTTTATGGCTAATCTAATCTATTTTTCAAAGGCAAATAAAAAATTCAGCTTCTGAAACTCTTATTAAGTAACCTACAGTATACAGTCCAGTATACAGGTAGCTGAAAACAATATGGGTCTCAGTACAAAACAATGGCTCACTAACTACTGAAATACTCACTAAAATAACATGTTGGAGTGTATTTGTATTAAGTTGATTCATCAGGAAGCATGTTATAGAGCAAGTGGAACCAAGAATATTGTACATAGTGTCCTATCTGCAGGCAGCATGTTATAGAGAAGGAGGAGCAGAGCAGATTGTAGACAGTGTCACATCTGCAGAAAACATTTTATAGACCAACTATATGTCATTAAGTTGGATGTGGAAAACTGATTTTTGTATGTATAGGATACACAACACTGTAAAGGAATTCCGACATCGGAGAAAATTGTAGACAGGCAGCAGGTTATAGAGCAGGAGAAGCTGAGCAGATTGTATATAGTTTTCTATCTGCAGGCAGCATGTTATAGAGCAGGAGGAGCTGAGCAGATTGTATATAGTTTTCTATCTGCAGGCAGCATGTTATAGAGCAGGAGGAGCTGAGCAGATTGTATATAGTTTTCTATCTGCAGGTAGCAGGTTATAGAGCGGGAGAAGCTGAGCGGATTGTAGACATTGTCCAATCTGCAGGCAGCAGGTTATAAAGATAGTGTCCTATCTGCAGGCATCATGTTATAGAGCAGGAGGAGCTGAGCAGATTGTATATAGTCTTCTATTTGCAGACAGCATAGTATAAGCAGGAGGAGCTAAGTTGACTGTTCTTAGTATCCTATTTACAGGCAGCATGTTATAGAAGAAAAACCTTATAGACGGCAAATAGCATCATATTTTCAGACAACATATTATAGAGTAAGTGAAGTGAAGCATTTAATTTATAATTTATATTAAGTCCAGTGAAGTCCAGAAGTGAATAAAATACAAATTATAGTAGATATTTTCTATTGAACTGCCTAATGTTACCAGCATACATGCACAGGTATGGGGAAGCAGGTACAGTACACAGCTTGACTGTTCTAACTTGAAGCCTAAGGTAGAAAATGAACAGTTCCCTCCCCATTGCTTATGCAAATATTAATATTAGTTTTATGTGAGAAACAAATATTGCCGTGTGTAACTACTTCTTGGAGCCAAGGAAAAGCACTTCAGCATGTAATTATTTTTTCCTGCAAGCAATTAATATATATATGTGTGTGTGTGTATATATATATATATATATATATATATATATATACTGCATATTGCTTTTTTCCCACAGCCTTTTGCACAAACAAATAAATGAAAACTGATATGCAGTAACCAGGTCTGACCACTACACAGAGAACGGCGCTTTCTGCTTCCCGGCCCATTCTCTGTTTATCAGCTGCCGAGAACAGCTGATCTGTGGGGGTGCTGGGTGTTAGATCTTCAGTAATCATATATTTGGAACATACTCTATTTAATTTTAGCACTGAAACCCACTTTTAAGACTTCATGCACCAAGACATACTATAATGTTGTGGTGCTGTGGGGATGTATGGATAGAACTCACAGGCTGAGCTCTCTTCATACACAGTGGGTGTCAGCTGTGTTACAGATAACCTGTTCCCGCCGGGGCGGGATTATATGGAGGACTCTAGGGGCGCGTGCCCCAGGGCCCCCACCAGCAATGTCCGTGAGTGATGTGCAGCAGCCGTGACACTACACTGCACATGCGTCTGCCTCCAATCTGTGACAGTGAGACCAAGCTCGCTGGGAGCTGTCCGGCATGCAAAGTGACACCTCTTTAGTACCTATCACTGGTTGGCTGAACTGGTTGCCAACCAAGTCCTAGCCAATCAATGTTAGGTTTACTTCCTCACAGATCACTCGGCCCGATCTGTGAGAGGAGGAGAGAGAAGTCTCAGGGAAGCAGTGGCATCTGGGTCTGACACAGCGACTAGTAGTGAGTACTACTGCCATTGTGCCAGCTAGGCCAGCAGCGAGGCTAACATGTAAGTAGGAGAAGTTTTAGAATATTAATGATAATTTAGAAAAGTAATGTGTACCGCTTTCTAGGTTACATTTAGTGGGGGCCCCCACTAGATTTTGTGCCCAGGGGACTTCACCTTCCTTAATCCGTCCCCAAGTGCCATGGTCGAACCCAACTGTGGCACCTAATGCCGCTGCCAGTGTGCCCTGCCATCTTGAATGGTCTGTCATTGATACTGATCTCTAATAGCCTGCTAATGGCAGAGATCTGGGGTGTGAAATAATAGTTCTCTACAACACATAAAAGAATAATTTAATAGTAAAAATCATAAACATTTCAGGTAACACCATGTTCCAAAATACCTGTTCTATCAAAATAGAAAAAAGATTATTTCCAGAAAACGGAAAATAGCGCCCAAATGTCCGAATTTGTGATGTGTATTCTATACAACTCTTAAAAGTGCCACGATGGGTTTTTCACATCCGACGTAGTGACATATAATGTGCCCGGGATGGAGGAGACTAATCTGACAGCTTGACTTGCAAATAAGTGGAACTGTCAAGGAGCTCCTTGCAAAGTTTACAGAGAATCTGAAGAATGAATGAAGATTAATGGAGAGTGAGGGAAAGCCTAGAGTGAGCCTTAAAGTGCGCTGGATAGTAAGAAAGTGAAAAGGAGATTAGAAGGAGCCATAATGAATGCTTATAAATGGAAAGTGAAGGCTTGTTTAGAGATGTGTGAAAAAAAACCCTCAAAAATAGAAAGTGAAGAGAACTTTATTGAATATGTAAAAGAAGGCTCAAGGCAGAAGGTAAAGTTTAGTGCGAGGCGGAATAATTCAGTGAATACAAGGTTAATCAATGTTATGATCAAAACAGAATAGTGAAAAAAAGTGGGAGGGGGAAAAAGGAAATATTGTAAAATATTGAATAGGAGGGGGCTCAAACTAATTAGACAATGCTGATGCATAATGAATGAAGGTGGAGTGTAAATCTGACCAGACATATATATATATATATATATATATATACACACCGGCCACTTTATTAGGTACACCATGCTAGTAACGGGTTGGACCCCCTTTTGCCTTCAGAACTGCCTCAATTCTTCATGGCATAGATTCAACAAGGTGCTGGAAGCATTCCTCAGAGATTTTGGTCCATATTGACATGATGGCATCACACAGTTGCCGCAGATTTGTCGGCTGCACATCCATGATGCGAATGTCCCGTTCCACCATATCCCAAAGATGCTCTATTGGATTGAGATCCGGTGACTGTGGAGGTAATTTGAGTACAGTGATCTCATTGTCATGTTCAAGAAACCAGTCTGAGATGATTCCAGCTTTAGGACTAGGCGCATTATCCTGCTGAAAGTAGCCATCAGATGTACAGGGTACATTGTGCTCATAAAGGATGGACATGGTCAGCAACAATACTCAGGTAGGCGTGGCAACGATGCTCAATTGGTACCAAGGGGCCCAAAGAGTGCCAAGAAAATACCCACACCATGCACCACCACCACCAGCCTGAACCGTTGATACAGGCAGGATGGATCCATGCTTTCATGTTGTTGACGCCAATTCTGACCCTACCATCCGAATGTCGCAGCAGAAATCGAGACTCATCAGACCAGGCAACTTTTTTCCAATCTTCTACTGTCCAATTCGATGAGCTTGTGTGCAAATTGTAGCCTCAGTTTCCTGTCTTAGCTGAAGGGAGTGGCACCGGTGTGGTTTCTGCTGTGTAGCCCATCTGCCTCAAAGTTCGACGTATGTGATTCAGAGATGCTTTCTGCCTACGGTTGTACGGGTGGCGATTTGAGTCACTGTTGCCTTTCTATTAGCTCGAACCAGTCTGCCCATTCTCCTCTGACCTCTGGCATCAACAAGGCATTTCCGCCACGGAACTGCCGCTCACTGGATTGTTTTTTCTTTCGGACCATTCTCTGTAAACCCAGAGATGGTTGTGCGTGAATAAATCAGTAGATCAGCAGTTTCGAAATACTCAGACCGCCCTTCTGGCACCACAACCATGCCACGTTCAAAGGCCTCAAATCACCTTTCTTCCCCGTACTGATGCTCGGTTTGAACTGCAGGAGATGTCTTGACCATGTCTACATGCTAAATGCACTGAGTTGCGCCATGTGATTGGCTGATTAGAATTAAGTTGTTTAAAGAAGCCGTGGACAGGTGTACCTAATAAAGTGGCCGGTGAGTGTATATGTATGTTATATTTTCCAGTAGGATGTAAGTCTGTGACCACAACTTACGCCAAAATACATGTCGGAAAGCTAGTGGATTCACAAGCAGTGCCAAAATTTTGCAACAGTGACGGAAAACGCCCATATTGTGGCGCTAACACTTCATATATTAAGACGCAAAAGGCGCAAAAAGTAAAAAAAAAAACACAGCCATTTTTACGTTTGAAGGGCCATAGCAAATGACCTCCCTCTGCTTTGTCATACACACAGCAGCCACGACGCAAACCTGGCGCAGATACTTTATAATACATGTACATATTCTCGTGCAAAGTAAGACAGAAAACTGACGCAAACACTTTAATAAATTTGGGCCCATGTCTGGTGACAGAAAACTATGTACAATCTGCTCAGCTCCTCCTGCTCTATACTATGCTGCCTGCAGATAGGACACTACTCACCAATGAAAGTACAGTCTTTATTCCATTGTTATATTAAAACAGGGGTCAGGAACCTTTTTGGCTGATAGAGCCATGAACAACACACATTTTAAAATGTTATTCCAAGAGAGCCGTACCATATGCCCCCCAGTAGATTGGTAGTCCCAGCGTCACAGGTGCCCCTGCGATCTACGTCTCGATCGCAGGCACACCCGTGCCCCTCTCCGTGGCGGCGCCCCTTTCCGAGCTCACTCAACTCACCACTTTTGGGCTCCAATCCCGGCTGGCCAGTAGGCGAGTGCCGGCGCTTGCATATTTAAAGGGATAGTGCACAGCACATGCCTCCCAGTAGATAGGTAGCCACAGCACATACTCCCAGTAGATAGGTAGCCACAGCACATACTCCCAGTATGGGACCTGCAGTAACTCCCGGACATTTCATATACAAACATCCTTTTGTTTCTTTGTGAAATCCCTCCAGCAGAGGTGGTCGTATCCGAGGAAGCTATCTCGTTTCTAAGGGACAAAATGACTACATTTATGAGAAATTATCTTCACACAGGAACATTTTTTTTAATAACATCTAATTGAAGAAATGTTTATATATGGCAGATTAATGAAACTGAATGTGAATGCTCAGACGAGAATACCCCTTTAAAGACTGATGTCATTGTGTTACATGACACAGATTGTCCCTTTAGGCGTCCAGAAATACCAGACAAGTAATTTTTCGCAATCTTTTAAATTGACTTGAATTGACTTGGACTTGGAAACAAGACCCTGATAATACCTGAGAATAGGAACCCCCATATCTCCCGATAGAATCTCCTATGTGTATGGCCCTATTACTACACCCTGATACGTCTGTTTCTTTCTGTACTTGTAAGACATAGGGGACATCTTGAAGGAGTAGAGTGAGTTGTAGTTGCACTTGAAGAGACCATAAAAGATGCACTTGAGGATTTATGAGGGCAATGTCTGTGTTTGTATAGTCTGGAAGTTTTCAGTACCTTGTAATTGGAGGTAATGGGATTGTGGTCCATGCAGCTCATTCCCTGGTGTAGATACAGTATATAAGAGTCTATACTGGGGGGATCTGGGGTGAACTCTATTACAGAACCGCCAACTACCAGATGATACGTGTCGCTTCTTATGTATTTGGACTCTGATATTGGCTGTACTGCACTGCGGTATATGTTGATGCCATTGGCAGATAATACTAA
The DNA here is from genome assembly GCA_019512145.1 of Engystomops pustulosus. NCBI lineage: Eukaryota > Metazoa > Chordata > Amphibia > Anura > Leptodactylidae > Engystomops > Engystomops pustulosus. Next base: position 16,426,769 of record CM033647.1, on the reverse strand, counting down.
TACTTAGTTCCTCTATAGCAGTGATGGCAAACCTTTCAGACACCGAGTGCCCAAACTACAACCAAAACCCATGTATTTTTCACAAAGTGCCAATGTGACAATTTAAGTAGTAACTTATTACTCCCTGCTCTTTCGCAGGTTTGAATTGTGTAGGCACCTGAGGACACCAATACAGTAGAAAGAAGGAGAAGAAGTTTAGTTTATCACTGTAGCTTCCTTCTAGGGTCCTGGGCTGCAAGAGGTTTTAAGTCCTGTCTGACGAACAAAGCCCTTGGGTGATGGCGCGGGTGCCCATAGAGATGGCTCTGAGTGCCACCTCTGGCACCTGTGCCATAGGTTCGCCACCACTGCTCTATGTGATACTTGAGCCCATACAGGGTTAATGTCATGTGCATAAGGCCAGTTATTGGCCGCCTCTGACATCCAGGAGCCATTATACATTTTGGGGTTTAAAGGGGGTGTCCTAAGTTTTTATGTTGGCCCTGATACACAAACCAGGGACAACCCCTTTAACTATGATGGATCCGTAGCTTGAGGACAGTTTGTACAACAAGTCTAGCCTGTCATACACGTCCTTCATTTTTCAGCCCACGCAACATATGAGATAATCCGATGCAGCCGTGGGAAAAAGTAAGTGCACCCCATGTATGTGGATGCAAGACCCCTAAAACCCATTCTCCGGAATTTAGAATTCAGTGGGTCCATGAAAAAATGGTCAGCACCCGGGGGGCATCCACGTGGCGTCTGCCATAAACAAGTGGCTGCTCACACATTCTTCAGAGTCAAACTTTGTAACATTCATCAGTTCTTTTTGTAACAGCGGTTAAAATAAGTATCCAAAATGTAGGCGACAAATCCGAAACAGATTCCAAATGGATACAAATCGGCGGCAGAGAATCGTCATTGTTGTCGGAATCTTGTCTTATTGAAGTTTCTTATTATATTTCAAATATCCAAATATTTGCTTTAAGTCTTTGATTAATTTCAGTTGTTATATAGGCAGTCCCCTACTTAAGAACACCCGACTTACAAACGGACCTCTGGATGTTGGTAATTTCCTGTACTTTCCAGGCTACAATAATCAACTGTAACAGTTATCAGAGGTGTCTGCAATTAGTATTTATTATTAATCCTGGTTCTTATGACAACCCAACATTTTTAAAATCCAATTGTCAAAGAGACCCAAAAAAAATTTGGCTGCGGTTACAATTATAAAATATACAGTTCCGACTTACATACAAATTCAACTTAAGAACAAACCTACAGACCCTATCTTGTACGTAACCCAGGGACTGTCTGTATGTTCATTTTTTGTTTCTTATTTTTCTGTTTCTTATGTCTTTATACTAAAAACTAAGAAGTAAAAAATACAAACTGAAAAGAAGTAAAATCTGATTTTTCATTTGCGCTTCTCTATTTTTTAATATGTGATGTTTTATTCCATTTTTCTGATTTCTTTGTCTATGTTTCATCTCAGTTTATATGTTTTTAGTTATGTACGTATTTTTTTATATTATTGGATGTTCAGCTTATGTTTATTTTAGGATGAGTTTTATTACAACCAGATAAACAATAAAGACTATTCTAAGAATATTTTTTTCGGTGCGTTTCTGTTTTATACATTCCTCCCCAGAAGATCCCCCCCCCTTAAAATAAACCCCTCCCTAATTAATTACTAATTCATTTTTTCTTGAGTGGACCACATTTTAGTGCAAAGAGCTTTCACTGTATTACATTTTTACTGTCATTAAATGACATAAAATAATAAAATGTATATAAAAACATATATTTTTTATTGTTGATATTTTTTTTTCCTACATATATTTTTGGATATTTTACATTTTTACTGTAGTATTAAAATTTGACCACCAAGAAGATTTCCTTCTTTTGTGATGCACTAAATCCTGTATCATTTTGGGACCCCCATTCCCTGTAGGACTATGAGTCCATGCATGACCCCCCCTCCCTCCATGATATGTAGGATCACATTGTATATGTGACATATTTGGGCTTGGGGGAGGGGGTGGATGTAGAATTTCACCAAATTCCGGAGGGAAAAGAAATACTTTATTATCTCACTATACTGGAGAGATTTTTACAAGGAAATTTGTTTGGTATTTTTCCTCTTCCATTTATAATTCCGGAAATCTTCGCATTGTTAATGGAGTGCGCAGCAGTTATGACAAATAATGGTGTTTATTTTACAGCCATAAAGCCGTCTGCGGGCCGGGGGAGAGGTGCAGGGGCTCAGTATTTTGCTATGTAAATGTGTGTCTGCTGGGTGGGTCATCCTGAGTGTCCAGGGGAGATGGGAAGGGTCCGCCAGCCCCTCCATCTGCTCCTCACTGCTGAGTTCCCACATAAATCAGAGAGTCTGTGTTCCCTGTAAAAGGGACATTATTCATCTCAGGCTGGGGCACCTCTTGACAAGGAACGAGAAACAGAAGTTGGTTCTAGATAAACCATTAAACAAAAGCATTTACACAAGGGCGGCTCGAAATATTCTAATAGTCCCTGGAAGAACTGCTGAGCAGCGGCTTTCTGTCACCTGTGACCTCCCGGCTCTACTCAGGGTCCACACAGTCCTAACATGAAGAAGGATGTAGGAAAAAAGGAGGATGTTTGTTTTTTTTATTCATGCGAACAGCGCCCCCCTCACACACAGGCTTAGTCTGATACTGCAGTTCACCAAACATAAAAACCTTTTGTACTAGCCGCATAAATATATTTACGCCTGTCCTACGCGCCATCAATAGGACTAGTAACCTGTCTGTACATTGTGTCCTGTCTGCAAACAACATGTTATAGAGCAGGAGGAGCTGAGAATATTGTACATAGTGTCCTATCTGCAGGCAGCATGTTATAGAGCAGGAGGAGCTGGGCAGATTGTACATAGTGTCCTATCTGCAGGCAGCATGTTATAGAGCAGTTGGAAAAGATTCAGTATAATTCAGAATTTACTCCTTTGGATTTCTACACACTTCTACCTTAGAGGAGGGGGGGGGGGGGGCAGATTGTACATAGTTTTCTGTCACCAGACTGCCCCCAAATTTATTAAAGTGTTTGCGTCAGTTTTCTGTCTTACTTTGCACGAGAATATGTACATGTATTATAAAGTATCTGCGCCAGTTTGCGTCGTGGCTGCTGTGTGTATGACAAGCAGAGGGAGGTCATTTGCTATGGCCCTTCAAACGTAAAAATGGCTGTGTTTTTTTTTTTTTACTTTTTGCGCCTTTTGCGTCTTATTTATGAAGTGTTTAGCGCCACAATATGGGCGTTTTCCGTCACTGTTGCAAAATTTTGGCACTGCTTGTGAATCCACTAGCTTTCCGACATGTATTTGGGCGTGTTGTGGTCACGACTTACATCCTACTGGAAAATAAACATACATATACACTCACCGGCCACTTTATTAGGTACACCTGTCCAACTGCTCGTTAACACTTAATTTTCAATCAGCCAATCACATGGGGCAACTCAGTGCATTTAGGCATGTAGCATGGTCAAGACAATCTCCTGCAGTTCAAACCGACTCAGTACGGGAAGAAAGGTGATTTGAGGCCTTTGAACGTGGCATGGTTGTTGGTGCCAGAAGGGCTGGTCTGAGTATTTCAGAACTGCTGATCTACTGGGATTTTCACGCACAACCATCTCTAGGGTTTACAGAGAATGGTCCGAAAAGAAAAAACATCCAGTGAGCGCAGTTCCGTGGGCGGAAATGCCTTGTTGATGCCAGAGGTCAGAGGAGAATGGGCAGACTGGTTCAGCTAATAGAAAGGCAACAGTGACTCAAATCGCCACCGTTACAACCAGGTAGGCAAAGAGCTCTCTGAATGCACAGTACGTCGAACTTTGAGGCAGATGGGCTACAGCAGCAGAAGACCACACCGGGTGCCACTCCCTTCAGCTAGAACAGGAAACTGAGGCTACAATTTGCACAAGCTCATCGAAATTGGACGTAGAAGATTGGAAAAACGTTGCCTGGTCTGATGAGTCTCGATTTCTGCTGCGACATTCGGATGGTAGGGTCAGAATTTGGCGTCAACAACATGAAAGCATGGATCCATCCTGCCTGTATCAACGGTTCAGGCTGGTGTGGTGGTGTCCATGGTGTGGGAGATTTTCTGGCACTCTTTGGGCCCCTTGGTACCAATTGAGCATCGTTGCCACGCCTACTGAGTATTGTTGCTGACCATGTCCATCCCTTTATGAGCACAATGTACCCTGTACCATCTGATGGCTACTTTCAGCAGGAATGCGCCATGTCATAAAGCTGGAATCATCTCAGACTGGTTTCTTGAACATGACAATGAGATCACTGTACCTCAATTACCTCCACAGTCACCGGATCTCAATCCAATAGAGCATCTTTGGGATATGGTGGAACGGCATTCGCATCATGGATGTGCAGCCGACAAATCTGCGGCAACTGTGTGATGCCATCATGTCAATATGGACCAAAATCTCTGAGGAATGCTTCCAGCACCTTGTTGAATCTATGCCATGAAAATTGAGGCAGTTCTGAAGGCAAAAGGGGTCCAACCCGTTACTAGCATGGTGTACCTAATAAGTGGCCGGTGTGTAATATATATATAATATATGTCTGGTCAGATTTACACTCCACCTTCATTCATTATGCATCAGCATTGTCTAATTAGTTTGAGCCCCCTCCTATTCAATATTATTTTACAATATTTCCATCTTCACCCTCCACTTTTTTTCACTATTCTGTTTTGATCATAACATTGATTAACCTTGTATTCACTGAATTATTCCGCCTCGCACTAAACTTTACCTCTTGCCTTGAGCCTTCTTTTACATATTCAATAAAGTTCTCTTCACTTTCTATTTTTGAGGGGTTTTTTTTTCACACTCTCTAACAAAAGCCTTCACTTTCCATTTATAAGCATTCATTATGGCTCCTTCTAATCTCCTTTTCACTTTCTTACTATCCAGCCACTTTAAGGCTCACTCTAGGCTTTCCCTCACTCTCCATTAATCTTCATTCATTCTTCAGATTCTCTGTAAACTTTGCAAGGAGCTCCTTGACAGTTCCACTTATTTGCAAGTCAAGCTGTCAGATTAGTCTCCTCCATCCCGGGCACATTATATGTCACTACGTCGGATGTGGAAAACCCATCGTGGACACAACGCACTTTTAAGAGTTGTATAGAATACACATCACAAATTCGGACATTTGGGCGCTATTTTCCGTTTTCTGGAAATAATCTTTTTTCTATTTTGATAGAACAGGTATTTTGGAACATGGTGTTCCTGAAATTTTTATGATTTTTACTATTAAATTACTTTTATGTGTTGTAGAGAACTTATTTTCACACCCCAGATCTCTGCCATTAGCAGGCTATTAGAGATCAGTATCAATGACAGACCATTCAAGAGGCAGGGCACACTGGCAGCGGCTTAGGTGCCACAGTTGGGTTCGACCATGGCACTGGGGGACGGATTAAGAAGGTGAAGTCCCCTGGGCACAAAATCTAGTGGGCGCCCCCACTAAATGTAACTTAGAAAGCGGTACACATTACTTTTCTAATATCATTAATATTCTAAACTTCTCCTACTTACATGTTAGCCTCGCTGCTGGCCTAGCTGGCACAATGGCAGTAGTACTCACTACTAGTCGCGTGTGTCAAACCCAGATGCCACTGCTTCCCTGAGACTTCTCTCTCCTTCCTCTCACAGATCGGCCGAGTGATCTGTGAGGAGTAAAAACCTAACATTGATTGGCTAGGACTTGGTTGGCAACCAGTTAGCCAACCAGTGATAGGTACTAAAGAGTGTCACTTTGCATGCCGGACAGCTCCCAGCGAGCTTGGTCTCACGTCACAGATTGGAGGCAGACGCATGTGCAGTGTAGTGTCACGGCTGCTGCACATCACTCACAGAGACAGTCAGCTCACTGCTATGAGCTGACTGTCGGACATTGCTGGTGGGGGCCCTGGGGCACGCGCCCCTAGAGTCCTCCATAAATCCCCCCCGGCGGGAACAGGTTATCTGTAACACAGCTGACACCCACTGTGTATGTAGAGAGCTCAGCTGTGAGTTCTACTACCATACCTCCACAGCACCACAAACATTATAGTATGTCTTGGTGCATGAAGTCTTAAAAGTGGGTTTCAGTGCTAAAATTAAATAGAGTATGTTCCAAATATAGATACTGAAGATCTAACACCCAGCACCCCCACGATCACGTTTCTGGCACTGATAAACAGAATGGCCGGGAAGCGAAAGCGTCCGTTCCTTTGTAGTGGTCAGACCTGGTTACTGCATATCGTTTTCATTTATTGTTTTTGTGCAAAAGGCTGTGGGAAAAAAGCAATATGCAGTATATATATATAATATATAATATATATATATATATATATATATATATAATAATATACACACACACACATATATATATTAATTGCTTGCAGGAAAAAATAATTACATGCTGAATGCTTTTCCTTGGCTCCAAGAAGTAGTTCCACACGGCAATATTTGTTTCTCACATAAACTAATTAATATTTGCATAAGCATGGGAGGGAACTGTTCATTTTCTACCTTAGGCTTCAGTTAGAACGTCAAGCTGTGTACTGTACCTGCTTCCCCATACCTTGTGCATGTATGCTGTGTAACAGTTCAGAGTCGTTTCATAGGTAAAAGCTCAGCTCCTCCTGCTCTATACTATGCTGCCTGCAGATAGGACACTAAGTACAATCTGCTCAGCTCCTTCTGTCCTATAACATGCTTTCTACAGATAGGACATGATTTACAATCTGCTCAGCTTTTCCAGCTCTATAACATGCTGCATGCAGATAGGACACTATGTACAATCTGCTCAGCTCCTCCTGCTCTATAACATGCTGCATGCAGATAGGACACTATGGGGCACATGTATCATAGTTTGGTCTCTCTGAGGTGCATTTTAGAGACATTTGGCAGCTAGTTTTGCAAATTTTGGCTTCTTTTTGAGACTTTTTGTTGCAAATGTCTCAAATCCACATGGACACAAGCCACGTAAGGGGTTATATACAGGAGAGGACACTACTGTCAATTTGGGATTTAACATGTTTCATTTTTAATGCATTTTGAAACCTATTACAACAGCTGAGGAGAATGGATTTTCCTAATTACATTACTGTTAACATTTGAATTTACAAAACGCATAGTAAACGCAATGTTAACACATGTGGCACACGTGGCATTTATATTGCGTTTTGTAAATGCAAATGTTAACAGTAATGAAATAAGGCAAATCACCTCCCCTCAGCTGTTGTAATTAGCTTAAAAAATGCATTAAAAATGCAATCAAACAGCTGCGTGTGACCTCACCCTTAGAAGTAACCAATTTTTTAAAAAAATGCAAAAATTAAAAAATTTTGACAAAAGAGGTTACTGTGCAAAATGTTAAACAGTTATAGCATGTGAAATAATTCCAATTTACATGTTAAAATCGGGTCCATGAAAAAAAAAAATCCTTTGCACCTGCCCTGGACCAGGTGCAAAAATGGCGCAAAAACGGCAAAATGTTGCACGGAACATCTGGAAAGTTAAGATACATGAGGCACACTGCACAAGGTGCAGACCAAGACGTACTTGAAAAAGAACATAGTTAAAAGTCGCAAAAATGGCGCAAAAACAACAAAAGTCGCTAAAATTAGACAATTTGACTAGCTGAAACTATGATACATGTGCCGCTATGTACAAGCTACTCAGCTCCTCCTGCTCTATAACATGTTAACTGCAGACACCATTATATACAATTTGCTTCTATTTAATTATAAATATAATGGGGGTCATTTATTATCACCTTTCAAGGGGAAAGTGGCAGAATTTTTTTTTCTCTCCTCCTCTTCCTCCTGCGCCTTATTAATGCAGTGTTGGTGCCTCAATTTTGGTGGTTTTCTGATACCCCTCAGTAGTTCTGTTTTAGGGCGCAAAATTGTGGTGCCGCTTGTGAATATGACAGTTTTTTGGCGCTTCTATTTTTCCGACCTGTTTTGTGGCACAATTTTTGTCGCAGAGCGGATAAAAGCTGGTCCCGGGAGTTCTATTTCACCTTCATGAATGGGGAGACAGTTGTAAACCTTATTGTTTGTGCCCAAATCTTTAATCCCTTGTGCCATAAACTTACATCACATTGAAAATTATAGCACGCTTCCTGTGCCAAATTAATAAATGCCCCCCAATATCTCCAGAAGGTTGTGGTAGATGTAAGAATCTTACTTCCGTAAAAACTGGTAATTTTTTGGGTTACATAAAATAAGTCTGACCTGGTAACCAGGCAATGTATGAAGTCATTCCTTAGATCAAAACTTATATCAGTTTGTAAGAGTTTGTGCTGATGTTCTCTATCTTCTTCCATATAATAAAAAGTGCAAAAAGTGCAAACAAACTTTTATGCAAAAACAGTATCGACACTACCGTCCGAAGACATTTGCCTAAAGTTAAACGTGAAAGAATTCAGGAATTCAGTTTCATTGAAAAGTGACAGAACGGAAAAGGTTGAAAATAACAAAAGAAGAAATTCAGCGATAACGTCCATAATAAATGAAGAATGTGGAGGAACAACTAACAAAGACAAGAGAGAAAATGAAAAGAGTGTAGAAGGGAATAAAGAAAAAGTAATAATGGATGGAGGGAGGACGGATGAGTGCACAGAGAGAGCGCGAGTGGGAAAAGTGACAGTGCACAGATGATGTGAGAGGGGCAGGAGATGTGCCCGGAGAACGGGAGCTCAGTCTGAGCTGCCTGGGAGCCGTTTGGATCACATCCAAAGTAAAATCAGCCCTGAACAATATTATTGTCCGCCTGTCTATTCAGGAAAATTGTTTTCTTTGAGCTGAATATAAATGACACAAAGCCGGAGTTACATCACCGCAGTGGGCAGCGAACTTAACCCCAGAATCCCTCCAGTAGCCCGGACTGAGGGAGGGGGCGGCTGGGGAAAAGGGGCAGGATTGTTCTCATGTCTGTGGGACTATAAATAGATGAAATGCTCTTTCTGTTCCCTCTAAGGGGGTGAATAAAACACCATTTAAACTACACTTTGGAAGGGGAGAGTAACCCTACAGACATATACTTCATTATACCCTCACACACTCCAAATAGTGAATAAACAACATAAACCATTGTCTACATAGCAGGTGTTACCTATGGTAAGACTTATAGTTAGTAAATATTATAAATCAAGAATCCAAGAATTCATCCAGGCCGACATCTCCAGGGCTTGCTTACACCTTGAGTAAAACGATTAAAGGGTTAATCTTGTGGGTAATTAGCGTGTCCAATGGGGAGAACTTTTTATGTAATCTAGGGGGACACATGAGCAACTCTGCCTCGCACTCCTGTATGTCTTTTAGTGGTGAATGAAACAAAACTTTTCTCAAATTGGTTACGATTTAGGTTGACCATTAGGTAGACACTGATAATATTCATTAGATTGTGCTCACTTATTGTCCATAAAACTTCTGTGCTCCATCTGTAAATGGCCTGTGCTGAGCCTGAAAAAGAGCTGATACTGAAGAAGACATGGGCTGAAGAAGAGCTGAGCCTGAAGAAGAGATGAGCCTGAAGAAAAGATGAGCCCGAAGAAGTGCTGAGCCTGAAGAAGAGATAAGCCTGAAGAAAAGCTAAGCCTGAAGAAGAGATGAGCCTGAAGAAAAGATGAGCCCGAAGAAGTGCTGCGCCTGAAGAAGAGCTGAGCCTGAAGAAGAGATAAGCCTGAAGAAGAGATGAGCCTGAAGAAGTGCTAAGCCTGAAGAAGAGCTGAGCCTGAAGAAAAGATGAGCCTGAGGAAGTGCTGAGCCTGAAAAAGAGCTGAGCCTGAAGAAGAGATAAGCCTGAAGAAAAGCTAAGCCTGAAGAAGTGCTGAGGCTGAAGAAAAGATGAGCCTGAAGAAGTGCTGCGACTGAAGAAGAGCTGAGCCTGAAGAAGAGATAAGCCTGAAGAAGAGATGAGCCTGAAGAAGTGCTAAGCCTGAAGAAGAGCTGAGCCTGAAGAAGAGATATGCCTGAAGAAGTGCTGCGCCTGAAGAAGAGCTGAGCCTGAAGAAGAGATAAGGCTGAAGAAAAGCTAAGCCTGAAGAAGTGCTGAGCCAGAAGAAAAGATGAGCCCGAAGAAGTGCTGCGCCTGAAGAAGAGCTGAGCCTGAAGAAGAGATAAGCCTGTAGAAGAGCTGAGCCTGAAGAAGAGATAAGCCTGAAGAAAAGCTAAGCCTGAAAAAGAGCTGAGCCTGAAGAAGAGATAAGCCAGAAGAAAAGCTAAGCCTGAAGAAGTGCTGCGCCTGAAGAAGAGATAAGCCTGAAGAAGAGATGAGCCTGAAGAAGTGCTAAGCCTGAAGAAGAGATGAGCCTGAAGAAGTGCTGAGCCTGAAAAAGAGATGAGCATGAAGAAGAGCTGAACCTGAAGAAGAGATGAGCCTGACGAAGAGCTTAGCCTTAAGAAGAGATAAGCCTGAAGAAGTGATGAGCCTGAAGAAGTGCTAAGCCTGAAGAAGAGCTGCGCCTGAAGAAGAGATGAGCCTGACGAAGAGATGAGCCTGAAGAAGAGATCAGACCGAAGAAGAGCTGAGCCTGAAGAAGAGCTGAACCTGAAGATGAGATGAGCCTAAAGAAGAGTTGAGCCCAAAGAAGAGATGGGCTGAAGAAGAGCTGAGTCTGAAGAAGAGATCAGCCTGAGGAAGAGCTGAGCATGAAGAAGAGATGGGCTGAAGAAGAGATGGGCTGAAGAAGAGCTGAGCCTGAAGAAGAGATGGGCCTGAAGAAGAGCTTCTATCAAACTCCTCCTCTTTTCAGGTGGAGACACAAAATCATTTTAAGAGTTTCGGTAACTTTACTAAAAGCTCCAGGCAAAGGGAATTGGAGATAAATTGACCACTGGGTGTAACCATACAACTTTTTACAAAAAGGTGTGTCCTTACACAGACAGCACTTATTGAATAGTGTACAGCCAGACACACAAGGCTCTTGTCCATCAGTGAAGTGCTGACTATGCGATGGCTGGATTTCATGGTACCGAACACTGTGCAGAGAACGGGACTCTGTGCATCATAGAGATATGACACAAGGAGTACTTTGTCTCATACAAAACCACAGCACCAAATTTTAACCATCATTATCAGTTAGGGGAAGAAGGGACTCCTTCCATCCTATGTGCATGGGCAAAGCTCAGCCCGATTCCGTATGTCTTTCCATTGCATGTGATCAGTAACGATCCCCCAGTGTCTTGCATTGTTTACATGCAAACGCAATGCAAATTCAACGTGTGAATCCATTTTAAGATTGTGCAGTATGACAGTAGCACTCAATCTATTCATTTGTAGGAGGAACAACACAGGAACTACACAACACAAAGTTGCTCCAGGTAGAATTTGCTCCAAAATGTTTATGATTTTATAGAAAATATAATTTTTACTACAATATACAAAACTTATCTTAGTTCTTCATAATTTATAATCATGAAATATTCTATAGACATTGGCAAATAAGATGTCCAGTACAATACGCAGTGAAATCTGGTCTGAATAGCGTGTGGTCTTCTCATAGGGGTGGTCTTTTGGAGGAGTTTTACTAGTTTAGTTTTCTTCACTTCTTTTTATATTTAATAAAATATGTGTTTTACTTCTTAACTTATATTAGCCATTGTTTCAGGTAATAACCATATGCCCTTCTCTTGGCTTGATATATTCCCCAGATGGAGCATTTCAATACATTTGAGTAGTCAAGGGTTAAAATCGCCACCCCCCCCACATGCAAGATATATGGAAATTGTAATTGAGTGTCAACTTGCAATGAAATTCAATCCCCTTTACACCCCAAATGTAATTTGGAAGCTCTGTGCGATATTTACTGCAATGCTAACCACATTTTAGAGCATAATTACATTTCTGGGGAACTCACGGCCAAAACAGTAGAACTGTGCTGGCTTTAAAGCCCCCCGCAGAGGGACAGAATGAAAGGGGGGAGAGCGAGTAAGAGAGACAGAAGGGAGTGTGGCAGAAAATGAAATAGAGATATGAAGCTTTTATTGGGAGATAAATAGGACTTCATGTGGAAGTGTCGGCATTGCATGCTGAGGCCAGGTTCACACTGTGCTGTTTGCTGCAGTATTTGATGCATATATTGTCAGGTGAGGATCCAAACCAGAGGAAAATCATCTGATAGAGAATTCTCATACTTGACTTTTTTTTTTGCATTGAAACTGCACACAAATGCACAGTGTGAAAAAAAAATCTTACATGGAGCTAAAATCTGCAAAATATGAAAAATTGCAGGCAACGCCTACTATAGAGGACTACTGAGTGCACCTCAGTGAGCTCCAATGACATCCAATGTCACCACCCGGGTCTGGTGCCTTGGGGGCTTAACAGTACTCCCTAATGCAACAGAACAGCAGTAGAGAGATACTGGCGAAGATCTATCAATGTGTCGCATGCTTACACCAGTATAAGACTGCGTTCACACGAGGCGTTTACATTGCATTTTGAAACTCAATACAACAGCTGAGGTTGATGATTTTCCTACGTACGTTGACAAAACTCTATGTTAACACTTGCATTAACGTTTGGTGATTTTCCGACACTCACAGCTTGTTCTGTTTTTGGGCGCAGGTTGGGATTCCGACCCTTTTCTGCCGCTTCGATTTTTCAAACTGGTTTTGTGGCGCAGTTTTAGGCGCACAATTACAGGCACTAAAAGCTGGTCTGGGGAGTTCTATTTCCCCTTCATGAATGTAGAGAGAGTTCTTAACTTTTTGGTTTGTGTGCCAAATCTGAACGTGTAAATGCATCCTCAAATCAACTTAAAATTAAGCTAATGAGCCAGATGGGCTCTGAAGGAGGTGTTATCAGAGCACCACGGTGTTGCAGCTTCACAGGCTGTAACAATGTGCAAGGAGCACTTCCTTCCCCCACTGTGTGAGATTTCACCAGGCAGAGGGAGGTTCCGAAGGGGAGACCTGCCCCTGCACAGTGTAACATCTTCTAAAGCCAGAGGCTCTGGTAACACCCCAGAGTCCTTCTGGCTCATTAGCATAATTTTAAGTTAAGTTGAAAAGGAAGGAGGTCATGGACCACAAATATAAGAAGATTACCACAGTCACGGTGCCTGGATCTATGAGTAAGTGCCCCTGGTTTATCACAATGGGGCTTATTTACTAGGGGTCCCGCGGCCGCATTTCCAACAGGATTCTCGATTTTTCGGGGATTGCAGCGGGGATTGTGTTGCACGCGCCGGCTTTCATGCTACACAAATCTGGGGGTGGGCCGTCATACGATCCGCCGGATTCGGACTACGCGCGGGATTTAACAATTCGTGTCGCAAGACATGCACTCACATACAACGGGAAGAAGAAAGTGAACTCCAGCGGACCTGAGTGGGGAAGTGACACATGCAGGATATTGGGCGCACGATATTCATGAATCGCGGCAGATGGGCATTCGGCAACGTACAGCAGGGATTGTGCAGGGACCGGGTAAGTAAATGTGCCCCATAGTATTTTAAAGGTAGATTTCCATTAACCATGTCTGATCCTTTTGTTCTCAGGAAAGATAATACACCTCGTGTCTTTATAGCGGCGTTCTCCCTTTTTCTGATTTATGATGACATCTGCGTACGTGGCTGAGCATGTATGTGTGTGGGGGTTAATCAGAAGGAATAGCTGTCACCCAACAGTTATGTATATTTTTTGACCAACCTCAATTAATATAGGACACGTAAGAATTTTTGATTTTGGGATTAGAAATGATTTTTTTTATTTCCCAATATGTGTTCTATTCTTTCTTCCCAAAAAAAAGACATTTGCAAAGCAGAGCATTCTTCCAGAGAAACTTTAGGAAGTGACGGGAGGCCACCCAGAAATCAGTATTCCTACATTTCACCTGTTCTAGCTTTGCTAAAATAATATATTATTACTCAGAAATACCCAGCTGTTGGAAGCAGTTTCCTGCTCTACACCATAAACCTGCTGCCCGGCGACTTATATAATAATAATGGAAATCCTTCTTGAAAATCACCACTCACATCTAGACCCCAAACCTGCGTCACACTGAAAATCTCGAAATCCTGCTAAATCAGAAGAGAAACGCGTCAAGAAATCTGCACCTCACAAAGAAGGCTCCGCTCACATCACATTTGGACTCTAAGGGGGAGCCTTCATTAACTGTGAAGCAGGGTCCTTTTTTTTCCTGGTGCACGAATAGTGCGTTAAATTAGACTGGGATGTTAGATTGTGGCGCAAGAGGTTAATGAATTGGCACACGACTGAAAAGTTTCACAACTGTCTCCGCATTCATGAAGGTGAAATAGAACCTGCTACACCAGATTTTAGCTCCCCTGTTTCTGCAAAAAAAATTGTGCCAAAAACAGTGTCGGGAACCTAGAAGCGCGGGAAAAGTTTCGGGATTACTAAAATGAGTCCAAATTGAGCAACCAAAAAAAAAAAAGATGTAAATGTCAGAAATGCAGCAATATTGTAGTGCTGACACTTCAGAAATATAGCATACATCTTAAATATAGCATATCTGGAACAGATATTTTGAGCCAAATCCATACCATAAAAAGGAGAAATATAAATCCTTCCTATTAATTCCCCATCCCTATTAATCCCAATTCCCCAGCCAATTGCATTCACCGTTGGCTTAAATAACTGTATCAAAAACTGTATTTGAAGTGTTCTAAAAAATAAAAAAAAATGTGTACTTGTGAAACCATTCTTAATATTTCTAATAAAATGCACCTCGTCCACAACTTACATGAAGATGGAAGTTACATTGATCGAGCATAGACGATATAAGACCAGTACACACCAGCATCGTAGCTCACTACACCACCTAATGTCTACTTGTAGTAATGCAAGCATAGCAAATAAGATATGTTTCCTTATTTTTGGGACATTTTGTGTCATTTAAAAGAAATACACCATGTCTACAACTGAATTGTGGCACTATTTCTGCTTGAATAAAGTATCCAGCTTCAGTTTCCAATATTGTAGTTTAGGATTCTAAAAGTCAGGGCTAATTTTATGTAATTGAATTTCAAGATTTTAAACTTTCTTGAGTTTTCTGGAAGGGGAATTGTCTAGGAGGCAGGTGAGACTGTGGGACTCATTTACTAAGGGCTCCGCGGCCGCACTTTCGTCGGGTTTCCCGAAATTTTTCCGTTTTGTGCCGAATTCCACAGGGATTTTGGTGCACGCGATTAGATTTCGACGCCGGCTTTCATGCAACAGAAATCGGGAGCATGGCTGTCGGCCAACCTGACAGATTTGGAAAAACCGCAGAATTTAAAAAACGAAATGTGTCGCAAGATCAAGCACTCACATGTACCAGGAAGAAGCAGGTGAACTCCGGCGGAGCAGCGACACATGCTGGATATTGGGTGCACGATCTTAGGGAATCCTGGCAGAACCCGAATCCACGTCGGACAACGCGCCGCGGGATTGCGACTGGACTGAGTAAGTAAATGAGCCCCTGTGTTTATGCTGAACTTCACTGGTGCCCCTGCAGGCCAGTGCAGACAAGATACATTGCATATAGGTATGGAAAGTCTTACAATGCTGACAACTCACCTACTAGTTGTCAGGACACAAACTACTGGTGGCACCGAAACCCTGAATATATTATAGTACACAAGATATACTATGTATATGATGCGCTGTAGAACTTTATTTATAATATTGTGGTTACTTAGGCACATATGGAATTGTGTGAGGTTATATAATGATTTTATTTTAGGGTATAATATGATATAGTGAATTTGGCGCCTTTCACACCTGCGTCAGTGGTTTCAGTTTTAGGAGAGTGTAATGGAAAATACACAGGTACAGTCTTTTGTTCACCCCACTGACTTCATTGGCTTCCCTTCTTAGTAACAGAAAAAAATTGCAGTATTTTTTGTGCTATTTCATAACAAAAGGTGGAATGGAACCTGCTATGGGTGTGAACATAGTCTAAGGCTCCTTGCACACGAACCCGGGTGAGAACATGGAGGGTGCAGGAAACAGGAGGGGTGAGCACTCCTCACCCCTCTCCTCTCCATTGAAAGCTGATAATAATAATTAATTATATAGCGCACACAGATTACGCAGCGCTGCACAGAGCTTTCCAAATCGGTCCCTGTCCCCAATGGGGCTCTCAATCTAATCAACCTACCAGTATGTTTTGGAGTGTGGGAGAAAACCCATGCAAACACGGAGAGAACATACAAACTCTTTGCAGATGTCAACCCTGGGACTTGAACCCAGGACTCCAGCGCTGTAATGCTAACCACTAAGCCACTGTATTAGACTGCCTTAAACCTGCCCCATACCGGGTGCGATGCTTGTGTGCATAAGTCCTCTCCCCTTCTGAACCCATGACCCCAGCGCTACAAGGCTGTAATGCTAACAACCCTGAGCCACCATGCTACCTATATAAATGCGTCCGATATTTTGCACGGCGGCTGCCCGGCTTGGTCACACTGCGGTGAAACACTGTATGCTCTACGCACCCTGACCAGGTGCCATAGACCTCTACGGGGTGTGTGATATGGCCACCAATTTAGTGTCCAGATCACGGCTCCCATAACAGTCGTGTGCATTAGGCCTTATAGTCTAAATCGAGGTATGTGATTTCCATGAAGCCAGATCATTACACTTTCAGATTTGGAAAGTATTGTTTCAGATTATATGTGGATTTTACTCCTATACATGTGGTGACAATATAAAATGACATTAATATATAGTGTCCGTATGTGGGAAAAGATTCCGGGTATCTTGTCAATTTGACAAATGATGATTTGTGGTTATGTATCTATTATCCAGTGTGGTATAATTGAATCCCATTTTGTATATATTTGTATATTTCTTTTAGGATATTACAATATTACAGTAGCGAGCACAGATAACAGCGCACACAATCCCCGGCTATAGTTCTCCAGGCTTAGGCTTGCTGCCCTGGGATTGTCTCGGCTTCTTCCGGAGGCCGTGATGGATGGAACCAGTTTTTGAAGGAAGTTCTGTGTGCGTTCTGGTTGTCCTGGTGATGCCGGGGAGGGTCCTTTTTGCTGTACACAGAGTCCCCTTTGTGCACTTGTATCCCATTCACAGCAGCCACACTGGGAAACGCTCCGAGTCTGCCTCTAAACCTCTCATTCACATAGCAGATAGGGGGCCACTTCAGCCACGGTGTCATCAGTAATTGGCATCGCCCCTGAACCCATTACATCATCTTTCTCCTACAATGTCAATATTTACGGCCACCTTACGGTTTTACGTGCCACCGTTACAATAGTTTCGCTATCTCTACTATCTCATCATTGTCAGTGCAATGGACTGGCCACCGCCATGGAAATATGGCAATAAAAAAATGTCAAAAATGTAAAGATATTGGTCCGGATTTCATTCCCACCCCTTCATTGACGGCTGGCTGAATGGTATTGAATTTATATTATTTTTCATGAAGCTTTTCCTCTGCGGGAGCGATAGACATATAAATAATTAAAGCTATATGATAGTGTTATGTGCCTGTGCTACACATGATCTGCATTAGGGAGAGATTACATTTGCATTGAAGCCTCCATTACAGATTTTCTCACAGTTATTGGGGAAAAAAATAACGCAGCATTTGGAATGGACACCAAAAGGGCACTTGGCAGACCCTAATAAATGTCCTTAGGTGCAGCCAAGTCACTCCGTTATACAACATATTGATCTGATGGATTCAACTTTATAACATTTTTGATAGCTATTCCTATGACAGAGCTGATGGGTTCAATACCTGACATTGGTATAGACTACTCCTCCAAAGATTATTCTAACCAGGCCTCTCTATGATATCTCAAATCATATGCAATATTGACCTTAATGTGCTAGCATTCACCATAAATTTGCACAAAAAGTTATGTAACCGCCTTGCTCTACATTTATTTAAAATCCATCATGATAAGCCAGGGCCACTTACCCATAGACCCAGGCACCGTGACTGTGGTAATCTTCTTATATTTGTTATCCCAGGCATCTTCCCTTCTAAAAACCCCTTTTAAAATTATGCTAATTAGCCTTGAAGACTCTGGGGTGTTACTAGAGCCCCTCAGTGCTTCAGATTCACAGGATGTTACAATGAGCATAACAATGAGTAAATGAGTAAAATAATTAGGCTCTGGAAGCTTAGTTACAGATGCCTGCCATGGTCACCACATAGAGTATTGCGCTGTTGATGATAAGTAGGGGTCCAGATCGGCCTTCACCAATCTGATATTGATGACCTATCCTACACAAGGGGGGATTAAGACTGCCCTGTGCCCTGGACTGTATGAATATAATAGGCCCTACAAGTCCTACATATAGTACTACAATCAGCTTCTTAGTCAATGGAGGATTCTGCCTGCCTGAATCTGTTGATTCAGGACTTTTGGAGGACCTTCAAAGGTCCTGAAAACATCTCTTCTTTACGTGTATATTTATGGTTCAACAATATTTTAATGCATGCTGCATTTAGAATATGTTGACAGAAAGCAAGTGCATCATACTTATAATACATTGACATTAAGATCATGTAGAATGCGTGCGTCCTAATGCTTGGATCAAAATAGTAGCCATCTGTGTTGTTTATATGTATATTTTAAGCAGGAATGCATATATGAGGATTTGATGGTTTAAGGTCCTTCTGAATATAAAATGTGGTGGGTGGTTTGTGTGGCCATGGGCCCCCTAGAAGGCTTGGGCCCCGGGCTACCACCTAAAACGGATATATTATAATCCACTATTAATCCTATAAAAAATACTCAGGCTGACAGTAAGAGGTTAACACACTACAAGCTAAAGAGAACTATGTACAGGTGTTATCCTCACTGGGGATTTAGAGTTGTGACCATCTGACCCTATAGACGGAGAAGGGTTTTATGTGCCAAACATAAAGAGGTGACAGTGGGGAGAGACTTCCTGCGGGCAGAGGGCCAGTGCCGTCTGTCTGAGCGCCATGCTAATCAGCCCAGCGTGCGGATACTCTCATCCATACATGGCTCATCCTGAGGAATAGCTGCCCTGCCAGAAGTGCACATTCCAGCACCGGGACATTCTAGGATAAATACTGTACTTTCTGTCCTTATGACCTGACGCTTTGGGGCTTGTGAATGCAATTGTTACAGATTATCCTTTCGGGAAATAACTATTTGTGGATGTATAGAAAGCGGGACATTCCTGCTAAATGCTCATACAGTTACAGTGTCTATAAAAGAGCAATTAAATATATATATATATATATATATATATATATATATATAATATAATATATATATATATATAATTTTTGCTCTTTTATAGACACTGTAACTGTATGAGCAAAAATTAAATTATATATAATTTTTGCTGCTTTATAGACACTGTAACTGTATGAGCATTTAGCAGGAAAGTCCCGCTTTCTATACATACCTATATAGTTAAATAATTGAGCAAATTCAGCTGAAAAGTTGGATATGCAGTTTTCAGTTTTTTGGATATGCGGGAGGTGGCTGTCAATCATAAGTAGGACCACTCATTGCACACCTTTACAAATTGAGCAAAAGTTTAATGAATTATTCGTTGTACTGAATCATACAAATACTTGTAGACAAAGAAAAATAACAAGAGTTACGGCTACTCCACGCCCCAATAGCGTCTTTGGATCCCTCCTACAGCCAGTCTTCAGCCGGCACCTTGCTGTAGTGGCGCACACTCGTCTGCAAAGCCGGAGCTCTGCACATGCGCAGCAGCTCCGGCTTTGCAGACAAGTGCGCGCTGCTACTGCTGAAGACTTTTTGATAGAATGGATCGAAAGAGGCTACTGGGTCGTGGAGTAGCCAAAGCTCCTGCTCCACGAGGCAGCTACTCCACGTCCCTCGAAAGAAACTTTGCATACATATAAGATAAGATTTTTAAAAAGTTGTGAAAGAATACAACAGGAACCTGCCATCGGATTTACCTCATTAGGTGATGGAAGGTTTCCGTTGAAGGGAAACTGTCACCTCGCCAATGGCACATAAACCCCAAATACTACTGTATTCTGTATGTTATAGTGTTGGTGCTTTTCTGATGTATATGTGTTTAACATTTTTTTCGAAATTCATTTTTACTTCTTCTTTAGCTTCCACAAGATGAAATCAACAAGACTGGAGAGCTCAACCATGCAGACCAGCTCCCTCCACCTCTACATGGCTGCTCTACATGCTAACACCACCCATCAGTGTCTACCTCACTGTCTTCTCCTTCTTGCACATGCACAATGCACCTGTGATTCCGGCGTTGCCATGCGTCTCTCGGGCACATGCACAATGCACCTGTGATTCCGGCGTTGGCCATGCGTCTCTCGGGCACATGCATAATGCACCTGTGATTTCGGCGTTGGCCATGCGTCTCTGACATATGCACCATGCACCTGTGATTTCGGCATTGGCCATGCGTCTCTATGGCACATGCACAATGCACCTGTGATTTCGGCGTTGGCCATGCGTCTCTATGGCACATGCATAATGCACCTGTGATTTCCGCGTTGGCCTTGCGTCTCTGGCATATACACCATGCACCTGTGATTTCGGCGTTGGCCATGCGTCTCTCTGGCACATGCACAATGCACCTGTGATTTTGGCATTGGCCATGCGTCTCTCTGGCACATGCATAAGACTGTAGAAGAAGAGAGTGAGGTCGGCATTGGCATTCAGCAGCCATGTTACCATGTGGAGCGGCCGTAAGGAGGAGGAGAAGCTTGACTGTTAGTTGAACTCCTCCGCCCCATTGACTTTATCTTACTGAAGCGGAGAATGAGGAAGTGACAGGTTCCCTTTAACTGTGAGTGTTGCAGCACTCCAATGATTCTCTCTGGGTGTGTTATGTTTTTTGTTTTTGAGTTTATATCAGTCTGCTCAGCTCCTGCTCTATAACATGATGTTGACTGGATTCTTTCTGTAATACCACAAGAAGCCATTGGACAAGGCTGGCGCTGTTTTAGGTAAAAGTCAGACAGTTTGGTTTTAGCTGTACAATCAGTATGATGACATTGTATGTAGATGGTTATTACTCTGAATGTTATAGAATGCCCTGCAATAAAACCTTTCACAGTGTAAAAAAAAAGAGAACAGTAATAAATGATAGATATCAAGCGCATTGACAGCTTTTCCCATCTCGTAAAAAGTACCTAGGTCATGGCACAAATTACTTCATGTACCTTTCCGTCGAGTAAGAACAGATGCACTTCAGGGATGATTTACGTCATAGCGATAGTGATAAGTCTTATGCCTTATATATGATATAGTAAACAGCTGGTGTCCCCATCGTAATGCACCTAAAACTCTTATTAATGTAAGTTAATTAAGGCAGCGCTTCTTACCATCATATAATCATTTCTTAAAGATCTAGTTTGTTATACTTTTTTGTTTCATTCAAAAATGTAGCTGTTTTTGTGCAATCTGGACTATGATAAAACATTACCCATAAAAATATTATACAAACAGGGACCTCAGTGTTGTGGGAGTGAGAGGAGGACACCTATGGAGAGGTAAGGGAGAGACTTTATTGGGTGCAGAATGGCTTTCCTAATGCCACCAGAGACTAGCCCTCAACATGAATACAGGCCATCCCCGGGCTACGTACAAGATAGGTTCCATAGGTTTGTACTTAAGTTGAATTTGTTTGGGGCAGCATGGTGGCTGAGTGAGTAGCACTTCTGCCTTGCAGTGCTGGTGGTCCTGGGTTCAAATCCCACCCAGGTCAATATCTGAAAAGAGTTTGTATGTTCTCTCTGTGTTTGCATGGGTTTCCTCCAGGTCCTCTGGTTTCCTCCCAAAACATACTGTTAGGTTGTTTAGATTGTGAGTCCCATAGGGACAGGGACCAATTTGACAAGCTTTGTTCAGCACTGCGTAATCTGTGTGCGCTATATAAACAAAGAATTATTATTATTAAGTCAAAACTTAGCTCCAGACGAAAATTTGTTTTGCCCCAGTGACAATTGGAGTTTCAAAATCTTTTGCTGTGATGGGGCCAAGGATTATCAATAAAACTTTATTACAGACATATTACAGCTGATCATTGCAGCCTGGTACTATAGTAATGTATCCAGAGACTTCACCAGAGGTCACAGTGGGCAGAGGGGTCCGTATGTAACTGTGGGTCATCTGTAAGTCGAGTGTCCATAAGTAGAGGTTTAGTAGAGGAGAATACACTAGGGAACATAGATATAAATTCCTTTAAACCTCTGCTAATCCAGGCTGTGTTCACATGTGACATTCACATTGCATTTGAAATGCAATACAACAGGAAATGTTAATGCATGTGTTAACATTTGCATTTTATAAGCACAATTGCATTCATCAAATGTGCTATCAAATGTGCTACAAGGTCTGTTTATCTTGCAGTTTTTTTGGACTGGGATTTTAGATTGTGGCGCAAGGACTAATAGGGGTTGTTCGACAGTAAAAAAATAATAGAGAGGTGGTCAGGAGCTGCTTAAAAAAAAAACTTGTACTTATATCGTCTGGCGCTCCTGGTGTCCCAAAACCGCAGTCGTTAGGTGTCGTGCAATCCCCCCAACCACTTCTCTATTTTTTCTTATTCTTGGAAAACCCATTTGATAAATTGGTGCATGACTGAAAAGTGTCTAAATTGACTCCATGTTCATGAAGGTGAAATAGAACTTGGTAGACAAGCTTTTTGTTGGTCTAATTATGTTGCAAAAAGGTCTCAGAAGTGCTGGAAAAGTGTCCAGATTCAATCGCTGTGCCAAAAATTAGCAAAAATAAAAAATGTCAGGAACCTAAAAGTGTTGGAAAAGTCTCCGGATTCAATACCTATGGCCAAAATTAGCAGAAAAAGGGGGGGGGGGCAATATTGTGGCACTGAGACATCGTAAATATGGTGCACAAGATGCAGCAACAAAAAGGAATAACAATAATACACCAAAAAGTGTTGTAAAGAAAATAATACATGCCCCCAACATTAAAAGAAAATATTAACACAATGTAGATAGGCAAATTAGAAGGCTACATGTGATCACAGACCACAGAGATCATCAGACTTCCTGCTACGAGTGTGCATACAGCCAATGACTGCAATGGACCGCCCACTGGACTCCTAAGCCAAGAATAAACAGAGGCTGACATTCCCAAACTACTAATTCCACAAAATCTTTTTCTACAAATATTTTGCGCAAGAACTTTTAAGTTAATTAAGGCAGCGCTTCTTACCATCATATAATCATTTCTTATAGATCTAGTTTGTTATACTTTTTAGTTTCATTCAAAAATGTAGCTGTTTTGTGCAATCTGGACTATGATAAAACATAACCCATAAAAATATTATACAAACAGGGACCTCAGGGTTGTGGGAGTGAGAGGAGGACATCTATGGAGAGGTAAGGGAAAGGCTTTATTGGGTGCAAAATGGCTTTCCTAATGCCACCAGAGACTAGCCCTCAACATGAATATACAGGAGGTTCAATAGAGGACAATACACTAGGGAACATAGATATAAATTACTCATTTATTCATTTACACTTCTGCTCATCCAGGCTTTGTTCACATGTGGCATTTAAATTGTGTTTTAAAATGCAAAACAACAGGAGATGTTAATGCATGTGTTAACATTTGCATTTTGTAAACACAATTTGGGCATTTATCAATTGCATTTTTTTGTTGCAGTTTTTTTGGACTAGGATTTTAGATTGTGGCCCAAGGACGTAAAGGGGTTGTTCAATGGTAAAAAAAAATGGAGTGGTGGTCGGGGCTGCTTAATAAAATAAACGTGAACTTACCTCATCCGGCCCTCCTGGTATCCCACTACCGCACCAGGAACGGTGGACGAGGCAAGTACAAGTTTATTTTTTTTAATGCAATTCAACCCCCCCCCCCCCCCCCCCTGACGACCTCTCTATTTTTTCTTATTCTTAGACAACCCCTTTGATAAATTGGTGCATGACCGAAAAGTGTCTAAATTGACTCCACGTTCATGAAGGTGAAATAGAACTTGGTAGACGAGCTCTTTATTGGTCTAATTATGTTCCAAAAAGGTGTCAGGAACCTAGAAGTGCTGGAAGAGTGTCTGGATTCGATAGCTGTGCCCAAAATTAAAAAGGTGGGGGGCAATATTGTGGCACCGAGACATCATAAATATGGTGCTGACGACCTCTCTATTTTTTCTTATTCTTAGACAACCCCTTTGATAAATTGGTGCATGACCGAAAAGTGTCTAAATTGACTCCACGTTCATGAAGGTGAAATAGAACTTGGTAGACGAGCTCTTTATTGGTCTAATTATGTTCCAAAAAGGTGTCAGGAACCTAGAAGTGCTGGAAGAGTGTCTGGATTCGATAGCTGTGCCCAAAATTAAAAAGGTGGGGGGCAATATTGTGGCACCGAGACATCATAAATATGGTGCACAAGATGCAGCAACACAAAGGAATAACAATAATACACCAAAAAGTGTTGTAAAGAAAATAATACATGCCCCCAACCTTAAAAGAAAATGTTAACACAGTGTAAATAGGCAAATTAAAACGCTACATGTGATCACAGACCACAGAGATCATCAGACTTCCTGCAACGAGCGTGCATACAGCCAATGACTGCAATGGACCGCCCACTGGACTCCCAAGCCAAGAATAAACAGAGGCTGACATTGCCAAACTACTAATTCCACAAAATCTTTTTCTACGAACATTTTGCGCAAGAACTTTAAACCTGCATTTGAATGACGTTAAAGCCATGATTCAAAGATGGATTTCTCAAAAAAAAATTTAAAAAAAAAATCTTCATTATAAAAAACTTCATTCTATTCTAAGAAGGTGTGAAGAATTCACAGAATTCTCCACCATGTGAAATATCAATATAAGACTGAAGAATAGATGAGTAGGAAAGGATGAGAAGGTAACCTGGGGATTTGATGAAATTAAAAGCGTTGAGGTTTTTTTTTTCCCTTGTATTTTTTTTGTTGCTGGTTATCAATTTTAGGTTTTATGAGTAGCAATCTGGTCGGTGAAATACACCATATGTTCTCAGTGATTCTGACATGACAGTTTATAGATTTACATCCATAAAAATTGCCTAAATGAGCTTGATTTATGGAAGGTTGGTATTTCGGAAAGGAAGACGCCCCCCACCCTCTCTGCCTTCTGTTTCCACCCTACTCTTTGTCGCTGCAGATTTCTTTCTTCTTGCTTTCTTTGGTCAAAAAATCTTTCCACCCTTTGAGTACCAGAGACATCTTATAGCTCTATTTAATTACGATGGGTTTCCATGTGCAATCTGCTGGGAGCGCATTGTAAATTTATTTACCAAGTGAGTTACACCTTGATCAAGGCGTCAGA
This sequence comes from Engystomops pustulosus, assembly GCA_019512145.1. Taxonomy (NCBI): domain Eukaryota; kingdom Metazoa; phylum Chordata; class Amphibia; order Anura; family Leptodactylidae; genus Engystomops; species Engystomops pustulosus. Next base: position 16,401,461 of record CM033647.1, on the reverse strand, counting down.
AATTGATTGAGAAAACACGAGGATCTCGGCCCACACTTGACTCCTCTTGATTTTTAGTATAACTTTCAGCAAAAAAACAAGTCAACCGCCATTAATGGCATGATATGACATGATATTGCTCGAGGGGAAATACGTAGGGTGAGTTTTGAATATCAACACAGTGGGGGGCATATATTATCTACCAAATGGTATTGGAAGTGTTGATGGCACAATATTGGTGCTTTTCCGAAATCATGACTTGTTTGTTTTTTGGGGGCAAAATTGTGGCACCAATTGTAAATCCCACACTTTTCCGGTGCTTCTATTTTTCTGACTCGTTTTGTGGCACAATTCTTGGCACTCAATTGGATGAGCTAAACGTTGGTCTACAGAGTTCTATTTCTAAACCTTTTTGTTTGTGCAACAAATCCTTACTCCCTTGCGCCACAAGCGAATACCCAGTAAAATTATAACACGCTTCCTGTACCACAGTTTATAAAAACGAAAACAAGGGGTCCCAGGTACCTCAGTCAGACCCCTCGTTGCTCTGGGCATCTCAATGGAGCCGACGGAAATTGTCGATTGCTGTGGACAAGGCGTTATAATTAGTTATATTTAGTTGTGAGGTGCATCCTTCACTACTAGAACTATGTCATAGGCACATAGCAGATAGTCCATTCCTGCCCACATAGATTTCTTCTTGACACACATGGCCACAAGGTTACCTTTTATCCTCAGCCTGCTGCTTGTCTATAGAAGCTAGAAGCAGAGTCTTGTGCAGGTTTCCCGATTCCTCCTGCCTGATTGACTCCCTTGTTTCTGACCTTGGCTTGTGCTATGACTCTAAGAAACTCCTTGACCTTCGGTTCATCTTCAATGATACCATATATTCCTGTTGACAACCCAGTGCTGTCTACAACTGAACTTGTCCTCCCCTGACCTCTGCCTGCTCCTGACCACTGCTTGCTGCCAGCCCCTGATATTTTTCGCCAGCATCACTGAACTTGCTCGGCCCTGACCTCTGCCTGATACTGACCACTGCTTGCTGCCAGCCCTTGGTGTTCATAAGCATCACTGATCTTGGCCGGCCCTGACCTCTGTCTGCTCCTGACCAGTGATTGTTGCCAACCCCTGGTGTTTTTCATCAGCATCGACCAAAACGTCTGGCCCTGACCTCTGCCTGCTCCTGACCTCTGCCTGCTCCTGACCACGGCTTGCTACCAGCCCATGGTGTTTTACACCAGCATCACTGAACTCATCGGTCCTTGACCTCTGCCTGATCCTGACCACACTTTTTAATCAATTTGATTAGAGGCTATACTAGCCATGCCTGGTGGAACATGCATGGATTCTGGAATGTATGAGACATAAGGTCGGGTTCTACCCTTGTGTGCTAAAATATCTTGTCTTATTTGTTGCTGAGAGGTTTATAGTTTGATGTTCTTGTAAGTAGGATGCTAATACTGCCTCTAGAAGCATTCCTGAATGCAAATGAAAAGGCCTCAATATTGTAGATTTAATTAATTCTGACCGCATCTTGTGATACTCACTATGTGCAAATGAGCCATAGCAAGTGCTTCCAATTGACAATAAGTGCAGCCATCATTTCTGAAATTAATGTGATGTGATAAAAAATTATGTCATCAGATGAGCCTAGTTGTGATGTTTGTGGCATGTAAACAGGAGTCAGCTTAGTAATGGCTGGCCTGCCAAGGACACACTGACATCAGTGTTAAAGGGGTTGTCAAGGCTTTGGCTAGGGATGGGACCAAGGCACCTAGAGACATCGCTCTTCCGTATACCAAGAACAGCGCTGTGCATAGTAAAGTGGCCGTACTTGGTATTGCATCACACCCCAGTCATTTGCATTTGGATTTAGCGCCAACGACCGGCCACATAGATGTGACATCACTGGCAAGTGGAGTGAAAGTGGGTCACACAGTAGCGTCAAAACGTCATTCAGCCAAACAACATGTAAGATCACCGCCAATCTGAAATGGATCATCTATCCTCAAGGGTAGTGTAATCATTTTTAAATCTTTAAATTTGGAAAAAAAATATTTTACTTTGCAGAACTTCCGAAATGGACAAGTCAGATTTCTGAGACAGAATTTCTGCAACGGAAACCAGTTTCACTCCTTATAAATTTGACTTAAAAATCTCAAGGTGTATAATGCAAAACTAATGCAGGATCCAATACAGGCGGTCCCCAATTTAAGAACACCTGACTTAAAGACGACCCCTAGTTACAAACGGACCTCTGGAAGTTGGTAATTTACTGTACTTTATCCTTAGACTACAATAATCAGCTATAACAGTTATCACAGGTGTCTGTAATGAAGCTTTATTGTTACCCCTGGTTCTTATGACAACCCAAAAGTTTTAAAATCCAATTGTCACAGAGGCCAAAAAATCTTTAGCTGGGGTTACAATTATAAAATATACAGTTCAGACTTACATACAGATTCCACTTAAGAACAAAAAAAATTTTGTTCGACTGTATAGTAAAATTTTCCATTGTTTTGGATGTGGACAACAGAACGTCTTATATAGTGTGAACGTGACCTTAGGTTATGTTGTGTTGGGTGACGTCACCAATTTGCTTTTATGTAAACTTATTATTCTTGTAGTCGATGCTTATCCGGCAGATTACACCAGGTACCTGTCAGTCTCTTCTCCGAGTGCTTGTTAGGTATCCCTACTGAGATATTACCGCTTCGGAGATACAGCAGCCCTACTGAGATGTTACAACTTCTGAGATTTCCCTACACAGCTGTTACTGTTTCCGAGCTATAACCGCTTCTAAAATATGCCCACATTCATGTGCCAGCAGCGTGGCACAGCAGTAATGTTTGTTGTGTATTACAGTCATCTACTGGAGGTTTATGGATTCTGAGACATCCTTACTGAAATATAACTACTGGTGAGAGATGGCTCTTTTCACATCCCAGTGGTGCGCCCTAACAATACACTAGTATTAAAGGGAACCTGTCACATTGTACATGGAGTCCTGTCTGTAATTGTATAGAGCAGGGGAAGATGGGAAGACTGTGAAATCTGTCCAGAAAAATATTCAGTGTATTTTATTTCTTTACATTTCTACTTTTTCTAAGCTTGGGGTTCAGTGGGATTCACAGATATACTATCAAGGCTGTCACTGAGTAGGACCATCCACATGGACTGCTAATAGCAGAAACATATAGCTTGTACTGTTGTACAGTCTGCTCTATAACATGCTGCCTGCTGATGGGACACTTTGTATAATCTGCTTAGCTCACACTGTTTTATAACATGCTACCTGCAGATAGGACACTATGTAGAGTCTTCTCAGATTTTCCTGCTCTTAAATCTGCTGCCTGCAAATAGGACACTTTGAACAACCTGTCAAGCTCCACCTGCTCTATAACATGCTGCCTACAAATAGGACACTATGTACAATCTGCTCAGCTTCTCCTGCTCTATAACATGCTGCTTGCAAATAAGACACATAATAATACCTTCTCAGTTCCTCCTGCTCTATAACATGCTGTCTGCAGATAGGACATTATGTACAACCTGCTCAGCTCCTCCTGCTCTATAACATGCTGTCTGCAGATAGGACACTATGTACAATCTGCTCAGCTTCTCCTGCTCTATAACATGCTGTCTGCAGATAGGACACTATGTACAATCTGCTCAGCTCCTCCTGCTCTATAACATGCTGCCTGCAGATAGGACACTATGTACAATCTGCTTTGCTCCTCCTGCTCTATAAAATGCTCCCTGCAGATAGGACACTATGTAAAATCTGTTTAGCTCCTCCTACTGTATAACATGCTGCCTGCACATATGACACTATATATATATATATATATATATATATATATATATATATAGTCTACTTAGTTTTCCTGCTCGATAACCTGCTGCCTGCAATTAAGACACAAAATAATACCTTCTCAGCTTCTCCTGCTCTATAACATGCTGCCTGCTTATATGAAACTATGTACCATCTACTAAACTCCTCCTGCTCTATAGCATGCTGCCTTCAGACACTGTACAGTCTACACGGCTTCTACTGCTCTATAACATCATGTCAATAGCTCCGACACCATGTTCAATGTCGCAGGTTCCCTTCCTGCAGGAACCAGAGATCGACTTTTTCACATCAAACTTTTATTCTAGATGGAACGTTTATTTCCATCAGAACTGAAAATCATGTCAGACGTGTCTTGTATTACCTGTATGATACCAGTCCATGCTTTGTTATGTAAGACAATGTAATAATGGAGTCTCTAGATCACCAACGCTCAGCACTACACTCACACATTACATCACTAGAATATAAAATTATAAACCTTGCACATCTGTAGATGTTGTTCTTCAGACACCAATAATCCAAGACTGTTCTGCACAGTAGCCTCCATGTCTAATAGCCAATCCCAAAATTCCTGGCACTCCCCCTCCAGGTCATGTACACTGCAGGAAAAAAAAACACTTTAATATTTTCAATTTAATATTTAAGTGAATAATGTTTAAAGAATCTTAATTAAAATTGACCTATTTGACAAAGGGGAGGCCCTAGTGACAAAGGGGTGGGGCTTGAAATACATCCAATTCTTAGCACATTTTTGGCATAAGCTAAATCAATGAAAAGGGGTTGTAAATATGAAGACAAAGTGAAATGTAGTAGATTTTATTAACTCACTAAAACAAATGGATTAGTGAACTGTGTAAATGGAACTAAGAACAGGGGTTCAGTTCAGCTAGTTTCAGGCAGCATGTTACATAGCATGAATAGCTAAGCCTGTTTATTCATTTTCATATCACATTTTTTTCAATGAGTCTAGTGGGTGGTCCTCTTAAACAGGAAAGACTGTCATTCACTGAGGAGGACCACCCGCTGGACTCCTTAGTGTAGAAAAAATAAACATACAAGTTGAATCTATAAAACTATATGTTCCTAAAAACTATAAATCAATCTGCTCTTCTTGCTTTATAACATAGTGCCTGCAGTTTGGACACCAAGTTTGATGTGCCAGGTTCCCCCTAAGAGGGAAATGGGGTCTTCAGATGTAGAATGGTGACTTTTGTGTCAAGTGATATGTGTTGTACAGTCCACAATTAAGGAATTAATATACTCCCAATAATAACTGTAGATTAAAGGATTAGGATATTGATGACCTATCGATGAAGTCTGTGATGCCATGGTCACATGGCGTGGTTGCCATGAGAATGTGGCTGGGCTGTAATACCTTACAGTGCTGCAGAAAAGTAACTGGTCATCTGTTTCTTCTGCTTCCATTCACTTTTAAAAAGTATATAAAAGTATACCTGGCTCCCTGCCAGCAAACTGCATCGAGTCACACGGGTGGCTGTTACAAGGCTGCAATCATCATCATTATCTGCTCTCTACTCTACTACATCTTCCTGTCTCCCTCCTTCCCCTCTTACATACAGCCATTAACTTACCCCCTGCTCAAAGCATCTCTCTGTTGGCTTATGTCTGCCGCAGGGAGTAGGCAGGGATGAATAAAGACAGAGCTAGCGGAGCAGAGAGGAGATAATGTTGATGATGACACCAGGGACTCCAACGCCCCTGTGACTCGATGCAGTTGCCGGTAGGGAGCCAGGTATAATTATCAACTAAAAAATGAGTAGAACCATTAAGGCTATGGGAACCTGTCATTATTTGAAAATGTGTGTCCTGAAAACAGGTTCCCTTTCAAATAGATCAAAGATGGGATGTAAGATGTCAGACCCACTCTGGATATTATATGAATATCCTATCCTAAGGATAGGTCACCATCTACAAGTGAGCAATAGAAAGTTTATTTCAAGGTTTATATGGATAATACACACATATAATAATGGTATTATGGTGGAGGAGGAGGTGTCCTCACCTGTCACATCTCAGGCTACTTTTCATTGGCGGTGGATCAGAGTGATGTCTGTTCTCAGTATACTCCGTGCTGCTCAGCTGCAGAGACATCTGGGTTACAGCCTCTTTCTGAGCTTGTATGGAACTGAAAGGTTCATTTACCTGTGGAGGGAAGAGAACGCATAGGTCGTAGGTTTTCCAAAAACACAATAGACAACCTGTTTGGACCAAAAAAAAAAAAAGACACTCATGTCACGGTCATAGACGCTGCAAACAACGGCGGCGCCAACAGTGCCACTTGGTGGACAGTCGCTGCAATACAAGTTCTAGATCAGAATGTTTTGACACTTCATATACACATAGGTGCAGAACATTAGGATTTGCGCATTATATCATTATGCATAGGTTTTATTGCGATACCAGGATCTCCGGTCACATCGCTCTTATATATAGATACATACATCACAATATTCAACTTAGACCACACATCCCTACCCGGGATATGATCTCACACATGTCTATCTGCCTTATCTGAACTTCCATTATGAGCATTGCAGAATCCGATTTCGGAGAGTGTCAGCCCTGGAAAAAGATAAAAATCCATGGCTGTTTTGTCTCGATCCCCCGCTGGTTGGATCCTGAACACTGCATTCTTGTCCTGGGGATTTGAGGATTTCGGAGTTTTTTTTAAAATTGTATTATTATTCAAGGCATTAAAAGTCAACAGCTGGACGGCAGACACGCGCATTCATCTATCCCACTGCGGACAGATGTTTTAAATAAAACCCTATTTACATTTGCTCAGATATCGAGGCCCTATGCATAATACGGCCGGCTTGGAACATGCCTTTTGTTATATTAAATTTCTCATCCTCCTGGAGAAAGGGAAGTATAAGATTTGTGGTAGATGAAGAGAGGAAATATTTCTTATTTTCTGCACATTGAACAGCTGGGGGCAAGGCAGGAGAGATTTCATTCTAGGGGTCAATAAGGAGGAGGGCAGTATTTTCAATTATTTATCAATTAGAATAGATTTTACTGTGAAACCTGTATCAATTGCGAAATCAAGGTTTGCGAAATGGTTTTTTCGTGTTCTCATAACATGATATCTACAAGAACATTAGATCTACCAGAACATTGGCCTCAAAAGAACAAAGCATACCTAACCTTACGCCCAATGTATGTGCTGCCCAATGTGTACATGAGAATATCAGAGATAATTCAAAGAGGTTTCCTAAGCCACATGAATCTTTTGGCTGTGTATACACCATATAGAATAAAGGTGTCTATATGTGATAAAACCCCACATGGGCAGGGAAAGGGAACGGTACTTACTCTACTTCAGCTTTCGGTTCCCCAACACTGTGACGTAGAACAAGTTATGTCACCAAAGCCCACTTTGGCCAGCTCAGCTGGCAATGCCATGGCACCAAAGATCACCATGACACCGAAACCAGAAGCCAGAACACAGTGGGGGCATTTATTATGTTTATCACTAGTTGTTCTTTTGTGCCCAGATTAGGAGTGGCGCCAACACTATGCTGAGTCCACTAGGAACCATCGAGGTGTCACCATGTGTTTTGTTCTCCAGAAGGGATGGTAAGGCCTGGTGCACCCCAATGGGAAATAAGTCTAGAGTCAGTGTCTACAGTGAACAGTTTCCTTCTTTACTGAAGAATATTAGGTGAAAAGCAATGCAAGCAAGTCATAGGGCTGACTTCTCCAATCTCCTCCATTGGGAAGGAAGGGTTATACGCTGAGGAAAGGCCTGGGCTGTCCCTCTCTTTCTCAGAAGGCTGGTACCCTGGTCAAAAGCTAAGAGCCCAGGGTCTTTGGCAGAGTACCCCTGTCTCCGCTTCTTCTTCTTGTTGCTCAGGTATACTGTCAGTCTACTCCTTCAAGATCTGTTCCATAACTGCAAGACACTAAGGACTGGGACTATTCTCTGATTTTACCTTCTACCACGGGTGGAGTGATTACATTTTAGCACAAAAACAATGACAAAGCGTTCCCCCATAGACTTGCATAAAGTCCCCATAATATTCTATGGCACCAAGATTCTAAAGTGTAAACAACTTTCCACACAGCACCTGTCACTCTAAAGGTCAGACTGCCTGCTTGTCTTGTAGACAAGTCTGTTTCTCTTCTGCAAAACAATCTCTACTATAGCTGGGAAAAAATGTCCAAAAATCCTCTTTTATTGGGTACTACACTTTTTTGTTGTCTGATTTTATCTGTGGTTTTCAGTGTGATGTCACATTGTGGTACACAACCTAATGTATTTGGCTCACTGTAAGAAGAACAAATGAGCACCAGAAATTACACTCCACATTCAGGGAGGATTTTTGTTGCTTTTTGTTGGTCTAATTATGCAAAAGAAAAAAAAGTGTCGTCTAAGTGTCGTCCAGAAGTGCAGATTCAGAAACTGTGCGCAAAAAGAAGCTAAACTGTGGCGTAGACATAGCAACTAAAAATAAAACACTGCCTCAAAACGGCAAAAAGCGATAAATGCCTCCAAGTAAGTACACTTTTTATTTTTTGCTTATCCCTATATCCTGCCCCTGTCCCCTTCAGGTTTTCCAGGATTACTTGCCAAGCCTCTTTAAGGACTTTGATCAACTGTTTATAGCAGAGACCTAAGCAACTGTCAATCACAAGCAGCACTTGAGCAAGCTCTTAAGAACATCTACCACCAGGATGAAGGATTGTAAACCAATTACACCTACATACTGGTGTGCGCTTCCTCTGTCAGGATCTGCTAAGCTTAAGCTCTGCTTTACTCTGCTTTTACCTTGTTATGCCCTTGTTTTTAAGAAAAAAAAAACTTTAAAAATTATTCAAATGAGTCTGAGGGGCTCCAGACTCCATTAAGGCCCTCAGACTCATTTGCATAATTTTAAAAGTCTTTTTTTGTAAATACCAGGGCGAAGCAAAGAGAACAGCGGATCCTGCCATAGGGAGCAAACATAAGTAGGTTAGTGGACTTGGTTTACAATCCTTTAACCTAGTGGTAGATGTCAGAATAGTGATCTCTCATAAAGCTTGGTTAGTTCAACAACCATAACAACTATGTATAGTTAAAGGGGTTGTCCAATAAAAAAGTTTTCCAATATACTTTCTGTATCAATTTCTCACAGTTTTTCTAGATCTCTGCTTGCTGTCCTTCTATAGGAAGATACATTGTTTACTTCATCTGGATAATCAGCCCATAGTCTTTGGTGTCACAGAGGTGCACAGCTTGTTATAACGCACAGCTCTGATTATTCTCTGTGATATAATGAGCCGTGCACCTGCATAGCTCTCAACTGTCCCGGATTTGGCAGGACAGTCCCGGTTTTTCACCTATGTCCCGCTGTCCCAGATATTCCCTCCAGGTCCCGCACTGGCTGGGGTTGTCCTGGCTCTGTTTTCCACATAGTATATACTTTCAAAGCCAGAACTTGCGGTACTGAATGACTTCTACAGACATCGGGCAGGGAATCCTTTTGAGAGATGTGTGGGTTAGCAGTAGAGCAGGGACAACGTCATCAGGGAGATATCACCATCTGTCCATACATGGTGTCTAAATCTCCAAGGCTGCCCCAGAGCAGACATCGGGCAGGGAATCCATATATATTAATAATACTAATTATCGTCTCCATAGTAATAATAATAAAAAATAAGAATAATAATAGTTATCTCAGTAATTACAATAATAATCTCTGAGAAGATGTATCTCTATATACCAGTGCATGGAGCCTGTGTCACAATGCAACAGTAAAGCTCTTAGTTACATAAAATCCTCTCATAAACAACCACTAAGTCCATAGCCTAGTCCCTAGTGGATAGAAGCTCCGTGTCTCTATGGCAGGTTGAGTGTGGGGGTTCTGGGTTCAAATCCCAGGCTGGGCATAAATTTATTTAATATTATTATTGAGACAACGATTATTATTATGATATTATGGTAAAAATTGGGGGTGTGGATAGGGCCCAACTGTGGATAGGGCTGTTTCCATGTCATTGCATCTCATCAGTACAGTGTAGGGGACTAGTTTGATTAGGTGGAATTTACTCTTCTATAGCCGTTGCTAACAAACAAACTTGGTCTGACAAATTTGCTCCATATACTTGTGAGATTTACTGTACCAAACTGAGAATTACTGACCTCAGCAGGATCTGCCACGTAAGCAAATAGAGCAAATTTGTTCGACCAAACTTGCTTGTGGAAATTGTCTTTGTTTGCAGATCTACTTTTTCAGGTCTAGAAAAGGAAACCTACGCCTCCACAACTAGCTTGTTTAAGGTAGCACCGGAAACATAGCTTTCTCCACCACCTTTCTCCATCTTCCTTGCCCAGAATCCTCTGGGGATCATGCATTGTCTTTACTAGAAACGGTGGCCTGCATAGGCAATGTCCCAAAGGAGAATGAAGACTTTACGGGCTGACAAGACATAATAATAGTTAAAAACACGATCAAACGTGTTAAATGGATGAAAGATATATGTTACGTATAATTTTAATAGGTTTGACTGCTGAGAGGTATTATAGGGGGTGCAGGAAACTCCATCCAGGGAAACAGAATCCTTTATGGATGGATTTACTTTTCCCTTTGAGATACAATTATAATAATTCCAGTAAATATTCCAGTAAATATTTCTTCTATCTTTTCTTGGATCAATTATCTAGACCTGACACTTATTAAACTGGATACATTACTGTCTTTTTTTTATTGCATTCCTATATGCGACAAGTGTGTTTAGTCTCCGTGGCCAGTGCATTATAGTAAAATACATCACTGACCGATGTGACTGACAAAGTATGGTGGTTAATGGGATTTACTTCCAAAATGTGTTTATGCTAAGCTTCTCATGCCCCAGTTGTTGTTGGAGCCGTTCTATTTTAAGACGGCAATCGTCTTCTTTACATGTTAAAATATATCCTCAGATGCTTTATGGTTTATCCGTCTGAATGGCAATGCAGACCCCATACTGCGCTGAAATAACCCCGCTGTATATTATTTATGTACTACCAACATACATGAGCGTATATGTTATCACTCCAATTTTCTGTACAGGACTGTACATGGCTACCTTAGGAAATCCTATAGTGATTGGAGTGGGAGGGTGAATACTAGGCATGTCGCTCCATACAGATGAAGAATAGGACTCCTCATCATGTGACCCCCTGGACAGTAGGACCCAGGACTTCCTATGATGTCCCGTATCCTGCTGGCTTCCGGTGGATGGAGGGGACCTTGTAGTCCACTTGTGTTGTGTGGACCTGCATCCCAAAGTAGGGTTTCAAACCTAACTTTGTGGGTCCTCAGACTCGACCCTGAACATTATTAGAAATTCAGGACCCGATTTAAGCTCGCCGCCCCAGGCAAAGTCTCTAGCAGCATCTAAATTACCCAGGGTCACAAGCTGGTAATAAGGTCATCTGGTGCAATTCCTCCCCAAAATTGAGGTACGCACGTGGCCTCAGTTCATTTCAATACCGCTGGCCACAATGACATCTGCATGTAAACAGTTAACACAACAGTTATTGGTCGGGGTACCCGAACCCGACAGCTTTTTCAATAGATGTTACTGTTTATATGCCCACTCTGAGGCGACATGCCAAAGACATCCATTCACCCCTATAACCACCAGGGCCGTCACCAGCACTGGGCATACCAGGGCAAGTGCTGGGGCCCTGAACTACTGGGGGGCCCACATATGGCTGTACATAAGGAATCCATGGGATTGAGGGGACTGTATCTAATAAATCAATAGGGGGTGAGGTGGGCTTTATATAAAATAACCATAAGGGGTGTGTGTGTAAACTAGGGAATATTTTACGGAATAGGAGACTGTTTTAGTTTCTGAATTTTTAATGTCACTACATGAATTCACTGCAAAGGGACCCACCGAGGCTCTGTCACCCAAGGGCCTACTGAAACCTGGAGCCGACCCTGACTGACACCTAAAACCCTGTTAACATTTTACCCTGTTAAAGTTTAGTATATGTGGACAATCCCTTTAAATCATTGATATGATATGTGATATGTGATTGAAGCTTCTACATGAATAATATTTTTTCTAAGAATGTCCCAATAAGTTGGAAATATACTGGTTTCTAAAATCCCTCTTTTTTAGATGAAGTGATCTGCCAATGGGTTTTTCGATTTAACACGCTTTATCTACCATTTAAATGCAAAGAAAAATTAAGAGGGAAGAAAAGAAATGATGTTTTAATTGAGATATTTTGAAAAATGAAGGCAGCGTTTTCGGCAGGTGCAATGCAGGATCCCATTAATATAGGTAATTAACATTAGCCTCTGCTTTAATTAACATGCACACTTTAATTAGCAAAGCATTAGACAACATTAGAAAAAATGGATTTTTACACTGCCAAAGATCGTTGTGGAAAAATCTGAACATTGTCTATTTGGGCCATATAAATTGCACATAAATACATTCTAATTATATAGAAGTATGACCATAAAATATTAACTATGCAAGGAACTAGGGATTAGAAAAAAAGAAATTTCAATATTTCACATGAAAGTAAGAGACATGATGGCGCCTATATTATTTCTATAGGCAACTTGCAGGAATCCAAACCAAATGTTAATCCAGATTTTTCTGTATTTTTAGGGAAAGTTTCAAAATATTGAAAAAAATTGATACATTTTGCAGAAATCCTTGTTTCTGGCCATTGTGTGACTTGTATTCTTCTCTGCAGTTTGTATATGTAATGTCATGTTGCTGTGAATCACTGTAACCCCTCTCCTCTCCATAGACTCTTATGCCATCTGAAATCTGGCAGCTTTTACCTGCATAAATTGTGTGAATTCTGAAGATTATGACCATTTGAATAATACGGTTCCTGAAGAATTCAGAGAAAGACAGGATGGAAAATAAACTGGAAATTCTTCCCAAAAGTTAGGCCTTCAGCACACAACAGTGACACAACCTTGTACCATCCGCATTTTTTACAGACGGCAGCGCCAAATGCAATACCGATCAATGGATCAGTGCCCTCAAACGTAATTTTAACGACTCTGTGACTGATCTGCTCAAAAAGTAGAGAATGTCCTTGTCAGAACCGTTTTAAACAGATCATTCAAGACTATACTTTATGAGGATCCATAAAAAATGGAATCAAAATTGATGCAAATCAGTCCTAAAAAATGACAATATTATTCATTATTTCTTTTGTCCTCGTAGGACTAGGGTCACACAATATACTGGATCCCATTTTTTTTTGTTACATTTACCATTAAAGGCTGCATTCACACTACAGTATGGGGGACGTATATACGACCGACGTATATGCGGCCGATATACGTCCCCCATACACTTCTATGGGCTCGCGGCGCCCTATGGGAGCGGTACGGTGCAGCACACATGCGGCACCGTACCACTCCGTAGCCCGGGAAAAGATAGGACATGTTCTATCTTTCCCCGTAATACGGCGCTGCGGCCATACATCGCTATGGAGAGGGGCGGGGGTGAGCTGCGCTCACCTCCTCCTCCTCTCCCCGCGCTGCCGTGTGAATAGTGTGAATATAGCCAAAGGCTCATTCATTCATGCGTTCCTTTTTCAGGTTAGTATGTGATTTCCACAGATAGCATACTGACCCTTTATTGTCTATGTGGCTATTCATATGTCCTTTTTTTTCATTGACCTGCGGCCTGCTGGTAGTGGAAGCCTGCACTATGTTTTTTCACGCAGACCGCGGACGTTCATAGACGTCAGTAGGAGGCGTTTATTAATTTTGGTTCTAGGTGACTTTTGGGGCCTAATTTCAGCAGTCGTTTGCATTGTGATTTTACATTGTGGCGGACCGCCTTGTATTTGGTGCAGAAGAACAAATGAGAGTCAGAAATGACAAACCATGTTTATAAAGGAGTTTAGAATTTTTTGGTCTTATTATGTGCCAAATATTGTGCCAAAAAGTGTCAGGAAACAAGAAAAGTTTCAGAATTCAAAACCTGCTTCCAAATTGAGCAACAAAAAAAATGGCATAAGTGTCCGACAAATTAGGTTTTGTGGTGCTGACACATAAAATCTGGAGCGACACAGAAAGAACAAGAAAGGATTCAGGCACCAGAAAAGATACGTACGACACATAGGGGGTATTTATTATGGCCTTTCAAATGGAAAACTGCGCCTCTTGCACCTGAATTTATGAAGTGAGTGTATGGGTGTTAAATTTTTGGAGCTTGTTCTAGGGAGTTCTAAACCTTTAAGTCCGTGCGCCAATTTATTAATCCCTTGCGTCACAAACTTACATCCCGCTGAAAAATATAGAAGAGTTCTAACACCACTCTGTGCCAAAAATGATAAATGCCCCTCATAGTACCAAAAACAAAAAATGATGAAATTTACATGCAGTCCTTTTTTTAATTTAGATAGAGTGCTGTGCCTTCTCATTCTTGTACAACATCAGTTTCAGGCTACATTCAAATGACCGTATGGGGGGGGTGTATATACGGCCGACGGCAATGGGCACACGTGTGGCACCGTAGCCGTCCATAGTCGTGAGAAAGATAGGACATGTCCTATCTTTCCCCGTAATATGGCGCCGTGCACTATATTTCACCATGGAGAGGGGCGGGGGTGAGCAGCGCTCACAGGAGTCGACGTGTGCCCGCTGTGCTATTATTTTGTGAAAAAAACGGATCAACGAATAGAATACAGACATGAAAAATAAAACTGATACAATTGTTACAAAAAACGAACTGAAAACTGATGTGTTTGCTTTTTGGGAATGGGCAACGGGAATGTCTGTGTAAATGAGTCCTTAAACAGAAAACTAAGGAGAGGATTTTTCCCCTTATGGCACCTACATGCCAAGTAGCCAGGGTTTCCATAAATGTAAGTGATTGGAAGAATGGGAGGGAGTCCCCTAACATGTAGGTGTGCACAGGTTCTCAACCTGTGCTCCAATCATTTCTATGGGAATTTGGGATAGCTTACAGGACCTTATATAGGGGATCAATTTATACTGTGGAACAGCCCTTTTTAAGAACAAACTCTGTTTTGGTACTTTAGTACTCAATTGCAACAATAAACACCAGGATATCTATTCTGTTGCAACCTGTGAGGTAGAGTATCTTGTTGTAAAATTTAAAAAACTTTTCCAAAATGACGAAAGTATTGGAGCTCGCAGATAGCGTTCTCTGGATTGGTCAGTGAAGTCTTATCTACCTTTGCTCCATCCCCTCTCTGGCAGCCAAAGGGTTATTTTTTCCCCTTCCACCCTCACCAGTCATCACACGTGGTAAAATGACCTTGTATTTCATTAACTGATAATGAAATGGATTTATTCCGCTAACGGTTTTAATTAAAATGCTGGAAGTATTGACTCTGTCTTCTCATCCTGATTCCCCAAGATGAATAATAAAAAAAAAGGGAAAATAGAGTGCGGAATGTGGGAGACTTCCAGACAAGAGGGGGTGGGGGGGCTGCTAAGAGCACGATACCATCTAACCATTTATATCCCATCCCTACACTCCTCGTCATTTCTCACTGCAAATCGGTTCGCTAAGGTTTTTGATGTCTAATTGTTTTATTTTTTTTAAATTTAAATCAATTTCTGCTTACCTGAGTGTTTAATTAAAAAAATGTTATTTTTAAGTGTAATTAAACTGACTATTTCTGGAAGAGAAATTCACTGCTTGCTGTAGGAAAATAGGACAATATTTTAGTTGGTTTGCATCACGGCTTCCAATTATAGTTGAATTTCTGAGACGTGCAGGTAATACTTGAGTCTGTTATTTAAAGGTGGTTAAGAACTGTATCCGAAGTGGAAGTCATAAGGTTTCCAGGATCAAGATTCCTTTGGCAGAAATATGTTCGTGAATGTATCGCTCAATTACCTTGATTTGATTGGTAGATACGCCCGATTGTGCCAATTGGATCTTTCAGACTATAGGACACAAAAAAACTATTGCTTAAAAGTGCTTGCATCTTATGGTTCTAGAACTGCTGTGCAGGAGATCAGGTGAAGCACTGACAAAGCACTTCACCCAATCTCTCAGAGAGTAGTGCATATGCACCGATTACTGCCTCCTCCTTGCAATCGTGGCAGGACCCTGAGTGACATCAGTGGGTCACATGACCCCGAAGCAGATGCTGGCTCTGTGCTCTACCCTGGGACTGAGAAACTGTGGGGCTGCAGCATGGGGAACTATGCAGGCGAAGTGGAGGCTGGTAATAAAGAGGGAATGAGTAGCTGGAGGGAGCACCAGAAAAGTGGAGGATGATTATTCAGAGGGAATAAAAGCTGGAGGGAGCTAGGGAAGAGAAGTGGAGGATGATTATTCAGAGGGAAAAAAGCTGGAGGGAGCTAGGGAAGAGAAGTGGAGGATGATTATTCAGAGGGAATGGAGAACAGGAAGCTGGAGGGAGCTACGCAGGAAAATTGGAGGCTGGTTATACTAGCGGAGTTGTCTGTACATGTAGCAGAGTTGCGAATATAGAGATATGTGTGAGACCAAAAGGAAATTTTTAATTGGTGTAAATATATAGATCTGGGGTGTGTCTTACAGTCCAAATAATATAGTAAAATAGTGTACACAGGGGTGGAGGTGACATTTCTGAGGTCTCAAGCAAAGGTATGTCTAGCCCCTCCCCCTCCCCCCAACTGTTTAGCTCTATTCTGAATTGCAGGGCGTGGAGCATATTGTTGCTTTCTCCGCCATTGCTTTAAATTGTATCAGCATCTTGTGGATGCTGATACAGTTTAAAGCATGCATGGTAGATATGTGTCAGCATTATTCTTCCGCTCTGGTCCTGACAAAACCAACCTGAGAGAAACAGCCGCATTCCACAAATCCATAATGCAATTCCATGCAATTGTAAGTCCCCATTGTATCAATAGGTCAGGTCCATTGCCCTCACCATACTTTATGCTCCAGCTCATGGTCCCAGCAATCACATTTGAGGCCAGTGAGTGGACAAGACATCAAGTTAGCTAAAAATGAGACTTCATCACTGAGAACCCATTGAAAGCACAAGCACCATGGAAGGGACTGTCGCCAGAAGGCCCTACATAGTGGTAAGTATGTTTATCTCTAAGCCTCTGAAATAGTGCCTCTTCAGGGGTTGTCTGCAAAAGTGAAAAACCCCCTTTAGAAACTATTTGGCAATTAAGTCTATAACTAATAACTAATATATATCCTAATCCTTCGTCAAGAAATTACCAATGTTAATCACCTGTCTGGGGTGTAGATAACTTTAACCAAGTCACATGGTACTTTTCTATACAGGCAGTCCCTGGGTTACGTACAAGGTTCTGTAGGTTTGTTCTTAAGTTGAATTTGTTTGTAAGTTGGAACTGTATATTTTATAATTGTAGCTTGGTCTCTGTGACAATTGGATTTTTAAAATGTTGGGTTGTCTTAAGAACCAGGATTAACACTAAAGCTTCATTGCCGTCACCCTTGATTACTGCTTGTTATAGCCTAGGGCTAAAGTACAGTAAATAACCAACATCTAGAGGTCTGTTTGTAACTAGGGGTCGTCTGCATTCTGTATCATAGGACAGTATAAAAACTTTAATAATGGTAAAATTCTGAGTTCCCTGTCCCTTTATAAAAGTTGCTTGTTGCTATTAGACTGCCAAAAAATGGCAAAAATGCCTAAAATATAGACAAAAAATAATCCAAAACAGGCAATGCTCAAATACTATTCAAACATGGAAAAAAATCCTCCACATACAAGTTTTAAAGGTTAGCGCCCTTTGACCACAGTGAGGGAATATATCCTGCACAGACACCTGCCACTATCCCTGCGTACCCTTAATTTTAAGCCTTAAATCTGTAGATGAGTCTGGGAATTGGTGAAAGGCAATCGCTCCACTGCATTATGATTCTGAGGACAAAATAATCAGCATTCAAAATATTTTACAGCTCTAAGGGGGATCATTTAGGAGGGGACGGAGAGGAGGAGGGTTGAGGGGGAAACACCACACACAGTCAACAACAACAAGAACATATGCTGAAGGTAATAAGAAACAAGGTTTTATGGGCGCCAGGAGAGAGGAGAGCAGAGTATGTTTGTACAACTTTAATGACGCGGTATTGTTCATTGAGCGTATATTTATAATATATTATACGTCTAAGGAGGAAAAATGGTGTCCTCTAAGGGTTCCTGTAAGCAAATAGTAAAAAGTTTAACTCTTGCGCTTGCAGGAAGGTCTGCATTGCACCACTTGCCCAAATGTCTGCACTAGACTGCATAGAGCGCCGGTGAGGGCCGCCACTGCCTCCACCCACTACCTCTTAATTAGTCGAGCCGCTCGTTAGAAGCATGTCATGTGACCGCAGTGTGTCAAAGAATGGAATCATTATTGTGATTTATTAAGGTAACAAATTCTTTATGGCCCTGGCGTGTGACACCCATGGGATACGGCACTTTGAGTTCTATTCTTTAAAGGGATACGCTTTATTATAGGTATACAGAGGTCATGTGCAAAGAGACGTAACATTGACTCTTTGTAATCCGTGTTTTATTTTACGTGTAGAGGCAAAACTGAGTAGGAACTAATTGCATGGGACAGAGATAGAAGGATCAAGCATGTATGTAACGCGGCTCTGATCCTGAAAGGAGACAACTGTCTGTCTTCTGCCACCTATTGGAAGCAGCTACCCTTTAAGGCAATATCTGATACATGTCGGATCACTAGGGGTTAAAACGCTGGACCTATGGATGTTAGCAGAAGAGGGCATCACAATCTATCAAGATATAGGTGTCCTGATGGTTTAACATCCTGCTCTCCGTTGACTTCTATGGGATTTCCAGGATAACTTACAGGAAGCCTATGTCTTAGGAGTCTTAGGAGAAAAAAAGACTAGGGTCCATCAAGTCCAACCTATAAATCCTACAGTGGAAGGCAAAAAAAATCGACAAGGCTGATGCCAATTAGCCAAAAAGTAGAGAAAAATGTATTCACAACCCCCATAACATGAAATTTTTGGGATCTAAGCCCCTCTTGAACAAAGTATCAAGCCTCACAACTCACAATGGCAGTTCCACAATCTCACTGCTCTTACAGTAAAGAATCACACTGGACCACATTTATAAAAGCTTTTGACCAGTTTTCTTCAGTCTTCTGTCTGTCCAGCACTGTGTCCTACAATTCCAGAAAAAATTCCGCCCATCAACAAAAAAAGGTTCCACCAAGAGGGGGTGTTAGTGCTTAGTCAGACTGTGCGTCACAATTCTTCAGCATGATCAAAGTGCACCAAAAGAATTTGTGCTGGAGACAGATTCATGAAGACTGTGTGATAAATGTATGCCACTGTCTATGCTGATGGTAGAACCTCCTCTCCTCTAGGTGTAGAGGATGCCCCCTGTCTATGGTGATGGTAGAACCTCCTCTCCTCTAGGTGTAGAGGATGCCCCCTGACTATAGTGATGGTAGAACCACCTCAGAAATGGTCCATGAAATACAACAGCTTGACTGTCCATGTTCTCACTTTAGGGCAGTATATGGATCTTACCTTACACTGGAAATCTATAGGTCATGGCATCTACCATCAAGAATCTACTAATCTTATAGATTCCCCAAATCTAATCACCTTTTATCATTTTCTATATGTTTTTTTACCTTGTTATTTTTAGGCAAATTACCGGCAGAGGTTAATGGGAAATAGAGTAGGCTCTGTGAGATCCTGAGCCACGGTTACCCCACTCCATGAGGATGAATGCACGCTGGCCGGCCCCCGCAGGAAGCCGGCCCCCGCAGTGGCTTCCGATGCATCGCTGGCTCCTTGAAGCCAGCAGGGGATCAGGAGCTTCTGCGCATGTACAGAGTTCCCCTCAGGCTGGAAGCCATTGGGGGTCATTTACTAAGGGCCCGATTCGTGTTTTCCCGACATGTTACCCGAATATTTCCGATTTGCGCCGATTTTCCCTGTATTGCCCCGGGATTTTGGTGCACGCGATCGGATTGTGGCGCATCGGCGCTGGCATGCAAGCGACGGAAATCGGGTGGCGTGGCAGAGCGAAAACCTGACGGATTCAGAAAAACCGCCGCATTTAAAACAAAAAAAGTGTCGCTTGGGACGCGCTTACCTTCACTTGGTCCGGCTCGGTGAATTCCAGCGCGTTCAGATGCTTTTCAGCGCAGCAGCGCCACCTGGTGGACGGCGGAGGAACTACCTTAGTGAATCCCGGCCGGACCCGAATCCACCGCAGAGAACGCGCCGCTGGATCGCGAACGGACCGGGTAAGTAAATCTGCCACCCAGTTCCAGTCATTAGAGTTGTGAAAACTAGACAAGAGGATGTTTTAGCTTTATAGGGCTGACCAGTATTAGGACTATCTGCCAATAGCAGACTATCATAAGGTTATGTGGGGCTTAAAAACATTAAAAAGTACAAAACAACAGGTAGCAAAAAATCTTTCATCATTTTTATTTCAATACATCTTGAATTAAATTTAAAAAGATTTAGGACTCTAAACCAACTAGAAGTCGGATATTGTTTTTTGGGGTCCTCATTGAAAAAAATAAACATATATAACGTACTTACCTAGATGTGAGTCAGTTGCAGGAAGTGAAGCTGGGATAAGGGACAAGGATAGGAGAGGAGACAAAATCCTCCGAGATGCGTATACCATGAATCAGCAAGAGAGGCCTCTGCAGAGGGAGCGTCCCAGCCAAGAGCAACTCAAAGTAGGTGACGTCCTTGCTCTACATTCAGGTGTACTGAGAAAGGAGTGCAAGGTTCCAAAAGAGGCAATTGTTCCCTCCAGAGTCAACACTTGGCATATGAAGGACTAAGCCTCACACCTCCAACCAAGGAAAGGAGATTTCCCTACAATGAGAAGAAAGCCTGACCTATTAATTCCAGCTTTTATTAAATTCTAAAATGAGGTTTCCCCTTGGATTGGACTAACCAATGCAATAAAATCCTAATATCTGTAATTTCTAAGAGTAATTTCTATTTCATTTCTTAGATTGTGCACAGATTTTGCTTTGTATGGTCGCATAAAATTACTTTAAATCTAAATTTTTAGTAGTATAAACAGTAAAATTAAATAAAAATGAATAAAATTCCCTTGATTGGGTCACTTTATGCTAGTAAAAAGTACTGACAACCTTGGCGGGTGTGAAATGTTTGCACTTGAGTCTTTAGTTACAATGGGGGTCATTTTCCCAACGTGTTACCCGAATATTTCCGATTTGCACCGTTTTTCCCTGTATTGCCCCGGGATTTTGGCGCACGTGATCGGATTGTGGCGCATCGGCGCCGGCATGCACGCAACGGAAATCGGGCGCGTGGCCGAGCAAAAACCCCACGGATTCGGAAAAACTGCCATATTTACCTTCACTTGGTCCGGCTCGGTGAATTCCAGTGCGTTCAGATGCTTTTCAGCGCAGCAGCGCCACCTGGTGGACGGCGGAGGAACTACCTTAGTGAATCCCGGCCGGACCCAAATCCTCCGCAGAGAACGCGCCGCTGGATCGCGAACGGACCAGGTAAGTAAATCTGCCCAATGGCCACGCCCCCCGATTTCCGTCGTGTGCATGCCGGCGCCGATCCCATC
Organism: Engystomops pustulosus; assembly: GCA_019512145.1. Lineage (NCBI taxonomy): Eukaryota > Metazoa > Chordata > Amphibia > Anura > Leptodactylidae > Engystomops > Engystomops pustulosus. The sequence continues at coordinate 16,380,096 of CM033647.1, read as the reverse complement.
GCGTGTGCCAAAATCCCGGGGCAATACAGGGAAAATCGGCGCAAATCAGAAATATTCGGGTAACACGTCGGGAAAATGCTCTCCTCTAGGTGTAGAGGATGCCCCCTGACTATGGTGATGGTAGAGCCGCCTCTCCTCTAGGTGTAGAGGATGCCTCCTGTCTATGGTGATGGTAGAACCTCCTCTCCTCTAGGTGTAGAGGATGCCCCGTCTATGGTGATGATAGAACCACCTCTCCTCTAGATGTAGAGGATGCCCCCGGTCTATGGTGATGGTAGAACCACCTCTCCTCTAGGTGTAGAGGATGCCCCCGGTCTATGGTGATGGTAGAACCACCTCTCCTCTAGGTGTAGAGAATCCTGGGGGAATTCTGTCTATGCAAAAATACTGGAATAATTTGCACCTGCAATGCCATGTGCCACATGTATTAGAGATTTTAGTCCATTTTTCGGCGGTTTTAAGACTTGTATAAAAAGGCGCCAGAATATTCCGTTGTAAACTAGACCAACTCGTAGATGGTCTAAATTACAACTCCCAATACAAGCCAATGTGAAAACACTCATTAAAAACAATGGCTTTGTGAGGCATCCGTGGAAATCACTGAACCGCGGACGTGAAAAACAACGCAAATGTGTAGGAGCCCTAACTCTGCACTGGTCTATTCTCCGACACTTTGTTAAATCTCACCCATTGGGCTTCATTTCTCTCTCACCTGTGATTCGCTCACAATTTCAGGAACCTCATCTTTCTGGAGAATATCAGCCTTGATTGTATCCAGAGCGCCCATAATCCATCCGTGCTGCCTCCGTATCTGTTTCTGCAGCTCCTTCCACTGCGCGGTGATCATCTGTAACATTTCTTGAAATCCTGTAGAAGAGAGTCTTGATCAGACCGATGTCTTACATACAGATCTATGACAGACGTGACAAATACTATACATTTCCCGTATAGAATAAGCTGCACACCGCGTCCCCGTACAACACAGGTGCCGGGCTCTCCGCACAGCCTGTAGCGCTCATGGGTCATAAATATCTTCATCATATGGGGGATATTTAGTAAGGTAAATGCAATTAAAAATGGTGTTTACCTTGAATGGCTATTTACTCCCAGCAGCTGTGACCACTTAGGAAACATCTGCAGCCATGCCAGGATTGTTAGCACCACCACAAAGGTGGAGGACACTTTAACCTCTACCGAGGCGTACAGCTGCTGCGCCTTCCCTGACATAGTCCATTAAGAACGTTGTAAATCAGTTGTAAATAACCACCGGTGACAAAATGTGCCGGCATATGCAAGAAGCCAGGGACGCTTTATTTCCTGCTAGCAATTCCCACAGAATTAAAAGGGTGTCCTCCAGCCTTGTGAAGGTAAGACCATACTGCCTTCCCCTCTAGTGGAGAGAAGGTCAAGGTGAAGTTCACACCTGTAATCCAGCCATCTATGGTGGAAAGGTAGATGGTTGCTCTTATTAAAGCGCATCTACCAACAGGATGAAGAATTGCATTCAAATGAGCCAGAGGGGCCCCAGGTTCTATAGGTGTTAATGGAGTCTGGGGCCCTTCAGGCTCATATGCATACAGTAGAACACTCTATTAGGAGGTCTATGACTGTCTTGCTAGTGCCTTATATTAGTTGTAGCTTCCTTGTCAATGTCCAACCCTTTAGCAGGCCTAGCAACATGACTCTGGATAAGGCCTAGTGCCCATGAGTGAGTTTGATGTCCAACCAGCATCAAACTCACATTGTGTGCTTGCTGGAACGTCCAGCAAGGACATGAAGAGTGGGCAATAGACCTAATACCTGAGCCAGATACACACCTGCAGTTTATTGTTTCAGGATACTTGTCAGTACTGAGCAGGGTATTGGTTACTGGACTGGATGATATGCCCTTGTTTCAGTTTTGGATAAGGTCACAAGTAGGGTTTGTCTGAGATGGATCTGCCCAGTGAAGTGATGGATGTGTGATGCAGTCTCTTTATTTCTGACTAAGCACAGCATTGTACATTGTACAGTGGCTATGCTTGGTATTACAGCTCATGCCCATTAATTTAAGGAATTAGGACTGACTTTCCAAGAGGGTATTCACTCCCACCAATCCGCTGTTTGGAGTAGTTGTGGTCCGGTGAGCACCAACTGTGCACCGATCACATTTATTCATGATTGGTGCACAGTTGGTGCTCACCGGACCACAGTAACCACTCAAATCAGTGGATTGCTGGGAGTGAGTACCCCTTTAAGGAGCTTTACCTGTGCATGGGGGACCGCATAGTAAAATGACGCCCTATAGGACATTTAGAAAGACATTTTGGGGATTAGTTTTGACAGATGGGCAATTCCAGGTTTACTGAAACATATGCATAGACAATGGCTAGTTTTTCTATGTCTCCCATTTTGCTACTCATAGACATAGTCATCCATCATTTGATGGATTCTTAGATGATTTTTATCTGATTCTTAGATGATTTTTATATGATTCTTATATGATTTTTTTCAGCTACATGGCCCAATTCAGAACAGAGACATGTTTGGCATGAGACATGAGTGGGGGTCTGGAGGAATCACTATCTGCAAAGTTTTAGATTTTGGACTAAATGGCAGCTACATTGGATCATAGACACAAGACTGACCCTTTAATCTCAATTTCCAGCAGCGCAGATCAGACCTGTCTTCAGTAGACGCTTGTGTGAGGGATGTATCAGTGGCGATATTGTATGCATGACTCAGGGGCACTATGTGTATATACCAATCTTTGTCATACGAGGTGGAGGTCCCAGTGTTAATGTAAATTTTAATAATACATCAGAAGTCAGCTTGTTATTTACCGACGCACAGTATGATACTCAGCGTCACTGTGTGCCTTCCCTGTAACTCATTACTATTTCATGCAGAATTTCATGCTTCAGTAACAAGTCACAGCTGGGAGTCTCACTGCATACAATGGGCAGGCTGTGCCATCTTTACCCTCCCGGATAGCCACTGACAGGTGCTGCCCTCTATAGGAATGAGACTGGAATTCGGAATGTTGAGTGTCATGGGTTGTGTATCAGTTTCCTAGTAAAGTAATGATGTAAACTTGAAGCATGAGTTCATGAAGTTAGAGGGATTTCTTAAAGATTTGCTTATTTTCATTTGCTTTGTATATTACACATAGTTATCTGTGACTATATGCGGTAGATAAGGCAAATCCACACTTGTATCCAGGGTATAATGTACCCTCTACCCAAGGGGTATCTAGGATATCTTCAAGATAGGTCATTAATAGATGATTGGTAGTGGGGCAATACCCGGCACCCCTGCTGATCACCCTGTCCTAAGTACCATGCATGAACATGCACCCGTTTATACGATTCACTCATTTCTAAGTATTTATATTACATTATATTTGGTCAAAGCAGATCACTTCTAAAACTATCTCAACTAAGAGAAAATCATCTATTGTGGTCCCCTATAAACACCTCACTACTAAAGACAATTACGACATATGCCCCCATTCCTATACTCTAAGAACCCTGTACCCTATTCCAATTTACTATATATCTATGCCGCCACTTTTATAGACTTACCAATTGTATTTCCACTCATATATACTATGACCCCCTACGCACCCACTCCTATACATCATATTGCCCTTGTGCCTTCTGTTCATAATCTTATATGACTCCCCTATGCCCCCACTCCTATACATTATGAGACCCCTGTGGTTACACTTCTTATGCCAATATGACTAGCATAAGGCATTAAGTAGGGAGACTCAGTGCACAGATTTACCAACATTGTCATCTTTTTAATAGAGAAACATAACCCTAATAATTCCTTTATTTATACAGCGCACACAGATTACGCAGCGCTGCACATAGCTTGACAAATCGGTCCATATCCCCAATGGGACTCACAGTCTAATCACCCTACCAGTACGTTTTGGAGTGTGAGAGGAAACTGGAGTACCCGGAGGAAACCCACGCAAACACGGAGAGAACATACAAACTCTTTGCAGATGTTGACCCTGATACTTGAACCCAGGCCCCCAGCACTGCAAGGCTGTAATGCTTACCACTAAGCCACCGTGCTAGAATGCCCAAAACCTGCCCCATACCGGATGCGATGCTTATTTGTATAAGTGCTTCAGCGTAGGGCAAGCCTGAATTTGCTAGTGTTGTTTATGCTGCTTAAAATCAATTTATTGCCCTCAGTTTTGGACTATTGAATCTATCAGGGAACTGCTGATGTCAGTAAAAACAGAATCCTTGTATTTCACAGTAGTCCAATGTAGTGGTGTACAGATAATCAACTAACTTTACATAAAGCAGGATTCCAGTGTGTGTAGGAGGAAAAACTCTTTTTGATCACCATACCCAGCATGTGTGTGTGTGCTGCTGGGTTGGAACCTAGCTGCTGTGACTCAGCTCCTGCTCACTCCTCCTCCCCTCCATTCTCCACCAGACCCCTCCTGTCCATATCAGCAGAGATTTCAGAGTCAAAATCAATTTATGAGGGATGGAAGGTTGCAGGAGTAGAGCCAACTAGGTGAAGAAGGAAGCACTTTCCTCTGATAAGATACCTTGTAAAGTTTCTTGTTGTCATTTGTACTATTAGAAAAGTTACTGACCACTTACCGTAATCTATAAGGGGATACTGAGTGTTTGCCTCAGTACCCCCTATAATAAATCTACGTCCATCTTCCCCTGTTTTAAACAAACTATTAATTCCACTGTGTATTTCTTAGATTTACTCTTACACAATGCAGTAATCTAGAGAGAAGTTTTCTTTATTATCCTAATTGTTCCACAGATCTTAAATATGGGATTGATGTCAAGTATCTCCGAGATCTGTGTGGGAAGAAGACAAAATTTCTTCTATTCTTATGGATTGCCTGACAGGCAGTAGTCATGATTCATCCTAGCGAGTATTGATGTAACTGTATACTCCTTCCCATTCCTAGCTGCCAAGGCCATGCTTAGTAAGTTGTTTTGCTTGCATAATTTCTGTTGCTTCTTTTATTGGTTATGCTAATGTATTCTCTTTTTATTTTCTATTATGTTATCCTCCCCTCAAGCTTTTATTTCAATATTCCGAGCTCCCTTTCCCCTCATGTAAAACCTTCAGATGGAATTAAACTCCCGATCTAAAGATAGTTCTCACTTCACACAATAATGGGGGTCATTTACTAAGGGCCCGATTCGCGTTTTCCCCACGTGTTACCCGAATATTTCCGATTTGCGCCGATTGTACCTGAATTGCCCTGGGATTGTGGCACATCGGCGCCGGCATACGCGCGACGGAAATCGGGGGGCGTGGCCGAACGAAAACCCGACGTATTCGGAAAAACCGCCGCATTTAAAAACCGAAAAAGTGTCGCTTGGGGAGCGCTTACCTTCACCTGGTCCGAGGTGGTGCATTCCGGCACGATTAGATGACTTTCAGCGCAGCAGTGCCACCTGGTGGACGGCGGAGGAACTTCCTCCTTATATCCCGGCCGGACCCGAATCCAGAGCAGAGAACGCGCCGCTGGATCGCGAATGGGCCGGGTAAGTAAATTTGCCCCAATAATGTATTTGTTATAGAAAACCTTCACTTGTTTGGTATTTTTGGCATTTTAATTCCCCAGAATATGATATTGCCTTGACCGTACTCAGGGCCAAAGTATTAAATATTATACACCTGTTTCTATATGAAGTAAAGGGTATGTACAGCACAGGTAGAAGTGACAAGCTATTGCTATGCTTGCTAAGAAACTCACAGTATAAGGATATCACAGTAATGTATGTTTGCCCGGCCGTAACCCATGCAAGCATATAGCTGCACCCTATAGAGAGGAGGGGTGGGAAAAGAAGTTTATCATTCCCCGCTATTATTATATTATACATAATAATAGATTATACATCTTTAATGTAAGTGAATAAAATGCTTATGATTGGAACTTATAGCACAAAAAGTCCATTGTATGTAAATATTTAGTTAGGTGACTACAGTATAATAATGAGTAAAGCTGATTATATGATGAACTGAACTCAATACAACACCAATAAAAAAAAAGTTGTGTAATGTATATCATTGAACACATTACTGATTATTATTATCAATTATTTTATATGTAAATAAGCTGTTGTAGTGGGTTTCTAGCTGCCAGGGCACCCAGAGCAACATTATAAGGAGGGAACCTGGGATGCAAGCCCCGGGGTCACCACCTGGGACGGGGGCTTGCCTCCATCCATTCTTGCCGCATGATCAGCAATATCAGTGTCCAGAGTCCAATGTAATAAAGTTAGTTGAGCAGCTGAGCTGTGTTATGAGGTTCTTATTTATTTATTTTATTAATTATGTATGTAACCAATATCAGTTTTGAGGTTTTACTGTTATTCTGAATTAATTGGGAAATGTCTCTAACATTTCAAATGAGCTCAACTCCAGAAGGAAGAATATATAGGGCGGCACGGTGGCTGAGTGAGTAGCACTTTTGCAGCGCTGGGGTCCTGGGTTCAAATGCCACCCAGGTCAACATCTGCAAAGAGTTTGTATGTTCTCTCTGTGTTTGTGTGTCTTTCCCCCGGGTCCTCCGGTTTCCTCCCACACTCCAAAAACATACTGTTATGTTGTTTAGATTGTGAGCCCCATGGGGGCAGGGAACAGTTTGTCATGCTTTGTGCAGCGCTGCATAATCTGTGTGTGCTATATAAATAAAGAATTATTATTACATAGGCAACTTTAAATAAATGTCCAGCAGAGACCCCTGTTAAAAAAAATATCCAGCAGTGCCCCCCTTCATAGAAATGTCCAGCAGAATGTCATGATGAAGTAATAAACTTAGTACTCACCTCCAGTGCTCACCCACGACCCTCCACTTCTCCCCTCAGCTCTGGCTTCCCTGTAGTGCGGCCAGAGGCACGTCTCTGCTCGTTACCGCACCCACACACTATGATGCAGGTTGTCGCCACCAGATGACATCACGTGGTGTGTGCCTCTGCCCATACTTCTTGGAAGTCGGGGAGAAGACGAACAGGGGGAGAAGTGGACGCTTTGGGTGAGCGCCGGAGGTCAGCACTAATTTTTTTTTTACATACTCGGGTATAAGCCGAGAAGCACAAATATTGTGCTGAAAAATGTGGCTTATACTCGAGTATATATGGTAATTATGGATGTTGGTATTAGTGAAGTTAATTTTTCTAATCATCATTATTATTATTTTAGGTTGCTCATATTTACTAACTTAAGCTCTTTGCTCATTAGATGTGTCTTTTTGTTGGTTCGGCTAGAGAAGCGCACGCAGGAGATGTTCCACACATTGTCAAATGATCCGACTGTAGCATGTACAAAGGACTTAATACTCTCTGTGTGGCTTCACTAACTCTCTCCTGCAGTTCCAGATCATTGTCCCAAATGTCTTTTTCACAAGCATCGAGGTCTTTCAACATTGTTTTGTTCTGCTGGCACATTATAGGATTCTGGGTAGAGATGTAAGCTTATCTCTGCTGAATTCCTGGCGGCTCCCTTGATATTTGCGGCAGATAAGTTTCTACCTAAAAGAGTTAAGACTTAATTCTTTTATGTTCTGAATTGTATTACCGTAGTCTGTAAATTAGGGGGAAAAAACGTTCATGTATATTATTAGCATTTTCTCATAATGGTGAATTCACTTGTGGCATATTTGTTGCAGAAATTTGTGTTGTTACACTGTCTCCCCCTTCCCCTGCTCCCTCAGCACTTCCCCTCTGTAATGTAATCCCACTGCAGAAGAAGAAGTCTCAGTACATAGTGGAAGGGGGAAGTGCTCCTGCTCCAGTGTAACAGCCTGTGAAGCTATAGCACAAAGAGGCTCTGGTAACATCCCTAGTATAATCATTAGTATAATCTTAAAAGTTGATTTCAGAAGGAAAGAGGCACGGTGCCTGGATCTATGAATATGTGTCCTTAGTTTATCATGCTGGATTCTGATGGTAGATTTCCTCTAAGTAGATGGTCCATAATGTCCTACAAGGATTCTGTGTATGATCATAAATGGGTCACACTTATAAAATATTATTATATTGTAAAAGCTTCATTACCTGGTCTGTGGGAAACCAGCACTTCCATCAGTCGATGACCTTCTTCTAGCACTGCATCTTTTAGTGCACAGTGACCATCCACACTCTGCTTAAAGTTCTAGAAGAGACAAGAGGAAGACTTTCCATATTATCCTGAAATCATAATATTGTAAAACATGTTGATTGTGGTAGCTTATAATCATTTACATTAAATCAATGCTAATTCTGCTCAAAATGCCCATGGGTTTCTGTATATGCTTTGTTCTTTATAATGTACAGTACTTTGTAGCAAGATTGGTTCCCGTACTGTATCTATATAGTAAGCGTAATTTAATTTTTTAATTTATAGTTAATAAGCTTGGTTCTGGTATAGTATCTATGCAGTAAGTTTGTTTCTGGTACTGTATATACAAAAGAAGCTTACTTCTGGTGCTGTATCTACAAATAAAGCTTGCTACAGGTGCTGTATCTACTTGGTAAGCTTGGTTCTGGATCTATGTACTAAGCATGTACTTAGTAATAAACCGACATATAATACTACAGTTTTATTTGTCCAGCATGAGAATAGCATAAAACGTTTAAAAAGAAAGAATTGCTGGCTTTTATTCTTTTCCCTTCCAAAAATAAGAAAACACATTGGGGATCATTTACTAAGGGCCCGAATCGCACAATTCCGTCGGGTATCTCGGCGATTTCCGTTTTGCGCCGAATTGCCCCAGGATTTTGGCGCAAGCAATCGGATTGTGGCGCATCGGCGCTGGCATGCACGCGATGGAAATCGGGGGGCGTGGCCATCGGAAAACCCGACGGATTCGGAAAAACCGCCGTATTTTTTAAAAAATGTGTCCCTCAACGCGCGCTTACCTGCACCCAGCAACAGATGGTGAACTCCAGTGAACTCCGACGGACTTCAGCGCAGCAGTGACACCTGGTGGACATCGGGCACACTACCTTAGTGAATTGACGGAAGACCCGAATCCTCGACGGAGAACCCGCCGCTGGATCGCGAATGGACCGGGTAAGTAAATGTGCCGCACATTTATTACACCGCTTGCACCAGTTTTCTGTCTGACTTTGCACATAAAAGACCTGCAAACTGCTTGCATATGTATTTATAAAGTGTTTGCGCCAGTTTTGTGTCACGGCTACAAGGTGTCCTACAAGACAGAAAAAATGTGCACCTAAAGGGGCTGTTAAAATTTAAAATGTAACATTTTATTTATCCTGGGGAGTGAATGGCATGAAAGAGTTTTCTCATGTCATCAAATGACAAGAAAAAGAGAAAAAACACACAAAAATTTGAAAAATCGTGCTGCTCCATTCACATTACAAGGGACCCTGATTTTTGTGATTCTCGCAGCCCTGGGACCCCCAGTGATCACACTCATACAGGCCACAAAGGAGCATGATTTTTAAATATTACTATACAGTCAAAACAGATCTGATAACTAGTCTTGCACTTTTTGTTTTTCCTCTCACCAGGTGTGTATGAAGATACAATTGCAGGGCCTCTGTTTCGGGCTGAGGAGGGGTCCAGTTCTCAGTGGCTTCCATGGCATCTTGCAACCAGCGGATGAATTTATCAAGCTTGAATACAAAGCCCTGAGAATGAAAAAAATAACACCAATTATTTGGAATCAAACATAACAATTTACACACACACTGCAATAGTGCCACCTGCTGGTCTGCTTGGGGATCAGCTCGGCAAAATTTTGTACCAAGTAATACAAAAATCTAAGTTTTCCTGTACTAAGCTTTTTTCAGCTGTAAAAAGTGTCCACATAGTAAAATAGACATAAATCCTAAATAAAAAAAACAAGAATAACACTTGTGGACAGTGCATTCAGGTTGTACTTAAAGGGATTTTTCTGGGCCACATAATCACTAAGGATAAGCAGAACCACGGAAGTTAGGTACAGTTTTGCAGTATCCAAACCATGAAATTTTGTTTGGGTTCAGGTTCTGATATCGAACCTCTAACCTTTAACACCTGCAAACTGTGCTGGAACCAATTGCTGGTGTAAATGCTGTGAATGCCCCTGGCAAAGCCGCTTGCTTGCTGCAATTTTGACAATGATCGTTGCTGCTCAATGACATCACAGGAAGTGACGATCTTCTGCAAAATGGAGGTGGGGGAGATGAGCCTAACCCCAACACATTGTGGATTCATGTCCGGTCATCACTACTAATTTCACTACATCAGTAGTGAAATCAGTACTAATGTAATGCCCTCTACCAGTGATGACAAACCTTTTAGACACCGAGTGCCCAAACTACAACCAAAACCCACTCATTTTTGCAAAGTGCCAATGCGACAATTTAAGCAGTAACTTATTACTCCCTGCTCTGCCACAGGTTTAAATTGTATAGGCACCTGAGGACACCCATACAGTAGAAAGAAGGAGAAGAAGTTTGGATTATCATTGTAGCTTCCTTCTAGGATCCTGGGTTGCCTGGGACTGCAAGAGGCCTTGAGTCCTGTCTGGCAAACTCTACCCTGGGGTGATGGCAAGGGTGCCCATATAGGGGGCTCCGAGTGCCACCTCTGGCACCCGTTCCATAGGTTCGCCACCACTGCCATATACATAGCATAGGTAGAGCTGAACAAATCAAATGAGATGAAGTGGAATTCAAATGAATTCAATATTGAAAAATTTCTAAATTCAAAGTTCATAGACTGGTAGGATCACCTTGGAGATCTTTCCAAGATAGGCTAGCACCATTCAGGTTTCCTGACAAGACTAGGAGGCTCTCAAAAAATAGTTGCCGTCCTGGAGCCCTGACTGGTGGGACAGGTACTCCCAATTCCAGACTTCCTGTCTTACCAAAATTCTGCCAGGACCAGGGCGAGGTCATACCAGAAAGGGATCCAGTAGGTCTGATGGGGCTTCCCCAAGCTCAAGTTCTTGCCTATTTGACCTCCTGGAGCCCTTTCCGATATGGCTTGGTGTCTTGGTGCTCCCGTACCGCGCTGTGCGCCAATTGCCGTGTCTGGGGTACGTGCATACGCTGGATATACGTTGACCATATATACATCCACCATATATACGTTCCCCATACGTTCGTGTGAATGCAGGTAGATCCCATAAAAGATCTTTAGGAAAAACCTATAACCTTATTCATTTCTCCTTATAATCGAGTCACCATGATTTGCACATATTTTACTGCAAATTAGGAACATTTTTGCATCGATCCAATTTTTGTGACATTCTCATTTAAAATGCTCAAATTTGCTTGAGTAGCTCACCTGCCAATGGCAATTTGTATGGGGCACAGTACAGCTCCACCATTTCTTATGTCAGCCAAAAACATGGGGCTATTTGGCTGTAAAATTATCAGCAATAAATCTGAGGCCTTCCTCTTACTATGTGAAGGCAGAACAAAATCTTTTCAATATGAACTTTGATTTTGACTGGCAATAAAAATATGTTGGAGGCAGCCATGCACCAAAAACAGAGTGTGCATATAAATAATATCCTTCAGCTAAAAGAGAAGCTGCTCTGTCCTCTACTGTTTGGCTTTGTTGACTTTATTCTTAGAAACTTTAAGGGGTATTCCGGCAATATGAATGTCTGATACAATAACCCATAATGCTATAAATAAATGAATATAACAAAACTTAATGTTACTAGTCACAAATTTGATTTTAAATGTTTTATTTCATGATTCACAAAATTGTATGGCCTCTCTAAAGTATCACCAAGATTGTCCTCACTGGAAACTACAAGTCCCATGATCCTTTAGTTCTCATTAACTCCTCCCTCTTATGCTCTGCTCCCAATGATAATGTAGCAGACTGTCCTGCTCTGTTACCATAGTAATGAGGTGTGTAACTGCCATCACTGCACATCACCTCACTGATATGACGTCTCACCACAACACCGGCCATACTGGATGCACTGCGACCAACCGACTGCAGCGTAACATAGTAATGATCACATGACCCTCCCAGGCGGGTGCAGGCCATGTGATGAGGTCATGTGACCAGCGGCCATCTTCTGTCCTGTGTCTGCTCCACGCAGACGAAATCAATGGACTGATTATAGTCTATGTCACCAGCATTTTTCTGCTAAGGGGAGCAAAATTTTAAATAACAACTAATCACATATTAGCTTATATTTTAAGGATCCATTTGTGTATGAATTATGCTGATTCCTGGAATTACCCTTTAAAGGGATTTTCTGGCATACAAGAACCGTTGACATTTTATTCTAAGATGGTAAATTTGGGTTCCCTGTTCAGGATCCTCACCTATTGGCTAGAGATAACAAAGGTCAGCAATATCTTTGGAGACTTCCGTTACAAAGACAAAATATCTGTATTAAACGAACACGGTGTAATAATAATAATCTTCCTTTATATAGCGCCATCATATGCCGTAGTGCTTTACCAATCATAGGGGACCTATACAAATATAATATTACATTACAGAGAACAAACAGTCATATGGAAGTGACACAAGAGCTTACAGTCTATGAGGATGAGGAGGGACACAAGAGCTTACAGTCTATGAGGATGAGAGTGTGACACAAGAGCCATTTTGTGCTATTTTGGTTGGTGGTGTGCCTCAGGATTTTCTAAGTTTAAAAAGTGTGCCGCGGCTCAAAAAAGGTTGAAAATCACTGTGTTATAGGATAGTTAGAGCTGAGAGTGTCATTTTGTGTCATATCCATCTCATGGATCTCATCATCTCTGATCTGTCTAATCTATCTTTTTCTATGTCAGATACTAGTACAATGTTCAGAAGCTAAATAAAAGTGTATATAAACCCTGTACCCTGATAATCTAAGCACATTGTCAGTACACAGCATCTCTTAGCAGAGAAGAATCATGAAGTGTTTGCTCAGAGAGTCTCCACCCACACTCGAACTTTACACTGAGCTAAAACATCAATAAAACGGAGTAAAATTGTAAAGTAAGGGGTAAAAATGATCTTTATTGTGTAAACATCACTAGGGGATTGAAATTTGAGAACTTTCTTTTATGGGAAACCCCCTTTAAATATTTAGCATTGCAATTTGGTACATAGTTTCATGTGTCTTCTTTCGTGTCTAGTGTCTTGTTCACATATACTGGGTATTATTATACAAAAAGTTACAACAACCCGGAATGTTCCTTGTGATGCACAGCTATGTGGTGTGTTGTCCATGGTGCTGAACAGAGCTGAAGGCACTGGATCCATTCATTACGAACCTGCAGGAGAATTTCTGTGTTGAACACAGATATTACAGATTGCAGCAATCCGTATCTGAGACAATTCCGGTCTTCTTTGATCTGCTACATGGACACATTCCCATTGTAAAAACTATTTATTTCTTAAATAATTTTTATTGCACTACATTATAAATAATGGCTGGACTTAAGCTCTTATTCCTCTTGTGTAATTCCCCTTCGTCCTCATAGACTATAGACTATCCAATGCCATCATCGCTTGGCACTGGTGACTAGAGACACGGCATTGGTCACTGGTATTGAGTAAAGGATATTTGCCACCGATTGCACTGATTATACCCACAAGCCGATAGTAGAAGCCATGATGAGCAATGACTGAGATGGGATATGGTGACAAAGAAAGTGGCATGATGTAGCATAAAGAGAGAGAGACAACAATCTGACACGGAGATCCCGGCTAGATATGTGCACGCTGCAGCCACACCGGTCATGGAGACCACAGTGACGAGAACAGGTTATAGCCTAAGGGCAGGACGATTCCCAGCACCGTGCCGGTCATAAAGAATATGGGTTTTGTTACAGGAAAGAGGGCACCGTGCACAAAAGTCATTGGCCAGGACATGACACACTGTAAATCGAAGGGGGGAAAGGTTCCGGTATCGGCGCACGGTGTGCCGTGGTAACATTGTAATGGATTTAGTTAATCCATTGTGACGCACTTCTGTCTGGAAACTCCCTTGTGTGCGAGTGGATCCTGCTAGCGTGTTCTAGTGCAGGTTACTCTCTAATTACACTCAGGCAGCGCTTGTATTCCCTCGGCGCTGATATTTTTCTGCCTGGATGAGTTATCGTCTTGTTCGGCAGGATGGAACACCAGCCGCAGGTTGTTGCTGATTCCCCCTGTTTCCATCCACCCCCTCTGTGTAATGCACGCCTCCCTCTCTTCACCCCTGCACCGTCTGGAGCTGCAGCCGAATTGTCCATGACAGACAGCTCCATACCATCTTACACGCAGGAGCTATAGGTCTCAGCGTCTCCTCCGAGGCTAAGGCATCTTCTCCTTGTGTGTAAAGGTGGTCAGCTGTCACCCAGTGCCGTGATCCTAAGCAAATGTCATGTCAGGGAGTAAATTGTTGTAAGGGACAAAGGAAAGATCTCTTGTAATTTTGTATCTTGCAAAAAAAATATGTTTTTTTTTTTGCTAATATACTAAATGGATTTTGTGATTTATTCTTTGTGCAAATTTATGATTATTATTAGATATGAGTGGACCCAGTGGTCTGGTTCAGGTTCAGCCACCTGACCCGCACATATAGCTGGATCTGCGTCCGATCAGCCAAATTGACACCCCTAGCAGCTAACCATGGCTAACCCACTCATCTCCAATTATTACTTATTATTTTATAGAATATTCCAGTTTTTCACGTTTTGAGAACCACCGTTCTGCACCCAGGTCTTCCAGGTTTAACAGTTCAAATATTTCATTAAGAAAAAATAGAAAATGGAGGATCTATGAAAAACAAAGTTACATTTGTCTATATGGTCCTCCAGTTCCTGCACAGTTTCCAGCTATAGTCATTAATAAATAATAATTCATTAATGTATATAGTGCACACTGATTATGCAGCGCTGCACAGAACTTGCCAAATCGGTCCCTGTCCCCATTGGGCTCACAATCTAATCAACCTACCAGTATGTTTTGTCGTGTGGGAGGAAACCGGAGGACCCGGAGGAAACCCACGCAAACACGGAGAGAACTTACAAACTATTTGCAGATGTTGACCTGGATGGGACTAGAACCCAGTCATGGACCTATAGTTATTTCCAACCTGGAACTGGGTCTTAGCTTTTGCTAGAGTGCATATCCGACAGATATCTCTTCCTTCATACATGGGCTGCTAGGAATCAGGTCCATAATCATTGGATGGAGAGATCCTCTACCAGACCTCTCCGGCATCTACTTATTTGGAAGGGAATGAAAGATTTGGGCAAGTTAATCCCAACATGCCCAATCCTTATCACCACTGTATGGACCGGCCCTATACATATTGGATCATCTGAACCCAAATAATTATTGGACTCCTTTCATCTGATTTGTATTGGGGGATATTTCTAGTTGTTATTTGACAATTGTTTTGTGTTGAAACATGATACAATGTCCAAGATTTGAAATAAGCCTCTTATTTTATGGAATGTACATACAAAAAGTGGGTTGTCCATACGGACAGGTATACATAATATTCTGTGTATTTTACATCCATGTCTAATATTTTCCCATCTATCTAAATGATATATGAGTCTTCGACCACACACATAGGTAGCTCCAGGGTTGTGGCAGCACCTCTCAGGGATGTTGTCCCCTCTGTACTAGTGTGAGAGCACCTGTCAGCCGTCCCCTCTGCGGACCCTCTTACATGACAGGTAAGGGGAGCACTCAGACATGGTCTTATTGTATCCATTAGAAATCAGAGCCATGGCGTGGGCTGTAGTTGGTAGATGTAGGAAGCTGGCCCGGTCTGCAGGTCACGCTTCAGAGACCCAGGAAGGAGGGGTAGAAGGGCAAGGTGCTGCTGTCTGCTCACTCAACTGGATTTGAGCAGCTCCATCCTCACATTCAGGTGTCAGGAATATTTCCACTGGAGGCTCCCATCACTTTATATTCTGTCCATAACTTGACCGACCAGTTCTGCTGACACCAAACTGTAAGGTATTCTATATACAGGGGTTTAAGTCCAACTGGAAAACAGAATTCTTCAATATTACATGATCTTTATATCTTGAAAATACAGGATTATTATTATTATTATTATGTTTTATGTGCATTATGTTTATGGACTTTTCTTTGTTTTTTATATTGGACTGATCTGTAATATCCCATTTGAATGTCATCTAGGCAAATAAGTAATACTCTTAGCATAACAAAACTACGGCATATCATTACTACTTTTGGGATAAAGCTTATGTGTTCTCCCATTGGTCAGTGCACTTCTGGCTTTTTAGCTATCCATGAAGCATATAAAAAAATTTGTGTTCATGTCAGCATCTCCTCCAATGCCTTGCGCTAAATGGGTCCCTTTAACTATTCATAATATATATTGAAGTACATTAAGGGGGAATTTATGAAGACTGGGATTTTAAACTCCAGCCTTAAAATGCCCCGTCCAACGCTCCGGCGTCCGGATCTGCTGAGAGGCTCTGGTCTAAAACAGGTCCCAGTGGAGACCATACTAAAAGCAGCTGGCCAGACCATTTTTCGTCCCGCACTTGTTTGAACTGGCGGGGACGAGGATATTTTTCATGCCTTATCTGGCAGAGAAGGAATAAAAAACTCCCCCATTAATTCTAAAACTTTGACGGGTTTCTGTAATTCCTGTTTGTAGACATAGTGAATGGCCAACGCACACCATAGACCAGATTTTCTCACATAAATACATGCTACTCTCTTTTACTGCAGTGAGAAGTGTTTCTGCAAAGAGAAACAGCAGATAGATAAGGAGAGGAAGCTAAAGATTAAAGGGGTTGGCTGCTCTTTTACATAAGTTGCTCATATGCCTTTGCTGCCTTGTGAATGTTCATCACGTGATTCAGCAGTCCTGATACTTACTTTTGTACTGCCTGCAGACTCTCTATGCTTCTTTGTTTAGATAAGCTGTGATGAATAGGACGAGCTGTAGCAGGGGAGTTATGACTCGTCCTGCTCACTCCCTTTCCCCTCTTTCTGCCTCTGTCATTGAGGATGGACTGTGATAAGAAAGATACAGTGGGAGATGCCATAAATTTGGAGAGAGAGAGGGCATCTATGTGTGTTTACAGATGGCAGCATGTTGACAACAGGGAAAGGCTGAAGCTATCAAAGGAAGTAAAGACTAATGTACATAGAAATGCCTAATGGAAGAGATTTATTAAAAAGTGGCCAACCCTTTTAATGCATGTTGAAACATTTAATTCATCTCTGTAAGACTATTCAGTTACTGTAAGGAGTTAGGTAATTAGACTCTTTATCAGCTTCTCCTTATGTATCAGCTCTCAGGATGGAAAGCTGATTTATACAAGAAGAAAGGGGGGGGGTGGAGATTTTACTTTACTAAAATATATTACAAAATTTACCATTATCATCCGTACTACTGATTTATTTCATTTTTTTAAGTTAAACTTTCCGAATGTTCAATTATACGTTATGGAGATGATCAACACATATGCATTAAACATCATTTCCTAAAATCTGGACACAGAAACTACACAATAGTTTAGCTACGTTTCAGTCTGAGATTCCATGATTTCATTAACGTTTCCATTGTCAGCTTCCTAAAACCAACCATGTTTCTAGCCATTTCAGCAAAATAAAAGACATACTTTTAGCTTTGAAGTTGTCGCTTTTTCCCGCAGTCCTTCTGCAGTTCCTAAGTAAATTGTCTATTGTCTGTGGCGCACAATATCACACATTGAAATCCTGATGTTCTCATTGTCAGATATACTGATGGGGTAAGCTTTTTCTCTCGAGTGCTTTTGCTAATTGTTAGCCCGGAGCAGAAAGGTTACATGTGCTTGCATACTTTTTGGATGACGACACTGCACCCCCTTTCTGAATTCCTTTCCCGGTCTCCAGGCCGCCCCACACTTGTGTACTGTGAGGGCAGAACAAGTTGCTTGGTAACTTCAAGAGCTAAACATCTTTCCCATTCATAGGGAGATGCTCCATGTGGAGGGAAGCGGCGGGGGGTGGTGGCTGATCCGGGTAATGTGATGGGGCTCTCACACTCCTGAACGAGCCTTGTTCTCTTTATAGGATACTAGTTCTGCCATAGTCCCATGGCTTCTACCTCCAACGAGGACAAGGGCATCGTGGAGGGCTGGCACCGTGCAAAAGAAAAACCTGGTGTAGAAAAAGTTCTGGAAACATAAAAGTTGCCAGAGAAATAAAGTACACACAATTCAAAGAGATTTTTTTTTTTTGGATGACACCGAGAGGTTTGTGGGTAATACAAAGAGACATGCTCAAGCTCTACGTGAAGCTCTGAAGCTCTACGTGAAGTCATGCGGGAGGAAGTTCTGCAGATTTTTTCTGGATTTATGGAATTCAATGCGAGTGCTATAAGACTTTATGTCAAACCTGTTGCCAGGAAAATGCATTGTAATCTGCAGGCAGCACGTTATACAGCAGGAGGAGCTGAGTAGATTGTACATAATGTTGTATACACAGGAAGAATGTTATAGAGTAGGAGGAGCTGAGTAGATTGTACACAATGTGGCACATTTACTTACCCATCCTGTTGCGAACCCCACTGTGTGTTGTCCGACGTGGATTCACTAAGATCGTGCGTCCAATTTCCTGCATGTGTTGCTTCCCCCACTGAAGTCCGCCGGAGTTCACCTTCTTCTTCCCGGTGCATGTGAGTGCTGATCTTGCGACACAATTTCCTTTTTAAATTCTGCAGTTTGTCCGAATCAGTCGTGTTGTCCGACGTGTGCCCCCCCCCCCCCGGATTTATGTTGCATGCAAGCCGTCACAATCCGATCGCATGCGCCAAAACCCCCTTTTAAATGCGGAAATCCGACGAAAATGTGGTCCGCGGATCCTTAGCAAATGAGCCCCATTGGGGCAAATTTACTTACCGGGTCCTGTCGTGATCCCAGATTCGGGCAGTCCAACAAGGATGAAGTCCAGCGTGATTCATGAAGATTGTGCGCCTGAGTTCCTGTATCCTTCGCTACCCCGCCGAGGTCTGACGGAGTTCACCTTCTTCTTCCCGGTGCTCGTAAGTGCGTGTCTTACGACATAATTCTAAATGTTAAATCTTTCGCGTTGTCCGAATCTGTTAGGTTGTCCGACCACCACCCCCTCCCAATTTTTGTCGCGTGCAAGCCGGCGCCGATGCGCCAAAATCCAATTGCGTGCGCAAAAATCCCGGGGCAATTCGGTGCAAAACGGAAATCATCGGGAAACCCGACGCAAATGCGCTCCACGGACCCTTAGTAAATGTGCCCCAATGTTGTAACTGCAGGAGGAGCTATGTTATAGAGCAGGAGGAGCTGAGCAGATTGTATATAATATGCTATCTGCAATATTACAAATTTACAAATTACAATGATATGTCCTGCATTCAAGCCATAGGCTGCAGTGGTCACATGTCAGTACTGGATTGGGATGGACAGCGATTGTCCAGGAGACTGCAGCAGATAAGCCTTTTCTTAAGAATTTGCTCAAAGAATCTTGAGAACACAAATTTTTCTTTTAATTTTGACCAATCCATGACAATATCTAAAAAAAAAAATTCTGCAGGTGTTGGAGAATTTTCTGTTGAGGCAATTGATCAAATAGCTGTGAACGTACTAATATAATAAGTCATGTATTCCTGCAGAACAGTCTGATTGGACAGAAGGGCCAGGATTACACGGTCCGGTCTGGGAGTAGATGGGCCGAGCAGTTCTGATCTCTCCGTCAGGTTCTGTGTGTGACTGGCGCTGGCTGACAGATACACACACTGGCTCTTTCACACAGTCAACATGCTTCAGGGCAGACAATTTACATCTGAATGATTCACATTTGCATATAATGCATCCGATCTGCATATATCAGATCTCATCTGCATATGAAATGCATGCTGGTGGCCCACCAGTGGCTGAGGCCGAGCTTCTGAGATCAAGGTCATAGTGACAAGGTCATAGTGCAGGAGGGGCGGTGTATCCCCGGAGAGTGATGAGGATAGCCCTTACTATGGCTCATGTTTACACTTCCTGTGTACCATACACCGAAATTATTTGTACTCTAGCAAGGGGCGTATCCCATAATTTTACCGAAGCACCAAGTACAATAGCGTTATAATAGTCTACAACATGCACATAATAAGGTCCATGAAATATAATATGTCACAGTACAGGAATAATACACAGTGATGTCACAGTACAGGGATAATACACACAGTGATGTCACAAAGCAGACAGGGTAATACCTCACGGGTGATGTCACAGTACAGGGATAATACACACAGTGATGTCACAGTACAGAGATAATACACACAGTGATGTCACAGTACAGGGGATAATACACACAGTGATGTCACAGTACTGGGATATAACCCACACAGTGAGACATACAGATGGATTAATATACACAGTGATGTCACAGTACAGGAATATCACAGTGATGTTACAGTACAGAGATACATCCACACAGACAGGTAAGTTGGTCACAGATGTCAGAGAATAAGTACAGACAATCACAGTGATGTCACAGTAAAGGAATAATCCACACAGTGATGTCACAGTACAGGATAGTACACACGGTGATGTACATCAGTACAGGGACTAATATCCACAGTGAGTGCACAGTACAGGGATAATCACACAGTGATGTTCCCAGTACAAAATAGAATCAACAAGTGATGTCACAGTACAGACATAATACACACAGTGATGTCACGTACAGGGATAAACACAGGATGTCAGTACAGGATAACTACCACAGTGATAGTTACAGTGTACAGAATAATCCAACACAGTGATGTCACAGTACAGGGATAATCCACCCAGTGATGTCACGGTACAGGGATAATCCACACAGTGATGTCAACCAGGAGGGATAATACACACAAGTGATGTCACAGTACAGAGATAATACACACAGTGATAAAGTCAATCCACCGTCACAGTACAGATAATACACACAGTGATGTCACAGTACAGGGATAATACACAGTGATGTCACAGTACAGGGATAATACACAGTGATGTCACAGTACAGGGATAATACACACAGTGATGTCACAGTACAGGGATAATACACACAGTGATGTCACAGTACAGGGATAATACACAGTGATGTCACAGTACAGGGATAATATACACAGTGATGTCACAGTACAGAGATAATATACACAGTGATGTTACAGTACAGAGATAATCCACACAGTGTTGTCACAGTGCAGAGATAATACACACAGTGATGTCACAGTATAGGAATAATACACACAGTGATGTCACAGTACAGACATAATACACACAGTGATGTCACAGTACAGACATAATACACACAGTGATGTTACAGTACAGACATAATCCACACAGTGATGTCACAGTACAGAGATAATACACACAGTGATGTCACGGTACAGGGATAATCCACACAGTGATGTCACAGTACAGGGATAATACACACAGTGATGTCACAGTACAGAGATAATACACACAGTGATGTCACAGTACAGGGATAATACACACAGTGATGTCACAGTACAGAGATAATACACACAGTGATGTCACAGTACAGGGATAATACACACAGTGATGTCACAGTACAGGGATAATACACAGTGATGTCACAGTACAGAGATAATACACACAGCGATGTCACAGTACAGGGATAATACACACAGTGATGTCACAGTACAGGGATAATACACACAGTGATGTCACAGGATAGGAATAATACACAGTGATGTCATAGTACAGGGATAATACACACAGTGATGTCACAGTACAGAGATAATACACACAGTGATGTCACAGTACAGGGATTATACACACAGTGATGTCACAGTACAGGGATAATACACACAGTGATGTCACAGTACAGGGATTATACACACAGTGATGTCACAGTACATGGATACACAGCAATGTCTGGGTAAGGAACATGCACAGAAAATCATCATGGACCTCTCCATCTCTTTGAACACTTACACATTCTGTGATCCCGCTGGTATTTAGCATCACCACATTTGTTTTGACACAGGCAGAATCATCCTTCCACCAAGCGCTGATGTTCTCCTCCTACACCGCATAATATCATGAATGATTAGACTGAGATTTGTGACTGACAAGACAACGAAATCTCGGCTGTAAGCCGCAGTCTTGTATTTCCAAGCCGTAGTCATTTCATGAAAGCATCCAGAGTCTTCCAAGGCAGCCGCATGTAACGTCTGAAAACCCATGCCGCTAACACTCAACGTGTTTGGCCTACAACTTGTCTCGACTGGTACTGGCTAAGGACATGCGGCGTCGTGACCCCCCCTCGTCACTGATGAGCTTATAATCAGATTTCTTCTTCTTTCCAAATGATAATTTGATAACCAAGTAAATTGGATGAGTTGGAGACGGATTTGTTTTACTGTAGTTTTTTAATTAAAAGGAAAAAAAAATTTGAAAAAAAACTTTTAATGAACTAATTTTAATTTCGGTATCTCGCGACGAGCAGGTTAATTACACCTCGTTAATCAGGACTTGGCACCATGGCACTCAGGTGTCACGTTGAATTTAGAGTAATATGGAATGAACCGCTCGCCTTTGCTTCTCCCAAGGTCCAACCCTCCCGAGCTTCTCCTGGCATTTAAAAAACGGCCTAAAATCCGCAAATAGAGAGCCGAGCGCTCCGATCCCGCTGCCAGGGCCTCACAACACAGATAATCAATCGCTGAAGGACGGTTCATGTAGAAGACTCACCACATGGATATTAAATTACTGAACAATGGTGGCTGCCGAGGGCCCGATGTTCATTTACTGGATTACATGGACTTTCAACCGCAAGCCAATATTCAATTACCTGTCTTCAGGACTACATGGAGGAGGATGACCGTAGACACTGGTTACACTGCCCGGCTGATGCATATGGCTCAAGTCTTTTATAGAAATTGCTTTGTTTTCTTATTATTAAAGGAAACTTACCATTACCGATCTACCTAATAAAGTAGATCCGGTGGCAGGTTCATCTATGGTACAGCAGCCCAATCCGGTTTTTAGTTTATCCTTTAGCGCCCCCGAACATTAGAAATCTTTTATCATATAAATATGCAAATTATCTTACGAGGCTGGGGTGGAGTAGCCACACTGTGGAGCGGGAGCTTAAGCTACACCACGCCCATGCACAATATCTCCGGGTTCTCAGTTGAAGCGCTGCGCGCTTTCGGATCCAAAGCCGGAGCTACTGTGCAATCACAGAACTTCGGCTGCTCAGACGAGTGCAGCTGTGCGCTGAAGACAGGAGGAGGAGGGATTCAAAGAGGCTACTGGGACATGGAGTAGCCATGCCATGGAGTAGCCACATCATGGAGTAGCCACGGTGCGGGAGATATGGCTACTCCATGCCCCAGTAGGCTTTTTGAATCCCTCCTCCTCCTGTCTTCAGCGCATAGCTGCACTCGTCTGAGCAGCTGAAGTTCTGCAATTGCACAGTAGCCCCGGCTTCGGATCCAAGGGCACGCAGCGCTTCAACTGAGAATCTGGAGCTACTGTGCATGGGCGTAGAGTAGCTATAGCTCCCTCTCCACAGCATGGCTACTCCACGCCCTAGTAGGCTCGTAAGATAATTTACATATTTATATGATAAAAGATTTCTAATGTTCGGTGGAGCTAAAGGATTAGCTAAAAACGGATTGTGGGTCTGTACCATAGATGAACCTGCCACCGGATCCACTTTATTAGGTAGATCCATGATGGTAGGTTTTCCTTTAAGTTCATAAAGTTACACTATAAATTCCCAAAAATATTTTGTCATTCTTAAACACTGTATAGCTGTTTGGACCGGCAAACAATGGATCCATGGTCTTTTTTTTCCCCCACAAATTTGCGGCCGCATGTAAGTACCCATAGACGGCAATAGCGGCATGGCGGGAATATATGTGTGGCACCGATACGGGCCACACACCGCAAAAAGATTGAGCTTGCTCTATCTTTCGGTCTGTGTGTGGCCGTGAGCTGCTGCTTTCTATGGAGGGAGGAGGGGTCACCTCCTCCTCCTCTCCAGCACACGGTTGTATGCCCGCACAGCAGGCATACCGTGTGTGTATGTACCCTAAGTGATATGCTAATACAGGCCAAATTTGGATGAGACATGTGAGTCACCCATATTTTTCATGTTCCCATAGCTTTATTGAAAGGCACTGGCTGCAAGCATGGGAAGATATAGGAATTGCTCAGAGTTTTCTACAGCATACTACAGCTTGACATCCACGAAAACAACATTCGTGCGCATGTAGCAGTTGTAAGTCCATATCAGAATGAAATGCACAGGAGAGGCTATGGCCTGCGCCTCATGCACGGTGGACAGATTTTTAGCCCACTGCGAAGGGAAAAGATTGGTTTGCTCCAAGGAAGTTTGGAGGGGACTGAAATCATTTCCAAATGTCCTTGTTTCCGAACACGAAAAGTAAAAGATATACAAAAAGTAAAATACAATAGAAGTTGTAAAGAACGAGTACAGATTTTATTTTGTTTTGTGTAATGTAAGTGGGAGATTGTTAAATGTCTTCGAATCTATAAGGAAAATTCTGAAAAACCAATGCTGATAGTCCTATAGTACATCCGATCCAGTGTTATCTGCTGTAGCTATGAGCCCTCTATAGTATGATAAATGTGTGACTCCTTTCATGTCTCTCTAGTTATAGGATCCCAGAGGAGGAGAAGTCCCAGCTCGGTGGCCATTGATGTCTTTGAGTCTCATCTTGGGAGTCACATCCTACAGGTACAAAACATTCTTTATGTCATATGCTGAAAATATAGACAGGACACTGTTGGGTTTGATCAAAGTATAATTACCGGAATCCTAAACTATCATAAAATTTATAATGTAGATGTTTCATAGTTAAAGAAATTTTCCAGTTTTTATCTGCCTGATTTTGGTTTCTTTGATAGTTGTTTTTATTCCTTCTTAGGGTTAAGTTTAAAAAATTGACAAAGGATTTGTTTTTGTTTTACCTTTTCTGGTGCATTTTTTATCAATTTTAATTAATAATTAAATTTCTTAGAAATTACTTTGTAGATGGTTAATCTATGACGATAACTACAGTAGCTTCCAGTTTTTTCACCGATGTAGACTTTTTTTTTTGTAGTGTTCCATTAGCATAAGCCGTACAATATGAATGTTAGAGCTAGTATGTTTTTACCTCCTTATAGTTTGTTACTTTGCTTGTATTATATGGATCTATCGTTTAGGTGTCCACTTGATTTATCCAGCAGTATTGTTCTAGATTGGATTTTGGTTGAGCGGAACTGGTTTCTTATGGTGGGACCATGCCAAAAATGGCCTCATATTGTCTCATGTTTTCCCAGAAGAACTGTGAGATCAGGTTGTGGCTACGAGGTCTGTCAAATTACATTTAGTGGGTATCCTAAGACTTCATATGTAACTTCCGTTTTTGGAGAAGACAACTTGACTTGAACCTATAAACTGCCTCCACAACAATTTATAACCTGAAAGATATTTGTAATGTTGTACCCATCCGTCAATTGAAGCAAGAAGTTTTTTGAAAACTTCTTTGAAAAACTCCCATGCCTTATGAAAATCATGCCCCAATGTTTGCTACGTGTCCCTGGAACATCTAAGTGTCTTGGTCAATCTTAGACAAGACAACACCTAGAGGTGAAAAGCGGTGCCTAGGTTGTGGTGCTTTCCTGTGTAGTCAGAGTTATCAGTTTTGGTTTGTGAGTTGACTTCTGGTTAATTAAGATTGGTACATGTGCAAAACCAAATTTATAACTATGCCCATGGGCATGGGGCAATTAGCATACATGTTTTTTAGGTCTATGTCAAACAATGGGCCTACAACAGACTTGGGCTACATGCACTCAAACATAGAATTTGTCCAAGTGCTATCCGTTTCTTTGGGGCTCATCCACATGGCCATTTTTTTCCACATCCCTTTGTTATAAGCCCAAGATTTTAGAGCAGGGCCTATTCCTACCCATGTTGGTGTCTCGGGCAATCTGTTCTGCTATCATCGGCGCCCGAGTCGACCTCATACCTTGACACACAAGCAGCAAACAACGGATCTGTTGTTATTGGCCCAGAATGCACAGGTTTGTGTCCAGGTAGACTAATTGTAGATTGACCAGGACACTTAGACTGTCAAAATACACCCAGCAGACTCGTAGAGGAGTTTTCCAGGCTCCGTTCTGTGTGTAGTGGCATAACCAAGTCAATGCAGCTTCACGCCATTCAAATAATTTGGAGCTGATCTGCAGTAACCTGCTCTGACCACTACGCAAAGAACGGAGCTGCTAATTTTTAACTTTTTTTTTTAATTAAGTGCCCAGTACCACTTTCTTTGGTAGTGACAGGTGTCGGACCCCACCCATTAGATATTGATGGCCTATTCTGTATTCATACATTATCAATATTTTTTTTGCATCCAGAACCACTTTTAGGTTTCTAAATATGGTTTGTTAAGGACATGTGAGAATGAGGCTATAATGACTAGAAAGATTTTCACATCATAACTGCTGATCGGAGCACTTTATAGCAGTCTCTTGAAATTATTATTTCCCACCAATATATTCTGTATGCGTTTTGTGTTCTTATAAAGTTTTGCATTTTATTAAACATCAATAACCCCCCCCCCCCCCTCGCTCTTGTGACTTTTCTCCAACCGCACTTCAGCAAAGCGTAGTCTCTTGTTTGGAAGCCTCCGTCTCTTGGATATACACTTAATTTAAATCCTTGATGAGATTGCATGGAGAGACGTGTGAGCGCTGCGCTTGTTCCTGCGGTAAGACCGGATCTCTTGTGGGATGAAGGTGGTTCGGGGTGAGGACAGGGCAGGGGTGATTTAATTGATGCTAATTAATCACCGGCACGATTATGGAAAGTGTATGATACACTACATCATCTATATACTTGTTTGCGTTGCAAAGCTTGTATTCTTCCGAATATCTAATTTTGGTGAAATAGGTTTAAGCTCGGTAAAGGGTTAATTCAGCATCGCTCTTTCACCGACACCTCTGATCAATTGGTAGATGAATGGATGGCTGCAGCCCCGGCACTGACATTTAAACCAGGCATCTGCCTGTGATTGATAAAGTCCCGCAGGCGGCCATCACCGCTGGGAGGACAGGAATAGGAGGATTCATAGGACTGAGTATCCTTATACCCCATCCTAGCGGCTGGACGGGATAATGCATGCAGACCCCAGCACATTTCTCATGATCTAGAAGATGATTTCTTTTGTTCAGCAAGACAGGGGTAAGAGCATTTATATAATTCTCCTGTGTAAATCCACAGATATCACATTGCAGTATTGAGAAAAATTTCTATCAGTGGAACAATGCAAGTAATCGCGGACTTATAGTCGTCACAAAATCTATTCTACTATAGTCTATACTCTAAACTTTGCATCCAACCTTCACTGCAAGACAAAGCAGAAGGTTTGTCCAGTATCCGGGTCAAAAAAGACGACTCTTTATTTGAAAACTTTAAAAACATTCTGGTGCCATTGCCCAGTCGCGTTTCGGATCGGCTTTCGACCTTCACTGCAAGACAAAGCTGAAGGTTTTTCCAACATCCAGACAAAAATTTTCTTGATAAAAGAAATGATAAAACATCACTTTATTCGAAAACTGTAAAAACATTCTGGCGCCATTGCCCTGTCACATTTCGGATCAAGATTCGACCTTCACTGCAAGACAAAGCTGAAGGTTTGTCCAACATCAAGACAAAAATTTTCTTCATAAAAGAAAAGATGAAACATCACTTTATTCGAAAGCCTTAAAAACAAGATGGGCACCATTGATCAGCGCATGCGTTTCGAAC
Source organism: Engystomops pustulosus (assembly GCA_019512145.1). Lineage (NCBI taxonomy): Eukaryota > Metazoa > Chordata > Amphibia > Anura > Leptodactylidae > Engystomops > Engystomops pustulosus. Next base: position 16,352,388 of record CM033647.1, on the reverse strand, counting down.
CAACATGGTTACATTCACACTGACGTATGTGGGACGTATATACGGCTGATATACGTCCCCCATAGACGGCAATGGCCGCACGGCGCCCAACAGTAGCGGTACGGTGCAGAACACGTGCGGCACCGTACCTCTCCGTACCCCGGAAAAAGATAGGACATGTCCTATCTTTCTCCGTAGTATGGCGCCGTGCACCATATCTTCCTATGGAGAGGGGCGGGGGTGAGCTGTGCTCACCTCCTCCTGCCGTTGCCCGCTACTGTACGGTACGGCGGGCAACGATACTTTACCATTTTACTCCCCACAGTTTAGGTCCTATCACGGCATGAAGTGACACGCAGAATACTCACATCTAGTATCCCCAGGGCCCCGAGCCACAGTCAGAATAGGCAAATAAAATGCTGTTTACTTGCATGCCCAATGCTGCTCGCTGGTCTCATAGTAGCACTATGCTTGAAGCAAGTGCTGTACTGCATGGGGGATTGCAGTGGTGTGTGCCCACGCTCCTCCGCCCCATTCTCAAAATGACACCCTCTATGAACAAGTTATCGCAAATCCACAAGATTTTAAAATTATTGGTAAAATATGCATTGTTTTCAATAGCCTTAAAGGGATCCTGACAGAAATTGACCTAACAAACCACTGCCAGTATGTTGTCAGATGAACACCTTCCAGATTATCTTTTTTGTCATGGCCCAGTATGATAGCATCATCTGGAGATTGTACTTTGAATTAAAGTGGTTGTATAATATTAAGAAGGCGCTGAAGTCAAGCTCTCCCCAACTTAGAACACCCCTCTGCTGTGTACCATCATGTACCAGACTTTAGGAGATCAGGTTATGATTCTCATGGACACAGGAAGTGAAAGAGGCAATCTGGGCAAGGAGAGCTTGACTTCAGTGCTGAGCTCTCCACCTCCCTGAATTTATGCAACCAATTTACATCTTGCTGATTTCCTGGGTGATGGCACCACACTGGGACGTGAGAAAAACAATGGGGCACATTGTTCAAAATATATAACCCTGCAAAGCTTTCCAAAGAATTAGCCAGGGGCGTAACTACAGCAGCTGCTATGGGGCCTGCAGTGACAGGGGGCCCAGGCAGCCGACCGGACACTCTAAAGAATAAAGGATGTGCACCATTATATACACGTGCATGAGTGTATAAATGTGTGTATGTGTGTAAGATTATGTAAATGTGTATGAGTGAGGAAGTATGTGTGTATATATATATATATATATATATATATATATATATATGTTTTGTGTGTATGTTTTTTTTAAGAGTAGAGGCGGGGCCAGATCCAGAAGTCTGCTATGGGGCCCTGCCTCTCATAGTTATGCCCCTGGAATTAGCGGATACTATCCAAGACGGCATATACCTCTGGGGGTGTGTCTTTGTGTGGCGTATGGAAATAAAGGTTACTGCCCCCTTAGATAGCAAACCTAATATACAATCTGGGGGCTGTATCTTTTCATTGTTCCCCTCCCGGCATCAAGCCAGGAGGGGAACAGGAAGATACAGAAGGGGTAGATGCCAATGGAATAACGCAGAGCAAGAAGTGAGTCACCCCAGAGGATAATGACTAGCTCTAAATACAAAATATATGGAACACTAACGGGGGCAAAATTGGATTGTGTGACCCAACCTACAAGGGACATTTTTCAGTACTAAAAGCAAAAATTTTCAGGCAGGACATCTACCGCTAGGATGAAGGATTGTAAGCCAAGCACACTGACATACTAATGTGTGCCCCCTCTAGCTAGATCTGCTCTTCTTTAAGCTTCCTATAGCCTTGTTTTTAAGAAAAAAAGTCTTTAAAAATCATGCAAATGAGCCTGAGGGGCTCCAGGCTCCATTAACACTTATGTAGCCTGGAGCCCCACAGGCTTATTTGCATAATTTTAAAAAACCATGGCATAAGAAGCTAAAAGAAGAGCCGATCCTGCCAGAAGGCGCATACACCAGTATGTCCGTGTGCTTAGTTTACAATCTTTCATCCTGGTGATTGTAGGATAAATTCCCATGTGGGTGACTTTTTTTTAAGGGAACATTTTTAAATTCTTCCGACAGTCACAATTAATAAATATCCCATCATGTTGAATCCGTGGGAAATCTGCTGCCTTTCCTAAACGGCAGATTCGGAGCAATAACTTATGTGTTCAGTCAGCGGTTATATTTGATTGTATCTATGTAAATTGTCTTGAAAATGATACCTCACTTGGATTCTGGGAGATGAATCTCCCAGGTGCATTATTTCTCCCCCAGTCCTTTGTAGCCTGTAGGGAGTCTACCAAATCGCGTCTGCTTCCTGCATCACTTGCACCTCTCCCGCGCCGGACCCGGCAGGTCTCCGCCAGATCCTCACAGCGGGGGCTGATTTGCAGAACAAAATAGCACCTGGAAGGGAAAATCATCCCAAATCACCGAACTAAAGATAGAAAAATGGCAAAAGTGAATATATTTGCATATGCAAATTAGCTTAATTGATCCTGCTCGCCTCTACAGGGATTTTTCATTACAAACTGGAGTGCTACATTGTTCGGCTCATATTGAGTAATTTACTAACTAATGAGACCCGTTTGCACTAATTTGCATATGATAAATGGTCTTAATTGCAGTAAATAACTTGGAGGCATAATTAAAATTACTTAATTTTTCCGTGTTGCACGGCTATTAAATCCACACGCGGTCAGAGCACGGAGACCTGTTTGTGAAGTGAAGTATCAAAGAACATAAATTGGCTAATACCGTGACCCCTTAACCAAACCCAATGACTTTACCGGGGTGGAGGACGGAGTCCTAAATTCATCTCTCTCCAATCAGCTAAATATTCATATCCTGTGCATATCATTTACATAGTGTAAGTCTGCTTGTAGCATCCATAGATTATCCTGCTTTTATAGTGACAACATTTATCACAGCACTCGTACTTCCATTGTCCCCTCAATGGCTTAAATCTTATTTCCCTTCTGTAAAGGAGCTATGACATGAACCCTACCCAGAATATTCAGGAAACTCCAAAAAATTTTTTCACACCTACCTTTCTTTCTTGGGTTGGTTCCCCAAGTCTTGCTCAGTTAGTGACTCTAGATGTGTTCTTGCAGTCCTGCTATTGTAAGCTGATAACAGAGCAGCAATCGCTTGAAAACCCCACTCCAGGGATTCCCCTCCATTACAACCCCGCCCCTTAGATTCTCCTCTATTACAACCCCGCCCCAGAGATTCCCCTCCATTACAACCCCGCCCCTTAGATTCCCCTCCATTACAACCCCACCCCAGAGATTCTCCTCTATTACAACCCCAGAGATTCTCCTCTATTACAACCCCAGAGATTCTCCTCGCCCCTAGATTCTCCTTATGTTACACCCGCCCTAAGATTCTCCCTATGACAACCCACTCAGGGGATTCCCTCCTACAACCCCGCCCTTAATTTCCTATTACAACCCGCCCCAGAGATTCCCCTCCATTACAACCCCGCCCGTAGATTCTCCTCTATTACAACCCCGCCACTTAGATCTCTCTATTACAAACCCCACCCCAGAGAGATTTCCCCTCCATTTACAACCCCGCCCCTTAGATTTTCCTCTATTACAAACCCCCCTTAGATTCTCCTCAATTACTAACCCCCACCCCAGGGAGTCCCCTCATTACACACCCCGCACCCCTTAGATTCTCCTCTTATACAAACCCCGAAACCCCCTTAGATTCTCCTATTACAACCACCCCAGAGATTCCCTCCTAATTACAACCCCGCCCCTTAGATTCTCCTCTATTACAACCCCGCCCCCTTAGATTCTCCTCAATTACCAACACCCAACCCCCGGGATTCCCCTCCATTAAAACCCCACCCCAGATGATTCTCCTCTATTTACAACCCCCCCCAAGATTCTCCCATTTACAACACACCCCAGAGATTCTCCTTATTACAACCCCACCCCAGAGATTCTCCTCTATTACAACTTGCCCCCCCCAGAGATTCTCCTCTACTACAACCCCACCCCAGAGATTCTCCTCTATGCCCCAGAGATTTCCCTCCATTACAACCCCATCCCAGAGATTCTGCTCTATTACAACCCCACCCCAGAGATTCTCCTCTATTACAACCCCAGAGATCCCCCTCCATTACAACCCCGCCCCAGAGATCCCCCTCCATTACACCCCACCCAGAGATTCTCCTCTTATACAACCCCACCCCAGAGATTCTCCTCTATTACAACCCCAGAGATTCCCCTCCATTACAACCCCACCCCAGAGATTTCCTCTATTACAACCCCAGAGATTCTCCTCTATTACAACCCCACCCCAGAGATCCCCCTCCATTACAACCCCCCCAGAGATCCCCCTCCATTACAACCCCACCCCAGAGATTCTCCTTTATTACAACCCCACCCCAGAGATTCCCCTCCATTACAACCCCAGAGATTCTCCTCTATTACAACCCCACCCCAGAGATTCTCCTCTATTACAACTTTGCCCCAGAGATTCTCTTTACAACCCACAAAGATCCCCTCCATTACAACCCCACCCCAGAGATTCTCCTCTATTACAACCCCAGAGATTCTCCTCCATTACAACCCCACCCCAGAGATTCTCCTTTATTACAACTCCGCCCCAGAGATTCTCTCAGTTACAACTCCGCCCCAGAGTCTCCTATATTACAACCCCCCACCCCAGAGATTTCCTCTAATACAACCAACCCCAGAGATTCTCCTATTACAACCCCACCCCAGAGATCTCCATATTACAACCCCACCCCAGAGATTCTCCTATATTACAAACCCTCACCCCAGGAGACCCATATCTACAACCCACCCCGAGATTCTCCTATATTACAACTCTGCCCCAGAGATTCCTATATTACAACTATGCCCAGAGATCTCCCTATATTATAACCCCGCCCCCGAAGATTCTCATCTATTACAACCCCACCCAGACACTCTGCTCTATAAAACCCCAGAGATTCCCTCTTATTACAACACCCAACCCCAGAGATTCTATCCTCTAACACCCCAGAGATTTCTCCTCTATTACAAACCACCCAGAGACCCCCTCCATACAACCCCACCCCAGGATCCCCTCATTACAAACCCACCCAGAGATTCCTATATACAACCCCCACCCCAGAGATTCCCCTCCATTACAACCCCAGAGATTCTCCTCTATTACAACCCCACCCCAGAGATTCTCCTCTATTACAACTTTGCCCCAGAGATTCTCTCCTCTATTACAAAACCCCAAAGTTTCCCTCCATTACACCCCACCCAGAGATTCTCTCTATTGACAACCCGAGATCCCCTCCATTACAACCCACCCCAGAGCTTCCTCTATACAAACCCCAGAGATTCTCCTCTATTACAACCCCACCCCAGAGATTCTCCTCTATTACAACTCCGCCCCAGAGATTCTCCTATATTACAACTCCGCCCCAGAGATTCTCCTATATTACAACTCTGCCCCAGAGATTCTCCTATATTACAACCCCACCCCAGAGATTCTCCTATATTACAACTCTGCCCCAGAGATTCTCCTATATTACAACTCTGCCCCAGAGATTCTCCTCTATTATAACCCCGCCCCAGAGATTCTCCTCTATTACAACCCCATCCCAGACATTCTGCTCTATTACAACCCCAGAGATTCCCCTCCATTACAACCCCACCCCAGAGATTCTCTCTATACATACCACCGCCCAGAGATTCCCTCCATTACAACCCACCCCAGAGATTCCCCTCTACTGCCTGCAATAAAATGCTGCTGCAGATAGGACACTCTATGTACAATCGTTTTTCAGCTCCTTCTGCTCTATAAACATGCTGCCTGCAGATAGTACACTATGTTAAATCTGCCTCAGCATCCTCCTGATCATAAAAATGCTTTACCTCAGATAGAGGACACTATGTTACAATCTGCCTCTAGTCCTCCTCGGCTCTATAACATGCTGCCCTGCAGATAGGCACTGGTTACATCTGTCTAAGCTCCTTCTGGCTCTATAAAACATGCTGCCCTGTTCTGCAGATAGGACACTGTGTACCTAAAAGCTCAGCCTCATTCTGCTCATAACATGCTGCCTGCAGAACAGTTGACTAGTGGCACTAACTCTTCATCTACTTCTGCTCCCCTGCTGTATAACATGCTTGCTGTGCAGATAGGATAATAGGTAAATCTGCCAGCTATCCTGCCACTATAACATGCTGCCTGCAGATAGGACAACTATGTACAATATGCCTCAGCTTTCTCCTGCTCTATAAGATGCGTTGCCTGCGCTAGGATAGGGACTACAGTACAATGCTCAGTCATCAGCTGGCTCTATAAATGTGCCTGCAGAGTGGACAATGTACAATCTGCTTAGCTTCTCCTCAGCTCATAGGATGCGCTGCAGATAGGACACTGACTGACATCTGCCTCAAGACTCATCCTGCTTATAAATGCTGCCTGCTGAGATAGGACACTATGTCTCAATCTGCCTAGCTTCTCCTGCTCTATAAGATGCTGCCTGCGACTTGACTAGGAACTATGTACAATCTGCTCAGACTTCTATCTGTGTACATTAACAAAGAAGACCAATATAAGGATGATAGGATGGAACTTGTGCGTAAGTAGGTAGAGGTTATTTGAGTTACCTTAAATGTGGATTGAAGTAAAGTAAACTTAAGTACTTCGTGGTTAATGAGTACATTTGATTGGCCCTTTATCATAGACATAAAAGGGACGTAGCATACTAGTATTGTATAGTAGCATTGCCTGTTGCTCTAGGTACTTATATAAATTGGGAAGGACAAGTAAAAAAAAAAAACTACTTGTACGCCACCCAACATTTTACGCTCTTTTGTTACCCTTTCCCCCCTTTATGCCACCCTTAGTCTTTCTCTACTGTATACACTCGTATAGAGAGGAGACATCTTGATAAATGCGCCTCCCACTGCCAGATACTAACCTGTGTCCCATGTAGCAGTGATGCGCATGCGCAGGAGATGGTCATTCACGTCACTCTTGGCTTTTCCGGACGGCTGTGTCTGTGTAGTCTATTACTAGGTACACTGCTATGCGCATGATCCTTCAGAATTATTGTGGAAGTTGAGGTTGTAACATGCTTTGCATTTGTTTGCAGGGAAGCCTTTTGGCAGCTCCGTTTTTGGCAGTCAAGGTGTTTGCTTCTTGTTGCAATGGCTTGCACTGGCCACAGCGAACAACTTTCCTGCCCAATTTGCAGGAGCGTAAACACCCTCTGTATTACAGCCAGCTGAGCTATACACGGGCACAGCACCCACCAGATAATGTTTATCTTAGTTGTGCTGTTGTTTTGTGTTTGTGTTAGGCGTCGCGGCCCCAGATAACCACAACACCTAAACGAGAAAATACCCTTTCCCTCCTGGATACTAAACCTAACGTTTCTCCATTCATTTATAGGATTGTAAATTACCTTATATTACTCGAGTATAAGCCTAGTTTGTCAGCACAAAAAAAGTTGATGCTAACCCAAACCGGCTCGTTATACTCGAGTATAAAAAACTAATAGGTTTACAGGTTTGTGTGTGGTAAAATTAGGGGCCTCGGCTTATATTGGGTCGGCCTATAAGTCGAGTAATATCGGTAACATTTATAATAATAATATAGTGATGGCCTCCCATCATATGTTTACCTGAAACGGGGCAGATCAGAGTGAGTGGTTATGTTTGCTCTATTTAGGATCTTGTTTACAGAGATTTTATTATGGTCTCAAGGTTATTCCAATGACACAGGCTCCATAGATGAGCAAAAGGAGGATAGGGGAGGGCGGGCGGGAAGGGGGGGGGGGGGGGGGGGTGGGGCGGTGGGGGGCGGGGGGGGTCGGCCGGGGGGGGGGCGGGGATGGCGGGGGGGGGAGTGGGTGGGGGGGGGGGGGGGTTTTTTGTTAAAAAAAAACCCCCCAACACACAACACCAACCACACAGAGAAATAAATAACCAAAAACCACACCCAAACCCCCAGCACCCCCTCGACTCCAACTCAAAAAAAACAAACAAAAACAATATACCACACAAACCCAACCTTTCTAACTTGTTTTGGGGAAAACAATCTAAGGACAGGGCTATTTAATATTTGGCGTTGCAATCTTAAAGGTCCAGAGTCTTTAACATTTGTTTCGGAATTGTTGTGTGAAGGCTTCTTTCGTGTTCTTTTTGTGGTCTTATTTGTATTCCATGCCGGGAAGAGAAAAATTCTAAATGTTGGGAAATTGACTAAGGAGGAAGGCAGTTTACGCCATGCATCTGGGTGGGACGTTGTTTGGATTCACGGTTTACGCCCAAAGGCCCTACCCTTCCCCCCCCCCCCACCTTTAAATTATTTTGGGAACAGCCCTTGATCATGAGATACCCACATTGATCTATACTTATTGGTTTATTTGGGAAAATTTAAACTATTTTAAGTTCTGGTGGTTGCAGATTGTACTAATAAGCTTTTTCGTAATGCATGTACAGATCTGATATAAGGGTGCTAGTCAACCTTTGATCGAATTTTATTTATTACATTTTTTTACCGTGTTTCGGACAGTTGGGCGTCTTTTTTTCTTTTCGGGTTCACCATCAGGAATAATTGTTTTATATTATTTTAGATCAGAGTAGGGAATTCTGCCAATATTCTAACATGTCTGAAATTTTATGTTGGATTATTTTTAGGTCAGTTCGTATGGGAGCTGGAGGTTAATTTTAATTTTTGTTTATTTTACTGTTTTGCTGACATCCTAGTACTTTCAACTCAAGGAGTTTGTGATGTTCTACCACATATATGTTTAATGCATGCTGGTTCCGTATTATGGACGGATTTCGCTGATGATTGTTAAGTGTTTCAAACAGTTGTGTTTAAACCGGGATTCAGCCTGTAAGCCCTCTTCATACACCTGTATGTACATGTGCCTTTTGCAGTCCTTAAAGGGAACCTGTTACCACATTTTCACAAATACAGCTATTACCAGGTTCCCATAGAGCCGTATCAACTAACTAACACCCTTCTTTTAGTTAATTTTTTTCTTACATCCCTCATAAATCCAGCTTTACTTAAGTTCCCTTGCAGTCGAAGGGGGAGTGTCCTACTCGGGCAGCCCCCTCCCATAGACTCCTCCCCGTTTCCCATTCTTCCTCTTGTACTTTTTACATTGCAAAGTCTACCCCGTGTATGTGTCTGATCACATGAAATTAGATGGACCAGGAGTTGATTAGATTAATCAGTTCGTACACAGGGAATACAAAAAAAATCTTGTAATATATCACATAAAGAGGTAGATTAAGACTGCATGGGTCTTGGGCTGTAGAATATTATAGCCCACAATTCTGTAATCACTTCCTACTATGGATCTGAATCAGCTTCTTGGGGAATGGGAGGATGCGCCCCCTTTGGTTTTAAAGTTATGAAATGGCTCTGTTGTACATGGCTATTGAGAGCAGGAACAGATATACAGAGAAGGTCCCATGTAACCTTGTCCAACATTTGGTGGGTGGTTTGGGTGACATGGGCCACCTTGAGGGCTTGAGCCCTGGGCTAACTGCCTATAAACTGCTTTTTTTCTAATCCAGTTGGTATGGGCCAAACTGATCCCCCTCAATCCACTTGGTATGAGATGCACTGATCCCCGTCAATCACTTGGTATGGGCACACACTGATCCCCGTCAATCACTTGGTATGGGCACACACTGATCCCTGCAATCACTTGGTAAACGTTGAGGAACAAAAAGACAGTGATGGGTGGTGATGAAGAGTTTGGATATGAGAGCCATATGGATAATTAAATTCCGATTTCGGACTGTCTGGAATTGCATCAAAAATCTCCGGTATCTGTGAATGTGGTAAAAACCTAGAGAGGTTCTAAAGTTTATGCCAAAGATATCGCTTTGCTTTCTAATTTTAGTAATTCGACTCCTAGACACCACAATCCCAAGAACAAATTTGGCTGGGTTAAAGCCTCAGAACAGGGTGTGAGCATTATTCAAATGTCAATGGACAGGAGATCAGATATTGAACGATAATAATACAAGCCTATACTTTCATTGTAAAGATGACCTCACCACCTCCACCAATATCACAGATATTTTTACTCTACCCTCCACCCTTTTCAGCTATCAGCTCCTGTAGCTACAAACACCCCTGCAACTGATCATGCTCTCCACTGTCTGGTTGAGAAGAGACATGGAATGGCACCACCCACCTGACGAAATAGCCCAATATACATGAATTGGGCTCATTACAAGGGCCCCCTCGACCGCACTTTCGTCGGACATCCCGACGATTTCCATTTTGCGCCACTGGAGAGGGATTTAAAGGGGTTTTTGGCGCACTGCGATCGGATTTGGTTTGCAGTCACGCCGGCTTTCGGACGACAGAATCCGGATCTGCGGTAGCGACGAACCGTGGAATTTAACTTCAAAATGTGTTGCAAGCCAAGCACTTACGCACCGGGAGGAAAGAGTGAACTCCGGCAACCTGAGCGGGGAAGTTGACAGATGCGAAATCGGGCGCGCAATCTAAGTGAATCGCGGCATAGTGCATTCCGCACGGACAATGCACTTTCAGGGAACTCCGAGGGACCGGGTGGGACGTAAGTAAATGTGCCCCATAGAGTATATAGTACCACATCTAACAGCACTGATGTGTTGGCAGTGGTGGTGTGACACCTATTACATATGCAAAGCGTTGGAGTCGGTGGACATGATCAAAAAAATCTTTTGCTCCCAGTTTCTCCACATAAGGTCTTTAATGGGTTGTTCCCATGACAAACTGCTATAAAATAAGATATGTCCTAAAAGGGTCCTGCCCCCGGACGCTCTTTGTCCACCTTTTCCTAGTAGCCTTTCATTCCATCCCTGAGGTGAATTGGTCCCCAGGAGTGGCGGAGGAATCTGGTCTCCAGGAGGGCGAAGAATGGCGGTGAATTCTAGGCTGTTAGAGGCAGAAGAATGGTTGGATCTATGTGGATTGGTGGTGGAGAATCTGGTCTCTAGGATGGGTGGAGAATCTGGTCTCTGTGAGGAGGAGAGGAATTGGTCCTAGGATGGGCGGAGAATGTCTCAGGATGGAGCGGGAATCTGGTCTCTAGGATGGGCGGAGAATCTGGTTTCTAGGATGGGCGGAGAATCTGGTCTCTAGGATGGGCGGAGAATCTGGTCTCCACGATGGGCGGAGAATCTGGTTCTCCACGATGGGCGGAGAATCTGGTCTCTAGGATGGGTGGAGAATCTGGTCTCTAGGATGGGTGGAGAATCTGGTCTCCAGGATCGGCAGAGAATCTGGTCTCTAGGATGGGTGGAGAATCTGGTCTCCAGGATGGGCAGAGAAGTGGTGCAGTGAGTGGTACTCATTGATGCTAGTTAAAAAAAGCATATACCTCAATCCCCTTTAATGCATTGATTTAGGACTTCAATCAGATACATTTGGCTATTCCAGAACTCCTTGTAACAGCTAATTACTGGATAATTTTTCGCTCAAGGATCATCGGTTCGAGGTTGCGATACACAGAATTGTCTCCCCTTTCCTGCTTTGCATACATACGCTGTAATGAATGGGTTACCAACCAGACAAAATAAAAACATAAAAATCTTCTCTTGTGAGTGTTCTGGCCCCCTTCACCTGTGAATGAGCAGCAGAGGGGAGGTGATCTGTGTGATCCCCCCGGGGAGGAGCAGGGAGACCTGCACACGCATACTCTGCCTGCTTTTAAAGTCTAATAGCATTTTAAGGTTATTATCTATTTCAGATCCCCGGCTAGGGTCAGGGTTCACGGCTGGCGGACATCCTCTCCCCTCCCTTCACCAACACCCTGGCTTCTGACTGACAGCAATCAGTCAGGCTTTGGCCTCCCGAGGAAGAGAGAGGGAGAAGGGGGGAGGGTCCAGAGGTCGGCAGCGGGCAAGATTCAGCTGTCATTTTTAATTATCTAAATGATATTCAGAGCGCAGAGCATCCTGTCTGTCAGCCCAGCCACATTAGCATGGCGGTGTTTGTGTAGAGAAGGGGGGGTGAATCTAAGAATTAAGGATGCAGAAAGACAAAACGGAATAGCTGCATGAATTATAAAAATCCACCCCCCCCCCCTCAACCCTACAAAAAAAAAGAGAAGAATAGGTGAAAGGGGGGAGGGTTAATCGTTATTCAGCTATTGAAGAGAAGAAAGAGTGGGTGAGCTATAGAGCCTGGACACTGGCTACCTTGTCTTTCTTGAAGCAAGTATTTTCGGGAAATTGGAACATGTACACGAAAGGTGTGTGTCTGGTGCAAAGGCTCAAAAAGATGGCAAGTGACAACGGAGCACCGGCCGCTGCAATTTATATGCAAATCGGTATCTGGGCTCCTGATCTTCAGCCGTACTAACACAAAGCTTACAATCTAGAACTGCGAGTGAGCCTAAAAAGGTCAACTACTGAGAGTTTTTTGGGTGGTGGTAATTCCACCTCACTCCCCGTAAACACGTATTCTTAGCAGTAGATTATACCTATGGCTCAGCTTAAGCATTCGGTATAAGTCTGGACAACCCCCTTACACGGTTGACAGTGGTTCGTTGGGATATTGAAAGACGTTCTTCCAAGATTCAAAGTAGGGATTTGAGAATAAGCACGAATTGTAGACACAACGTCGGACTAATATTCACAGTGGAAAACAAGCAGAGCAACCGTTCTTTAGGAACACTCACCCATACGTTAACTCTAAAGGCTCGTGTAAGGATAAAGCCGCCGGTCATTGGGGCAACCACATTAAAAAGTATGGAGGAATCCAGCACCTTTAAGACCTCCAAGCTTTGTAAATCCAAAATAAGTTGCTTTCAACACTCAAGACGGTCAACACACTTTAGATATAGACAAGATAACAGTCGACATAGTTACTCAACGCGTTTCGAGTCTTGAGCAGTAATAGTCCCACAACATATTTCAAGATACAAGAAGCTTTTTTTTAAGTGGTAAAGACTTTGTGAGAGCTCCTTGGGATGCCGGGATTTAGGAATAAGCATTGTTGGGTGTCCAACTGATCACAAGAACAGTGGCCCCAATTCTCCAAATAAGTGAGGGACATTTGAAGAGCATTCCCTGCTGTTTCATCATGAGTAGGTCATTGTATGAGCTTTGTACTTGGCTGTCTCTTTGACTGTTGCTCCTGCATTTGGGGGATTGGGACCCTCTTTCTTGTTATCAATGCAGGTTCTAATGCATCCATTGGATTTCCACTGATCATCTATCCTATTGAGACCGATATTAATAATACGTCATCTGAACCTACAGCTAGATAGGCCGGTCATCTCATTTGTATTGGGACTGACTACTCTTTGACACTAGATGTTGAAGAATCGGGCTTACAAAATTTTACTGTATTTTAAGCATTTTATTGCTGGGACCTGCTTCCATCCACGTCCCGAGTCCCCTGTCCTACACAATGAGGAGAACCTTAAATGGTCTATGCGACTTCCATAGACTTCCCAACTATATGTGTTACCTTTCTTTTGGATGAAAAATTTAATTCTTTTGTAAAAACTTGAAAAACATCCAAAAAGTGTACCCGTCTTATTAAAACCATCAGGGTCATTTACTTACATTACATCAGGAGCTTTGTACAGTCTCATTTTTTTATCTCAATAAAACTTAAAGGTTCGTTGTTTGTTTTTATTTTTTGTATTTTTTTTTTAATGTTGCACCCACATTAATCGTTATATGATCTCCCCTGGATTACGTTTCGCGCGCCCAAAAAAATATCTAATTAATGTGTCTTCTCGTTCCCTATTGCCAAACAGGGTTAATGTCTTGTAGTGCCTGTTTGCATTCAACTTCACAGCCAAGTGAGGCCATTTTTTCTCTGCCACGCAGCTGCTTGACAGCCCCTAATAATAACACACGAGGACAGTCAGACAGAATGAAGACAAATACGGCGACTTCTCACAGAATCCTAATGTCCCAATGCTCGTGGGAATCTCTTATCAGCAGGCAGCGCAGTGTGCATGCTGCAGGAGGCCGGACCGAAGCGCGTCTACACCGCAGCTACAAATGTTAATTCCACAAATTCACATGTATGAACTAATCATCAGCAAATAATCGCATATACTGTATACATTAATAATCCGCACTGGGGGGGGCGGCCAGCATAGTCGCTTCTGGGTTACTGGAGAGTCTCTTACATCTGTAACATGGAAATAGATGCAAGCCTCAGAACTTATTACACCCAAAAGCAACCAGATACATAGGTCTTAACCGAACACCTTAAAGGGAGTCTACCATCTCCCATATCACCCCATAAGTTAAACCAGCTTTGTGTTGGGCCCTTTCCATATAAATGTATTTTCTGTTCTTCCGTTGATCTGTTGTTTCAGAGAAAATTACCTTTTTACCTCTATGCAAATAAAGTCCCTAGGTGCACTGGAGGTGGGGCCTTGCCTGCTGGTGCACCTGTCTTCTTTTTACTCCTTATTTCCATTTTGGATGTACAAAAGCAATAATGTGTTGAAATGGGCGGAATACAAAGAGCAAAACATTGCTGATTCTACATGTAAAGTGATTTGGGAGATGGTAGACTCCTAAAAAGAAAAATGTGTTTTCAGATTTGTCCGACCAGGTAATTGAGGAGAACAGTATGAGGAAAACCCTGATTCTTAAGCTGGCCATGCACATTAGATCAATGTTGACTGAACCCCTAGGTGTCAGATTCATTAACCAACCATTCAATGAGTGCTGGGCTTCTCGACCTTCTCCGTTGGCAGTAGACGTCCAGGAGAAAGGGTTTGAGAACTTAAATTTTAACATGCCCGATCCTTTTGTTCATAGGGTAGAGGAGCCACTGACTCTCTGCAGTACCATTCTCAATTCATGCACACTTGGCTGAATTGAGCATCCATGGGGTTTGAGATGGAAAGCTACCAGTTGAACATGACTGGTTTTTCAGCATATCCTGAGCCAAGTCATCTCATTACCTTGATTTTTTGTCATGTTCCTCCAACAATTTTGGAGAACATTTTTTTTTTCAGTCTGACATTATCCTGCTGCCATTGGGTCATGTTTATGCCATGAAGATGAGTACTTGCTCTGTACAATGTTTCGGTAGGTGGTAAAGTTCACAGTATCAGTATCGTGACTCGCAAGTCCCGAGGATTTTCTAGACACTGCCTAATCATCACTCGCATCCTGATGTTATGTGTTACCCAGCCAAAGAACCCTGCACACAACAAGCCAACCACATTAAGATTTGTCATCTCATTGCTCCATATACCACTTTTTAGGTGCTTTTGATGGTCGACGAGGGGGTCAACATTTGCTCTTCGACCTGCCTTTGTCTATATTACTAAGTACGTAATATTCTGATTCTGATACCTTTCTATCATAGCCAGCTGCACCCAGTAGTGCATTATAATTTAGGTGGTTTGGGCGGTAGCCTGGGGGCCATGCCTTCTACAGGGCACATGGTCTTCCAAACCCACCAAATGTTATACTCAGAAGGACCATAAAATCCTCATACACCTGTTCCTGCTCTCAAATCACATGTACATAAGAGACATTTTAGGACCTTTGAAGATCCTCCAAAGGTCCTGCAACCGCAGAAGGACACATCCTTAAGCTTGAAGCTTGATTCTATATGTAGGAAGTGAATCCCAGACTTGTAGAAGCTACAGCCCAGTAAGGCCACCAACAGGGGGGGGGGGGTTTAGTGTGACTGCGTTCAGGGGGCCCGAGAAGGAGCAGGGAACTCACTGTACACACAGGGACAGATTATCATTCTGTGGTGGGTGGTGGGCCCCACAAAATTTTACAGTCAGGGGCCTCAAACTTCCTAGTGGTGGCCCTTTGGCAGTCTTAATCCACCCCTAGCTGCACCAGGACACCATGGGTTCTCCATGTCCCTGGTTGTCCGTTTTCAGGCCACTTTTGGTACCTACTAACCAGGATCATCCTACATGACCTGCCATTTGGAGACGACTTCATTTGCGGCCGTTCCGTTTTCGCCAAGGTCCGCCATCACAAAATAATCAATGTTATACACTTTTTTGGGTTTTATTGTAGTGGCTGATCCCCGTATCTGTGTGTATACTCTGTCTCTCCCTCCCTTTCCCATGTTGGGTTCACATAGCAGCACCTTCCTAACACCGTGCTCCTAGCTGTGTCTAATGACAGCAGATTAGCATGCATTACAAATAGCCTAAATAATGAATTATTCAACTCGGTGTAATTATCACCTCACCCTCTAATGCAATTACTTGATGCCTTGCGTGGTTATTTCAGGGCTCTGACTCTACCTGCTGGGTGCCATTTAAAGGTGCGTATCCTTCTAATTGCTCAGGGAAAAAAATGCACTTTAAACAAATATACCCAGCGAGCCTTTTGAAATAAAGGAAGGAGGGGTGAATGAGCGGCTTATTCTCCGGCCTGGTCTCCGCTGCACGATTGTTAGATATTTTTTTTACCCTTTTTTTCATTTTCCAAACCCGGTTTAGGAAAGATGAAATACCAATTAAAATATGTTTTTCCGGCAATAGTTGCTGTGATGCATGTATGTATCTAGTGTCCAAATGTGGATAATTTGCTACAATTTGTAAAAGATTTGCTAAAATTCCAATAGATGAACAAATGCTCAGCTGTCACCTGATCAGATCATCTATGACCATGGCACCTGCCTGATAAAGGGAACCCGTCATCAGGTCAAGCTAATTGGAAATGAGGTAATTATCCAAGAGTCTTTCAATTCTTCAAAAGATTCGGTTAAAGGAAATCTACGATAAATATCCATCACGATAAACCAGGGGCACTTATGTATAGATCCAGACACTGTGACTGAGGTAATCTGATTATATTTGTTATCCATGGCCAACTAACTTCTAAAATCAACTTTAAAATTATGCTAATGAGCATGTGCTGTAGCTTTGCAGGATGTTACAATGTGCAGTGCACTTTCCCCTCCCACTCTGTGCCGAAAATTAGATGAGATTACAGCAGGCAGAGGGGGAAGTACTCATGCGCAGTGTAACAGTCTGTGAAGCTACAGCACGCAGGGGACCTTGTATTGCCCCCCAGAACCCTTTTGGCTCATTAGAATAATTTTAAAGTTTATATTAGAAGGAAGGAGGCCATGGATAACACATATGAAAAGATTACCACAGTCACAGTGCCTGGATCTTTAAGTAAGGACCTTGGTTTATCCACAGTCCTAAGTCACTTCTGTCACTGAGTTAGTGCGTGTCAATAAATTCTAATATTCAGGGATATGCCTCCTACTGGTAACACCTAGCTGTGACTTTTTTTTTATACATTTACAAAAGGAATAATTCGGCAAAGATCTTTTGGAATAATTTGAAGCACGTTTAAGGATCGCTGACAGATCCTCTATACATCGCCATCAATTATGAAAACTAGTAATAGCTAACAAGTTGTCACCATTCTCTCTCCATGCTGTATGTGCTGTGATTTTGTGACTTGTCATTAATATTACACTTTGTACCTTCTCCGCTGCATTATTACCTGCGCTCTCCAGACTCGTGCAGAACATGACGTTGACACGTTACAGCTCTGTACAGCTTATAAGATGTGATACAGATGTCTCCTCCTGAAGAAGGAGGTATCCGGATGTCATAGAGAGGAACAGGACTGTCACAACAGGCCACTCTTAATGCTGCAGTGCCATTAATCTGTTAATCACACACTGATGCATGCTGGGAGGAACGTCCGGAAAAGACTTGTGGCACTAGGACAGGGACTTGGAAAGTGAAGACTTGAACTGTGTCACCTGTATTGAGATTTGTCGGCAGCCAGGCTCACATTATTACCCTGAATATCAGCCCTAGAATCCATTCTAAGTGTAGAAATAAAATTCAAGACCTGTAACGGGACCCCAAATACTATGTCCACCAATTCTATCACAGCATAGGAATAATAAACACAGTGCGGTTACAATACACACACAGTGATGTCACAGTACAGGGATAATGCACACAGTGATGTCACTGTACTGTGACATCACTATGTGTATTATCCCTTTACTGTGACATCACTGTGTGTATTATCCCTGTACTGTGACATCACTGTGTGTGTTATCCCTGTACTGTGACATCACTATGTGTATTATCCCTGTACTGTGACATCACTGTGTGTATTATCTCTGTACTGTGACATCACTTGTGTGTATTATCCCTGTACTGTGACATCACTGTGGTTATTATCTGTTATTTTGATATCACAGTTTTTATTCCCTCAGCAGTAACGAGACCGCTATACTTCTGTACCAATTGGAGGGATAAAAAGGGCCAGCCAGTGCCTTTCTACATTTGCCCTTCAGGGTTATACATAATAGTTTCAAGATACAAACACATAGAAAGTTAGTCATATACCAGCTTCCATTCTCTTAAAGGAAATCTACTGTCAAAATCCATCATGAAAAACTAGGTGCACTTACTCATACATTCAGGCACCGTGACTGTGGTAATTTACTTATATTTGTTATCCATGGCCTCCTTCCTTCTAAAATCAACTTTTAGAATTATGCTAATGAGCCAGAACTGTTACAAAGTGCAGCAGCACCTCTCAGTCTCGCTCTGCCCCCTGCACTTCCTGTAATCCTAACAGCAGTACTCACTCAGTCCTTCACACTAACAGCCTGTGTCTGATACAACACAGAGAGGCTACAGTAGCCCTCCTGGCTCATTAGCATAATTTTAAAAGTTGATTTTAGAAGAAGGAGACCATGGATAATAAATATAAGAAGATTACCACAGCCATGATGCCTGCATCTATGAGTAAGTGTCCCTGGTTTATCATGATGGATTCTGATGGTAGGTTTTCTACGTT
Organism: Engystomops pustulosus; assembly: GCA_019512145.1. Lineage (NCBI taxonomy): Eukaryota > Metazoa > Chordata > Amphibia > Anura > Leptodactylidae > Engystomops > Engystomops pustulosus. Next base: position 16,333,612 of record CM033647.1, on the reverse strand, counting down.
TAAAGAGCGAAGATCGCGCAGGTATTTGTCTCTCGGTTGGAAGCTTTGCTCCTATCCCTCCAGAACCAGACTAATCTGTTTTGCTTGATATGAGCTTTTTTTATTTTTTGATTTGAGCTTTTTTTCTTATAGAAAACTGTATACCAACTGGCTTCTCAGTCAGGAGAAATGGTACAATCCGAAAAGTCCTCGCACCCAACCAACCTTTGTACAGATTACTGAAGAGGCACAAAAACATTAAAAACACCTTCAAAGCTTCTCTATTTTTGGAGGAGAAGTTTGGCTAATAACACAAGTTATGTTTAAAGGGTCTTTAACTGGTCGGGGGTTTATTTAAAACAAGACTTGGTTTATCAGCCAAAACCGAGACTCTTCCAAAAGATAAAAAAAAAACATGTATACAGCTTTTTCTCAAATCTCCCCCCCACCCCCCATTCGATACTGATTGGGGACTAGTTTGCTTGAGATGGACTTTTTTTTTTTTTTTTAAAGAAAACCCTGCAAACCAACCGGCTTCTCAGTCAGGAGAAAAGGTACCGTTCGAATAGGCCTCACACCCTTTGTACTGATTCCTGAAGAGGTGCAAAAGAGGTGAAGAGGTGCAAAAATGTTAAAAATGCTTTCAACACATCTTTTATTTGGAGAAGGAGTTTGGCCAATAACACAAGTTTTGTTTAAAAGCTCTATAACTGGTCACAGCCAGACTGCTGTTATAGGGGAGGTCCAGACTACACAGCCAGACTGCTGTTATAGGGGAGGTCCAGACTATACAGCCAGACTGCTGTTATAGAGGAGGTCTAGACTACACTGCCAGACTGCTGTTATAGGGGAGGTCCAGACTACACAGCCAGAGTGCTGTTATAGTGAGAGGTCCAGACTACACAGCCAGACTGCTGTTATAGGGGGAGGTCCAAACTAAACAGCCAGACTGCTGGTATAGCAGGAAGTGCAGACTACACAGCCAGACTGCTGTTCTAGGGGGAGGTCCAGACTACACAGCCAGACTGCTGTTCTAGGGGGAGGTCCAGACTACACAGCCAGACTGCTGTTATAGGGGGAGGTCCAGACTACACAGCCAGACTGCTGTTATACGGGGAGGTCCATACTACACAGCCAGACTGCTGTTATAGGGGGCGGTCCAGACTACACTGCCAGACTGCTGTTATAGTGGGAGGTCCAGACTACACAGCCAGACTGCTGTTATAGGGGGCGGTCCAGACTACACTGCAAGATTGCTGTTATAGGGGGCGGTCCAGACTACACTGCCAGAGTACTGGTATAAGAGCTGGTCAAGACTACACAAACAAACTGAGTTTATAGAAGGCAATCCAACAAGTGAGTCTGGCTGCTGTTATAGGTCTCATTTCAAGGAATTTTAGTGATTCTTTTCAATTTCATCACATGCTTCATTTTTATAAAGTAGGTTTTACTGTATTAACCAATAAAAGGTCTCTGTATTTGGAGCCCTGGTGCCCTGCAAGCTATAGACGACAACCCCAGGGACCTCATATGTGTTTGGGACCCCTTTTCTTAAGTAACCATTGACTGGGAGCAAGTAGAGTCAATGGGGCAGATTTACTTACCCGGTCCATTCGCGATCCAGTGGTGTGTTCTCTTCGCTGGATTCGGGTCCGGCCAGGATTTATTAAGGCAGTTCCTCCGACGTCCACCAGGTGGCGCTGCTGCGCTGAAGTTCCCTGGAACGCACTGGAATACACCGGCTCGGGCTGAGTGAAGGTAAGCGCAAGCTCCGCGACACATTTTTTTTTTAAATGCAGCGTTTTTTCCGAATTCGTCGGGTTTTCGTTCGGCCACGCCCCCCGATTTCCGTCGCGTGCATGCCAGCGCCGATGCGCCACAATCCGATCGCGTGCGCCAAAATCCCGGGGCAATTCAGGGGAAATCGGCGCAAATCGGAAATATTCGGGTAACACGTTGGGAAAACGCGAATCGGGCCCTTAGTAAATGACCCCCAATGAAAGCAGGAAATACTAAAAATGCAATGTCAGTCATCATCATGAAGATTAAAGTGGACGCCCCCTTTAAGGTTTATTACAATGATCTCTTCTCTGTACATAGATATTCAGTTACGCGGAGAAACTACCCAGACGGCGGCAGGAATGTCAATGTGCGGAAATTGAATAAGTCTATGAACAAGCTAAATGCTGCGTTCTCCTTCTCCGGATTACAATACTCTGCGATCTTCCCAGATAAAGGACCAAGATGCATTTTGTCAGTTTTCTCACTAAGCGCAATTACGGTTCCGTCATCGCAGATATCCAGCCAGAATTGCTTGCAGGGGGAATAAAGAGGCAGAGGGGGATTATACTTATCGACACAAAGCGTTTTGGTTTACAGAGATAAAAAGGAAGAAAAAATAAATAAATCCTGGAAATAAGTGGCTCATTCTTCAAGATCCGGCATAAAAAGTCCATTAAAAAACATTGCAGACGATAAACAATGCCCCCGAGCCGCCACCGCCGCCATGATGATTGTCCACCTGTTGCCGAAGGAAGAACAATTGATTTTCAGGTTTTTAGATTTTTTTTTTTTTGCATTCACGTTGATATAAAATGATTAATCATTAAGAAGACAACAAAAGCGAAACGAAGAATTTTGATATTTTATAGCGCTGTTATCCGCGGATGAGTCACCTTGTATCTTCTATTGTCTCTGCAGGAAACTTATGTACTGGAAACCTCTGCAGCGGATGGCGCTGTCTAAATTACCTTGACTTCCTCCCTGATGCCAGACGAGGACCCCTGGGGCCACATCCGGCTCTTCACATGTGACTCTTGGGTCACGCAGAGGGAAAACTTGACATTGAAGAAAGGTGATTATTTACGTAAAGATGAAGCAGAGATGAGGAGCCATTGAGCTGCTGAAGATTTTGCCGCAGTCCTATAATAATAATTATAATAATAATAAAAATTCTTTATTTATATAGCGCCTACAGTTTACGCAGCGCAGCACAAAGCATGGCAAATCAGTCCCTGTCCCCAATGGGGCTCACAATCTAATCACCCTACCAAATATGTTTTGGAGTGTGGGAGGAAACTGGAGGACCCGGAGGAAACCCACGCAAACACGGAGAGAACATACAAACTCTTTGCAAGGCAAAGTCTCGATCCAGCGGCGCGTTCTCTGACGCTGATTTGGGTCTGCCGAGATTCACTAAGGACGAGCGCCTGATGTCCACCAGGTGTCGCTGCTGCGCCCAGGTCCGCCGGAGTTCACCTTCTTCTTCCTGGTGCATGTGAGTGCTGATCTTGCGACACAAATTCTTTTTTAAATTCCGCATTTTTTCCAAATCCGTCGGGTTGTCCCATGGCCACGCCACCCGATTTCTGTCGCGTGAAAGCCGGCGCTGATGCACCAAAATCCGATCGCGTGCCTGTGACATCACTGTGTGTATTAATCCCTGTACTGTGACATCACTGTGTGTATTATCCCTGTACTGTGACATCACTGTTTGTATTATCCCTGTGCTGTGACATCACTGTTTGTATTATCCCTGTACTGTGACATCACTGTGTGTATTATCCCTGTACTGTGACATCACTGTGTGTATTATCCCTGTACTATGACATCACTGTGTGTATTATTCCTGTACTGTGACATCATTGTGTGTATTATTCCTGTACTGTGACATCACTGTGTGTATTACCCATGTACTGTGACATCACTGTGTGTATTACTTATGTACTGTGACATCACTGTGTGTATTATCCCTGTTCTGTGACATCACTGTGTGTATTATCCCTGTACTGTGACATCACTGTGTGTATTATCCCTGTACTGTGACATCACTGTGTGTATTATCCCTGTACTGTGACATCACTGTGTGTATTATCCATCTACAGTGACATCACTGTGTGTATTATCCCTGTACTGTGACATCACTGTGTTTATTATTCCTGTACTGTGACATCACTGTGTGTATTATTCCTGTACTGTGACATCACTGTGTGTATTAACTCTGTACTGTGACATCATTGTGTGTATTATTCCTGTACTATGACATCACTGTGTGTATTATTCCTGTACTGTGACATCACTGTGTGTATTATTCCTGTACTGTGACATCACTGTGTGTATTACCCATGTACTGTGACATCACTGTGTGTATTATCCCTGTTCTGTGACATCACTGTGTGTATTATCCCTGTACTGTGACATCACTGTGTGTATTATCCCTGTACTGTGACATCACTGTGTGTTTTATTCCTGTACTGTGACATCACTGTGTGTATTATTCCTGTACTGTGACATCACTGTGGTTATTATCTGTTATTGTGATATCACAGTTTTTATTTCCCCAGCAGTAACAAGACTGCTATACTTCAGGCCCAATTGGAGGGATAAGAAGGGCCAGCCAGTGCCTTTTACATTCGCCCTTTAGGGTTAAACATAATAGTTTCAAGATACAAATGCATAGAAAGTTAGTCATATACAAGCTTCCAGAAATCTACAATCACAATCCATCATGATAAACCAGGGACATTACTCATAGATCCAGGCACCGTGACTGTGGTAATTTACTTATATTTGTTATCCATGGCCTCCTTCCTTCTTAAATCAACTTTTTAAATTATGCTAATGAACCAGAACTGTTACACTGTGCAGCAGCACGTCTCAGTATCGCCCTGCCCCCTGCACTTCCTGTAATCCTAACAGCAGTACTCAGTTCTTCACATTAACAGCCTGTGTTTAATACAACACAGAGGGGCTACAGTAGCCCTCCTGGCTCATTAGCATAATTTTAAAAGTTGATTTTAGATGTAAGGAGACCTAGAATAACAAATATAAGAAGATTACCACAGTCACGGTGCCTGGATCTATGAGTAAGTGTCCCTGGTTTATCATGCTGGATTCTGATGGTAGGTTTTCTACGGTTAAAGAGCGAAGATTGCGCAGGTATTTGTATCTCGGTTGGAAGCTTTGCTCCTATCCCTCCAGAACCAGACTAATCTCAGTGACACGAAAGCCTTGCCCATTCTCCGCCCATGTCACACAACGGTTTAATTATAAAGGCAGACAGACCCCAGTGTCCCCCGGCTGTAAAGGCGCACAAATAAGCGTGCAATCAAAATCAGCAATTACCTCTGGAATTTAGTGTAAACAGACCTATAATCAGACAACAAACAGAGCTGCTTAGCATTCCTCCCGCACTGCGCCGTGTGCGGGGCAATTTCCCTTTATTTATCTTCAGCTGCTCGGCAAAAAAACGAGCAAGGGCATCCATGCAATTAGCATAATTACTACACATAGGCCGGATCCTGTGTGGATTCTCTCCCGAGCTCTCTCACCCCCTGCTCTGCGCTGCCCTTACCCCCCTCTCCGCTAACCTCCTCACCCTCTCCGCAGCATCAGCACCCGGGAGCATCTCTTAGAGAAGTGAAGTTTGCCATGAGAGCAGTGGAGAAATCCTGCGTGATGGATGATTGGATAAAGCAGAAGGGACACGGAACAGAAGCGAAGTGCGGAGAGTTATACTTTATTGAATGATGGCTGTAAATTTAGACATCATAAAGCATGTAGAGCAGTAGACGTATAGCAATTGCCAGGAAGAAAGACGTAGACTAGAGGGGGGGAGAGGTTCTGAGAATCGGCGGGCAGATCCGGAGAATAAACAGGCACTTTATGGATTTTTGTCATTTCACTTTCATTTATATAATAGAAACTTTTTTTAATTTTACTTAATGACTTTGCTTTTTTTATATATATATATAAAGTGGTCAGAAAGAAATGCATTGTATATCAAGTGCCACAAGCCCTGGCTGAAAATTGTACTTTTCCCCCAGGATACATTATTGCACGGTCATCATGGACGTTCCATTCGGAATGTGGAACGCGTGGAACCAAATTTCCAACTGACATGGAACGATTCTGCATCTCTACGGGTTCTTTTTGGAAAAAATAGAACATGGATTTTATGTGGTTTTTTGGCATGGAATATGGGTCACAATCTGTGTTACAGTTTCTATAGGATGAACATAACTTTATCGTTTTCCCAAGTAAATCCACTTCATTCACACATGGACCTGTCTTACTAAGAAGTTTCTGAGGAACGATGTTCCTCTATCACGACGTATAGAGTTGTTATAAAGGAAGTCCTGAGGAGCATTGTTCCTCAGGAACTTGTTAGTAGGACGCGTCTATCATCAGTAAGACTTTAAGGTCAAAGCTTAGTAGGAGGTAAAATATTTAGACCATCTGACATGGCACCGGGTACCACTCATGTCTATTGTGAAGCATGACATTTTGGCAGACTTTTCAGCTGGAACAGTAGACAAGAACTTATTTTTAGCTTTGTCCTCTTCTCCAGTCCAGTCCAGTGTGTTTCTCCCGTCCCTGATGATTTTTGTTTTATGCCGTGATATCCTATTGACAATGGACATCTGCTGCAACCTAATGGCACATGACCTCTGCAGTCTATCACTGGCCACAGAAGTGCTTAGCTGAGGCCAGTAGTAGATTGCAGGGTGCAACATCACTGTGGAGCTACTTGGAGGTACTGTGCTAGATCGAAAGGGAGGACAGAGATAAGTAGAGTATCCCTTTAAAGCATATAGGGGCACATTTACTTACCCGTCCCTTGCGCAATCCCCGTTGTGCATTGTCCGACGATCATGGACTCCAGTGCGATTCACTAAGGTCGAGCGCCCGATTTCCTACTTGTGTCACTTTCCCACTCAGGTCCGCCGGAGTTCACCGTCTTCCCGGTGCATGTAAATGCATGGGCTTGCGACACAAATTCAAATGTTAAATCCCGCGCTCAGTCCGAATCCGTCTGTTCGTCCAACGGTCTGCCCCCTGATTTGCGGTGCAAAATGGTGCAACTTTTGTGGGTCCGCGGACCCTTAGTAAATGAGCCCCATAAGATTTTTAAGTTCCACTTATAGATAATTTTTGCTATTTATTTTGGGCATCATTTTTCTGATTAAAATACATTTAGTAATAAAATTTTATCACCACCAGGTTTTACCCCATTAAACTACCAACCCCCTTTGGGTAGGGTATGAAATGTCCTTTCTAGAGTTCCCTCCTTTATGTAAAATCTCACTTATTTACCTATTTTAAAAAAACTTCCCCCAAAGTCAGGAAAATATGATTCTTCTCAGATGAGTCAATGAGTTCTATAGCACCTAGAAACACGCTTTTTGTGTCATAGATAAGGTTTTCATCTTTCAGATCACATCAAGCTTATGGCTTGGTGATACAGAGATACAGGGATCTAAAGACACAGTTGGAAATGCACACTGCTGATAAAGATCCAGTTCCTGTCTATTGTTAACTGCCTGTATGTCCAGTTCTAAAGCACATACATCCATAAGCCTAATGTGACCTGAAAGATAAGATTCTTATCTTTAATATGACACAAAAAGTTTCTATGTGCTATAGAACATAAGATAGAGGTGTCTGAAGTCACACTCTACCTACAATCACTAAATTTGACTCTTGAGGTGAGAAGAGTCAGATTTTCAGATTTGCCTGACTTTGGGGGAGATTTTTTATATATTTTTTTTTAACTTTTAAGATTTCACATTTTCATCCGAAATAGGGATTTCATACCTGACCTGAGGGTGGTAGTAGTTAAGTGGGGTAAAACCTGGTGACAGACAGGTTTCTTTTAAAGATAAAAGTGGTCTTATTCACTACCCAATAAAATACGGCATTCATCAGGACAACCTATGGAATACACTCCGGATACATCAATGAGTAGATCGTCCTCCTGATGATGCAGCAAATTCTCTTTAGTTCTCTCAGAGTGAATCATGTGATGCTACAAATAAAACACAAAGCTTAGTCCTTCATCTTTAGGCATTGATTGACTTTGTTCGCCCAGTAAGGACTGGATGTTAGTTCTGGCGTCGTCACATCACATCCATGCCAGAGGTTTCAATATGGAGACTTTTTGTTCCTCAATTATTGTAATGTAACTATGTTATCGGCCAAAGAGATTCATTCTATATTTAATAAAAACACGAAAAGGGACATTCCCTGAAATGGAATGAACTTTTAAAACGAAAAAGATGAGATACTTGAAAACTGAAGAAGACTTCTCACCTACAGAACCTGCAAAAGCTGAGCTGCAGTAAGCCCGCACGGCCACTACAAGTAGGTGGAGCTGATTCAAAAGGGGGTGTACAGGTTTGCCTGGTTCTACCCATTACTTTAAAAATGTAGTTCGATCTATAAGCAGCAATACAAAAAGCTGCATGAGCTGGGTACAGCAATGTGCAAAAGTTTTAGGCGGAATTCTTAAAAAAAATAAGTGTGTTACTATTTTATATTTTTCAATTAAAAAATGCAAACTGAATGAACAAAAAGGATAAATTCGAGGCTAAATGGAGACGAGCACGTTGTGCTTCATACGGACCACATACCAGTGGAAGTTTGTGACTCGTTAGAGATGAGACAGGTGACCGCTCCTCACCCCTCCTACGCCTGTAGGTAGGTCTTGTCGCAATACAGGCTGCAATAGTACTTGCCCTACCATTTGCTGCCACGGCTAGGTCACGGTTCTTTCCGTACCATCACTATGTATATTGTAGGTCTGTGGGACCATTTCGAGGCCAAAATATACGGACGTCTCCATGAGGCCTCAATCAAATCAATGGGGCACATTTACTAAGGGCTGTGCGCCGCACTTTTGTCGGCATGTTCTTGTATGAGAAATCAGCTTTCATAGATACTTAAAAAGTGCTGCACGCAACCCTTTTGAGGCGCAGCTGCGCTGGCCGCTATGCGACACAAATTAGGGGGCGTTAAATGGGTATTTATCTTGCAAATTGTGTTGCATGCCCTATGTTAAAGGTGCACCACAACAAAGATGGTGAACTCTGTCGGGCCAGTGCAGAGAAGCGCCAGATTCATGATTTCTGGCGCACATTCTTAATTAATCGGACGCACCCAGCATTATACACGGAAAAAGCACTTTTAGTGAAGTTTCCGACTTTCTAAGTAAATGTGCCCCAATGTGGGGTATGACTTCAATTTAACCACATAACAGTATCAGTAGTTCTAAATATTCCATTTTGTTAAGGAGCCTGACAGGAAGGTTGTTCCAAACATCTCGGAGAACTAAGCATAGATGTGCCTATGTCTATAATCCCAGACTGTATGGATGTTGAGATTAGTGCTCTGTGAGGGCCATATCATCACTTCCAGGACTCCTTGTTCTTCCTTACACTAAAGATAGTTGATGGATAAATGGAATCTTTCATACTTTGCAGAATTTATTCTAACATCCGCTTTAATATTTTACTGTAGTTTAATATTTAATGTGATTGGGGAATAGACCATAAATTGTGAATTTATTTCCTATAATCTTCTTATTTGGCCATAGGAGTCCAGTGGGCTGTCACTGAATAGGACCGCCCACTTGACTCCTAAACCTAGAGTTTGTTAAAGTCTAATGCAGTAAATGACAAGTTATACTAAATCTTTTCCCACAGAACTACATATCAATCTGCTCGGCTTGTCCTGCTCTATAACATGCTGATGATTTTATAAGTTTATAATGACAATAAATGTTTAGTAACCATAAATTTTCCATTATACTGTCACATTTCTTTTCAGTGCTGGTTGAGTATGATACTTAGATGTGCTCTGTTTACTCCGTCGGAATCTTATTATGGAACGAAATATAAGAGATTGATACAATGTTGTTCTTTTCTGAGAGGGGCACTACATAATTTGCGTTGTCCTGCCAAAATATTCAGCGGTGCGCGGTTCCTCCAGACGTACATTATACATTATAAATAATAGCGTTCTTTCCTGGGTAGCCACACTTTTGCAGTATTCTGTTTTGTTTCCCTCGCTCTGTATTCCTTTCTTCTTCTTTTTTTTTTGTTTTAATGCCGATTTTATCAGTGGTTGAAAAAAAAAATTGGCAAATAGCTTCCTGCCCCCCATGCTGCCCTTTCTTCCAGTCCGCGGCTAGATTAAGGCTGCCTCTCCCCTTACCTAGACATTGCTGGTCAGTACAGCCACCCAAGGTGACTGTTATCACTTAATTAAATCCTTGCACGCTGAGATGAAAAAACAACAGTGCTCATTCATTCATAACCCGAGGAGAGAGGCCTGTCCTCCCTCCCGCTCGCTCCCTGCCTTATTCCTCCATTCCCTCCCTCGCTTTCTGCCTATCCCTTGCCAATTCTCTCTCTACCTCTTATTTCACTCTGGCAGGGAACCCAACGCATGGATTTAGTTGTAAAGACACCTCCCGTCTCTACAAGTCCCGATCATCCTTTCTTGTTGTCTCCGTCCCATTGTTTTTGGGGGGGGCGACTGTCACTCCCGTCTCTTTTTTTATGTAATTCTTCTTTGTGTGTTAATATTTGTTAATCTCGCCATGCTCTTCTCGCCTCTCTTATGGTGACTCTTGACATCCCCGCTCTCCATTCTTTTGCATCGCTCTCTTCCCATTCTCCATCGCATATACAGTATGAAGGCAATTTTCTCCCCTAGCGTCTTGCAGCTTAAGCCGCTTGTTACTTGGTAATGTATAGCAACAGCTGATTAACCCAAGTAACAGGCTGTAACACACAAATCCATTGTACTTTTCACAGCTTCAGTCACTTTTGGGGCTGTGACTTTGAAGCACGGTGATGGACAGACTGTAGATACAAAGGACCGAATAAAAGTCTTCTGCCAATTCATGGACTAGTTTTTTTTTTTTTAAAGAAAACCCTGCATACCAACCGGTTTCTCATTCAGGAGAAATGGTACCGTTCGAATAGGCCTCACACCCAACCAACCTTTGTACTGATTCCTGAAGAGGTGCAAAAACGTTAAAAATGCTTTCAACACATCTTTTATTTGGAGTAGGAGTTTGGCCAATAACACAAGTTTTGTTTAAAAGCTCTATAACTGGTTGGACGTTTATTTGAAGCAGGACGTGGGTTGTTCGCCAAAATGGAGACCCTTCAAAAAAAAAAAAAAAAAAAGCTTTTTCAGAGTTTTTGCTCCTCATCAGCACTGAGCAGGGTACTGGTTTGCTTGAGAAGAGCTAATGTGTTTAGTTTTTCATAGGAGCATGGTCTGTAAGACTCCATACACCAAGCGGCTTCTTGGTCAATAAGGATACCCTCCAATAGGCCTCTCATCCTGCCAACCGCTACTGAAGAGGAACAAGAATATCAAAACTGCTCTTAAGACATAGTTTTTCTTTTTGGAGAAGGAGTTTGACTTGTATCTGTTAGATTTTAAGGCCCTTTAACTGGTCTTACATTTAATTGGTGACATTACCATAAATATAAGGGATTATTCAATATGCACAGAACCAGTACTTCCAATTATTGGGATGAAGGTCTCCCTAAGTCGCTTGGTACGCCAAATACTCCAGAAATTTCTTCCTGCAAGGACATTTAGATGATTTTGTTTGCCACTTTGCTGTAAGGATTGAAATTAAGGAACAAGATTCCAAATGTGAGACCTTTTCATAGATGATGTTTCTGTTGATATACCGCAAATATTATGAGAAGGACAAATACCTGTGGAAGCGTTAATGCTACGCCGCAGACTTTCAGACCAAATCGTAAATGATACCTGCGTTGGTGAAAATGATTGCAAGTAGAATTGAAAATATGCATGAATGATAAATGGTGCTTTTCATCAGCATATTCATGCTGGTCGCGGTTGACCTTGATTATTTTGTGAAATGGACTGGCATTGAAAACAAGTTTTTTTTTTTTTTACACGAATATAGAAGGAGAAAAAAAAATCGGCCAAGCATATGAAAAAGTACAAGGCAAAAATAAATATTTTTCAAAATAAATTTGTGCTAGTAAGTAGCACCAAGCTTTTGCAGACCGCAGCATTGAGTTTAATTTGGGGCAGAGAAGGAGGAGACTTGAATAACTTCAGTCCCTTTACTTCCTCCCTGCTGTTGTTGATAATTTGATAAAATAAACAGTTATATTACTCAATGACAAAAATACTGTTTGTGAATCTGTTGAGGGAATATTCTTGATAATAAAATCATGTGATTACAGCATTGAGTTTAATAAGGGGCAACTTGGAAGGAGACTTGGATTACTTCAGTCACTTTACTTCCTCCCTTCTGATGCCAGTAGTTCAATACGATCGGCGGTTATATTACCCAATGACAGAAATCCTGTTTGTCTATACGTAACATTCTTGATAATACAATCCTGTGATTACAGCATTGAGTTTAAAGGAAACCTACCATTTATTTTCATGCATTGTGAACCAAACATACCTTGAAAATGGCGTGGCTACACTGATGCAAAAACATATCTTGTTTAATCCCTGAATTGAGTGGTTTTGCTGAAAATAACATTATAAAATTATGATAATGAGGCTCTGTCATTCCTGTGACTGCCCCGCTTCTCCTCTTACCCTAATTATGCACTGCTCCAGGGAATGATGTAATCACTGTCCCTGACAGGCAGAAGTAATCAATCGCTGCACCATTCCCCAGCTGCTGTAAATTAGTCATCCAACTCAAATTAGTCCTGTCTGGACATTTCAGGAAGCTCTGTGTTATGTGTTTATGAATGGCAGCCAGCCTGCACCTATCTTTCCCAAGGTCCTGAATTTTATAATTGTTTTTTGAGCAAAACCATTCGGATCAGGGATCAAACAAGATGTTGTTTCTGCATCAGTGTAGCTACAGCATTCACAAGTTATGTTTGGTTCACAATGCATAAAAACAAACAGTAGATTTCCTTTAATATGGGGCAGAGAAGGAGAAGGAGACTTAGAAAACTTCAGTCACTCTACTTCCTCCCTGCTGGTATTGATAGTTTGATAAAAATAGACAGGTTTATTACCCAATGACAGAAATCCTGTCTGCCTAAATGTAGGGTCAAATTTCTCGCTAATTAACTCCTCTGATAACATCATTGAATTTAATATGGGCCCGAGTAGGAGGAGACTATAAACACATCTAAAAACTCATGATCAATAATTACACTTTACTTACTTTCCTATCAAACTATCTTTGGAAACAGACCTAGTCGTCTGCCAAACAATTTTCCTTGTGTTATATCCGTTTCCTCAATTGCCTTTATCCAAGTGTGACAAGAAGAAATGTCATAGGCCTAGTTCTAGTAATGTCACAGATATGGATGGCTAATTCGAGATATTCAGAGTCTGAGTAATCTCAATGCCATTGAGCGACATTTGAAGGGTTGTACAGCCAGGCGAGAACCTATATATACAGTCCAGTTTTTAAAAAACCCATTTACCTAAAAGGCAGATATATCACCTAAGTTCTGGGAAGTAAGGATCACGCTATTAGATTTCAGGATTCCCGATATGTCTCTAGCAATGGAGTCTGGGAAACAACTATACAAACAATGAAGATGGGTCGCCGTGTTCTAAATTCTAAAAGGAACCATTTCTGTTCAATACATTTGGTTTCTTGTTGCTTTGCCCCTGCATCGGAGACCCGTCAAATTCTGCATCCGTTTTGTGCTACTCTCTGCTTGTGCTCCCTCTTCTGATTATGTGCAGAACTGTCTATATCTCATTTTTTCAACTCAAGGGTTTTATGCATTTGTCTCTATGTATTACTGTCTTTTTTTCGGGTGACTGTGTGCATTGTGTCTATCCCGTTCTGTATTACTGTGCTTTCCCCTTGTGTCTCGCACTGTCTTCCTGCCTGTCTCTCCTCCTCCCTGCCTCTCCGTTTGTGACTGTCTCTTGTTCTTTTCCCCGCAGTCTCTGGACGGATTTGTATTTGCACTAAACCAGGAAGGAAAATTTTTGTACATTTCGGAGACTGTGTCCATCTACCTTGGCTTGTCTCAGGTGAGTGTCCCTCATCTGTCTCTTCACACTTATCTGTCACATGCAAATTTTTTTTTTTTTTTGTTTTTAAATTTCAGAAAAATTGGCAAAAGTACCTATAAAACACCAGAAGTGTATTGAACCGAGAAATTCTCATGTGTCAACTTAAATAGACGAGTAGTTTATTTAATTGAATTAACTGGTTACTAATATATTTTTAATTTCTGATATATATTTTTAATAATCTTTTAATAGACTAATATTCACTTACAGTCACCTACGGCAAAGGGCGGTATAGATTTTGCGGGCTGAATTAATATTCATGAAGCTGCAGCTTATCAGTTCATTAAGTATTGAGGCGGTGATGCCAGTAATGTCTGTGGTAGAGTTTTCTAACCTTTTTTCCATAGGGAAACCCCTAAGATGAATATTCATATCTTGAACTATAGGTCGGAAAAAGAGGAACGGCAGGGAGCACAATTCAATTACCGCCGGTTTTATTGTCAAGGAAGTGTTATTAACCTAAACCTCCGAACAGAACTTTACATCCTGCCGCCCACCACGAACATGCGCCCGCATGGCGCCCTGGTGTCACATAGTAGTGACATGTAATTCCTCATTGTAGTACTATAAAGCATGTTGACTCCAGACTACTATGGGTTGGTTTGTATATTGTCCATGTTGACATTGTGACTATATTTAGGATTTCTGCCACTCCTTGTCCAAATAGCAGAGCTTAGCGTTTCCAATACAGTTAGTGGATAATAATGTAGGCGATTAGGGCGGCCACCGGTAGTCCATGACCACCTACACCAGTGGTGGCGAACCTATGGCACGGGTGCCAGAGGTGGCACTCAGAACCCTTGTAGTGGGCACCTAGGCCATCACCCAGCACAAAGGTCACCATTCAGGACTCAGGAGGTGTGGACAGAGCTGGATTATCATTGTAATCCCTTCTCCGGACCTGTGATTCATCATGTTAAGGGAACCTTAGAGGGAAACTACAATAATAATAATTTCTCCTTCTTTCTACTGTATTGGTGTCCTCAGAATGCCAATACGTTTGGAACCTGTGAGTTAATTCAAATTGGCATTTGGCACTTTGTGAAAAATATGTGGCTTTTGCTTGTAGTTTCGGCACCCAGTACCTAAAAGGTTCACCATCACTGCCCTATACCAACCACCAAGTTAGATTTTAACTCAAGATATAATAAGTAGAAGGGTTTCCAGTCCTGTACTACTCATAAATGCTTGTCGAATCCCAGGAGGACATTTAAAGGTCCTCCAAAGGTCTTTTAACTACAAGTGTCAGACTATTTTAGAAAATTAGATCGATAGGGGGGCCTTCAATTTACATACAGCCAAGGGTTTACCGTATTGGCACCCTGGGGTGCTAGTACAGATCCCACTTTCTTTAACAACTGCTTTGGGATAATAGACTGCTGTATGGGCCCACTTTGATCTTCAGGGGGCTACAAGCAATTACGCAAGTTGATGTTAGGTAAATCGACCTCTGAATACTGCATAGTATCTTTTACAATACACAGTACTCTGCCTATAGTAGCGTCCTGTTAGATTGCTCTCTCACCATACAACCTTTGTATAGTGCTCTCCTTTAGAAGGAGGAAAGGTACTTATCTAAAGTCACCCATAGTCTTCTTCCTTTTGGGGGAGAGCTATTTTGCATACAGTTTTCCCTGGGATCACTGCTTGTCAGACTCCAGCGGAGAATCTCCTCAAGGAGAAACACCACCCCCCGCGATGATGTATAATTCCATGTTTTCTCACATGACAGGTGTTACAACATGATAGCAGGAAATTGATTGGCAACGCTAGTTAGGAATCGGCGGCTTATTGAATTGATGAGCGGAAAATAGCTGCTTGTATGTAATACCCCAGTGCAACACTCTAATATTATCACTTACCCTATTTCCTGAGTATAGGGTTATAATTTTTAATTAATAAATAAAATTTGGGCCCAATATTATGTTTTTATGTTGCATTTTCATGTATCTAGTGTAGAAGATTGCCCTATAGATGGTGGTGTCGGGCACTTGTACCCACCCTTTGTGTTCAATATTAGCGTTGTGTCTTTTGTCATTATCCCGTAGTAATGAGTAGTTAAATGGTGGGACATATTTAATGGGCTGCTTCCCTTGTCTCAATGGGTTCTTGCTCTTTGCCTGTTGTGACCTGGGAGGGGGCAGCGAAGTGTAGCCGGTGGTCCCTGGTGTCCTATTATCGGCTGTTCCCGGTAAAGCTGTGCGCTATGGGATCTGACACTGTCACTGCCGTCTGCTCACCTATCCCATTAAATAAGACCGGGTAGAGAAGTATCTGCCATGCATTTTAATATCCCTAAAATAAAATGGGTTCCCTGGAAGTCCCACCCGCTCCTCTTCCACAGCGGTTCACACAGGAGCGAGTATTTCTTCACATACAGTCAAATATTTGGAAGACATTTCCGTCTCCGCTTCTGCCGGCTTGCATTATCATTTTACATAATTGCCATTTGGTGTTTTTCCATTAAGTCTAATGCAGTGACACACGATGGAGTGCTCCGGAGTATTGCTCTGAGGAAATAGAAGAACGGCCTTCAATTAGCTTGTAGGGAATTGTCTGCCACTTTGTGAAAGATGCTCAGTATGCATAGTAATATAGAGTAATAATCAGCTTCTTAGTAAGACGCGATGATTGGAGAAGGTAATAAACAGTCATATAAAGTAATACACCTATATATGTTCTATCATTATTCTGCTGGTCAGTAAATCGCTTCTTAAAGGGCACAGCGCCTACTGAACCATCACGACCGATGAGATTTCACAGATTAGATAAAAACCAAATTTTTCGGAGATTGATGTGTTCTACAGATTTTAAACGTAAGGATTATTTTTTTTTTACATTGACTCCAGTCCACTCCAGTCCACATACAAGAAGACACTCTCCACTAGAGGTCTAGGTGTGATATGTGTGGGCATCAGGTTCCTCACCCCTTTATAACCCTGGTGCTCTTCTATGGGCAGATTGACCCAAAAAGCAAGATTATCTCCGATAGACTCCCATAATGGTCTAGGTATGGTATGTGTGGGCATCAGGTTCCTCACCCCCTTGTAACCCTGGATCTCTTTTATGAGCGTATTGACCTATAAAGCAACCTAAGAAATTGCTTGGAGGAGAACTGGGGTAGGGGGTGCCTGCAGTGGTGCCATTGACCCAAAAAGCAGGATTATCTCCGATAGACTCCCATAAAGGTCTAGGTATGGTATGTGTAGGCATCAGGTTCCTCACCCCCTTTATAACCCTGGTGCTCTTCTATGGGCAGATTGACCCCAGAAGCAAGATTATCTCTGTTAGACTCCCGTAGAGGTCTAGGTATGGTATGTGTGGGAATCAGGTTCCTCACCCCCTTGTAACCATGGCTCTTTTCTATGAGCGTATTGACCCATTAAGCAACCTAAGCTATTGCTTGGGAGTCAGGAGAACTGGGGTAGGGGGTGCCTACAGTGGTGGCATATGGCCAATTCTCCTAGACCAAGAGTATATCAAAGCTATGCAAGACCTCCCTACGTTTCCATTCGGAGAACTATTCCTATGAGGAGCCCTCCAGACATAACTTTGGTTTGGATCCCAGTAGTAGTACTGTTCTTCTCCACACCCAGATGGAAGCTGGGAGTATTTAGACCCTCTCCAAGCTACAGAAAGTCAATGGATTCAAGATCAGTTCAGGGCCTTCTGGCTTAGAAGGTTAGAGAAGGTTTTTGGTGACCTTGAATTAAGCCACATCCTTTTGCATGCTGCTTTTTGTCTACACTTGGACGAGAGAACATGATCTTGGCTTTCAAGAAAAATAAATGACACAAAAACCTTAATCTCTGACCAGGTTTCATGGCTTTTGGTCAGACATTTATTTACAGGATGGTCACCTATAAGATCCTCAATTAAACAGTTTGCTTCCTTCTTCAGGAATTACAAAATTTGCATACCTTTTCCCAGCTGTAGGGTAGGAAGCAGGTTGTAATCCAGCAATATTATGGTTCATCTAGCAATGTGACGGCAGGAAGTCAACTTTCATCACCGCATCGTGGCTTTCATGATCAGCATTGGAAATAGACAACGTCCCATACACATCTATTGTATGAGCAAAGTTGGCCAAACTTGCCAATATGTGCAGGACTTTGGAGAAGTTTCAGTCAACAATAGCTTAATATATTGGGACAGTCCTTGGCACAGTATTCTGTATAAAAACTACAAAATACAATCCGCCAAGCTAGGAATGCTGCTAGAGTTCAGCTCTGAAGACTTCAGAATTCTAAGTGCAGCTTTAACGTATCTTAGGATCACTACAAGGTAAATATTGCAGAGTATTGAGAAAGTTATTTACGGTAACTTTTAAATAGTTTTCTTTTAGATAGAAACTCTAAAAATAACTTTCAAAGGTGAATCAAGAGCGGACACATTCATTTATAAGGGAAGTTGTTCTGTAGGAACTCGAAATTTGTATAGAATCCTAGGGTCATTGAGGCAGACGGCATAGTAGTGAAAGTCCATTAGCGTGATGGTCAGTAATAAAGGAGGCCATTAGTGTCTGGAGAATGGGTAATATGGTTGTCCTACTAAGTGATGCACTGCACTTTAGAAGGACAGTCAAGCCGGATGAAAGAGGACGGAGTGTGTGATCAATAATATGGAGTAGGGAGAGCTTGTTGGCGTTCGCTATATTGGTGGGTGATTATGGTGTTGATGCTTGCCGTGAATCACTCTACTCATGTCAGTGTAAACATGATATGTGCAACTGAAAACCAGTTTATAGCTGGAAAACGGTCACCCAAATAGGTTTAGAATAGTGAAACATTGTCATTCAGATGTTTCTATTCTCTACAGTCCCTTACTAGGTGCGGCAGTCCTGAAGATTACAGATAAGGGTCTATTCACACTGTTAGTGTTTATATATGCAGTGGGAAACTTTCCTCCTTAGTCCCTATAGTCCTATTGGACCAGTGGATGCCAATATGAGTGGGAACTAAGCTGGCAGTGACTCTATACAGCCACTACATAGAAAACGGCACTATCTGCTTCCTGTTCCATTCTCTGTTTATTGACTGCTGGGAACAGCTGATCAAAATTTGTTGTGGGAATCCAAGCTCTCCACAACAGCAGATGTCAATGTAAAGAAGAATCGGCCATTTTGAACTTAATTATGGTCAAGACACCAGGAGACATATCGGTGTACCATGGGCATAGCACTGAGGTTCAGTGCACCCCCTCTTTACCAAGTTTTACTTCCCAGTGTCCTCCACTGTGACAGTGCAAAGCACTAGGCTGTAAGTGGTTCACTGGATTTTAGTCACGCCTGTGGTGCACCGAAATGCTCAGTTGCATGTAAACCAAACTGAATATTTCTAAGCATTCAGGCCACAGGTTTTCTTAAGAAGTTCATGATACAGGGGGATTCAGTTTCAAGGTCGTCTGTTAAAGTTATGAAGTATATGATCAGGGAGCTGTGACTTAGATTCCTTGAGAACAGTAGGATCTGGCATATTGAAATTCAACACGTCCAATCCTCCCCCCCCCCCCAAAAAAAAAGAATGTCTGACAAACATCCATGTATAATGGATGGTCAGCTGGTTCCTGGATCTGCGGAATTGTGGGAATTCCTGGTCAGAGCTTAGAATCATTGAAGTGAACACGGCTTAGTTGAGTAATTCGAGGTTGGGTCTGGGAAACTCCGCAAGCGCATGGAGTAAGCTTCTTGGAGCTAACTCACTTGTCACAAGTCGTCTGTGTTGCATATAGGTTTGAGGTGTAAATGTTCACCATTCAGCAATGTTGTATAAGTGAGATGGTCAATGACGATGGGGCTGTGAGAGCTGCGAGGGCAGCCCAGCAGATTGATGGCGAGCAGATAATAAAGCAGTCCCGTAGTCTGGATTTTAGCTTCACGCCCAGATGCAAATCGAGCCTGCCTGTCAGTGCATTGGCATTTGTCTGTAATTGAGACGTGTGTGTTTTCCTTGTTGAACAGATGGTAGAGCGTGTGTGCTCAGGGAGCTTGCTAAACTATTGCTGCCTTCCCTGGGCCAGCACAGAACCAGCTCCTGGGTCTCCGCCACAGGCAGAGACTGCTGTGCCAAGAGAGCATATGCCCAAAGAAAGCCTGGTACTTTCAGGGAATTGACACATCTGGAATATCTAGGGTAGTGACATAGTCTGATCCAGCGCTGCCAGGGAGCTATACTACACACATACATAAATATATTGATATTCTGCTGCTCTCTGCCAGACACTTCTGTATATTTCATGGCTTCTATTGGGGGATTGCTCTCGCACTGCAGAAAAAGAACACATTAACCAATGATTTCAAGTTATGTATGAGGAGATGTAAGATTGCCCATTAGTTCATTTAGTCTTGAGGGACCCCTTTAATTTAGGGGATTGGCATGATCACATTGCACTGTGCCTTGTCTTCCCTCATTATTTGTGTTTCCTCATGTCCCTTTCCATTATTTCCCCATCGTGATGGTTGTCCTTCTATGCCTGGTCTTGGCTAAAGGTGGTCCCATATAGATGTGAGGAAAGAATGTGGGTTTATGGAAGGTAAACATAGCAATACATTGTTGGGGTGGGATCACACAACAGTCAGTGCCCTTAAACTATGTAATTGGGGCAATAGTGTGCCCTATCAGGTGCCCTGGTCCTGCTGGCAAATCAGTGGAATCCTTCAAGATCTGAACGTATTAGTTCCTTATTGTCCACCATATACAAAATCAAAGTTCTCTATTCTCCTTATACATAGTCATACTATAAATGTGGTATATATATTATATATCACTGCACACAATGACCAACAAAAACAGTACTGCACCCAATGACCAACCAAAAACAGATGGATAGAGGATAACCATTATACATAATAAGTGGGTATATTTCAGATATGTCCGGGTTGGGGGGGGCTGCTGTACTCACCCCCATCCTATTTGTAAACTAAAACTCAGCTATAACTTTCTCATGGTCAGTAAGGAAGGGGGTGGGATTGATTATATAACTTCACCTTGTTTGAGGGCAGGAATAAATTTGCCAAATTTGCCAAAGCACATCTTTGTAATTATATAAGAGGTAGTGTTTTCATTTATATATATTTTGTCACGGATAGTACATAATAGAGGTTGTGGTCCCTGATAAGCACCAGTTGGATGTTTTCTGCAATGTAAATTATGCTTCATATAAGGTACAAGCTGTAGCCCACAGGATAGTAAATAACTGCTCTTAGCTATAACTGCAGTTATTATAGATGATCTAACGGTAGATAGATGATTGCAGTTCTGGATGTGACTGTAGTATCTATCTATATCTCTCTCTATATCTATCTATCTATCTATCTATCTATCATATTGCCTCATATTATCTCATATTACCTCACACATAAGCTGCATCTATACATATCATATTACCTCATATTATCTAACATACGGTGTTACTTCACCTATTACTTCGCACATAAGCTGTATCTATATCTATCATATTACCTCATATATTGTGCCCCAATATCTCATATTACCTCACATATAAGCTGTATCTATATTTGTATATCATATTACCTCATATGATCTCACATATTACTTCACCTATTACCTCGAACATAAGCTGCATCTATATATATCATATTACCTCATATTATCTAACATATTACTTCACCTATTACCTCGCATATAAGCGTATCTATATCTATCATAACGAGGCTCATTTACTAAGGGTCCGAACGCCGCACTTTCGTCGGGTTTCCCGAATATTTCGGTTTTGCACCGAATTGCCCCGGGTTTTGGCGCACGCAATCGGATTGTGGCGCATCGACGCCGGCTTTCATGCGACAGAAATAGAGGGGCGTGGCCATCGGACAACCCAACGGATTCGGAAAAAACGCGGAATTTAAAAAACGATTTGTGTTGCAAGATCAAACACTCACATGCACCAGGAAGAAGAAGGTGAACTCTGGCTGAGAAGTGACACCTGCTGGATATTGGGCGCATAATCTTAGTGAATCCCGGCAGACCCGAATCCTCATCGGATAACGTGTCGCGGGATTGCGACTGGACCGGGTAAGTAAATGTGCCCTCACATATTACCTCACATATTACCTCACAGATAAGCTGTATCTATATATCATATTACCTCATATGATGTCACATCTTCACCTATTACCTCATGCATAAGCTGTATCTATATCTATAATATTACCTCATATTATCTCACATATTACTTCACCTATTACCTCACATATGAGCTGTGTCTCTATCGATCTATCATATTACCTCATATTATCTCACATATTACTCCACATATTACCTCACAAATAAGTCGTATAATCATTGCCTATAATAACCAATCAAAGCACAGAGCTCATATTAATGACCTGTGGAAAAATAGAAGCTGAGCTGTGATTGGTTACTTACTGCCACTGCAGGCAGCAAAAAATGGCTCCTGTATATGGAAGTTAATAAGTGTATTTTGGAAATACTGGGTGAAAATTTTGACTCAAAACCAAGTCTATGACATTCACAGAGAGCGGCTGTGCAAAATTTGGTGATTGTAAATACGACGGTGCAGATTCCTTTAAATTGCTTGAGCGGACATACATACATACACACACATTCTCAGCTTTATACATTAGATAATGGCTGTTCCTATGTTTTGCAGATTTGTTTCAGAATTTTCAGCATCTCTTCCCTTAATCGGAATGGGGGATTGGAGAAATCCCTGTGCTTTCTGCAGACCCATTTTAGAAAAACAGACTTTCGGTTGCATAAATTCTGCTGCGTGCGCCTATCCCCTGAACAACGCTCGCCCCAATAATTGTAGCGTTGTCTGAGAGTGTGCATTTACAGACTGTGTTTGTAGGGCCGGTATTTATCCGACATGCCGGTACAATGGAGCGGCTGTGCTGAGTGCAGCAGCAGCAGCGATGAGCAGAGATTTGAGGCAGACGAGAGGAAATTGTAAGATCCAGGAAGAGGGGCGTAGAATTCCCAGGACACAGTTCACTGGCTGTATTATCAGCGAGCCACGTTCAGATGTCTCACTGCGCGTCCGACAAGGGCATTCTGAAAAGCAAATAGGGGGACCAAGCGAGGAAATTGATTTCTCAGGGGCTGCAAGTCTCCCCTCCCCTACAGAAGAGCCCGGCACATGGCCGCCAATGGCTGGGAGCTGTCCAAGTGCTGAAGAGAGATAATGCCAGTGATCCCTGGGGAATCTTATCACTCGGCGCAGGGCCTGACTTTCAGAGTCAAGGTTCCTATGTTTCCATTGCTTAAGGGAGGAGACAGGTGTATGCGTAGCATAAACCCGACCATGGCGGGGTAATTGCCGGCCAGGGGAACTTAACGCTTTCATTGAAGACAGCAGATGCCGTGTTTAATTATTAGGAGTTACCGCTACACCTAAATGTATAGGAATACTCACATTTGGAATAAACGCTTTGTAAACACTTACATTGTGAGTCCTCGGAAGAGGTACAAGCTTCCCATCCTCCCCCACATTCCTAAATGTTATTCCTGCCAGCCCCCACCCCATCGCCTGTGCTTCATCCCCTGTTGATAAATGAGCGCGGTGCCGCTAGCAGTAATTCATATTTCATCCCGGTGACACCCGCTGATCATTGGTGTTAGTTAGGGAGGCTAATATTAAAGATGTCAACAGGAAGCTGCTGCCTTCCTCCAAGTGTTTACAGCGCTGACATCGTGCAGGGTATTAACCAATGACACACCAAATTTTGTGGTAAAATTGTTTTTACAGCAAAGCAAATTTTCATTTTTAGGTAAGATTATTTTTTTTACATTGTTCATACATTCTGTGAGGTTAGGTTTAGGGTTAGTACACAGTGTAATAGTAGTATAATATAATAGAGATGAGCAAAATCATCAACCAACGTTTACTATAGATTCAGGTCCGAATATATTCACTCAGAACCAATGTTGCCCCAACTGCCCTGGAAATTGGTGTAAAACTCCTCTAGTCCTAGTTTTTTTCACTTGTACAATTTTTTTCATATTAATCAGTTTATATAGTTATGCAAATTAGCTCCTTGGTGCACTAGTTATGTGGCCATCTCTGCTGCTGCACCCATTTTTGGATTCCTGTAGGAAGGTATGGGTGCACAGTCGACCCCATATTACTAGAGCAGCTTTCTAATGCACAGTGCCTAAGGGTATTTCCACTAGGTACATAATCTTCAATCAATTTTCAGCAAAATCTGTATCTTTTCTTTGCAGATTTTGGGTTAGATTGGCAGTGCATTACACTGGACACTGTGAAATCCTCAGTAAGAATCCACAACATAACCATATACACTGCTGCAGATTGTTAGGATATGTTCACACTGCATTTACAGTATTCAGTATATTGCACACAAGAAGTGGGTCCAAAATACATAAAATATATAGATCTTTCCAAGTTAATTAATAATAATAATTCCTTTAATTATATATCTGACACAGATTAAGCAGAGCTGCACAGGTTTTGCCAAATCAGTCCCTGTCCCCATGGGGCTCACAATCTAATCAACCTACCAGTATGTTTTGGTGTGTGTGAGGAAACCAAAGGACTGGGAGGAAACCCACGCAAACACAGAGAGAACATACAAACTCTTTGCAGATGTTGACCCTGGGACTTAGCCTTATATGTTTGGGGTTGTATTTATCTTTTTTCTCTTGATTCTTTTATATTGCACATTGATTTTATTGGTTGATAGTGTTGTAATCTCATCAGTAAACCTTAGTGAACCATAAATATTTCCATATTATTTATCTCTCTCCAGATTCCTCTATGATCTTTAGCGTAAAAACTATAAGCACAACATTGAAAAGTGAACATACCCTTAAAGGGGTATTCCAGGGTTATGGAGTAGTTTGCCCCCCCCCCCCCCCCCCCCCAAAAAAAATTGTCTTTCTTTGTCACTTTTACCCGGCTTGTCTGACAATGGGGTGTGACCTTGAGAAAGGGGCTTGTTCACTTAAAAAAAAGGATGTGGAAGGACAGGAAATAGTCTGTGTGACAAATAAATTAGGAGGGTGCGGCGTATTGGGGTGCACAGTTTATACCAGTTAAAAGCAGGCCTCAAAGTAGATCTCATCGGTCTTACACTGCAATAGATTCGTCATCACAATGATGTTGCAGTGACACATTGAAGAATTCCCCCCAATATATTCCTCTCTATTTTCTATAAGATACTGGTAAGCAATGTAATAATATCTGCGCTAATAATCACACATACTAAGGAGGCAGATTTTTGGAGCGATACTCTGTGCCTATAATCAGGGAGCCTTGTTGTATAACACTACAGCCAATCAGGCCTGGTCCTAATGGAGGCTTCTGTAATAATGACTCGAGTGCTCGCATGGGGACAGTGGGGGGGCTGGACGTGTCCGCCATTCCCAGACTCTTAAAGGCTTTTTTAAGCATTAGTCCCCCATTCCTCCCATGTGTTCTGCCCCTTCTGCCCTCTGCCCCTCCGTATTCTGTAATTTAGTTTTTCAGTCCCTGTCGCCCTGAGCAGCGCCTCCCGCCTGCTCCATGAATGATGTGCTAATCCATTCTCTGCCTCAGACAAGTGTATCGACCTGCTCTAAACAGACCGCAGGGCTCACACCGAAATGAAAAGCTCAGCTGCACTCATTCAATGGCAGATGCCGACGCGTTCCTCCCACCTCTCCATCGCTATGCTCCCTTACCTTCTGTCATTCTATCATCGCCTGTGCACCCACCCTTCACCTTCACCCACTGCTTACTCCTGTCTAGTCATTCCTCCTCCTCATATAATCGGCTCCCACCTACCCTCACCTCTTTTCACTTACCTTTCACTAAAACTTTCTTGCTTTTTGCATTATTATTTTTCATTTTTAAGTTTTAATTCCCTGGCGATTTATCCTTAAAGTCAGTTTGGCTGAAGACCCTGTTGTCACTGGCATAATATTTGGTAAATTTTGGCGCATCTTTAAAGTGCAGACTTCTTTGTTTTCGGATTTCTGTTTTTCTGATGCTCCATAAATTGCAATATTTGTTTCCTAATCTGACAGGACAGCTACCAACCCTTCCAGAATTCAAAAAGTTGCTATATGTTTGCACTACTTAGATCATGAGTTTTGGTACAAATACCTGGAGATATGTGGCCAGGGTATATTACTTTGTTAGAGGATGTTTATGCTGTATGTCTCGATATGTGAACATCCTGTGATGTTTTGCCTGATCCTTCTCTTCTATAACATGCTGTCTGCAGATAGGACACTATATACAATCTCTTCAGCTTCATCTGCTCTATAACATGCTGCCAGCAGATACGACACTTTGTACAATCCACTCAGCTTCTCCTGCTTTATAATATGCTGCCTGCAGATAGGACACTATGTACAATCTGCTTAACTCCTCCTGCTCTATAACATGCTGCCTGCAGATAGGACAGTATGTAAAATCTGCTCAGCCCCTCCTGTTCTATAATATGCAGCCTGCAGAAAGGACACTGTTTACAATCTGTACAGCTCCTCCTGCACTATAACATGCTGCCTGCAGATAGGACACTATGTACAATCTGTACAGCTCCTCCTGCACTATAACATGCTGCCTGCAGATAGGACACTATGTACAATCTGTACAGCTACTCCTTGCTCTATAAGATGCTGCCTGCACATAGGAAACTATGGGGCACATTTACTAAAGCTCTTGTGCCAGTTTTCTATAGGACTTGCACAGGTATTTAAGAAGTGTCCGTGCCACATGTGTCTTAGATGTCGCGGCTGCACTATTCTTCACGTGACACAAATTTTGCCATTGAATTGGGCGTTCCGTTGCTCAGTGGGACCATGCACCACATTTAACATGCGAAGTCTGCCCCATGCAATATCGTATGTCCGATGTTAAAGGTGCACCAAGAAAAAGTTGGTGCACTCTGTCGGAGCAGTGCAGGGGGCACCAGATTCATGAAGAACGTGCACCAGAAATCCTGAATCTGGTGCCCCCTGCACACTACGCAGGACACTGCACATAGTACAGACCGCACTGTTCTTAGTAAATGTGCCCCTATGTACAATCTTCTCTGCTCCGTGCGTTCCTTTTCTTGTCAAAAATATTTGTTATTAAATATTTTATGCTGTGAAACCCTTTGACCTCTTAAAAGTGTCATTCCGTGTTCTATGTATCTATGTTCTATGTATTCTATGTATCTATGTTCTATGTATATTTAATCTCACTCCTATGTACCCGTGCAACAATATCAATGATCTCACATCTTACCTCACTATAACGTGTATCTATATTTATAATATCATATTACCGCCTCATATGATCTCACATATTACTTCACCACTTTACCTCGAACATAAGCTGCATCTATATATATCATATTCGCTCATATTATTAACATATTCTTCACTCTACTATACGCGTATAAGCGTATCTATATCTATCATAACGAGGCTCATTTACTAAGGGTCGAACGCCGCACTTTCGTCGGGTTTCCCAATATTCGGTTTTGCACCGAATTGTTGCCCGGGTTTTTGGCGCACGCAATCGGATTGTTGGTGCATCACGCGGCTTTCATGCGAAAGAAATAGAGGGGGCGTGGCTGTCGGACAACCCACGGATTCGGAAAAACGACGGAATTTAAAAACTATTTGTTTGCAAGATCAAACACTCACATGCACCAGGATAAGAAAGGTGAACTCTGGCGGAGCACAGCGACACATGCTGGATCTTGGTGCACGATCCTAGTGAATCCCGGCAGACCAAATCTCATGCGGACAACGCGTCGCGGATCGCGACTGTCCGGGTAAGTAAATGTGCCCCATTAGTGTCATATTACCTCACATATTAACCTCACAGATAAGCTGTATCTATATATCATATTACCTCATATGATGTCACATCTTCACCTATTACCTCATGCTAAGTCTGTATCTATTCTATCATATTACCTCATATTATCTCACCTATTACCTCACATATGAGCTGATTCTAATCGATATATCATATTACCTCATATTATAAAATCACATATTACTCCCATATTCCTCACCAAATAAGTCGTATATCATTGCCTATATAACCAATCAAAGCACAGAGCTCATATTAATGACCTGTGGAAAAATAGAAGCTGGAGCTGTGATTGGTACTTACTGCCACTGCAGGCAGCAAAAAATGGCTCTGTATATGGAAGTTAATAAGTGTATTTTGGAATACTGGGTGAAAATTTAGACTCAAAACCAAGTCTATGAACATTCACAGAGCGGCTGTGCAAAATTGGTGATTGTAATACGGGTGCAGATTCCTTTAAATTGCTTGAGCGGACATACATACATTACACACACATTTCAGCTTTATACATTAGATAATGGCTGTTCCTATGTTTTGCAGATTTGTTTCAGAATTTCAGCATCTCTTCCCTTAATCGGAATGGGGGATTGGAGAAATCCCTGTGCTTTCTGCAGACCCATTTTAGAAAAAACAGACTTTCGGTTGCATAAATCTGCTGCGTGCGCCTATCCCCTGAACAACGCTCGCCCCAATAATTGTAGCGTTGTCTGAGAGTGTGCTTTATACAGACTGTGTTGTAGGGCCGGTATTTATCCGACATGCCGGTACAAATGGAGCGGCTGTGCTGAGTGCAGCAGCAGCAGCGATGAGCAGAGATTTAGGCAGACGAGAGGAAATTGTAAGATCCAGGAAAGGGGGCGTAGAATCCCAGGACACAGTTCACTGGCTGTATTACAGCGAGCCCGTTCAGATGTCTCACGCGCGTCCGACAAGGGCATTCTGAAAAAGCAAATAGGGGGACAAGCGAGGAAATTGATTTCTCAAGGGCTGCAAGTCTCCCCTCCCCTACAGAAAGCCCGGCACATGCCGCCAATGGCTGGGAGTCTGTCAAGTGCTGAAGAGAGATAATGCAGTGATCCCTGGGGAATCTTATCACTCGGCGCAGGGCCTGACTTTCAGAGTCAAGGTTCCTATGTTTCCATTGCTTAAGGGAGGAGACAGGTGTATGCGTAGCATAAACCCGACCATGGCGGGGTAATTGCCGGCCAGGGGAACTTAACCCATTCAATGAAGACACCAGATGCTGTTTTAATTATAAGGGGTTACCGCTACACCTAAATGTATAGGAATACTCACATTTCGAATAAACGCTTTGTAAACACTTACATTGTGAGTCCTCGGAAAGGTACAAGCTTCCCATCCTCCCCACATTCTAAATGTTATTCCTGCCAGCCCCCCCCATCGCTGTGCTTCATCCCTGTTTGATAAATGAGCGCGGTGCCGCTAGCAGTAATTCTATTTCATCCGGTGACACCCGCTGATCATTGGTGTTAGTTAGGGAGGCTAATATTAAAGATGTCAACAGGAAGCTGCTGCCTTCCTCCAAGTGTTTACAGCGCTGACATCGCCTCATGCAGGGTATTAACCAATGACACACCAAATTTTGTGGTAAAATTGTTTTTACAGCAAAGCAAATTTCATTTTTAGGTAAGATTATTTTTTTTACATTGTTCATACATTCTGTGAGGTAAGGATTAGGGTTAGTACACAGTGTAATAGTAGTATATTATAATAGAGATGAGCAAAATCATCAACCAACGTTTACTATAGATTCAGGTTCATATTAATCAGTTTATATATTTATGCAAATTAGCTCCTTGGTGCACTAGTTATGTGGCCATCTCTGCTGCTGCACCCATTTTTGGATTCTGTAGGAAGGTATGGGTGCACAGTCGACCCATATTACTCGAGCAGCTTTCTAATGCACAGTGCCTAAGGGTATTGTCCACTAGGTACATAATCTTCAATCAATTTCAGCAAAATCTGTATCTTTCTTTGCAGATTTTGGGTTAGATTGGCAGTGCATTACCTGGACACTGTAAATCCTCAGTAAGAATCCACAACATAACCATATACACTGCTGCAGATTGTTAGGATATGTTCACACTGCATTTACAGTATTCAGTATATTGCACACAAGAAGTGGTCCAAATACAATAAAATTATAGATCTTTGCCAAGTTAATTAATATAATATTTCCTTTAATAATATTGACACGATTAAGCAGAGCTGACACGGTTTTGCCAAATCAGTCCCTGTCCCCATGGGGCTCACAATCTAATCAACCTACCAGTATGTTTTGGTGTGTGTGAGGAAAACCACAGGACTGGAGGAAACCCACGCAACACAGAGAGAACATACAAACTCTGCAGATGTTGACCCTGGACTTAGCCTTATATGTTTGGGGTGTATTATCTTTTCTCTTGATTCTTTTATATCTCACATATAAGCTGTATCTATATTTATATATCATATTACCTCATATTACCTCACATATTACCTCACATATAAGCTGTATCTATATTATCTATGTTCTATGTATCTATGTTCTATGTATTCTATGTATCTATGTATTCTATGTATCTATGTTCTATGTATTCTATGTATCTGTTCTATGTATCTATGGTCTATGTATTCTATGTATCTATGGTCTATGTATTCTATGTATTCTATGGTCTATGTATTCTATGTTCTATGTATCTATGTTGTTTGCTTTATTGTCTCCTCGCTGAAGTTATTAATATTGATTCATATGCTGTCATTTTCTCTGACACTGTAAATCACAATATTAAAGGTACATTTTTAAAGATTTACACATAAAATCAGAATTTATGATGCCCTGACCTAACCCCCGGCCAAGGCTGTTTCACCTTCAGAGTATCCGGGAAGGTCCTGCGTCCTCAGCCCCTGCGCGGGGAATGCTCAGCCCTGATATTTGTTTGTGTAAATGGAATGAATGATACCAGGCGCGGGCTGTGCCAGATGGGTAATAAAGATTCAAGCCGAGAATATTATACCCAGCTCAGCATGTGAAAACAAACAGTTAGACTGCCAGCCAGAGACGGCTCTGTACACACATATATCATCCATCCTAACACAGGAATTGCCATATGTATGAATCATTTTACTATAGATTTATGTCTGCTCATATAACATTACATGTGCAGCCGGACACCATACACATTGATGATAATCCTGGTTCCTCTCTATCCATGTAAGATGCCAGCGTGGATAGACTCAGTATGAAATTCCAAAGGTTTTTGGGAACAGACTTTTGCACCTAGTCAGTAAATCTGCAATTATCTCAATTATAAGGAATATTGTCAGGGCACAATTTCGGTGATTTGCCTTGTATTAGGTGAAGTCAGGGGTGCACTTGTCATGAGGCATGTAGAGCTTCTTGCCTCAGACAGCATCACCTGCCACAAAATAGGGGGCAGCATCAGGGGATCAGGCACCTGCTACAAAGACAGACACAGGATAGGGCCTAACTTGCTGATCGGGGGGGTTTCAGTGATGAGGATCCACAGATCACGATAAAGGGGGAGTCCGATGTACTTCCGTCATACCCTTCATCGCTCCCCAAAATGAATGAAGCAGAGGCCGAGCATTTCCATTCTGCTCCAGTTAACACTATGGAGCTGACAGAGATTGCCAATTGACAGAAAACCCCTTTAAAAATAGTGTCTCTTCACACCCAACGTCAGAATGGTGAACCCGCTAAAAACCTAATATATTATTACTATATGGGTTAGTAGTGGGCACCATTATAGCTTGCCTCATACAGCAGAGAGTTCAGATTCAGCCCTACCTCTTCAAATAGCAACATCCTTATGTTCTACATAAACATTACCCTATAAGGGTTTTTTTTGTTGCAGGATCGGGGATATCGTTTATCAACTTGTGCAAAAAAGATAATAAATGCAATTTTGTCAATATTCATTGTTTTTCATTTAGAGTCCCTTTGCACATGACAGAAACTCAACATCCAGCAGAGACTTTTTTTTTAATACCGATTTCTTTACCTGTTTTTAGTTTTATAAAAAATGCAAGAGTTTTATTTGTCAGTCTGTCTTTCTAACTGTGTACTCCAGAAAAAAACATCACTCCACAAATGCAAAAATATGGTTTTAATCCATATTCAGTGCTATTTGGCCCTTCATGAGCTTTTTTTTTACACCTGAAAAGGCTCATGAACGGTTGAAGCATTAGACTGAATATGGATAAAAAAAACTATTTTTTTCTAATTTGGATTCTGTTTTTTCAAAAAGTATATATCGGATGGACATCAGCCTGTTCGTAATAAACGTAATAACCCTATTGTTTTTCCATACTTGTGTCTTGTATAGCTATGCACTTTATTTTTATCTATCTATGTAACTATCTATATGCATGTCTCAGACTGTCAACCATCACCTCACCCTCAAACATCATCTGATCACCATAGCTCATTCATTCCTACTCCGAGTCACATCCATTGGATGGCCACATTCCCTGGTACTAGATATCAGTGGTTTCCATTTATGTACAGTATTTGATTTACTCATAGAACAACCAAGGCAATTTCTTGATGCCCTGGAGATTGCGGAGGATCCACATAGTTGTTGGTTGCAACTGATTCTCCCAAGGAAAATTGAGGAGAGGCAGGGTGTTGACCCACCTCAAACACAATCGTTTTCATCTTTAATCTGTATCAGCATCTTTGAGATGCCAATACAGTATAAAGCTATGGCAGATCAGGGAACAATGCCATGCAGAACATTGGGAGGCCAGAAGTATCCAAACCTCAGTTTATTAGCCTACATATGTTGTATTTCTTCTAAATAGACCATGAATCGGGAGAGAAGAGTAAATCCATGCCATACAGCTACGGATTCATCTTATCTCCTCAGGGGCACAAATTCAATATGTTTGGACCTTCTGAACCCCAGTTTTATCTATTATTTGGGAGGTTTCCATACACACTAAATAGCCAAATGACTATAAATCATGTCATTTTTCCAACCTTGCCGCAATGCATGCGTTATATGTACCATAATATATAAAAGCATAATAAAATATAATATATATATATAATAGCAAATACCTAAAATGAATAAACTGTAGTTAATTAATATCAAAAATTAAAATCAATAATTACAAAGCACAAAATCCTTTAAAATAAACACCTCAATAACAAAAAGAATAGAAATAATTGCCGCTAATAAAACAATGCACGGAGCTGTCGTCACAAGGACGCCTTGCACGTACGACTACAACTAGACGGGGCCTTCCAATTTCTCCCACTTTCCTGCAGAACAACGGAAATTTATATTCCGAACAAAATGAACAGATGTAAAAAGTTGTAATTCAATGATTATGTTGCTATCTTTGTCTCTTTTTGAGGAATTAGGTATTGCACTCGTGGGAAGTCACATTTTATGCCTTGTTGGGATAATGAATATTATGGTAATATGCCGAGAATGTGAATTTTGGAAAGTTAGGAGCGGGAGGAGGCAGCTAGCAGGTCCCCTGTGCATGGTAATAAATAGGAAGTAAATTTGTCATTATAGCCTGAATCCGCGTGTGCTGGGGGGTGTTCAAGGCACCAGATTTAATTAAATCCTTTTTTAATATACAGACATCTAAACTGCATAATTCCCCTGTACTGCAAAACGGAGAGCAATATTAAGACAAACAGTCAGCGTGGATTACTAAACGTCTGCGAGAAGAGAGTCAATAGATGCAGCCTACAGAGGCGAGACGCGGCGAGGAGCATCCGGAAGCGCTTTAACCCCTGCGCAGCTGAGGATCAGTGTAGCTGGATTAATCCGTGTGTTTTCCATCTATTCCCATATTATGCATGCTCTCCTCCATAGGCGAGGTACCATGTATAAGATTTGTCTATTATTTCCCATTACCTGGTTACTGGTACATACGCCGACCTCAAGCAAACCTTATTTTGGGGCCCGCTAATATTTTTCTTATACATCAGAGCATGTCATCTTTTTGTGATAACCAAACCCAAAGGACACATACTTTTGTGTTGCTGGCAATATAAAGCTTAATTTGAGAGCAAGGGGGTGGGAAGTGAGTGTCAGGGAGTGTAAAATCCCCTTGTCATCGTCAGGTCCTCTAATATGTCACTGTCCATCCCAAGTGAAGGATGACTAGTGCCATCCTCTGACATCCCGTGATGCCTTTGTCCGAGTTCCAAGTTCCATCCCTCTTAGGTATAAATCATCTCTCAACAAGAGATTTCTAATGAAACTGCACTTCTGAAATATGTATGTTTCTTCTTGGTTGCGTTCCAACACTTTCCTCTTGACACCTTCGGGAAAGGAGGAGGAGGAGATACTGGCTCTCGGTTAAAGAAAGTAGCCACCGACGTGGAAAATCTACGACGAGATAACATTTTAGAACTCCGTGACCTTGAGGACGTCTTTTAAAATTACATCCCCAAGTTTACATCTATTCTTTCAATTGTTCCTTATCTTTTGAAGTTGAAGCTACATGTAGATGTTTTTTGGCTATCCCATCAGTGAATCTTCTAGATTAGCCTCCTGTTACCCTATCCTATGTGTCTAGACGATACAGTAAGTAACGGGCAAATGAAAGTCTCTCTTTTCACTTAACTCATAGGGGGGATTTATTTTAACCCCTGGGGGTTTACCCAATGTGTGATAAATAAAGGTAACATGTTATTTATACTATAGAATAATTATCTAAGTAGAATTATCTACTTTTTCCATCTCCAAAATGGTAATGAGAGTTCATTAATACATTTTAAGAATACCTGTTTTTAAAATATATAATGTGCTCCACAAAAAACAACCCCTACTAAAGCAATGTCAGTGGATCCATTGATGAATAAAATTTCTCCATACCTTAAGTGGGTTGTAAAGTATAAAAAGCTGTAAAACATATTAATAATGAATGCAGCCAACGTTACTAAGGCCTGTGATAGTAGTAGTGTGCGAAGACCAGCAGGGAGAACCCAAACCAGTGGTGCTGGAATATTGCGGCAGTGAACAAGTTAGTATTTTTTATATATACAGGTGGTCCCCCGATTTACAGATGACCCCTCTGCCCACTATGACCTCTGGTGAAGCTCTCTGGATGTTACTATAGCCCCTGGCTGCAATGATCAGATGTAAAGTGTCTGTAATGAAGCTTTATTGAGAATTCTTGGTCCCATCACAGCAAAAAATTTTGAAACTCCAATTGTCACTGGGGCAAAAAAAAAATTTGTCCAGAGCTACAATTATAAAATATACAGTTTCGACTTACATACAAATACAACTTAAGAACAAACCTATGGAACCTATCTTGTATGTAACGTACTGCCTACTACTGCCTTTCTTCTAGTTTTCTTCCAGTACTTCAAGTCCTGGATAACTCAAAAGTAGACTCAGGTCTTAAGGGGTTAAAATATTTATCTTAAAATCTTAAAAATTAATAACGTCTTAAAAATTATATCTCCAAAAAAAGAAAAAATCTTTCTATTCATCAACTTGTGGTAGTGAGTAACGCTGCTGTTTTTCACAGAGGAGACTTTCCGATATAAATATCCGACATGGAAGCTTTCCTTAATGTTCCTCTATATAATACTAATGGATTGTGATACGTACGCACGCGTGTTTATACACAGCCAGTGTTTTAATCTATCAATTTCCAAACCTGTCTAGCAGATGAAGGAATATTCCTTCAATTATTCCATTACTGGTTGCTTAGCAACCCCTCTCTCCTTTACCAATCAGCATGGAGTATGTTGGTCACATGCTCGCTGCGATTTCTCCTTTGCCATTAATTGCCTGTTTAAAGAAATAAAGGAACAATCTCGATTGTGTTTCCTGTTTTGCCTTTTGTCCGCGGATTTCATTCTGTATTATTATCCGTTGAAGAGAAATGATTACAGTCCGGACAAAATAAAAGCGGCACTAAGTGCACCTCGTAGGTGAAGAGTAGGACCTGCCCGGAAATGGGAATTTGACATTGTCCACAGGTCGGGACTGGCGCGGTACCGAGTCTGGTATTGCCACTGTTCACAAATCCAGCACCCAACATAAGGGCTGATCTTTTGGCTTTCTCTGCATAGATGGAAGTAGAATTGAGTAGAAAATATTGTGCTTAGAAATACTGTGTGCTTATCATAGCTTGAAATGGGTTAAAGAGAGTTTGCCACCTCGAAAATGTCCGCCAATCTGCTGCCACCATGTTTCAGAGCCAAATTATAGGAGCAAATTTATATTCATATAAATGGGGAAAGGTTGTGTACAACTGGTAATATATGTATCAAAGATTCTAGACTAAGGAGTCTGGTGGGTGGGTCTTCTCGCAGCCCCACCTACTTGACTTCTTAGCAGTGGCGTAAGTTGATGCCGATGGGCCCAGTGCAAAGTCTAATACAATGGGGCAGATTTATCAAGCAGTCTGAATGTCAGAATATTTCCAGTTGCCCATTGCAACCAATCACAGCTCCCCTTTAAAATATTCATGAGCACTGGTGAAATGAAAGCTGAGCTGTGATTGGTTGCCACGGGCAACTGGAAATATTCTGACTTTCAGACTGCTTGATAAATCTGCCCCAATGTATGGTTTATAGTACTAGTCTTCTCATATGGGAAAGTGACACCTGGTGGGCCCCCTAAGCCCCATGGGCCCCTTTGCCACCGCTCCTTTTCCACCCCATCAAGTTACGACCCTGCTTCTACTGTACAGTCCTGAATAACAATAGGTGTAAATGAATAAAAGACAAGTCCTTCCAAATCTTTTCTGAGAGACACGTCTATCAATCTGCTGAGTTTATTTTACTCTCCAGCCTACTGCCTGCAGATTAGATGGGTTTTCTTTAAGAGTGGAACCATAATTAGAGGTAAAATCAGAGGAATTGTGAACAGCAAGGTCATGGTCGTGGGTAATCTTCTATGTCACTGATTTTTAAAGCTAGAAAACCAGGTTAAATATTCCCACGAGATCAATTTTTTTTAGGGACAGAACCGGCAAATGGTAATAAGCATGGCAATATCTAAAGGTGAAGATGAGAGTCAGGTGGGACGGGGCCTGTAATCTGTTGTTTAAGCCTCGGTTGCGGTGGGATTCATTCTCCGGTGTCTCCGCGCGTTTGAGAAGCCTCCGTCCTTGTCTGTGTCAGCGACCTCGATAAAAAACAAATTCCCAACTCCTCTCCGCCAGGAAAAAAGGGCCCTGGAATTCATGCAAATCACATTAATTCTGGCATCTCCCTAGTGAGCCTGCTATAAACTGCAGCCTAATTAAATATTTTTTAACGATGTGAGTAATTTTTGCCACGGGGCGGATTCAGGGGGAAATTTAATATGAGATCACAAAAGCTGTTCCCAGCGTTGATTCTGTAAATTAATAACTACGAGCCAAGTGGAGAAATGTACAGACTGGAGAAGAGGATAGCGGCGGAGGGAGGGAGGGAACCGTCATACTGATTTCTTAATACAACAAATATTTCATACTACAGCTACCCCCCCCCCCCCCCCCCCATCAATCTGAAAACGGTAATGGTCATTTCTGCCCTGGTGGGGTTAAACAATCTTTGTCATATCATATTGTGTCGTATAGAGTCTCCGAATTTTACCGATGTAAAAAAATTCATAGGCTCTGAACCCTCGAGATGCATGGATGTTCATAGACAGGGGTTTGACTTCAGTAAGTCCTAAATTTCGTAGAGGAATCTGTGTCTGATACTGAAGACCCAACATTCCATTTATCCCATGATTTTTTTAAGCAGACAAGAAAAAGTATAGAAGTCTTAAACATTGGGGCACATTTACTTACCCGGTCCTGTCGCGATCCCCGCTGTGCGTTTTCCGACGATCATGGACTCCAGCGCGATTCACTAAGATCGTGCGCCCGATATCCTGCATGTGTCGCTTCCTTGCTCAGGTCCGCCGGAGTCCACCTTCTTCTTCCCGGTGCATGTAAGGGCTTGGCTTATGACATAATTTTGAAGTTAAATCCCACGGTTTGTCCAAATCCAACAGATCGTCCGACGGCCCGCTCCCTGATTTCTGTTGCATGAAAGCCGGCGCCAATGCGCCAAAATCCGGTCACTGCCCCTGCCTTTGTCCTACTGATTTACATCATATTCGATCACATGGAAGGCCTCATGGCATCGTATTATTTTCCGTTTTGGACAAAATATCAAAATTGCTGTTGTTCTGCTTTTGCAGGTGGAGCTGACTGGAAGCAGCATGTTCGACTATGTTCATCCAGGGGACCATGTAGAGATGGCAGAGCAACTTGGCATGAAACTTCCCCCCGGGCGTGGACTTCTCTCACAGAGTGCCAATGATGATGGAGCCAGCTCAGCTTCATCGTCCTCACAGTCTGAGACCCCAGAGCCGGGTGAGTTTATACAAAGCTTTCTTTCTCTCTACAGTCTAAGTCAGGTAGCTTCAAAAAAGATATTATGTCACTCGGAATTTGGATTAAAAAATTATGTAAAATCGTTAAATAACCTGTTTGATTCTTGGTGGATTTTGGTGGATTTAAAATTTAAAGTGTCACGAGAAAATGACTTCATATATATTTATATAATTTACCTTGTTTCATGTATCTATTAATTTAATATATCTTTATTTTTATGTTAAACATATTTAGGATAAGTGGTTCCAAATTTTTTTTCCATTGTAATTTCTATATATAAAAGGAATCTGTCACCAGATTTTACCCATTAAACTACCACCCCCCTCAGGTAGGGCATGAAATATCTTTTTTTCTAAAATTGACTCTTTTATGTGAAATATCACCTATTTAATTATTACAAATCTTCAAAATCAGTGAAGAAAAGACCAGTACGCGGCACTCACCAAAAATGT
Organism: Engystomops pustulosus; assembly: GCA_019512145.1. Lineage (NCBI taxonomy): Eukaryota > Metazoa > Chordata > Amphibia > Anura > Leptodactylidae > Engystomops > Engystomops pustulosus. The sequence goes on along the minus strand of CM033647.1, from coordinate 16,295,159 downwards.
CTTCTTTATTTTGTGTCAGCCATAGGGCAGGGAGGCAAAGCAAGGCACTAACTTTTCCAAACTCATGTAAAAATGAGCAGAGAAGAGTCATATTTTGCCTGAGATAAGTCAAGTTTAGGCTGCAGAGAGAGCCTTTATCTAACGTTATATAGCATTTAGAAACATGATTTTGGTGTCATATTAAAGATATAAATCTTATATGGCAGACTTACCAGGCTTGTGGCTCTGATAGATACAGATTTGGAGATACAGACAGTTAAATATTAGCAGGATTTGGATTATTACCTGCAGTTCACATTTCCAACTATGCGTTTAACAGCCTGTATCTTTAGGTCTGTAGGTGAGAAAACCACAAGATGCCATTTAAAAGATGTGATTCTTATGTTTTATACTGCAGCAGAAACAGGTTTCTAGGTGATAAGATATAGATGTTTGAAGTTGCTCTCCCTTGCAGCCTCTAAACTTGACTCACCTCTGGCGAAATATGACTCTTTTCTTCTTAGTGTTAGATGACTTTGGATGAGATTTTTTTTTTATAGGTAAACGTGCACAATTTCACAATAGAGGGAATTCTAGAAGGTACATTGTGTACCCTACATGAGTGGGCTAGTAGTAGTAAATTCTAGTGACAATGTAATGCAATATTCCTTGTGGCCACTAAGGTAACGCACAGCTTATCTACTACCTTCCTCTGAATAGAACATGTTTAGAAAATTCTCCATAGACCTCACTAATCTGTTTATGGTCATGTGGCTGCTGTAAAGCATGTCACTAAATGCCGTAACAAGAGCTCAGGTAACATGGCAGCCTCCATAATCATGGATAGAAAATAACAGCAAATAATCTACAATCAAAAAATAAAAACTGTTTAGAAATGATGTCATCAGATATTGACCTAATATACCACTACCAGTATGTTGTCCAGCAACTTTCAGATGATGCTTCTTTCATGGTCCAGTGTGGTGGCATCATCCAGAAAATCAACTTTGAAGTGAGATGTAAACTGCTTGTATAAAGTCAAGGAGGCGGAGAGTTTAACACTGAAGTCAAGCTCTCTCGTCCTCAGGAAGCCACCAGCACCGTAATTGATGGTCCTACATCCAGAGACATCACTAACCAGATCACCCGATGTCCGATGAACAATGTCAATCACAGAGGAGGAGGCGTTCAGAGCTCCGCACCTTGACTTCTGTGCTAAACTCTCCGCCTCCTTGACTTTATACAATTTACATCTCACTTCAAAGTTGATTTTCTGGATGATTCCATCACACTGGACCATGAAAGAAACTAGAAGGTGTTACGCTTCTTTACAATATTCTGGTAGTGGTTTATTTGGTCAGTTGCTGATGACAGGTTCCCTTTAAAGAATAAAGATTTTGTGCCTGATGAACCACTTTGTAGAAAAAAAAAAAGTGGTACAGCCAGTCCCCGGGTTACGTAATAGATAGGGTCCGGAGGTTTGTTCTTAAGTTGAATTTGTATGTAAGTCGAAACTGTATATTTTATAATAGTAGATCAAGACAAAAAAATGTTTTCTTGTCCCAGTGACAATTGGGGTTTCAAAAATTTTTTGCTGTAATGGGACCAAGGATTATCAATAAAGCTTCATTACAGACACCTTACAGCTGATCATTGCAATCTGGGACTATAGTAACATCCAGAGAGCTTCACCAGAGGTCACAGGGGTCTGTCTGTAACTATGGGTCGTCTGTAAGTCGGCTGTCCTTAAGTAGGGGACCGCCTGTATATCAGGTTTAAATACAACAAGAGAAGGGGAGAACATTACGGGGACGGAGGGGGTCGGTCTGTGGCTTCTGCCACCACGGGGTCTCATCTTATTAGTTATTATAGTGATTTGTGCAGCTTTTGACAGCCCCGTCTTGTAGGAGTCTTTACTCGGCCAACGGGATTGTGTAAGATAAGACTCAGACATCTCAGTGAAATACTCTAAATAAGCTTAGCGCTCATTGCTTCCAAAATGGTAAAGTAAGGAGGGGGGGGTGAACCGTCGCCCCTGCGCTCCCCCGCTCCTCCATTGTGGTCTGACGATAATTCAAGCATTAGGGGAAAATCCATTTATAAATTAAACAAAATGACTTGATATCCATCGTTCCCCAGTTCATCACGCTGTTCAAACAGCCACGAGATTGGCGTCTTGTCCCCGGCCTTCCGAGAGCCTTAGTAATTAGATCTGTGACGGATTTATCCTTTACTGATTGAAGCTTTAAATTAATTGAAGTTCCACGTTTGTGGTTTTCTGTTTTTTTTTTTTTTTTTTCATTTTTTTTTTTTTTTTTTTTTTTTTTTTTGATATTTTATTTTTTTGCCTCCTGCTTATTCTCTTTGGATCGGTCTCCCGGGGAATGCCGGAAATCTCGTTTTTTTGTTGTTCGCTATGTATTTGAGCACAAAGGGGACAGTATTTTGGAATTGAGAGGGGCCTCTGAGCCTCTGTTTGTTTAGCTCCGTTACAAGCAGAAATATCCTTTCAAGCAAAAAAAAAAAACCAACTCATGGTCTTGGCTAGTCCTGGGACTAATTCACAATGTCTAGTATTGTTGTCAGCACATCTAATTGAAATGAATACAAATCTTCAGAACTATCATTTACAGGGTATTTGATGGGGTAAAACGACTTTCCAGAAGCCGCTACAATATCAGAGGGACCTGACATGTTATACTGAAATCTTATCCGTGCGATAACAGTGTTAAGGGGAACTCTCACCTCTCCGGAAATCTTTGTTTTATTGCATATTTATTTTCTCCATAGGAACAACAAAGAAAAAAATGCCAAAATTTGTTAATGTTTTATTAAGACTCATCTTTCACTTTGAACATCTTTATTTTTTTTTGCTTTGCATTTTTTATCATTCCCTGGTGCAACATGCTTGTGCGCCCGTTTTCCACAGCACCTGTAACTGTCCAGCACCACTTAAAGGGAGCCTGTCATCAGAAAGGTCATTTTCACATGATGACAGGTTCCAATAGAATCTGGCATGTTGAGTTATAAAATGGGGGGCAGCTCCAAGGAGAACTGCTTGCAGCATGGAGCTGTTGTAATTGGGGGCTGAGGGAGCAGGGGAGAGAGTGAGGAGAAGGGGAGGAGTGATTGTGGAGAAGATGGCTTGTGCTGTTTGAGACACTTAAAGAAGGACTGTCAGGTCGATTTGGGACCCTACACCAATTACAGGTCCTTACGGTCCTCTGCTAGATGTGAAGCCGGTACAGTATCCCGGCCACACTGCGGACTGTACTTACAGCGCCTGCACAGTGAAGCTGGAGTGTAATGCTCTGGCTTCACTTTCCGGAACGCAAGAGCACTGAGGGAAAGAGGGACGAGGTGTCTATAAAAAAAAGGGGTTTTTTTCTTTCATCTAGTAAATGGCCTAAATTCAAACAGGGCTGTTGGTGGTTTAGTGTCTTGAATCGCCCTGACAGGTTCTCTTGAAATGATGTTTCTCTTGTAGCCTATAAAAGTGGCTCATCTCAGGCAAAAAGTGACTCTCCTCAGCTCATTTGCATATGCATTTTTCTATTATGAAATGGTCAAGGTTTATCATAAAAAAGTAAATTTTAGAATGGGCACTTCATACTCTACCTGGTAGTTTAGTGGTGTAAAACCTGTTGAGATCGGACCTAGTCTCAAGAGTAGTCATACAGTCTTGGAGTTATACGTGAATTTCTGTGGCATCCAGTGTAATGATAACGTCGAGGCCTACACACTTCATGTCACTGCGCATGCGCCAGATTCGGATAGAGCCCGACTTAACACCAGCGACACTTTATTCATAGTCTGTGATCTACTACTACTCCATCTCTACCCTACTTATTTATAGTCCCACGTCTCTCCTCTTCTTCATAACCCATGATGGACATGACTATATTCTGTGTTAGTTCACACGTCCGCGTTCCATCACTTCCTAGGTCTTCTACAAGGTTGTGTACGGATCTCATTGCGTCATATTGACTTATGATTCAGGGACCTGCGGAGCGGTGCTATACCACCCTGACAGCTTTATATGATATGAGGAGCGCTCCTGCCTACGTCGGAGCTCACCGTGATACGGTCAATCTGATTCACACTCCAGAAAATGCGGCCTACATATGATCCCGATTTCTCGGACAAGACGCGACAATGTGAAATCTTGTTTATTAACGTCTTTTAACCATTTCTTCTGATTGTCACACTTTTGGTTGCCCGCTTTTTAGCATTTAGTACTACCAACCCTTATCTTAGCCTTACTTATTTACTCTTTTCTTTCCACGTTATCTCTGTGTCTCCTCTTCTATATATTTCCATATTGTTTCCATTTTCCCTCCCCTCCTTCCTTCCTTCCGCTCCGGCATTCTCTCCTTCTTTTCACTGTGTTGCGCGCTGCTGTCTCTCGTGGCTCGCTAGCAATTCAATTACAGAGAGGAGAGATAGCGAGTCTCTGGTGGAGAAAGGGCCCCGTCTGACAAGCAGTGTGACAGCCTACTTACAGGGTGTTTATGCAGTTAAACTCAACCTCCGCACACCTGCAGTACGGTAAATGTCAGGGCTTGTGGATTTAGTAGCATGCAAACCGGCGTGTAAATCTGCATCTCTGTTTACATACAACTTGCAAGCCGACATCTGTGCAGACCAAGACTTGGATCCGTATATATACCTGTATACACTGCTTCCTTCTACAGGTAGCTCTGTGTCCAAATGGGAAAGTTTCCATCACATTCTTAGGAATGATACAGGAATGATACAGACCTCAGCCCTGGAACAAGGAAGAGTAATATATTATCACATAGTTATCTATATATATATATATATATATATATATATATATATATGTCATCAATATATATAATATAATGTAATGTGGTCTAAAATCAGCAACTCATACCAATACTCCACCGCAATTTGTGATCCGAATATTCCCGGATTCCGCTGCGGTCCCTTTATCAGAGGTGATAAACGCTGATATGTGGTCACATGTCACTGACAGGAAGGAATAGAACAATAGAAAACAGAAGGAAATTTTAAATTAGTTGAAACCAGATCAGTGTTCAGTAATATTTACTTTGTAAACTGTGTAATATATCTTAGCAGATGAAAAGGCCTTGGGTTCCATGTTATTAGTCTCCATCCTGCCTGCTAAACTGCTTAGATCCTTCTTTAGTGAGGAGTGACAAGTGTAGACACAGGAGTAGGTAACCATAAGAAATCGCTCTCTCTAGAGCTTCATTCACATCTATACTATGCAGTACTTCTTAAACTTGCTGGAATATCCCCCAAAAAACTGCTCAAAATCTGCTACAAATGTAGTGTTGTACTGCTCACCCCTCCCATCTCCATAGGGACGCCTGGTGTCCGGCTCTACTTTTGTACTTCCGTTCCCTAATGACAGCAATGTTTCCTTATGCTACGCTTCTGTTATTAATATGTGTTAAAAACTATGTGGGCTGCTGTGCTATTATTTTGGCTATTTGATAACAGTTTGGGGAACAGAACCTGTTGCAGGTGTGAACTGAGCTTTACTTTTTAAACAAAATCTTCCTTCAAAATCCATCATGATAAACCAGGGACACTTTCTCATAGATCCAGACACCATGACTGTGGTAATAATCTTATATTTATTATCCTACTCCTCCTTCCCTCTAAACTCAACTTTTAACATTATGCTAATGAGCCAAAAGGTCTCTGGGGGCTGTCCCCAGAGCCTCTCTGTGCTGTAGCTTTACATGCCGTTACACTGTCTCCTCTTCCTCCTGCTCCGTCATCACTTCACCTCCCTCTGCCGGATGTATTCTCACATAGTGGGAGCGGGAAGTGTGCTGCACACCTGAGGGTTTCTGGAAACACCCTGGGATTAGAATAAGTTGATTTTTGGATCCAAATGGAACACAGAACACAGGTTGGTGACTACTCTGACAACCAGAAACACACGAAAGGTGGGGATACTGTTTAGGCAAAGGTTGACTGAACCATTTAAAATGGAATATTTTCAGCAAAAATAAGATTTTATTACCTCCCTTCTCAGAATGTATAAGTATGGAGGAAATCGGGAGGCCAAGATTGTAGCGCAAACAAGTCTATGGCCAAGATTTACAAGGTTCTTTAGGTTTGTTCTTAAGTTGAATTTGTATGTAAGTCAGAACTTACGTATATTTTGTACATGTTACTCCAGACAAAGTTTTTTTGTCCCTGTGACATTTGGAAATTTTGGGGACAAGGAATAGTAATAAACATTCATTAGAGATACCTTACAGCTGAGGACTGAAGTCTAGTAAATTGCCAGCATCCAGAGAGCTTCATCAGAGGGGTCACATTAGAGGTCAACTTGGGTATCCTTAAAGGGGTTGTCCACTTTCAGCAAATATTTGATATGGTTTGTGTAATGAAAAGTTATACAATTTTCCAATATACTTTCTGTATCAATTCCTTATGGTATTCTAGATCTCTGCTTGCTGTCCTTCTATAGAAAGCTTCTATGTTCACTCCAGTGAATACAAATCTGTCCATGGTCATGTGATGGACACAAGCCGGTAGTATTACACAGCTCCTATTACTATCAGTAATAATAGCTGTTCGTGCACCTGTGTGACATCACATCACATGGACAGATTTCTATTCACTGGAGTAAACACAGAGACTTCCTATAAAAGGACAGCAAGCAGAGATCTAGAAAGCCAAAAGTAATTGATACACAATTTTCCAATATACTTACTGTAACTTTTCCTTACACAAACCATATCAAATATTTGCTGAAAGTGGACAACCCCTTTAAGGACATCCAAGTTGACCTCTTATGTGACCTCTGGAAGCTGGTAATTTACTAGCGTGAGGAATTGATACGGAAAGTATATTGGTAAGTTGGATAAAAATTTTCCTTACACAAACAATATCAATTATTTGCTGAAAGTGGACAACCCCTTTAAGTTGGAGACCATCTTTATATTAGCTACTGTAGATATAAAACTTCGTAGAACCGATCCACAGAACTTTTCCTTTATACCGCAGCTGTATTGTCCATAAATGCCCCCCCCCCCCTTTAACAAATCCTGATAATTCAGAGTGAATAGCGAGCAGCCGAGACCTTGCGAGGAGATGAAGCATTTATTCTGCCTGCATGCGCACTTTTTTTTCTTTATCATAATTATTTCCAAGTCAGATCTCCTCCCTGATTTCCTAACGGGCCTTTCTCTCTCCGAACAACATCCCGGATCCAGAGGCCGTGATAATTCAAACCCCCCAAACCTCACGGGTCCTGTACCTTCTCTCTTTTTTTTTTTTTCTTCCTCTTCTCTTTTTTTTTTATTCCGCATTTTTCCAAGGACATTTTTATTACAAAGCTGATGAAATTTGCATATTAATTTGTTCCTTTCAATTTTTCTTTTTTTTTTTTAAGATTAGACGTGACAGGCGGGTATCAGAGCTTTCGCTAGTCAGAATGGATAAAAACCCAGTCAAAACACATTGGGATTGCTGAGAGGAGGCAAGGGGGAGGTTAATTCACCGCTCTATCAGTTTAATTTAACCCGGGTGATCCCTAAGGGAAGTGTCAGACATAAATGGGATTATAACCAAGTTACTCAACTCTCTTCTTCTATCACATTATTAATGTACATAGATGACTTTGTGGTCGGGGACGGTCACGTGTAAGGTCCTTGTCAGCTCACGTTCACTCTTAAGGTAGTTTGATGAACCGAATTTTTATCCCTTTAAATGTCTGGGCTTATGTGTCCAAAAACAGGACACCATTAAAATGATCAAAAAACGGAATGTGTAGTAATATATATATATATATATATATATAAAAAGAAAGATAAAAGTAACTTGTAATGGGCGATTCCAGAGTTTGGGTTATTTTTGCAGCAAAATGTTCCTTAAAATAAGGTACAAATGAATGAGGTTTAAGGAAGGTGTCACCAGTAATTTTTTTATATACCGGTAATTCGTTTTTTTAGACATTTTCAGTGGTTTTCTGAAAAATTTTCCCTGTCGCTATCTATATTTAATAAAAAAAAAATACAATACAAGACAAAATTACAATAGAAATTAACAAGGCAGAAATACTATTACATCACTACTGACAATAGATGATGTCACAGCTTATCTCCTCCCCCTCCCTGTACAATGACCTCTATATAGATAACACTGACCCATCATTACATCACTACTGACAATAGATGATGTCACAGCTTATCTCCTCCCCCTCCCTGTACCATGACCTCTATATAGGTAACACTGACCCATCATTACATCACTACTGACAATAGATGATGTCACAGCTTATCTCCTCCCCCTCCCTGTACAATGACCTCTATATAGATAACACTGACCCATCATTACATCACTACTGACAATAGATGATTGGGTTGTCCAAAATTGTACAAAAATCTCAAGGGGGGGAGCTGTACAAAAACCTATACTTCCCTTTTCTCACCTCGACACTTTTGTGTAATGTTGGACAACCACTTCAACCCCTGAAAAAAAGGGAAATCTGCAAAACATACATAAATTAAACACTTTGGAGCAGATTTCCTGCAGACCTTCTCTCTAGCAAACCATTACATGTGACCTTACCCTTAATCTTGTATGGATCCAGATTTACAGCCTGCATTATAGTCCAGAGCTGCGCTCATAATTCTGCAGGATGCAGAGCAGAATTATACTCTAGTGATTGCTTTCTGGGAAGCCTCATCTTTATGGCGGGGGCTGTACAGTTATTCTTACATTGTAGGAGCTCACATAAGTTGTTAGGTTTAGGAGTAAGAGCCAGCAGAACGGTTAATGCAGCTCTGCACAATGTAGCAGTCTATAGAATGTAATACAAAGTATACACAAATTATATCTATATATCCACTGAAAAATTATGTAGAAAGTGGTAGATGATAACTAAATAGCTGGGGTCTGACCCCTGGAACCCCCATCGATCAGAAGAATAGGGTCTGGTATTTCCCCTATGAATGGAGCAGCAGGTTGTTTTGCCTCTCCATTCATCTCTATGGGACTGCCAGAGATATCCAAGCACTGTACTCATCCATCTCTAGCATGACACGTTTGTCTGACCTGCTGTTCCATTGACACGGGGAATTCGGGACCCACGTTCTCATGATCAATGGGGGTCCCAGGGTGTGAGCATTTATCACTCGTGAATAGATCATAACTTGGTGACTCGATACAATCCCTTTAAGGATGAAAATGGCCTTTACGTTTTCTTGATGGCACAACCAAGGCTTTTGGATGTGCTATTAAATGGTTTCAGCTTCTCCCCTTGATATGTATGTGCTGTAATAGGACATATAGACAGAAATCGTTGTAATGGGACAGGCCCCCTTAACAAGTGACAGTCAGTGTTGTACAGATAGATGTACGGAGTGGTTATTACAGCATGCGGCTCGGGATCACGCAGGGCTGGGGGAGAGGAGAAGATGCAGTGATCTCCACAACGACAGAGGAATGAATTCAGAAGGAGTATTATTCATGTTCACAAGCAAGAAGACAACGTAGCGTAGGATGAGAGCGTCCAGAAACACAGTGCTGTAAGGACCCGGCGCCTTGGTATTGTGCTAGATTATACATGGAAGATTACATTTTACTAAAATAAAATAAATAAGAGATTAATAATAAACAATGAGCTTGTGTGATTACTATCTGCTGCTTTAAGGCTACCGAAGGCACAGGGCTACCTTGTGGGACCCGCGATTCAATTTAGATACATGTAAGCTGGCAAGATAAATGTGGTCCCAGAACAAAGCTGGTTGCATTGGATACCTGAACCAAGTTAACCGCATAGATATGGTACCAGAACTATTTTTACTATATAGATATGGTAACGGAACCAAGATTACAACATAGATATATGATTATACTTCATAGTTGCAGTGCTAGAAGTAATCTTACTCTGGAATCAAATTTGCTACATAGATACAGTACCAGAGCCAATTTTACTGCATATAAACAGTTGTGTAATTAAACTTACTACATACTACAGTACCGAAACTAAGCTTAATACATAGCTATAATACCATAAGACTACTAGTCTAGTCTAAGACTACTATCTAGATACACTAAAGAACATTCTGTCGGGGCAGTGCAGTTGGCGCCTAATTCATCAAGAATGGGGGTGCCAGAAATCGTGAATCTGGTGCCCACTGCACTGTACACAGGCAAACTGCACATAGTAAATGTGCCCCACTGTGACAGAATTCCGCTTACTACATAGTAAGAACTAAACTTTGTAAATAGATACAACTCACTTAGATCGTGAACCCGATATTCTGCATGTGTCGCTTCCCCGCTCATGTCCAACAGAGTCCACCATCTTTTAAGTGGTGCATGTAAGTGCATTGTAGATAGAACAGAAGAATTCCAGCGCACGTCCCAAACGGATCATGACTAAGGCGTAACAGCCGAAACGCGTTGATCGTTTTTTCTTCACTGTATATATCCGAATTTGCCGATGCACAAATAAAGAAGATTTTATACCGTTTGGGACGTGCGCTGGAATTCTTTTGTTCTATCTAAAAACTTTCCCTTGCCTGGGCAGTTCCGTGAATGCAATCCTGCGGTTTAGTATTGGAGTGAGTAGAGCTGACATAGACTTTTTCATGTAAGTGCATTGGCTTGCAAAACAATTTGAATGTTAAATCTTGCACTTAGTCCGAATCAGTTGGATCGTCTGACGGCACGCCTCCCAATTTGTGGCGCATAGAAGTGCCAAAAAAAATCACGTGCGACACAATCCTAATCCGCGACCCTTAGTAAATGAGCTCCAATGAGTTTCGCGCTCATATCGAGCTCTGCATCAGGTTATCACTTTATGAATAGATACAGTACCAAAACCAAGCTTACTACATAGATTCAATACCAGAAACAATCTCACTAGATAAAAAGTTGCCCGGAACCGAACTTACTATGCAAGTACTTTAGGAGAAGCAAACTTTATACACAGACATAGTTCCAAGCTTGCTAAGATGATACATTACCACAAACCTGCTTAATATATAGATATAGTACCAGAACCAAGCTTTGTACATAAAGTAATAGAACCAATGGCATAAAATAAATACAAAACCAGAAAGGAACCTGCTACAAAGATAGAAAATCAATCTCGTGGCGTTGATGTGTGAAGTGAGGGACATGTGCTCGTATTTGTCCTGTATTCAACAAACAGCATGTGTTGTGTTGACGAAAACGGCAAATGTTAAATATTGTGGCGTAACAGGCCCATTATCAGTTGTTAAAAATGAAAACACAGATGCTTTTTCTGAAAACATATGGTTTTAAAAAAAGAAAAAATCTGCTCCTGTTTCCGTGTGTTTCACAATGCCACCGAAATGAGTAGAAGATCCAGCCTACTGCAACACTAAAAATAATCTTTTTTTTTAGCAAATTTTGTCTTGTGTAAATATGAAGAGTGCTATAAAAAATATATTTTTTGATTGTGCTGGCGGTCACACGACCTGTGTTGACCTGTAATCACTAGATCAGAAAGTGTTACATATACACACACAGCACTGGTGTTAGCATCCTACATACAGGGGTGCACCAGTTATGAGGCAAGTGGAGCCTTTTGCCTTAGGAAGCACCACCTGCTGCAAGACCTTGGGGGGACCACATCGGGGGCATGGTTATCTGCAGGACCTACCACTTAAAAATTGTTTTTCTTCACACCTGATTCAGAAAGGGTGTACAATACTGCAAGAAGAACCCATACCCTGATACATTACTGTTGGATGGGGCAGAGAGGGCGCTGTTCTATTTTTACCTCAGCAGAGAGTTATCTCTACTGCAGGCAGCATGTTATAGAGCAGGAAGAGCTGAGAAGATTGTACATAGAGTCCTATCTGCAGGCAGCATGTTATAGAGCACGGGGAGCTGAGCAGATTGTACATAGTGTCCTATCTGCAGGCAGCATGTTATAGAGCAGGAGGAGCTAAGCAGATTATACATAGTGTCCTATCTGCAGGCAGCATGTTATAGAGCAGGAGGAGCTGAGAAGATTGTACATAGAGTCCTATCTGCAGGTAGCATGCTATAGAGCAGGAAGAGCAGAGAAGATTTTACATAGTGTCCTATCTGCTGGGAAGCATGTTATAGAGCAGGAGGAGCTGAACAGATTGTCTCATTTGTTAATTTTAATCGCTACCTTTTCTATATTTAGGAGAACACTGAGAGGTGCTACTCCATGACTGATATCCTTCCTGGTATGTGTGTGCCTATGGAGATAGCTGTCATTGAGTAATACCACCTACTGGACTCCTAAGCATAGAAAAGTATGAAATGAAAATTAATGCCATACTGGATAAACAATAGCTATTTATTAACCTTTTTTTTTCTCCTGCACAACTTGGTGGGTTCCCTCTAGCAAACTCTAAAAAGCGATCCCCCAGATATTTCACTAAGCCGGGCTCATATACGGCTACTAAATGTAGTGGAGAATGATACCAGCTCATCATTCCTTGGGATAAAACTTTTGAAATATTTGCCAAATTGTTAAAAAAAAAGTAGTATATGATAAAAAAACTGAAATGCCAAATAAATTCTAGCAGCAGGCAGACCCGTCATCCACATACAGCATAAAAGGTAGCATCCATCACTTTACACTACACTACAAGTGTAACTATACTCCTATACCTATTATCTCCAAGAACTGCAGCAGTGATTTTAAACAATTTACAGGCAGTCCCTGGGCTACGTACAAGATAGGTTCTGTAGGTTTGTTCTTAAGCTGAATTTGTATGTAAGTCGGAGCTGTATATTTTATAAATGTAATCCCAGCCAAAAATTTTTTGGTGACAATTGGATTTTTAAAATGTTGGGTTTTTCATAAGAATCAGGATTAACAATATATCTTCATTACAGACACCTGTGATAACTGTTACAGCTGATCATTGTAGCCTAAGGCTAAAGTACAGTAAATTGCCAAAATCTGGGGGTCCGTTTGTAACTAGGGGTCGTCTGTAAGTCGGATGTTCTTAAGTAGGGGACCGCCTATACTAGATTGTCCAGCAAATTTTTCGCAAAAATGTTGTTGCTACTACAACAAGTACATGGATTTCTGCCATAGTTTCTACCATATATGTGTTACATGTGAGTATAAATGTTACATACCTATGTGAAGGGATACATAGCCTTCTTTTATCACTATAACATATTCATTAGATACAATCCTCTCCCCTTATTCGCGGCCTTGGCGGCGACACAGGGACAGTTCCTGTTTTGAAATATTGAACGCATTTCCTCGCTCCCGCTGTGTGTATGTGTGTGTGTAAAAAGGGTGTTAGAGGGCGCAAGAGCGATACACCCCCCCTGCCCGCCTCAGCCGTCTTTCACAATCCATCTCTCTCCTCTCATAGCTGCGAGGCCTCATTGGGGATACATACATTAAGCCCTTTAAATCGTTTATAATAAATCTTTGTCTAAGGCTCATTTTGACAGTCTCTCTCTCTTCCCCTCTCGCTCTCTCTCTCTTTATCTGACCCTTTTAAAAGAGCTTCTTTTTAAAAGAGAATCCTCAATAGTCTGTTAATCCACTGGGTGTACTGACAGAGAGAGAGCAGACAGAGAGAGACAAGAAAGGCAAAAAGATACAGCCCCAGGAAATATACACACACAACGCAGCGCATTTACACAGAGCCGGCGCATGCAGACTGCTTATTAACCTATTTCCTGCCACCGTGGCTTAGCGCTACCTTTACTGTCACAAAGTAGCAGTTCCCCAGCTTTACTTACAAATACCAGTCCTCCACAGACCTCTTTGATAGAAACTATCACCACTTTTATCATCCGGATATCATTCTGCTATGTTAATGCTGTCCATGCAGAACTCACACATTGACGCCGTATGAAGTCCTCTTCCACCGTCACAATGGCCTACGGAACGAGATAGAAGGATGAAAAGCATCTCCAGAATTTAGCCAATAGGTCGGCATCTTCTAATTTTGTGTCCGACCCATTCAAAAGCCTCAAATTGCGAGTACGGTCAATTCGCACCTCCACAAAAAGAAATAGTACACCACCAAAAATTGACCTTTGAAGGTCCAGTGCATAGGGCTCTTGAGGGCAAATGGTTTGGGATGTTTATAGAAGGCTGATCTTGTTATCTGATCACTAGGACCCCCCCCCCCCCCCCCAATAACCCCTGATCATCCGAGAAGGGGGTCTCCATTACAATCCCCAATTACTATTCTATGGGACATCTTGAAATTGCTGAGTGCTGTACATGTAGATACAGTATCAGAACTGCACTTACTATACATATATATCTATAAATAAGCACAAGTAGCACAACAGTACGGTGGGTACATGCTGGAAAGGGCCATGCCACAACAGGGTTGTGATAAACAAAAATTACAGGTTAACTTTTATACCATCATCTGAGCAACGTGAGGCTTGGAAAGTCTTATGTATAAGACCCGAAATGTTGCTCAGATAATGAAATAGAAGTTCACCAGCAATTTTTTGTTTTTTATCACAACCCTGCTGCTTGGATTTTATTGATGGACACAGCACCAGATAAAGTATCTGACACAGATGGATACAGTGCCAGAACCAAACATACAGAAATACAGAACTAGAACTAAACTTTGAACATAAATATAGTACCCAAACCAGGCTTACTACATAGATACAGTACCAGAACTAAACTTTATAAATATGTACAGAACTAAAACCAATCTTAGTACATAGATTTAATACCAGAACCAATCTTACTACAAGTTACATTCCCAAAACTGAACGAAATACAGGCTGTCCCCGGGTTACATACAAGATAGGGTCTGTAGGTTTGTTCTTAAGTTGAATTTGTATGTAAGTCGGAACTGTATATTTTATCATTACAACTCCAGACAGAATTTTTTTTTTGCCCCTGTGACAATTGGAGTTTTTAGCTGTAATGGTATAATGGGACCAAGGATTATCAATAAAACTTCATTACAGACACCTTACAGCTGATCATTGCAGCCTGGGATTATAGTAACATCCAGAGACTTCACCAGAGGTCACAGTGGGCAGAGAGGTTCGTCTGTAAATAGGGGTTGTCTGTAAATCGGATGTCCTTAAGTAGGGGACCGCCTGAATTTGAAACCTTTAAAAACATTCTGGTGCCATTTCCAGTCGCGCTTCGAACCGGCATGCGACCTTAATTAGTGGGGTCCCAGTCATTAGACCCTTACAGATCAATTCCCTATAGATAGTATAATAGAAAGTAAATAATGGCACCTGCAGGACATAGACCTTACCTACTAACCATTACCAGACATGACCTGCAAAGGTAAAGAAATTCCGCTTTATGGCTTATTCTCAATATCTGGCAACACCCAGACCCCACACTGATCATATGTTCAGGGCCATGTAAGCTTGACCCAGTTGGCTTTGCTCCTTTTGACTTTGTACCAAACAACTAATTTAGGCGATAGGCCTTGGCCCACCAAGTATCAACTATTGATGGCTGACCCAGATATATCACTCCACCGGTGAGAAAGGACCAGGCCTGATACCGAACAGGTTTATTTCTTGCACTTGTGACAACATGAAATGTTTCCCGATCTCTCCTGGCCTCCCCCCATTATGAGGCATCTGTGATAGGCCATCAATAGTTATTCCTGAAGAAACCCTTTAAATGTATGAACATCAACCCTTTACTCTTCCACGAGATCTTTTGTTCCTCATACAAGGTATTTGATGACTGGTTATCAGAACCGCAGGTACAGGGATTTCGCTTTTTGCCTTTATACGGAGGATTGTGAGGGCGAGACAAGATGAACTATGTTACCTTTACCTAGTGCCGCATGTTTTTATGTTTGGATGTTATATTCAGGATCAAGATGTTCACAGTTTATGTCTCTCAATACGCTCCATCAAAGAGACGTAATCTCAGCTGCCAATAACAGCTTCACAGGCAGGTAGCGGCAGATCTTCCACCGCTCCGACCTCTGATCACTGCGGCCTGACACCCCATACCGAACAGGTTTTCCTCTTGCACTAGTGAGGACGTGCAATGTTTCCCCGATCTCTCCCGGCCCGCCCCACCGTGAGGCTCCTGTGATCCCGTTCTCTGGTGAAGCTGAGCATCGGATCCTAGAACCAGCTGGATCTGAAGCCGACACTCCAGTTTTTGATCTCGAAGCTTTTGATTAGAACTAATGAGCTTGTTTAATTCAAAATGGGAGCCCTGTGATAAAAGAAATAGGTTTGATTCCACTGGATTAGAGAAGAGAATTATCTGGCGTCGTGATGGATACTTAACCCCAACTCATGGTTTGATGCTGTTCCTCCATTAACCTCTTCAGTGCTAGAATTAAAAAACACTTAGCTCAGAGGAAAAGATAGAGTAAAAAGCATTGAGCCGTTCAATATTATACACATAGCTATATAACAATAACTCAGACAGAAAAGTAGACCCCATGCTAATGATGATGATGTCCATGCGTTTTGTTTTGCAGTGGAGTCCTCCAGCCCCGGGATCCTCCCTCAGGACAACTCTCTAGAAAGGTCTTTCTTCATTCGGATGAAGTCAACGCTGACTAAGAGAGGCGTGCATATCAAATCCTCGGGGTACAAAGTAAGTTCTGCACATACAAAAACTTTCTTTTTTAAACCTTTTGATTTTGGGCTTTTGCCGATTTTTCCATGTGATTTTTAGCAGGTTTCCGTCAAAGTGCTATGACCATTATGCCATCCGAATTGTGTCAGATCAGTTCTGAGCTACTTACCCGTCTTTCAGTTTCTTCCAGGGATACTTGTGTGAAAATGGGCTGTCCAACTTTATTCACACGCACCCATTGGGCAAGACCCAAAGTAGTGCCGGCTGCCATTTATTCTCCAGGCTGATCAATGGACCATACAGAAAATCAGACATGTGTTCAGCCCTTGTTGTCCCACCTAGCTCAGCAGCCCAAGTCTTTGGGAAATGGAAGCTGGGCAGAAAACCTTCCGTTCTACTTCCGTTTTTAGTTTTCAATAACTCAACCCCGACTACCACATACATGGGGAATGTTTCACCCCTTAACGACTGCTATACGGTTACATACATCCTATTTGCACATGCCCAGTGCAGAAAGGATGTTTATAAAAGTCATGACAGTGACCAGCGGCTATATCTCCTGAATCCTGGCACCTAGAAACACAATTCTGGTGTTATATTAAAAAGGAGATTCTCCCCTTTCATATGTGTGTATGGTTTATCTATACAAACAGAGATAGCCACTCGTAAAGTTGTAGTAAAAAAAGGTATTTTTATATTTAGCTTTCTTTTTTCCGATTGTAACTTTAAAGTGAACCTGTCACCAGGAATAACATTTTTAGCTGGTGACAGGTTCCAATAAACTATGCTGTGCTGAGTTTAAAAATGCCTTGTCAGAATTGTAAATCATTGCAGTACTTTATAAAAGTTTTATTGACGTTACATGCCTCTCAGCCAGCAACATGTGGCGAGTCCCCGGGGAGGGGCAGCTGGGATAATCTCTGGTTCTGTGCAGCATCTGTACACAATCCTTATATCATATTAAAGGGGATATTCTTGTATTGTGTTTCTAGGTGCCAGGGTTCAGGAGATGTAGTAGTTTGAAATATGCTCCCCTCCAGCCTGTCAGCTGAAGGTAAAATGTAGAAGGAAAGAATTAGCTTATAATTTGCAGAATTGCAGAGGTACATGCACCCTTTGCATTTGTAGCTAAACTTGGGGAAGATAGAATGATGCTGTACATATTTAGAACATATTTTGGTAAAAGTTTATTTAGTTTTAATGCTTATTAGAAAAACTTTAATAGGAAAAATGATACATCAGGCATATATTTTCACATGTGGTCATTTATCGACTAATTTTATAAAGAAAAAATATGTAATAAAAAAAAATCAAGTTAAAATCTCACAAAGTAAACATTGTTTTGATTTGTAAAGCATTTATAAAGATATTGGGGGATATTTATCATACGCTGGCGCTTCCGTCTCTTGATGGCAGCGTTTATTCTACGGCAATAAATGCAACCGGTGACTTTTCACATGTGAAAAGTCGCCGCCGGCAGCGAGTGCGCCTGTGCGGGGACAGTAATGCCCTCCCCAACTCCCCCGTGAAGGTGGCGGATTGGGGCAAATAATCGCAAGTGCTAGCAATAAGCAATAAAGCAATAAATACCTATAGGTGACTGTGACACTTACGTTAATATATCGGAGTATCTTTTTACGACTTTATACCATAGTACTGGTGTCTTTCGCTGTGATCTGTCTCTGTGCCTCTTCCATTTCTATTGCATATGAGTGTTTTTTTTTTCTTACTGTTTCCCAAATTATAAGGGAAGGTCATACCTATCACAAAATAAAGATGAGCCGCTGTTCTGTCACATGTAATTCTCTGAATAGGATTTTTTTTCCGCAGAGGGAGAGTGAAGGGTACGGCAAAAAAAAAAAACCCTTCTCAGCCTTTGTCCCACACCCCCTTCCTCTGCCCTGCTCCCTCTGTCCTCCCTCTTCTTTGCTTTTCAACTTCAAGGCCTTCATGTTGCTTCCAAATTGTGTCTGGGAGAGAATTCCCCCCCAGGCTGCCTACAATCTAAAGGTGTCTTTGAAGAGCCTCAGTGTATAAAGAATCAGGATGGTTCCTCTCTCCTGAGGCGGGAGACGGTAAAAAAAAAAGAGAGACGCACAATCGTACTTGTGTCTGAAACCTGGCATCGATGCTGCAGCAACACAAACTGGGCATCCTATGGGCTTTGCTAGAAAGGGATTAAGAGAGGAAGGTTATGGCCATTGCCTGTTATCAGGAGGGTGGTGGGAAGTATTGGTAGAGAATAAGCATCAATAATAGAAGTATCTGCTGCTATTCTTAGCATATGTCTGACGAATCGGGTTAACTGCAAGCTATTCCTAATACACTGCTCCAGACACATGCACTTAGCTCAGGATAGTATGCATGTGTCCTCAAGGGATGGAGGGAATAACCTGCTACCAGGTGCAAGAGCAGAACACAACATGGACTCCTCTAGAAGGCCCATAAGCGCCCACACCAATCAAGTCTGATACAACCCTGAAGACATCATTCATGTGTTCAGGCTCTCGACGTGTATATATACAAGAGCCCTTCCAGGACCTTTGAAGGCCCTCCAAACTTAAGCCTGTAAGTCAACAGAATGTATTCCCCCTCTTTTCCCGAGAAGCTTTGTTACCATATGTAGGTAGTAAAGGTCAAACCATTACAAATATTATGTCTTTTGGATGGCCCACAATTTGCATAATCCACTCCGGATGGATGAATTTGACCAAATTCGGTATGTTGGACTCTCTTCCTTTGACGTATGTTGAGCTAGGGTTGGCTTTATTGCAAGTTTATTCCGCTAACCTATAGGAAACCTAATGTGTAGGGCAATCTTTTATGACCAACCAATGAACCTTTGGCTAATAGCCAACACCCCCTGCTGTTAGCCCCTTTTTTTTAGCTTGGTGATGTGGCTTGAGACATCAGTACTGGAATTTAGACTAAATTAACATGAAATCAGGGACAACCCCTATTCTTGTGCCTTATTAAGATATATGGTCATCACAGAGGGTGGGAACCCCACTATGCAGCATAGTACAACCTGTTCAGGATAACAATTTATCTGAACTCGATGCTGGTTACAGCCTCCAATTTCCCAATGGTGCCGGGAGCAGGACCGGGTACGATCAAAAGATTGAACAAAACCCTCTTGAAGCCACATCTGGAGAGGCGTTGTGATTCATCTGACAATTCCTATGAAGAATAACACTGGCTATTTTATATCTACTTCCAGAAGCCCGAGTCACCTATATAGTATTCCGGTGGCGGAGTAGTTAACCATACATCCCTGAATATCAGGAAAGGTCATAGGAAGGGGAGCTTTCTCCTGACGTTGTGTTGTACCTCCGCTCCCCCCCCGCCTTCAGTGTCATATTAGATTTAGCTGCTGAAATATATAAAAGTACCACAGGAGTCTCTGATGTGTTTCTTGCCACGAGCAATCCAGCAGCAAAACTCCCCACGTGTGTCAGGGAGGAATCTACTGACTGTATTCTGCTAGTCCTCGGATTATTTGGTCTGCGGCACCCTACCTCCCACTGACCAACCCTCCTCATATCCTTCTTTACATCCTTATTTTCCAATTTTTCTTTTAAACTTACAGTTCAGGCTTTTTTGTTTTTATTTCGACCTGTTTTGCTTCTTTTCTTTACTTCTTGTTTTTGTCTCTGTGTGTTCCCCCGTCTGCTGTCACCTTGGCCTGGGTTATATGGAGAATACATTTCCTACTAATTTTTATTCTAACTATTTTTATTATTGTGAATTGCATTTTTTAATATTTTTTATTGACTACTTTGTGATACTGCATTAAAAACTCACCCAATGTATTAATCCATGACAAAGCATAGATAATCCAATGCTAATTCTCTACTCATGATAATAGCAAAGTATATTGATCTGATCAGACTATTCTGCTTTCTGATTTATTTAAACATGGCTATCCCTGTTTTTTCTTTCTAGGTGATCCACGTAACTGGACGATTGCGCCTCCGTGTGTCTCTGTCTCACGGCCGCTCCGGTACCGGACAGGTGATGGGCTTAGTAGTTGTGGCTCATGCGCTCCCTCCTCCAACCATCAATGAAGTCCGCATTGACTGCCACATGTTTGTAACACGAGTCAACATGGACCTCAATATTATATACTGTGAAAATAGGTATGTAGCCTTGTATAATAAGACCTTCAGCTAAGCTTCAATTTGGTTAAAGGGGTTGTATCAAGTCAAAGATTTATCCAATATTCACAGAATAGAAATGAAGATACAACCACAAGGGGTTCGACTGCCGATACCCCAACCAAGTGAGTCACAGCTCCTAGTGAGGCTTCTGGGATTTGTTGAAGCTGTAAACTGATGGTAAAGTCCTATAGAAGTCAATTCTGCAACATGTACTCCATTCGACCTACATGGGTCTTCCATAACCCAAAAGTCCCTCCGGCATGAAATTAGTTCTTGGACATGTGTGGTCTTGCTTTCTGCTAACATTGGGGGGTCGTGGTAGTCTGCCCTGACATCTTCACACAGGGAATAGGGAATAAATTGTAGAACTTGATAAAAAAAGTATAACTTGTCTTTAAAGAAGACAGATTTCACAGGCTGCAGTTTACAAAAACACATAAACATATAAAGGGTATAGCAAAATGATGTCGTTTTTCTAAAAATGGCCTTTCTAGAGATATTGAGCTGCCAAGTAAAAAGATCGGTAAGGAAGGACCAATCTATATAGAATTACAATTTACAATTGCTGTTCCTATACTAAAATGAATACAATGTAGAGTAATCTCTAGCTTTTAAAAGGGAAGTCTTGTGATAAAATAGACCTAATGCATTTATAAATACACTTCCCTATAGAGCTTTGTCACCACACAGACTTATATTGTCCAAAGATCTGCTGTAGCTCCATACTTGAAATTGTTTACGCAAATTTTGAGTTACAAAAAGTATCACTGTTGGTCTGGACTGATTTATACATTATTTATACACAGAACACAGAGTTCTGTATACAGGATTTAGTATAACAGACATGTCAGGAGAGGGGATAAATACTTTCTACAAAATAGAAACTAACTTCTGACATCTCTGATTACCAATGTAGTTTGTCCTTCTCTTCTCCTACCAGCCCTGACCCCCATAACTTCTCCTGATGTTTGCAGAAATATTTTTCCTCTCATTTCTGTATCTTAAAATTCTATAGTGACCCAAATAGAATCAGCCCCCACAGTAACACATACAGGCCTTGGACCAGATCCCTAAATAAGATCAGACCTAAAGGCTCAAAATAAATTCAGAACTAAAACCAAACCCCAAGTCAATGTTGGCCCCTGACCAGATTTAGACCTCAGATCACATTTCTACATACATTTAGACTCCAAACTAAGGTCTTAAATTTTATAAAACCCAAGATCACTAAATGAATTAATACCCCTAAATTAATCAGAGGCCAAACCAGATCCTCAGGTCCACTGGATTCTAAAATATTCAGACCCCTAAATAAATTCACACTACAGACAAGATCCACATAATTTGGAGTCCTAAATCAGAAGAGGAAGATATTATTGAATAAAATTAGATATTAACTAAAAATAATAATAATACAATTATTAAAATTGACAAGGTCACATAGGATATGCTGCACAAGCTTTTGTGCATAATACACATGACTTCTTGGCCAATCTTCCTGGATTTAAAGTCATCTGGGTGTGAGGACCTTAACAAGGAGAGGTACTGTTGCTGGTACTGCTTTGTTACAACAGATAGAATGTCTTATAACTACATCTTAGTATCCAGGGCAACTGTTAAAATTATTTTTTAATTATCACCAATTATCAGTGTGCTTGTTGTTAGCCATGTTGAAGTTTAATTAGCTAAACTTGTAACCAAATTGCATAAATCAGTAGTACAGTTTTCCTCCTCTCTTACTTCCTGCTTTTAGCAGCGTGTATAAATCAGCTTCCCCTCCTGCTCTGACACTGACAGCAGATGAGGAGAA
Organism: Engystomops pustulosus; assembly: GCA_019512145.1. Classification (NCBI taxonomy): domain Eukaryota; kingdom Metazoa; phylum Chordata; class Amphibia; order Anura; family Leptodactylidae; genus Engystomops; species Engystomops pustulosus. Next base: position 16,272,664 of record CM033647.1, on the reverse strand, counting down.
GCTGATAAAGTGTGATAACTTAACTCCTTACAGAAAGTCACTGGGTAGTATAATCTACTCACAGAGCTGAATTATAAATTGAACTATTCTCTAGGTGTCCCTCCTATTCCTATTGCAGAAAACCTTGCTCACTACAGGAGAATACAGGAGCAATAATAAAGTATATTGCCAATTTTTTTATTATCACTTGCCGTAATCATTTTGTAAATAAAACAAAATTTAGCTTCAAAGGTTTAGTTTTGCACTAAGGGCTTTGGCTATTCATAGGACTAAGCTAACAGTGTATGTCAGGAGGGGGGGGGGGGGTTATTGATTCTTATTTAAGGGACGGAGCAGGTATATGAAGATTTATTACAGGCAATGCTCCGTGGGAATATATATGCAAAGTAGCTTATGTCAACTAAACCAGCACCGAGCGGAGAACTGGTTAGCTGCTCGACATGCCTCATTGAAGAGACTTATTCTCAGCTAGTGCAACATGGGAACAAAAAGTATGTAAATGAACTTATGTTAGCCGATTACCGCCAAAAAGAAGAGCGGCTCACCTGTAGGTCCCTGCTTTGGGCAATATCGGGGGACTGCTAGTAACTTTGGGTAGTTACTGCGAGTAACCTACAAGAATCGGCATGTAGTGTAATGTTATGGGCAGCGGTGGGTGTATATACATAGTCCCATGTCTGTTATTGTATACAGCACTGTACTGTGACTTCCTTTGTTCTATGTTGCTTCATTAGCCAGCTCATTATTCAAGCAATATAATGATGATCATTGCTATTATCACCAGGCTTATTATTACCATTATTAGCGCTATTACAGGTTATTACACGCTTTGTCATTTATATCATTCATCGAGTAATATCCGGCTGATTATTATAATTCCGATACAGCGCCGCAGAAAGTGTTGTGTCGCCCGCGCTTCGGGTAATTAGTGGCCTCGTTGTTTTCCGCCTTCGCGATCCGACAGAAATAATTGCTCGTTAATTACTTCCAGTTACATTCACTTTTGCAAAGACTTTGGAAAGGACAAAAGGAGGAGATTTAACCCTTGGGTTGGGGGCGTAGGAAGAAACCGCATTCTTACCGTGGCTTTACGAAGTTGTTGGTGTGGAAAGGGTTACATACACTTTGGGTTTTTTTTGGTGTAGTAAGGAGTTATCCATCTGTACTTATACTAAATGATTGTCGTTTACTCCAGTCGGCAATATGTATTCTGTGAGAGGGAAGCAACAGGTAGGAAGCAGAACTATTGTCTGGTGTAAAAAGAATTAAATTTTACCCCAAATTTGCAACTTTTTACTGCTCTGTAACCCTCATACCACTTTTTTGTAAAGTAGACCCAAAATGAGTGCGAATTTTATGCAGATACACAGACAAGCTCTGATAAGTCCGGGTAAATGGGTGAAAATTCACTGAAAAGCGGGAATTTTAGAAATTACATTTCATCGGAAGGGGCTGGTAGTTTAATCGGGTAAAATCTGGTCATTTAAAAGGAAATCTACCATCATAATCCATCATGATAAACCAGGGACATTACTCATATATCCAGGAACCGTGACTGTGGTAATCTGCTTACCTTCCTTCTAAAATCAACTTTTATAATTATGCTAATGAGACAGAAGGGCTCAGCGGGTGTCACTGTCCTGCGAGTCCCTGATACAAAAATATCCTACTGGCTTTAGCAGCAGCTGACTGACACTGCATGCTGCATTTTTGGTGTATGATCTTCCAGTACATCCCAATCCTTGTCTACCTGTCACCAGGTGTATCAGGGAATATGGCGCATGCAGATGACTTGTATTGAAGTGCGTAACTTTATATTATACTGTCATTATTATTGTGTATTTCCCCTACTTGTCCACTGGTCACAGGTCAATAGATCACTGGGTGCCCTTAGTTATCCACGTATTTTACGTCTTCCATCTTCAGCATCAGTAATGATACACTGTGCACTTCCCAGAATGCCTCAGTCTCATCGCAGACAAGTAAACAATACATATATTGATCGCCACGTTACAGAATATGTAGTGCAGCATTTGCATGGGTCGATCGGCTGCTTGCGGCATTCACTTTCCACTAGACTTTTCTCAGGGAATACCAAGCCATAAAAACACCGGTGCAGATATCATCGGCCTCCAGAAAAAAGTCAAATTAGACACAAGAAAAGGGTAATGTGGTCATATAAATTCTGTTTCCGGCTGTAGGAAGACAAGGTTCATACAATCCCGGCTGCTTCCATTAGTAATAGTGTGGACAGTTTTCATGTAATGGAACAGGATGGGAATTGTGTAATCTAACATTACATGTACATAATAATAAGAAGAGGTGTGAATACTGATGTGATGCCCATAGTGCTGAATGGTGCTTGTGTATTAAGAGCTTTCTAATGTGTTAAGTTGAATTTGTATGTAAGTCGAAACTGTATATTTTATCATTGTAGTTCCCGACAATTTTTTTTTTTTTTTGCCCCAGTGACAATTGGAGTTTCAAATTTTTTTGGCTCGAGTAACGAGCACCCGAGCATTTTAGTGCTCGCTCATCTCTATTCTTTATCTATTTCAGACTATCCCACTATCCATCCCAAAAGCATTTTTCAATAAACTCACCAGTATCCTCAACCGCTTTCTTTGGGCATCTTCCCATCCCCGTATAGCTAGAGCTACCCTGATTTGTAGGAAGCAACAGGGAGGTTAAGGGCTGCCAGACTTCAGGGGCTATTTTCTTGCCTCATCCCTAGCAAGAGTACTGGATTGGTTCCACAATAGGGAACATAAGCAATGGGTCCGCTTAGAGGAAAAGTTGGTTAAAACTCCCCTCACAACGCTTCCTTGGTCTAGCAAATATCAGATGTCACCGCACTCACTACAAGAGCTTCCACTTATTGCCGTCCAAGTTTTGAGAATAATGAAACGTTCCTCGGGTCCCACGTCTAGCAGATATCAGGCGTCACCACACTCACTACATGAGCTTCCACTTATTGCCGCCCAAGTGATGAGAATAATGAAACGTTCCTCGGGTCCCACACGCCTATTCACCACTGATGGCCCCTTGGCACCCATATCTGACAACCCAGAGTTTCCGCCGGGAATGTCTGGGGATTTCTTAGCCGCTATACGTGATCAGAGCCCCCTTCGATTTCAGTCAGTCACCAAAAATGGCTCTCTCACTCCGTACGAGGAGCTGCTCACTAATGATCTTTGCACCCCCTGAGCCCAGTGGGAATACAACCAATTAGCGCACTTCTATCGTGCCATAAAATCGAAGATAAATTTACACAGAGAATTAACGCCCTTTGAGTTATTGTGTATCAATAAAGGTGCAATTTCGCACACAATCTCACAGGTGTATGGGTTGTTGCTGGACAACTGGGGCAAGGTGGAGACCCCATACGTCAGGGCATGGGAAAGGGAGCTAGACAAGTCCTTTTCACAAGATGAATGGGCAAAAGCGTTCGAACTATGCCATAAATTGTCAATTTCCTGCAAAGCCCAGGAGACTAATTACAAAATTTTGTCACGCTGGTACTGGGTGCCCACTAAATTAAAGTCAATCTATCCGACCTGTTCAGATCTCTGTTGGAGATGTCATCAAGCCCCTGGCACCATGACCCATGTGTGGTGGGGATGCCGGTTGCTCCGCCCCTTTTGGTCACAGGTGCGTAAGGTTATCAATAAGTTGACGGGTCACCAGCTGGAGGAGGACCCCTCGATCCTGCTTCTCTTAATTATACCTACTTCAATTACCAAAGCCAAAAAATCATTAATGGGATTCATGCTAATTGCTGCGAGGTCCCTCATTCCCAGGCTGTGGAAGACTACCAGAGTCCCACAAGTTTCAGATTGGTTTGGTGAGATAACCGTGCTGCATCGGATGGAAGAATTAACTGCTGCCAAGCATAATATCAGTACCGACAACACAACCATTTGGGGCCCCTGGCTCACTTTTAGACAATCACCTGAGTTTAATACTTTTATGTGAAAAGGCTCCTTCATTCCATTTATATCTGGATTGCTCTAGTTGATGACTGGTTTCTTACCCCTCACCCCTCCCTCCCTCTTCTTTTTGTACTTTGTGCTTCATATTAGCTCAATCATCTGCTAGTAATGTACCTAACATTCTTGGGAAGTGTTAATTTTAACTATTTGTTACATATATATATGATTCACTATCGACCTCATTACGCCTATGATGTTTTGGCAAACTGATAGTTATTCAGGTTTGTACCCTAATATACATATACATCTATATATATATTGTACTTAACTAATACTTTATATTGTCTGGACCTGCGTGTCCCTCGATTGCAAGTGATGCTAATTTGTTTTATGTTAATATTACAATTGTTCAATAAAGAATGATAAAAAAAAAAAAACCCATAGTGCTGAATGGTGCTTGTGTATTAAGAGCTTTCTAATGTGTATACCTCCAACATTGCAGAATCAGTGATTACATGGACCTCAACGCTGTGGATCTGATGGGGAAAAGATGCTATCACTTCATTCATGCTGAAGACGTGGAAGGCATCCGGCACAGCCACCTGGACTGTGAGTATATTGGGGAGTCACCCAGACTATCCGGTCCTGCCAACATGTGATCTAAGAATATTTAACGAGGCTCTGACATATTAAACAAGGTGTCTGATATTATAGAGCAAGAAGAGCTAAGCAGCACAAATATAGGGTCACATTTACTAAGGGCCGTACGCCAATTTTCTGTCGAACTTTGCGCAGGTGCAAACAGGTATTTAAGAAGTGTCTGTGCCGCTATTGTGTCACACGTGATTGTTTTGTGTCGCGGCTGCACTATACTTCACGCAACACAAATTTCTACACTAAAAGGGACTGTTCACAGGCAGCAAGTTATAGAGCAGGAAGAACAAATTATACATAGGTGCGCATTTACTAAGAAGAGTGTGGTCTGTACTATGTGCAGTTTGCCTGTGTAGTGTGTAGGGGGCGCCAGATTCAGGATTGCTGGTGCATGTTCTTCATGAATCTGACGCCCCCTGCACTGCCCCGACAGAACGCACCACTGTTTTTGGTGCACCTTTAACATGGGACGTGCAACACAATTCTGTCGGATAAATTGCATGTTGCATGATAAATGGCACACGGTCCGACTGAGCTCCGGAACACCCCCTTCAGTGCATAAATTTGTGTTGCATGAAGAATAGTGCCGCCGCGCCACAAAACAATGGCGTGTGACACAAATGTGGCACGGACACTTCTTAAATACCCATGCAAGCTGTTTGTACCTAAAAGAAAACTGGTACATGGCCCTTAGTAATTGTGTCCTATATGCAGGCAGAAGTAGAACAGATTGAAATAAAGTTTTGTGGAAAGAGAATCAGTTACATGATTTGCCGATAATTTGGGCTTCACCCGGTGGTCCTATTTAATGACTGACCGCCCTCCGCCCTATGGCTGTGAAAACGCTGCATAACTGAATATTATCAGAAACTTTGCAAACTTTGGTATCAGATTGTGTAGAAGTTCTGAGCAGAGGGGGGCAGGTCCCAGCAGCTAAGTCTCCACCCAGCAGCTATGAGACAACTACAAATGTACTGAAGGAAACTCCTAAAACAGAGACTGAGTGCCCAAACTACAACCAAAATCCACTTATTTACCGTGAAGTGCCAATATGGCATTTTAAGCAGTAACTTATTGCTACCTGTTCTTCCACATCTTTCAATTGTATCGCCCCCCTGAGGCCACCAATACAGTTGAAAAAAGGAGGGCAAATTCAGACTCTCATAGTAGCTTCTCTCCAGGGTCTCTCTGTACAGGAAGAATGGTGGGTCCAACAGGAGGACCTCCAAAGATATTGTAGTCGTGTCCACACCGAATTTTACCTGCAGTTCCAAACAGCCAATGAAGTGTTGCTTTAAAGTAACGCTGAGAGCAGCATCTCTTAAGTTGCCTGGGGGAGCAGGAAGATTTTGTGGATTTGGTCCTGTTTGGTGAACTCTGTCCTGGGGCGACGACGTGAGTGCCACAGAAATGGCTCTGAGTGCCACCTCTGGCACACGTGCCATAGGTTCGCCACCACTGTACTAGAAGATGTAGATAACATTTGACAATATGGTGGGGACTGTAGAGGCAGCTCCTGAGCCAAATGATAGGCGCTTATTGTAAAGAGGCGACAATCAGCGGGAGCCTAGCTTCTATTTTTAAAGGGGTGGTCTTTTTTTGTAAATCTGTCTATATTTGTTCCGTCATGCTATATATATATTATATATATATTAGTTCTATTAATTATTAAAATCTTTTGGATGTTACTACTATCATATTATTAAAAAATATACAAAGGATTGCTGATAATATACAGAAAGTAGAGATGCAGGAGCCTCCCTGGTGAAGGTCCTGTGTTTATTCCTGTCTAATAATATTGAGTATCCCTCTGTTTCCTCCGCTACCTCAGGGACACATTCCCATTGCCATCTGATAAATGGAATATGGACGTTAGAGCCATTTTTATGGCTGTTTCATTCAATGTTAAAGTCCTAATTGAGCCCTAAATTACGGAAAGCAGAAGCTGCCAGGAGCAGGCGGGTGTCGTTTGGCTCTCAGAAAGGTCACCCTGTCTGCTGCGGGAGTGTCTACAGCTGCTAATATCTGGAATACATATGAAGGACACAGCAGAACTTAGAGGATCTCCCAGCACCGGAATAACATGTAGATACTTACCTTCAGAGGTGCACATGCTATAGACGAGTGATGGCAAACCTTTTTGGGACCGAGTGCCAAGACTACAACCAAAACCCACGCTTTTATCACAAAGTGGCAATATAAGCAGTAATTTATTTATTTGTTGAACTTTTCAACTAAGCTACCTGCCTCCTAAGGACACTGATACAATGGACAGCAGGAGGGCAAATCCGGACTATCACTGTAGTTCTCTCCAGGGTCCCGCTGTACAGGAATAGTTGTGGGGCCAGCAGGAGGACCATCAAAGATATTCCGGTCCTCTCCACACCTTTACGCTTTTCCTTCAGTCCCAAGCTACCAAGAGATTCTAGGTGCTGGGGATCTAAAGTTATGGCTCCTATTTTCCAGGATGTATCTCATGTATGCTTGGCCACTGAGGTGCCACCCTGTGAGGACATATGAGATACTTCCCTGGTGATTAAAGGGTTAAAATAGTACTGTGATTAGTAAATCTTGACTTGCATGGAAATGCAGTTAGATTCTTTGAGTCCTGTCCGGTGAACTCTGTGCTGTGCTTGAGTGCCCACAGAGAGCACCCGTGCCATAGGTTCGCCACCACTGCTATAGACTGAGCATTGATCGCAGCAGGTGCTACACATGACCTCATACCCCGCAGCAGAATCCTCACGCAATATACTTATAGGGACAATACTTTTATGGCCCTTTCCTCCTTAACAAGGTTCATTCTCACAGGGTCACATGACTGACACAGCGGGTCCTGATGGACTCCATTGACTCGTTTTGCTTTATGAACAACCTCCTATGAACAAAGTTATAACCAATGACAAAAATAGCAGGAATCGACCTGCTGCAAAATCACCTTATAAGTAAAAACATATTTGTGTAAGGCACTTTATAAACTTTTCGGACATACCATTCACATTTTTCTAGAGATCTGTCATTTTAGAGAAAATTAAACTTTTATACTTATGCAAATAAGGTTTTCAGTGGATCGTTGGTGGGACCTGCTGGTGCTGGGTTTTTTATTATTATAGCTCACCTTATTTCTATGAGAGGCATTCATCATTGTAAAGGGTGGTAACGCAAAGAAGAAATACAACACCAGCAGGTATAGCTCTACCCCCAATACACAAAGAAGCTAATTTACATAAAGATAAAAAAATCATGTTTTCTTTACAATGATAAAACTTATAAAGCGTCCCAAATAATACATGTTTTGCTTGTGGAGTGTTCTGGTAACTGGTACACACCCTTTAAAGGTGGAGTTGTAAAAAACAGGCTCCTAGTCATAAGGAATATAGTGCAAAGACACAAAACTACTATAGGTGTAACATAGCTGCTCCGCATAACCTTATATAAGGAATATAAATCCACAGTTACATAAATATCACAACGTTCTACTATCTGTAGCATCCCTTACCATAAATTTATGGCCAATCAGAAAAAAAAGGAAATTTCAATAATATATTTTAGACCCATTGTCCTGCTACGTACAAAACAATTGCTTCTACATGATAGAGTTGTCCAAACCCTCAAGATAGTTGGGGTCTACTGGGAACCACACCTACTACTATAAATACTGGGAAACACACCAACCACTACTACTACTGGAACCACACCTACCACTACTACTACTGGGAACCACACCTACCACTACTACTGGAAACCACACCTACCACTACTACTACTGGGAACCACACCTACCACTACTACTACTGGGAACCACACCTACCAGTACTACTCCGGGAAACCACACCTACCACTACTACTGGAAACCACATCTACCACTACTACTACTGGGAACCACACTACCACTACTACTACTGGGAACCACCACCTACCAGTACTATACTGGGAACCACACCTACCATACTACTACTGGGAACCACACCTACCACTACTACACTGGAACCAACCTACCACTACTACTACTGGAACCAAACCTACCACACTATGCTGGAACCAACACCTACAACTATACTGCTTGGAACCACACTACACTACTACTACTGGGAACCACACCTACTACGCTGGGAACCACACCTACCACTATACTATGGAACCACACCTACCATACTGGCTAGAACCACAACCTACCACTACTACTACTGGGAACCCACACCTACCTACTACTAATCCTACTTACTGGGAACACCACCTACCAGTACTGCTACTGGGAACACACCTACCACTACTATACTGGGAACCACACCTACCAGTATCTACTGGAACACACCTACACTACTACTACTGGAACCACCTACCACTACATTGGACACACCTACTACTATGGGAACCACACCTACAGTATCTACTGGGAACCACACCTACCACTACTACTACTGGGAACCACACCTACCACTACTACTACTGGGAACCACACCTACCAGTACTACTACTGGGAACCACACCTACCAGTACTGCTACTGGGAACCACACCTACCAGTACTGCTACTGGGAACCACACCTACCACTACTACTACTGGGAACCACACCTACCACTACTACTACTACAATGTTCAATTGTATCATCGCCTGTTGGGAGGTAATTATCCTATTAGTCAATGCCCGACCTATTAAAAGATCTAGCAATGAGGAATCAAGCTAAACCCTACATGGCTGTTTCAGAGTCCTTGCCCTCATCAGGACAGGGCAGGAGACTGGTTGTTTTGGGTACTGTTTTTCGTTAGGGGAGAGTAAGAATTTGTATAGTATTTTCCCAGAAGAGAACATAACCGACTCCTCCTGATACTGAGGCTTCTAGGTGAACAGCCTTCCTTACCCCCGACCCTATCATTGCACAGTTAGTGACAGTAAAAGTTTTCTTAATGTTGTAAAACTTGAAGACTTCAAACTTTTTATTCGGGATGTAGCAATCCCTTCTAATGTTGTACTTTCCTTCTTAGTCATGAGCATTAGACCAAGACGTTGAGCGCTCGGAGCTAGAAATGGTTCCCGTTTGGGTTGTCATCCATTGGACTTCAGCCCTTAACATGCGTCTTACAAGTAGAATATATATTCATGGAAATAAATCAGCGTTCTGACCCAGGATATTGTGCGCCGGCTTCAGGGCAGTGTTCCCACTACATTATGGGGTGTCGCTCTTTAGCTCCCAATTAATGCATATAAAGACTCAAAATCTATTTTGACCTTCCAACTACAGCGAAGGACATCGTCAACTTTAGTTTCCCAAATCCCTGAGACTTCTCGGTTTTCGTCCGTGTTTGAACCCCCCCCCCCCTCTCCCTTTACAACCCCCCCGCCCATCCCTGCTGCGTCCTCACGGTTCAGGCGTCATCTGGCGTTTGTTTTAAAGCTGCCGCGGAGGACGGAGCTGACTGTCAGGGTGCCGTGGGCGAGAGGTGCAGATTAAAGCAGTTTTATCCTTTCATGTGTTGAAGCTGCCAGTTTTGGTGACTGGAGCGAGAGAGGGGAGGGGGAGAGACAGCGAGAGACTGAGAAAGGGTCTGCCAGTCACTCTGCAGCCAAGCCTTGTTCTTTCCGGTAATAATACTGGCTCGCCAAGGAGCGTCCCTCGTAGACAGGTGTTTGGAGAAATGCAAGGACATGTGGAGTACAATACAAATTCATTCTAACAAGGCTGGGTTAGTGCTGCCCCCAGCATCAAAAAACAGTTCTCTTGTTTGACAAGTGTCAAGGATCTGAAACCTCATGTTACCTGATGTCTCCATCACATAATTTATTAGGTTCCTTAAAAGTTTATTGGTCATCTCTAAAATCCCTCGCAACTACAGCTTGCTATATTTCAGGCATCTTCCAGACGCAGAGTGAGACTCTACTAAGCTATTTTAGTCAATCCAAAAAGTTGTACCGATCTTACTCCTACAACAACCCCTATTGTGCCAATAGATGTTACAGCTCCACTCCACAGTAATTAGCACTGTTGGACCTACTGGACAACATTTATGGTCACTTTATTTCCCATCCAGCCTGATGATCCCCCATTGATACCAATGATGATCTCACATAGAATGAAGAAGGACTTGTAGCTTAGTGCGGATTTCTAACTAGATGGTTTTCGTGTACTTAATATCTCGAATAATCCAAGAGGTCAATATTTTAGTCTATTTAGACCATATCTGCATTGCTGACTCTGGATCTACGTTTCAGAAGTTTCTAGCTCGCTTGTACCTCTTGTAGTAAAAAAAATTATATCTACTAAAATGCCACCAGTATCTAGAGGGAACTTAGCAGATATGGCCAAATGTAGGACCTGAGGACCAGGAACCTATGCATGGGGCAGTAGTATAGTAGGATAAAACAATTATGCTTAAAGAGTTTATCCCAATACGTGCATTTATTACGCATCTACAAGGTAAGGTTCTAGCATTTTCTAGAATGAGGATCCAGAACACGCCAACAAATGCCACGTCCCACCAATGCAGGATCTCTGTATGGAGATACATATACACATACTCACATCTGTGTTTAATGTATACTGGACCGATGAGATCAGGGTCGTCTCCAGGTTTCAGTAGGCCCCTGGATGATAGGGCTTCAGTGGCTCTTTGCAGTAAACTCCAGGTGCAGCATTTGAAATTCGGAAACTAAAAGTCTCCTGTCGAATAATATTCCTCAGTTTATCATACCAAACAGCCCCCTCGTGGTTATTTTATATAAGCCCCCTCATACCCTTGGATTTATTAGATACAGCCCCCTACTCACCATGGATTCATTATATATGCCTTATTCGGGGCCCCCCAGCAGCCTGGCCCCAGCACTTGCCCAGGTAAGTCCTGGCTCCGCCCCTGGCAGAGATTACCAAATGTCATCCTTGAAGACATTGAATGGACGATGCATGGCCACCACAATGTGGTCTAGACTCTAATCCTGATGAGGGTTGTAGTAGTTGTACCCTTACCGATTGCTTACTGATCTTGTGTAGGTGAAGTTTACTGGGGCACATTATAGGATAATATTATCTCTGTGTAATATCAAATGTCTTACAGTATATGGTTGAACCAAATCTAAGAATTAGTGAACAAATAATAGGCTTCTTAGTGATCATAGTTGTCATATACTTTTCTCATATATGTACCCTATTACCAAGTAAGAAGTGTAATAAGTTATAAAGATGTGTTCAGACTATACAGTTTATTATTTATTAGACCTCTATCTGATCGTTCCTAGACATAATTTGAGCTGATACCAGTAGACATGAAAGCAAGATATGATTGGAGGAAATGGATCAAACATTCATGCTAAACATGCAGCTAAAGATCCAATTCCATCCCTTTTCTTTAACTGCTATATCTCTGGTTCTGTAGCTACAGAACCAAAAGAGAACATTCTTTTTTTTTTCAATCCATTACCAGATTCTAGTGATTCTAGAATCAGAGATTAGGCGTCTAAGACGCGTTCCCCCTCCGCATCTGAACTTGACTCTTCTCTGGAAAAGATGACTCTTTCTGCCATTTTCACATGATGGAGGATTTTTTTTTAGTAAATGGGTGATATTCCCAAAAAGAGGGAATTTTAGAAAATACATTTCATACCAGACCTGAGGGGTGGTAGTTTAATCGGGTAATATCTAATGACAGGTTCCTTTAAGCAGTTTGCCCATGTATATGACCACTGCTGCCATTACTTCTATAGTATACCCAGTGAGCAACATAACCACTTGGTGTGATTAGTGAGGTCACGATGACCCCAGTGTCAGACATTATCCTTTATATGTGGCTCGGAGTTACGGTTTAATGTGAACAACCTCATAATAGACATATGTCAACAATCCACAGTTTCAGCCAGTCTTTTCCACAAATGTGTGTTTTTCGGGGGCAGGTTGTGGATTTCAAACATGCCCATTCCCTAAACCTCCCTAAGATGCTGACAGAATTGTCTGACTTGCATACTCAGCCAAACAAGTGTGCAAGTCAGTGAGGCAGGTGAGAGGAAGATGTTCCGCTGTATATACATTTCAGTAATCGGAGGTGCATGCCCAGCTGTAGCATCATGCACATAGCAGGGGTTTATATGAGCACAGGGAGTCCCAAATGTCTCCCAATCTACTCACCTAAGTTACCCCCAGATGCAGACTGTAGCTCCATAATGGCATATGATAGCAGCAGTTTTGGTACGGTAGAAGCTATGCATTTCTATGACATCTTCTTCCATCATGGACCAATGAAGCCATGTGCAGTATAGATTAGTACATTTCAGCACCCCCTCCCCAATACCCCATATAGATATATTTAGGTTCTACATCCATGTATTACCCTATAGTGGGGTTGTGCTGCACACCCCACTGTCCTGTTGGTTTTAGTAGCCCCCCACCCCCATCCCTTTATAGCCACGCTCCCGGACGCTGTGTATTGTAGCATTATTAGCCACAATTAAATGGACAATATGAATTTAGTGCTTCTCGGAGCCTTCCTCAGCTCTGGTTTGAGCAAGATGATTATGCAAATACTATTACTTGAGATAAACCATTTAACCACTAATTTAGCCAAATTTTTACAGCAGTTAGAAGGTTTTTCCATTCCCGACACAGACAGAGACAAGGACACGGTAAGGGGACACGGGGCTGTGAGGACATACTGCCCTCCTGGTGACGTAGGGGAACTGCCTCAGCTTGCAGTTTTCCACTAGAAAGATGTGAGAGACACCAAGTAATTTATGGTAATAGTGTCCCTTGAACAGCATCGGCATATACAGTGATAGCGACTACCATCCGGCAATGAAACATCATGCTCATTATGCTGTGTGCCCGCAACTAAATCTCAAGCAAGCCATTAACCATTTCATAACCACAATAGACAGGCTGAACAGATAGGACTTGTTTTATAATGATCGGTATATCATCATACATGTGAATTGCTATTAGAAGCTGCAGATACATAAGATCCTTATGTGATGAAATCATCGGTCACCCATCTAGCTCACCCATTACCTCCAGTGGGTATCGTGCCTCATTTAAAGGGGTATTTCCCATTTCAGCTTAAGTTGTTTGTATGATGAAACATTATACAATTTTCCAATATACTTTCTGTATCAGTTCCTCACGTTTTCTAGATTTCCGTTGCTGTCATCATAGAGGAAGCTTCTCTGTTTACTTCCAGTGGATACAAATCTGTCCATGGTCACACAGGTGCTGATTACTCGTTAATGACACACCAGCTCTGATTACTCTCTGATACTACGAGCCGCGCACTTGTTTGACCATGGTCAGATTTCTATCCACGGAAGTAAACATAGAACTTCCAAGAATGACAGCAAGCAGAGATCTAGAAAATCATGAGGAATTGATACGGAAAGTATATTGGAATATTGATAATGTTCATTCATACAAACATAACATTAATTGCCAAAATGAGAACACCCCTTTAAGGTACACGGCATTATTTTCATCTAATGTAGTATAATTATAATTATATTGTTTGCTAATGGAAACCATACAGTGGTATGAGCAGAAAAAGTCTGACAACTGAGTGCTTACAATGGGAGCGCTCTCCATACTGTGCCCTGGATGACTTCCCATAATGCAAAGACAAGAGCAGAGCGCATGGACCGATATTAAAAAGGTTGACGAATTTCAGCTCTGAATGCTGCAGAATTTTAAATGCAGCACTTTAGTCATAAACACATAGATAATGGGGCAGATTTACTTACCGGTCCATGTGATCCAGCGGCGGGTTCTCCAACGTCGATCGTGTTCTCTAAGTTAAAGTGCGCCCGATGTCCACCAGGTGTCGCTGCTGCGCTGAAGTGCCGAGGTCCACCGGAGTTCACCAAGCAGGCTGGGTGCAGGTAAGTAGTGTCAAGCGACACATTTTGGTGTTTTAATTACGACGAATTTTCCGACGCACGCTCCGATTTCTGTTGCGTGCATGCCGATGTGGCCACAATCGATCGTCGTCGCCAAAAACCGGGCGAATCCAGGGAAAACCGGCAATATTCGGGAAACACGTCGGAAACAAACGCGATTCGGGCCTTAGTAAATGATCCAATGTTTTCTTATCTAATACATGCATTCAACTCGGCGAGGATGCATGTGTTTCACTATGGAGAAGGGGCTCAAACAGCACCTTAAATGGTTACTTATCTCCGGAGTGGTTGAAATGAACTTGTCTCATCCGTCCTTCCATAAACATGACTGGTCTGATGGTCTTACAAAATTACCACCTACCACGCTGTATCATCTCAATCAGTTTTGAGGGCTGGATAGGAGAGGGGAAGCACATGGCTTAGACGAGAAGCCAAATGTATGAGAAACTTAAGGCTAAATAGTGAAGTAGATGATGCGGAAGGTGAGCAGAGCTTGCAGCATAATATACAGAACGCTTCCATCACTTGATGGATATCATGATCCGCCTGTACAGTATAGATCTATTCTCCTAACATTCTAGCTTCAGATATATCCGTAACAATAGAATAATGTCCCCAGCAAACAATTAGTCAGCTCGCCTGGGATGCAATCTATCTCCCATGTGGATCGATCAAGCTCGGTTTCTCCAGCTTCTTTGGATAGCAAACACTCACAGGTTCCGGCTCTTACACATCAGAATCCACTTATATGGTAAAAACACAAATTCTTTATTGAGAAGTCTTGAGTACATGCAAATTGGCACGGAGTAGTCACATGAGTTAAGGCCAGGTGCCTACGCATTTTGGATAACCTTTTTATCCTATTGGTGGCTGAATAGAATAATGCTTTAAAAACCAAAATGTCAAAAGTTTGAAGGAAACAGTATCCAAACTATCCACCTTCAGTTTTTCTGCATATAGTCCATGTGATGTGATCAGAAAAGTAGCATCACGGGCTATGACATCAATGACATCAGCTATGACATCATGTCAGATAATCACAAACCCCATCTCTACACGACTGATAATTACATCCTAGTAATGTCACCTGATGTCAACCTGAAGGAGGGTATATTCATTAAGGATGTGCTTCACCTGATGTATGATGGACTCGTGCGCACCCCAACCCACCCATGCAATCCCCAGAATGGATGGGGAAGGGATGAAGACAGTGAGGGACCTAAGGTATAGAGACTTGTGCTCACCTGATGTTTGATGGCTTTCCCTAACCCATCCCGTTACAATCCAGACATGGATGGGGAAGGGATGAAGAAGTGAAGCAGGCAGGACCCATGGTGAGAGGGAGACAGTGGATAACATTAATTCTACTCAGGGTGTAACTATAGCGGTAGCAGCCAAGCAACCGCTATGGGGTCCACAGTGTCAGGGGGCCCGCCATGTCGACCTGACACCTAAAGAGTGGAGGGTGTGCATCATTATATCCTATTAGGCTGACATTGTACATCATAATATGTATGTAACATATATGTGAATCTATATATACTGCATTTGTATACGGTTGTCGTCTGCATAAAACTGTATTGTGTATATATGCTGTTGGTTTTTATATGTCACTGTAGTGTGTGTTATGACTCTATATCAGTGTGCATAAGTGTTATAATGTGTGATTGTAACTTGCTGTGTGAGTATACAAAATGTATAGTTTTTAAGTGGGATGTCGGCCTGCCCCAGCACGCCCGTGCGAATCCCGAGCCGGCTACCTCGAGGGGTATTACCACCCATAGTGCTGAATGGTGCTTGTGTATTAAGAGCTTTCTAATGTGTATACCTCCAACATTGCAGAATCAGTGATTACATGGACCTCAACGCTGTGGATCTGATGGGGAAAAGATGCTATCACTTCATTCATGCTGAAGACGTGGAAGGCATCCGGCACAGCCACCTGGACTGTGAGTATATTGGGGAGTCACCCAGACTATCCGGTCCTGCCAACATGTGATCTAAGAATATTTAACGAGGCTCTGACATATTAAACAAGGTGTCTGATATTATAGAGCAAGAAGAGCTAAGCAGCACAAATATAGGGTCACATTTACTAAGGGCCGTACGCCAATTTTCTGTCGAACTTTGCGCAGGTGCAAACAGGTATTTAAGAAGTGTCTGTGCCGCTATTGTGTCACACGTGATTGTTTTGTGTCGCGGCTGCACTATACTTCACGCAACACAAATTTCTACACTAAAAGGGACTGTTCACAGGCAGCAAGTTATAGAGCAGGAAGAACAAATTATACATAGGTGCGCATTTACTAAGAAGAGTGTGGTCTGTACTATGTGCAGTTTGCCTGTGTAGTGTGTAGGGGGCGCCAGATTCAGGATTGCTGGTGCATGTTCTTCATGAATCTGACGCCCCCTGCACTGCCCCGACAGAACGCACCACTGTTTTTGGTGCACCTTTAACATGGGACGTGCAACACAATTCTGTCGGATAAATTGCATGTTGCATGATAAATGGCACACGGTCCGACTGAGCTCCGGAACACCCCCTTCAGTGCATAAATTTGTGTTGCATGAAGAATAGTGCCGCCGCGCCACAAAACAATGGCGTGTGACACAAATGTGGCACGGACACTTCTTAAATACCCATGCAAGCTGTTTGTACCTAAAAGAAAACTGGTACATGGCCCTTAGTAATTGTGTCCTATATGCAGGCAGAAGTAGAACAGATTGAAATAAAGTTTTGTGGAAAGAGAATCAGTTACATGATTTGCCGATAATTTGGGCTTCACCCGGTGGTCCTATTTAATGACTGACCGCCCTCCGCCCTATGGCTGTGAAAACGCTGCATAACTGAATATTATCAGAAACTTTGCAAACTTTGGTATCAGATTGTGTAGAAGTTCTGAGCAGAGGGGGGCAGGTCCCAGCAGCTAAGTCTCCACCCAGCAGCTATGAGACAACTACAAATGTACTGAAGGAAACTCCTAAAACAGAGACTGAGTGCCCAAACTACAACCAAAATCCACTTATTTACCGTGAAGTGCCAATATGGCATTTTAAGCAGTAACTTATTGCTACCTGTTCTTCCACATCTTTCAATTGTATCGCCCCCCTGAGGCCACCAATACAGTTGAAAAAAGGAGGGCAAATTCAGACTCTCATAGTAGCTTCTCTCCAGGGTCTCTCTGTACAGGAAGAATGGTGGGTCCAACAGGAGGACCTCCAAAGATATTGTAGTCGTGTCCACACCGAATTTTACCTGCAGTTCCAAACAGCCAATGAAGTGTTGCTTTAAAGTAACGCTGAGAGCAGCATCTCTTAAGTTGCCTGGGGGAGCAGGAAGATTTTGTGGATTTGGTCCTGTTTGGTGAACTCTGTCCTGGGGCGACGACGTGAGTGCCACAGAAATGGCTCTGAGTGCCACCTCTGGCACACGTGCCATAGGTTCGCCACCACTGTACTAGAAGATGTAGATAACATTTGACAATATGGTGGGGACTGTAGAGGCAGCTCCTGAGCCAAATGATAGGCGCTTATTGTAAAGAGGCGACAATCAGCGGGAGCCTAGCTTCTATTTTTAAAGGGGTGGTCTTTTTTTGTAAATCTGTCTATATTTGTTCCGTCATGCTATATATATATTATATATATATTAGTTCTATTAATTATTAAAATCTTTTGGATGTTACTACTATCATATTATTAAAAAATATACAAAGGATTGCTGATAATATACAGAAAGTAGAGATGCAGGAGCCTCCCTGGTGAAGGTCCTGTGTTTATTCCTGTCTAATAATATTGAGTATCCCTCTGTTTCCTCCGCTACCTCAGGGACACATTCCCATTGCCATCTGATAAATGGAATATGGACGTTAGAGCCATTTTTATGGCTGTTTCATTCAATGTTAAAGTCCTAATTGAGCCCTAAATTACGGAAAGCAGAAGCTGCCAGGAGCAGGCGGGTGTCGTTTGGCTCTCAGAAAGGTCACCCTGTCTGCTGCGGGAGTGTCTACAGCTGCTAATATCTGGAATACATATGAAGGACACAGCAGAACTTAGAGGATCTCCCAGCACCGGAATAACATGTAGATACTTACCTTCAGAGGTGCACATGCTATAGACGAGTGATGGCAAACCTTTTTGGGACCGAGTGCCAAGACTACAACCAAAACCCACGCTTTTATCACAAAGTGGCAATATAAGCAGTAATTTATTTATTTGTTGAACTTTTCAACTAAGCTACCTGCCTCCTAAGGACACTGATACAATGGACAGCAGGAGGGCAAATCCGGACTATCACTGTAGTTCTCTCCAGGGTCCCGCTGTACAGGAATAGTTGTGGGGCCAGCAGGAGGACCATCAAAGATATTCCGGTCCTCTCCACACCTTTACGCTTTTCCTTCAGTCCCAAGCTACCAAGAGATTCTAGGTGCTGGGGATCTAAAGTTATGGCTCCTATTTTCCAGGATGTATCTCATGTATGCTTGGCCACTGAGGTGCCACCCTGTGAGGACATATGAGATACTTCCCTGGTGATTAAAGGGTTAAAATAGTACTGTGATTAGTAAATCTTGACTTGCATGGAAATGCAGTTAGATTCTTTGAGTCCTGTCCGGTGAACTCTGTGCTGTGCTTGAGTGCCCACAGAGAGCACCCGTGCCATAGGTTCGCCACCACTGCTATAGACTGAGCATTGATCGCAGCAGGTGCTACACATGACCTCATACCCCGCAGCAGAATCCTCACGCAATATACTTATAGGGACAATACTTTTATGGCCCTTTCCTCCTTAACAAGGTTCATTCTCACAGGGTCACATGACTGACACAGCGGGTCCTGATGGACTCCATTGACTCGTTTTGCTTTATGAACAACCTCCTATGAACAAAGTTATAACCAATGACAAAAATAGCAGGAATCGACCTGCTGCAAAATCACCTTATAAGTAAAAACATATTTGTGTAAGGCACTTTATAAACTTTTCGGACATACCATTCACATTTTTCTAGAGATCTGTCATTTTAGAGAAAATTAAACTTTTATACTTATGCAAATAAGGTTTTCAGTGGATCGTTGGTGGGACCTGCTGGTGCTGGGTTTTTTATTATTATAGCTCACCTTATTTCTATGAGAGGCATTCATCATTGTAAAGGGTGGTAACGCAAAGAAGAAATACAACACCAGCAGGTATAGCTCTACCCCCAATACACAAAGAAGCTAATTTACATAAAGATAAAAAAATCATGTTTTCTTTACAATGATAAAACTTATAAAGCGTCCCAAATAATACATGTTTTGCTTGTGGAGTGTTCTGGTAACTGGTACACACCCTTTAAAGGTGGAGTTGTAAAAAACAGGCTCCTAGTCATAAGGAATATAGTGCAAAGACACAAAACTACTATAGGTGTAACATAGCTGCTCCGCATAACCTTATATAAGGAATATAAATCCACAGTTACATAAATATCACAACGTTCTACTATCTGTAGCATCCCTTACCATAAATTTATGGCCAATCAGAAAAAAAAGGAAATTTCAATAATATATTTTAGACCCATTGTCCTGCTACGTACAAAACAATTGCTTCTACATGATAGAGTTGTCCAAACCCTCAAGATAGTTGGGGTCTACTGGGAACCACACCTACTACTATAAATACTAGGAAACACACCAACCACTACTACTACTGGAACCACACCTACCACTACTACTACTGGGAACCACACCTACCACTACTACTGGAAACCACATCTACCACTATACACTGGGAACCACACCTACACACTATACTGGGAACCACACCCTACAGTACTACCTGGGAACCACACCTACACTACTCCTGGAAAACCCAATCTACCAACTACTCATTGGGAACACACTACCACTACTACTAACTGGGAACACACCACCACGGAACACATACCAGTACCTACTGGGAACCACACTACCATACGTACTACGGGGAACCACACCTACCAGCTACTACTACTGGATACACACACTAACCAACTATATCTACCACACTACCACTACTACCTGGAACCACCATCCATACATACTACTAGCTGGGAACACACCTACAGTCTACTCTACTGGGACCCACCTACCAGTACACTACGTGGGAAACCACAACCTACCCTCTACTACTGGGGAACACAACTATCCCAGTACATGGACAACCTTCCACAATGTGGAACACAACCTACACATACTACTGCGGAACACCATACCACTCTATAGGACCCACCTACCAATACGCTATGGGAACCACACTACACGTACTATACTGGGCCCCCACCCGTAACTGATACTGGGAACCAACATACCATATACTACTGGGAACCACACCTCCACTACTACTACTCCACCTACCCTTGTACTGGCCAACCACAACCTACTACTTGGAAACTACCGTAGTACTGGAACCAACCTACTACTACTAACACACTCACTACTACTGCTGGAACACACTACCTACTACTCTAATGGGAACCACACTACCAGTAGTATGACACTAGTACTCACTGGGAACCACACATTACCACTACTTAGTATTCTGGGAACCAACTACCGTACTACGATGGGAACCCACCTACCAGTACTTGCTACTGGGAACCACCACTATCCCAGGATGCTACTGGGAACCACACTCCATACTTCTACTGGGAACACACTCACCACTACTACTACTACAATGTTCAATGTCTCAAGCGCATGTTTGGAGGTAATATCCTAAGTCAATGCCCGACTATTAAAAGATTCGCATGAGGAATCAAGCTAAACCTCATGCTGTTCAGAGTTCCCCCTTGCCCCTCATAGGACCGGGCAGGAGACTGGTTTGCTTTGGGTAACTGTTTTTCGTGAGGGGAGAGTAAGAATTTGTATGTATTTTCCAGAGAGAACATAACCGACTCCTCTGATACTTGAGGGCCTTCCTAGGGTGAAACAGCCTACCGACCCCTATCATTGCACGTTAGTGACAGTAAAAGTTTTTTTAATGTTGTAAAACTTGAAGACTTCAAACTTTTTATTCGGGATAGGGATAGCAATCCCTTCTATAGGTCTGTACTTTCCTCTTAGTATGAGGATGACAGACGTTGAGCGCTCGGAGCTAGAAATGGTTCCCGTTCGGTTGGTCATCCATTGGACATTCAGCGCCTAACATGCGTCTTCACAAAGAATATTATATTCATGGAAATAAATCAGCGTTCTGACAAAGGATATGTGGCCGGCTTCCAGGGCAGGTTCCCACTACATTATGGGATGTGTCGCTCTTTCAGCTCCCAATTAATGCATATTAAAGACTCAAAATCTTTATGACCTTCCAACTACAGCGAAGGACATCGTCAACTTTAGTCCAAATCCTGAGACTTCTCGGTTTCCCGTCGTGTTGAACACCCCCCCCCCTTCCCCTTACCACACCCACCGCCCATCCTGCTGGCGCTCAGGTTCAGGCTCATCTGGCGTTGTTTTAAGATGCCGCGGAGGACCGAGCTGACTGTCAGGGTGCCTGGGGCGAGAGGTGAGATTAAGCAGTTTCTTTTCATGTTGAAGCTGCCAGTTTGGTGGACTGGAGCGAGAGAGTGGAGGGGGAGAGACAGCGAGAGACTGGAAAGGGTCTGCCAGGTCACTCTGCCGCCAAGCCTTGTTCTTTCCGGTAAAATACTGGCTCGCCAAGGAGCGCCCTTGTAGACAGGTGTTTGGAGAAATGCAAGGACATGTGGAGTACAATACAAATTCATTCTACCAAGGTGGTTAAGTGCTGCCCCAGCATCAAAAAACAGTATCTCTGTTTGACAAGTGTCAAGGATCTGCAAATCCTCATGTCACCTGATGTCTCCATCACATAATTATTAGGTTCCTTAAAAGTTTATGGTCATCTCTAAAATCCCTGCAATACAGCTGCTATATTTCAGGCTCAGTTTCCAAGACGTCAGAGTGAGAACATATCTAAGCTATTTTAGTCAATCCAAAAAGTTGTACCGATTCACTCCTACAACAACCCCTATGGTGCCAAGATGTACAGCTCCACTCCCCCAGTAATTAGCACTGTTGGACCTCACTGGACAACCATTTATGGTCAATTTATTTCCCATCCAGCCTGATGATCCCCATTGATACAAATGATTGATCTGTCACAGTAGAATGAAGAGGATTGTAGTTAGTGCGGAATTTTTAACTAGATGGTTCTTTCTTGTTAATAATATTCGAATATCCACAGAGTGTCAATATTTGTATCTATTTAGACCATATCTGCATTGCTGACTCTGGATTACGTTTCAGAAGTTTCTAGCACGCTTGTACCTCTGTGTAAAAAAATTAATCTACAAAATGACCAGTATCTAGAGGGAAACTTAGCAGATAGGCCAAATGTAGGACCTGACTGACTAGGAACCTACTGCATGGGGCAGTAGTATAGTAGGTAAAACAAATGCTAAAGAGCTATCCCAATACGTGCATTTATACGCATACAAGGTAGGGTCCTGCATTTTCTAGAATGAGGATCCAGAGACACGCCAACAAATCCCACGTCCCACCAAGCAGGATCTCTGTATGGAGATACGATATACAATACTCCACGCTCTCTGTGTTTTGTTACTGGACCGATGAGCTAGGGTGTCCCAGGTCCGTAGGCCCCTGGATGATAGGGCTTCAGTGGCTCCTTGCAGTAAACTCCGGTGGCAGCATTTGAAATTCGGAAAACTAAAAATCTCCTGCCTCATAATTCCCTAGTTTAATCATACCAAACGCCCCCTGTGGTATTTATATAAGCCCCCCCTACCTATGGATTATAGATACAGCCCCCCTCACTCCCATGGATTCATTTATACTGCCTTATTCGGGGCCCCCAGCAGCTCTGGCCAGCACTTGCCAGGATCTAAGTGCTGTTCCAGCGGCAGAGATTACCAAGTTTCATCCTGAAGACACCGAATGGAGGATGCATGGCCACCACAATGTGGTCTAGACTCTAATCCTGATGGGGTTGTCGTAGTTGTTACCCTTACCGATTGCTTACTGTAGGTGTAGGTAAAGTTTAATGGGGACATTATAGGATAATAATCTCTTGGAATATCAAATGTCTTACGGTATATGGTTGACACCAAATCTAAGAATAGTGAACAAATAATAGCTTTAGTGATATGGTTGTCATATACTTTTCTCATTATATGTAACCTATTACCAAGTAAGAAGTGTAATAAGTTATAAAGGATGTGTTTCAGCTATACAGTTTATATTTATTAGACCTCATATGTCAGTCCTAGCACTACTTGAGCTGATACCAGTAGACATGAAAGCAGATATGATTGGAGGAAATGGATCAAACATTAATGCTAAACAGCAGCTAAAGATCCATTCCATCCCTTTTCTTAAATGCTATATCTCTGGTTCTGTAGCTCACAGAAACAAAAGAGAACATTCTTTTTTTTTCAATCCATTACCAGTTCTAGTGATTCTAGAATTCAAGAGATAGGCGTCTAAGAGCGTTCCCCTCCAGCATTGAACTTGACTCTTCTTGGCAAAAGATGACTCTTTCTGCTCATTTTCACATGATGGAGAATTTTTTTTATTAGTAAATGGGGATTTCACATAAAAGAGGGAATTTTAGAAATACATTTCATACCGACCTGAGGGGGTGGTAGTTTATGGGTAATATCTAAGTGACAGGTTCCTTAAAGCAGTTTGCCCATGTATATGACCTGCTCCATTACTCTATAGTACACCCAGTGAGCAACATAACCACTCGTGTTTGAGTATAGTGTGGTTCACATGCTCTGACCCCCAGTGATAACCTTATCACTTTATTGTGTGGCGCGGAGTTACGGTTTTTTTTGTGAACAACCTCATAATAGACATATGTCCATCCAATCCACAGTTTCAGCCAGTGCTTTCCACAAATGGTGGTTGTTCGGGGGCAGGTGTTGGATTTCAACATGCCCCTCCTAACTCCTAAGATGCTGACAGAATGTCTGACATTGCATACTCAGCCAAAATCAAGGTGCAAGTCAGTGAGGCAGGGAAGGAATAGCGTCCGTTGATATACTTCAGTAATCGGAGGGTGCATGCCCAGCTGTAGGCATCATTGCACATAGCAGGGGTTATATGAGCAAAGGGAGTCCAAATGTCTCCCAATCCTACTCACCTAAAGTTACCCCGAGATGCAGACTGTGTAGCTCCACTATATGGCATATGATAGAGCAGTTTTGGGTACGGTTAGAAGCCTATGCATTCTATGACATCTTCTTCCATAAGGACCTAAGCAAGCCATGGGCAGTCTAGATTATACATTTCAGCACCCCTCCCAATACCCCATATAGATATATAGGTTCTACATCCAGTGTATTACCTCTAGGCGGGGTCTGTGCTGCACACCCCACCGGCCTGTTGTTTTTTGTAGCCCCCCCACCCCGATCCCTTATAGCCACGATCCCCCGGAACAGGATTGTATGGGAGTAGCATTCTATTACCCACATAACATGGACAATATGAATTTAGTGCTTCTTCCCTCCGAAGCTCCTAGCTCTGTTTGCAGCAATGATTTAGCAATACATATACTGAGATAACCATTAACCACTAATAGCAAATTATTACAAGCAGTTAGAAGGTTTTCCATCAACAGACCAAGACAAGGACACGGTAGGGGACACGTGGGCTGTGAGGACATACTGCCCCCTCCTGGTGACGTAGGGGAACTGCCCTAGCTTGCAGTTTCCACTGAAAAGTGTGAGAGGACACCAAGTTAATTTCATGGTTAATTATGTTCCTCGTGAACATGCGGAATTTACAGGGTAGCGACTACCATCCGGGCAATGAAATCCATGCTCATTATGCCTGTGTGGCCCCCAACCTATAAATCTCAAGCAAGCCATTAACCATTTCATAACCAACATAGACTAGGCTGAACAGATAGGACTGTTTTAATGATCGATGTATATCATTACATGTGAATGCTATAGAAGCTGCAGATACATAAGATCCTATGGATGAAATCAATCGGATCACCCATCAGCTCTACCTCCATTTAGGAGTCATGTGCCTCATGTAAAGGGGTATACCATTCACGCAAGTTAATGTTGTTTGTATGATGAAACATATACAATTTTCCAATACTTTCTGTATCAGTTCCTCCACGGATTTCTAGATCTCTGCTGCTGTCATTCTATAG
This sequence comes from Engystomops pustulosus, assembly GCA_019512145.1. Lineage (NCBI taxonomy): Eukaryota > Metazoa > Chordata > Amphibia > Anura > Leptodactylidae > Engystomops > Engystomops pustulosus. The sequence goes on along the minus strand of CM033647.1, from coordinate 16,247,056 downwards.
GAAGCTCTCCTGTTTACTTCCAGTGGATACAAATCTGTCCCTGGTCACACAGGTGCTGATTATCGTTAATGACACACAGCTCTGATTACTCTCTGATATAACGAGCCGCGCACTTGTTTGACCATGGGCAGATTTCTATCCACTGGAAGTAAACTAGAAGCTTCCAAGAATGACAGAACACAGCGATCTAGAAAATCATGAGGAATTGATACGGAAAGTATATTGGAATATTGTATAATGTTTCATCATACAAACTAACATTATTTGCCAAAAGAGAAACCCCTTAAGGTAACGGCATTTTTTTCATCTAATTTGTATAATTATAATTATAGATGTTTGCTCATGGAAAACCATCACCAGGGTAGAGCAGAAAACATGTCTGACACCTGAGCTGCTACAATGGGAGCGCTCTCCATACTGTGCCCTGGATGACTTCCATAATGCACAGCACAAGAGCAGAGCGCATGGACGATATTAAAAAGGTGACGAATTTCAGACTCTGAATGCTGCAGAATTTTAAATGCAGCACTTTAGTCATAAAACATAGATAATGGGGCAGATTTACTTACCGGTCCATGTGATCCAGCGGCGGGTTCTCCACGTGATTCGTCTTCAATGTAAAGTGCGCCGATGTCCACCAGGTGTCGTGCTGCGCTGAAGTCCGCCGAGGTCCACCGGAGTTCACCAAGCTAGGCTGGAGTGCAGGTAAGTGCGTCAAGCGCCACATTTTTGTGTTTTAAATTACGACGAATTTTCGAGACCACGCTCCCGATTTCTGTTGCGTGATGGATGTGCCACAATCGATCGAGTGCGCCAAAAAACCGGGGCAATCCAGGGAAAAACGGCAAATATTCGGACAACACGTCGGAAAACGAGATTCGGCCCTTAGTAAATGACTCCCAAGTTTTCTTATTCCTAATCATGCATTCAACTCGGCCGAGGATGCATGTGTTTCTATGGACGAAGGGAGCTCAAACAGGCAGGACCTTAAATGGTTACTATCTCCGGATGTGGTGAAATGAACTTGTCTCATCCGTCCTTCCCATAAACATGAACTGTCTGATGGTTCTTACAAATTACCCACCACCACGCTGTATCATCTCAATCAGTTTTTGAGGCTGGATAGGAAGCGGGAAGCCATGCTTAGACGAGAAGCCAAAGTAGAGAAATTAAGGCTCAAATAGTGGAAGTAGATGATGCGGAAGGTGAGCAGAGTCTGCAGCTAATATACAGAACGCTTCCATCACTTGATGGATATCCATGATCCTGCCTGTACAGTATGACTCATCCTCCTAACCCTTCTTAGCTTCGATATCCCGTAACAATAGATATAATGTCCACAGCAAACAATTAGTCAGCTCGCCTGGGATGCAATCTACCTCCCATGGGGATCGATAAGCTCCGTTTCTCCAGCTTCTTTGGGTGATAGCAAACACTCACAGTTCCGGCTCTCACACATCAGAATCCATTATATGGTTAAAAACACAAATTCTTTATTGAGAAGTCTGAGTACATGCAAATTGGCACGGAGTAGTCACATGAGTTAGGCCAGGTGCCTACGCATTTTGGATAACCTCTTATCCTTATTGGGTGGCTGAATAGACTAAGCTTTAAAAACAAAATGTCAAAAGGTTGAAGGAAACAGTAATCCAAACTATCCACCTCAGTTTTCTGCCAAATATCCATGGTGATGTGATTCAGAAAGTAGCATCACGGCTATGACATCATATGAATCAGCTATGACATCATGTCAGATAATCACAACCCCATCTCTACCGATGATGAATACATTCATAGTAAGTCACCGATGTCAAAACCTGAAGGAGGGTATATTCATAAGGTGTGCTTCACCTGATGTATGATTGGATTTCTGTGCCCACCTAACCAATCCCATATGCAATCCCAGAATTGGATGGGGAAGGGATTGAAGACAGTGAGGGACCTAAGGTCTCATGAGACTTGGCTTCACCTGATGTGATTGGCTTTCCCAAACCCACCCGTACAATCCCTAGACATGGATGGGGAAGGGATGAAAGACAGTGAGCAGGCAGGACCCATGGGAGAGGAGGGACAGTGGATAACATTAATTCATCAGGGGTGTAACTATAGCGGTAGCAGTCATAGCAAACCGCTATGGGGTCACAGTGGCAGGGGGCCCGCCATTCGACCTGACAAATAAGAGTGGAGGTGGTGCATCATTATATCCTATTATGCTGACATGTAATCATATATGTATGTACATATATGTGATTCTACTATACTGATCTGTGTATACTGTGTATGTCGTCTGCATAAATGTATGGTCTGTTATATGCTGTGGTTTTTATGTTCACTGTATGTGTGTGTAATGCTCTAGATCAGGTGGGAAAGTGTTAAATGGTTGATGTGAACTGCTTGTGTGAGATACAAATATGTATAGTTTTAAGTGGGAAGGCAGGCCCTAGCTGAACCCGAAGCCTGCTATGGGGCCCTGCCACTCCTAGTTAGCCGCGCTGTCTACTACTAGCACAAGATTATATAGTAATAGCGCTTTGTCAACCGTTCTTAAAGTTAAGGTTGTTTATTATAGACCAGAATTTAAAAATTCCAATATTATAATGAGTACAGTAAAACCGCTTGGACTATATATATATATATAATTTTTTGTCGGGTAAGGGGGTGGTTTCTTATTAGTATGTGTTTTTATATGACAAGTATGGTATAATGGTGTCCCTCCACACTACGCAATGTGCAGTGATTATTGATTCAGTCGACATGTGCAGGGACACACCCCGTTTGAACAGGGGAGATGGTAACACCCAGTTGTCAGTCAATTCATACATTTTATGGGTGTAACAGAGGAACAGCACAACACGGCAGTAAGTGCACAGCGCAGCCTCGTGTCTTACTACCTGTATGAGATGATTTGCCCCATGGAGAGTGCCGCCACATCCGGCAATATGTCGGGACCACACTCAACTAAGGTTTGGGTCCGTCCATCCTTACTCCTTTATTAGTTATAAGGACTTCTATACTTATCGCTCTATGCTGTGACGAGGTATATTTCAGTCTTTTTTTTTTTTCAATATTTCACTTGCACCAACTGGCAAGTTTCGTGTGCAGCGCTATGGATCTCGTGTGCACTATATAAATAAAGGAATATTATATTATTATTGAATTTATCACTGGCTGCGTTCCCCCTCTCCCCTCTGCCACTTCGATATTAACTCCCATGGTTTCATGCCCCCCCCACCGACTTCTCTCTCCGACTGGGATTTGTGCCGGAGAGCTGTAAATTCTTCTGACAAGATGAAAAGAAAGAGTGCTGGATTTTTCTGGCCGCTAGGAATCCCCCAAAATGAGCCAGGATCAAAGTGCCTTAACTACCTTCAAATAACCTAGAGGCAAGAGAGAGAAGTCAGGTGATAGCGGAGTGGTTAGGGTACCTCCGAGCCTGGGAATCCAATACTATGTACACATCAGATGCAGGATCCTCCGACCACCAGTGTATGAGGAGGTGTCCTGAATCTCCTCCTCTCCCTCAACATGGACATATTTACAACCGGCAGAGCATGCATGTGTATGACATGATTGAAGGAATAGCTGCCAGTGCCTGTGATAACAGAAGACTTGATTAAGTCGGTGTATTGAGCGTTATCTAGGCCCAGATAAGATCTGAGGACGTTTTTTTCTCCGCGCCAGTGTGAACAAGGGCCAGAGGGTGAACCACGTATACGATGGATGCAGAACGAATGGCGGCTACATCTGGGTGCAGTCTTGTGCTACCATCCTCAATCAACGCTAAAAAGCCAACGAGCGAACACAATCATCTGGGTCAATTATACCTCCAGGTAATTTCCTCTGTTCTGAGAACACAAAGTCCGTGGGACCTCCTGTAGCTTCTGCTGCCAGAGGTCTAGGTTTTCACTTGGAGCCTTTAAGGGAATCGCACGTAGTTTATGAGAGATGATGTATGATGAATTCCTTGGTATGTATTAGAAGCAGCAGGACTGTGAAAATGGATTTAACTCCATGTGAGCTTTACCTAGTGCATTGGGAGTCTCCTCACACTGCGTGATTTAGCTCCCTGCATGGGGGCGTCTGCATCACACTCTGATCTTAGCTCCCTGTGGGGGAGTCTCGATCACACTGCGTGATCTTAGTCCCGCATGGGGGGGTTCCTCACACTGCGTGATTTAGCTCCCTGCATGGGGGAGCTCCTCACACTGCGTGATCTTAGCTCCGCATGGGGGAGCCTCCTCACACTTCCTGTGATCTTAGCGCCTGCATGGGGGGAGCCTCCTCACACTTGTGTGATCTTAGTCCCTGCCTGGGGGGAGCCCCTCACACCTGCGTGATATTAGCTCGCATGGGGGGGAGCCTCCTCACACCTGTCATGCAAGCTCCCGTGATGGGGAGTCCCTCAAACTGCTGTGATAGTCTGCATGGGGGAGTCTCCTCCACAACACCTGCTGTGATCTTAGCTCCCTGCATGGGGAGGCTCCTCACACTGCTGTACCTCTTAGCTCCCTGCATTGGGGAGTCTCTCACACTGCTGTGGATGTTAGCTCCCTGCATGGGGGGAGTCTCTCACACGCTGGATCTTAGCCCCTGCATGGGGGGGTCTTCCTCACCACTGCTGTGATCTTAGCTCCTGCCCCCATGGGGGAGTCTCCTCACCTGCTGTGATCTTAATTAGCCCCCTGCGTGGGGGGAGCTCCTCACACTGCTGTGATCTTAGCCCCCTGCGTGGGGGGAGTCTCCTCACACTGCTGTGGTCTTAGCTCCCTGCATCAAATTTCATTATGAGCTATTTACGCTGCATACCTAGATCGAGAGCATGAATGAGAAAATACAGTATGTTATATGGAGTCTACTTCTTTATTATAAAATTAACTTTATTTAAATTAAAGGACATCTACCACCAGATGAAGGAATCCTAAACCACGCACCTGACATAATGGTGAGTGCCCCTTTGGCAGGACTGCCTTTTTTACCACTTTGCCCTTTGTTTTAAAATTATGCAAACGAGCCTGAGGGGCTCCAGGCTACTTAACTCTACGGAGCCCGGAGCAAAGAGCGCTAAAAGAGGCATATCCTGCAATAGGGGGCACACATTGTAGTCAGTGTGCTTGGTTTACAATTCTTGTTATGGTGGTAGAGTCTTTAAAACCCAGGTTCTCCAGGGGGTCACCAGAGCCCCTCCAAACTTCAGATGCCCCCGAAGCACCGCTGCAGTTATACCTTCTCTATGTCAAACTCTGGTGATACAGCAGTTACTTAATTCAGGCGAGCAGAGAGCTAGGATAGCAGTGTGAGACTTCCCTCAGGCACCAAGTCCAGTAAAATCCTGCTATATAAATGCATTTTTTCACACTCCGCTGCTATAAACACACATAAAGCGGTTGTTATACAGATTCTCAGGGTGCTTAGTAGCACCCCAATGCAGTCTGCATGTGTCCGTATAAAATAACATGTAACACCCTTTAGTTCTGGAAACCGCAAACATAGAAGTGGCAAAACTGTACATCTCAGCCTCTGGAATAGGTGCCGGAGCGGGAGGGCTTGTACTAAATGCATTCTATAGATCCCTAAAAATCAGGGAGAATGGGCTCTTACCCCCTGTCTTGATGTATGGGCGCTTGCTATGCACATTACCTGCCATTGTAAATCATGTGATACTTTAACCATCAATGTCAAAGGTAAAGCCTATCATAAAGTATCAAAACGGGATTTGGGACCCAGACTGAAAAGTGTTGTGTACTGTTGATTTAAATGGTAGCCCAATGCACAGCTTATATATGGTGTTCAGATCTGAGTGGTATTTACGCAGATATACAACAAAAAAAAGTGTAATGAGTGTGCATTTACGCAGATATATATATATATATTATATTATATATATAATACACAAAACAGCACATAATATAATATATAATATGTAGTAGTTAGAAGTTTCAGCAACCGAGTACCATGCATTATACAGCAAGGCAAAATTGGACACCGATGAACAACGAAACACAGCGATCAGAATGGATAACATGACTAGAGCGCCACCTACGTAAAACATGTGTTCAGTGCAGCGAAGAGAATATTTTTTTGGTGCAAAGCCAATAATAGGTCAACATCTTCCCTCTACTTAAATTGTAGTCTGTACGTGATTTATTATAGTTTCTATGCCTCCACTTGTAGGACACCTATACGTTACAGCTTTGTGTTCAGAATTGAATAGAGGACTAAATGTATAGAGTAAGAGTTTTGAGTGGGGCTCCACTTCCCCCCTTACAAATATACACATGTGAGTTACAATCACACACAGTATAACACCATGAACAGTACATATACACAATGCATCATATAAACAGACATACAGCAGCTACACTACATCACAGTATGCACACACATATAAGCAGATGTATCATCACATACGCCATACATACAGCAAATACACTCATACATCAATACCATATACAGACATAAAGATTTACACACACATCACAAACATATACCCCAGTACACACTGAATACCCGACCTGTGGGCATCTAGCAAGCTGCACTGGCCTGCCCTGTATTATTATGCCCTGTAGAGCTCTGAGAACATACTCCTAGGGAGGACAGAATCAGAGCCGACATAAGGTACAAACACACGATGATTATCTACCACTACTGAAGGGGGCGCCGCTGTCGTGAGTCCTCAGTACCTGGAGATTGCAATCCTGATCTCACACCTTGTGCCCTATCCATGACCGGCACATATGGCAGGTACAATACGTTGTTGGCACTATAGGTAACATATATTAAAGTGGGAATAGAGGGCTTAAAGGACTCTGTACTGATTCCACCAAAATCTGGGCTGTGAAGATGATCACAGGAGAGATGTTGTATGGCACTAGATTGGTAGCAAGGACTGAAGTATATGCCATGCCTGCAGTAATACGAGTGTATGAGGATCCCTAATACTTGTGAAGAGCACATCTACCTTACAGCGCCCGGTGGCCCGCGGCCCTCTCCTTTCTCTCTGTGTTTAGTTTTGTCTGAATACAAGGACATCCAGGATATCGCTCAGCTGCCAATTTGCCTGAAAAGACATCCGAATCCTCAGACGACTCGGACTGGACTCAGACTCCAAGGTAATTCAGGTAACGGAGACGTGAAATAATTGAAGTCTGTATTCTTCTCCTCTTATCTGCCTTACTCTTGTTAGGATGTCGATGCTATATTCTGCTCGCTACAGCTCAAATGATGCAAAAAATGGAAGCTTTTCTTGATAGAATATGCCATAATTGTGCAATTAATGTGGGAGCAACAATCTCCTATCACTTTATGGGCTTCCATTGATCCTAAGCGCTAGCCAATACATGGTAAAATGGAATATCCCTTAAGTATCTTAGAAACTACAACCTTACAAAACTTAGTGGTAAATCTTTAGCGAAAGGGAAAAGTGGTTAAAATTCCTAAACTCAGCAATTACCCTGTGAGGTTAGTTTGGTGTTTTACTTTTTTACATCACAAGGAAACTATGTGAGAAGTAATATATGTGAATAACTGAGTTTCGAACCTAGGGATCCCTTGCTTTAAAATTGCCACTCTTTATTAAGGGAACCTGTCAGTCATTAACACCCCCCCCCTTAAATAAAAATGTCTATTAGATAGTAGTGCCGCCATCACTAAATGTTCCCGTCATGCCTATAAAACTGTCACATTCTGTTCCCAAAGTTCCCCTACAGCCACGCTGAAAGCATGAAGAGGGAATGAGGTAGATTATTTACTCTTCAGGGAGTCACACACAGCCAAAGTCTCTCTCAACTCTTCAGTCCCCCTCCTCAGCGAATCTCTTCAGTTGGTACACACAGCAAAGATCTCTCACTCCCCATTTCCCCTCCCTATAGGAATCTGCTTCAGTGAGTCACACAGAGCCAATGTCTTCTCAACTCCCATATCTGCTGCCTCACCCTATCATTATGACGGCGGGGGAATAAGGGAGCACGACTGTGTCAACCAGTGATGTCGAATGGACAGTCCCTTGTGACTTGAATATTTAATGGTGAACCTGGTAAGTGGTAAAACAGATTGCCTTTAGATAAAAATTCGGGAAAAAAAAATTCTAAAACATACAATAAATCCCCCTTTATAATTAAACTGGCTGAACCATTCCCTGTCAAAGGGTGTGTCTCTATCTCATTTTCAACACTGATTGGAGAAAAAACGTAGGAACACACCTCCAAATGGTACACCTCTTTGTCAATATTCATAAGGTTCTGAGAGGAATAAAAGAATGGTCTATAGACATTGTAAGAACAGTGGGGGTCATATATAAGGGCCGATTCGCGTGTACCCGAAAATTTCGCTTTGCGCCGTTGTACATGATGCCCGGGTTTTTGGCGCACGCGATCGGATTGTGGCGGACATCGGGGCCGGCATGCGCGCGAAAGAATCGGGGGGGCGTGGCCGCGAAAACCCACGTATCGGAAAACCGCGCATTTTAAAAACCGAAAATGTGTCGCTTGGGGAGCGCTCACTTCCACCTTCTTATGGGTGGTGCATTGCGGGGCGTTAGATTATTTGTCGGCGCGCAGCGCCACCTGGTGGACGGCGGAGAACTACCATTAAAATCCCGCCGGACCCGATCTGTGCAGAGAACGCGCCGCTGGATCGCGAATGGGCAGGGTAAGTAAATGTGCCCAGTCTCTCCAGTACAGTTCAAATAATATTAGGTTTGCGTAAAAAATATGTGATTTTTTTTTTTTTTTCACAGAGGAAATGATAATCGACTAGCGGATTGGAAAGGGAAACTGTCTGAGCAGAGCGAGGATCAGAGTCAGACCGGAAACAGCCTGGACCACATCTGATCCGAGATGAACTGGGACAAGAGAAGCGAACAGCTCAAGTGACGCTTTGTAGTGAGGAAGTGAGGAAAGTGAAGACGTGAGGTTAGGAGGCGGCAAGAAGTGATGGAGCAAGGAGGATTAGGTGCTCTAGGGAGTATAGCGACTGGGAGCACTTGGTCCTATGACAATTAAAGTAGAGCGAGACACGCAAGCGAAACAGACATGCGGGCCTGAGCCCTGAGCTCTGACAGCGCCAAAGGACTCTGAGAGTGGAGAGGAGGAGAGAGGATGAAGAAGAGACCGCAATATGTGTATGGGGTTAGGTACCACACCTACCACTACTACTACTGGGAACCACACCTACCACTACTACTGGGAACCACACCTACCACTACTACTACTGGGAACCACACCTACCACTACTACTACTGGGAACCACACCTACACCATACTAATTACTTACTGGGCCCCCACCTACCAGTACTGCTACTGGGAACCACCACCACTACTATACTGGGAACCACACCTACCAGTATGCTACTGGAACCACACCTACACTACTACTACTGGAACACACCTACCACTACATCTGGACACACCTAACTACTACTGGGAACCACACCTACCAGTACTCTACTGGGAACCACACCTACCAGTACTGCTACTGGGAACCACACCTACCACTACTACTACTGGGAACCACACCTACCAGTACTACTACTGGGAACCACACCTACCAGTACTGTACTGGGAACCACACCTACCAGTACTACTACTGGGAACCACACCTACCACTACTACTACTGGGAACCACACTACCACTACTACTACTACAATGTTCAATGTATCATCGCCTGTTGGGAGGTAATTTCCTATTGTCAATGCCCGACCTATTAAAGATCTAGAATGAGGAATCAAGCTAAACCCTACATGGCTGTTTCAGAGTCCTTGCCCTCATCAGGACAGGGCAGGAGACTGGTTGTTTTGGGTACTGTTTTTCGTTAGGGGAGAGTAAGAATTTGTATAGTATTTTCCCAGAAGAGAACATAACCGACTCCTCCTGATACTTGAGGCTTCCTAGGTGAACAGCCTCCTTACCCCCCGACCCTATCATTGCACAGTTAGTGACAGTAAAAGTTTTCTTAATGTTGTAAAACTTGAAGACTTCAAACTTTTTATTCGGGATGTAGCAATCCCTTCTAATGTTGTACTTTCCCTTCTTAGTCATGATGCATTAGACCAAGACGTTGAGCGCTCGGAGCTAGAAATGGTTCCCGTTTGGGTTGTCATCCATTGGATTCAGCCCTAACATGCGTCTTACAATGTAGAATATATATTCATGGAAATAAATCAGGTTCTGACCAGGATATTGTGCGCCGGCTTCAGGGCAGTGTTCCCACTACATTATGGGGTGTCGCTCTTTAGCTCCCAATTAATGCATATAAAGACTCAAAATCTATTTATGACCTTCCAACTACAGCGAAGGACATCGTCAAACTTTAGTTTCCCAAATCCCTGAGACTTCTCGTTTTCCGTCCGTGTTTGAACCCCCCCCCCCCTCTCCCTTTACAACCCCCCCGCCCATCCCTGCTGCGTCCTCAGGGTTCAGGCGTCATCTGGCGTTTGTTTTAAAGCTGCCGCGGAGGACGGAGCTGACTGTCAGGGTGCCGTGGGCGAGAGGTGCAGATTAAAGCAGTTTTATCCTTTTCATGTGTTAAGTGCCAGTTTTGGTGACTGGAGCGAGAGAAGGGAGGGGGAGAGACAGCGAGAGACTGAGAAAGGGTCTGCCAGTCACTCTGCAGCCAAGCCTTGTTCTTTCCGGTAATAATACTGGCTCGCCAAGGAGCGTCCCTCGTAGACAGGTGTTTGGAGAAATGCAAGGACATGTGGAGTACAATACAAATTCATTCTAACAAGGCTGGGTTAGTGCTGCCCCCAGCATCAAAAAACAGTTCTCTTGTTTGACAAGTGTCAAGGATCTGAAATCCTCATGTTACCTGATGTCTCCATCACATAATTTATTAGGTTCCTTAAAAGTTTATTGGTCATCTCTAAAATCCCTCGCAACTACAGCTTGCTATATTTCAGGCATCTTCCAGACGCAGAGTGAGACTCTACTAAGCTATTTTAGTCAATCCAAAAAGTTGTACCGATCTTACTCCTACAACAACCCTATTGTGCAATAGATGTTACAGCTCCACTCCCACCAGTAATTAGCACTGTTGGACCTACTGGACAACATTTATGGTCACTTTATTTCCCATCCAGCCTGATGATCCCCCATTGATACCAATGATGATCTCACATAGAATGAAGAAGGATTGTAGCTTAGTGCGGATTTTAACTAGATGGTTTTCTGTACATTAATATCTCGAATAATCCAAGAGGTGCAATATTTAGTTCTATTTAGACCATATCTGCATTGCTGACTCTGGATCTACGTTTCAGAAGTTTCTAGCACGCTGTACCTTTGTAGTAAAAAAAATTATATCTACTAAAATGCCACCAGTATCTAGAGGGAAACTTAGCAGATATGGCCAAATGTAGGACCTGAGGACTAGGAACATCTGCATGGGGCAGTAGTATAGTAGGATAAAACAATTATGCCTAAAGAGTTATCCCAATACGTGCATTTATTACGCATCTACAAGGTAAGGTCTAGCATTCTAGAATGAGGATCCAGAACACGCCAACAAATGCCACGTCCCACCAATGCAGGATCTCTGTATGGAGATACATATACACATACTCCACATCTGTGTTTATGTATACTGGACCGATGAGATCAGGGTCGTCTCCAGGTTTCAGTAGGCCCCTGGATGATAGGGCTTCAGTGGTCTTTGCAGTAAACTCCAGGTGCAGCATTTGAAATTCGGAAACTAAAAGTCTCCTGTCCTATAATATTCCTAGTTTATCATACCAAACAGCCCCTCGTGGTTATTTATATAAGCCCCCTCATACCCTATGGATTTATTAGATACAGCCCCCTCCACCATGGATTCATTATATATGCCTTATTCGGGGCCCCCCAGCAGCCTGGCCCCAGCACTTGCCCAGGTATACTCAGTGCTGGTTCCAGCCCTGGCAGAGATTACCAAGTTTCATCCTTGAAGACACCGAAGGAGGATGCATGGCCACCACAATGTGGTCTAGACTCAATCCTGATGAGGGGTAGTAGTTGTACCCTTACCGATTGCTTACTGATCTTGTGTAGGTAAAGTTTACTGGGGCAAATTATAGGATAATATTATCTCTGTGGAATATCAAATGTCTTACGGTAATGGTTGAACCAAATCTAAGAATTAGTGAACAAATAATAGGCTTCTTAGTGATCATAGTTGTCATATACTTTTCTCATATATGTACCCTATTACCAAGTAAAAGAAGTGTAATAAGTTATAAAGGATGTGTTCAGACTATACAGTTTATATTTATTAGACCTCTATCTGATCGTCCTAGACTATTTGAGCTGATACCAGTAGACATGAAAGCAAGTATGATTGGGAGGAAAGGATCAAACATTCATGCTAAACATGCAGCTAAAGATCCATTCCATCCCTTTTCTTTAACTGCTATATCTCTGGTTTGTAGCTACAGAACCAAAAGAGAACATCTTCTTTTTTTTTTCAATCCATTACCAGATTCTAGTGATTCTAGAATCAGAGATTAGGCGTCTAAGACGCGTTCCCCCTCCGCATCTGAACTTGACTCTTCTCTGGAAAAGATGACTCTTTCTGCCATTTTCACATGATGGAGGATTTTTTTATTAGTAAATGGGTGATATTCCAAAAAGAGGGAATTTTAGAAAATACATTTCATACCAGACCTGAGGGGTGGTAGTTTAATCGGGTAATATCTAATGACAGGTTCCTTTAAGCAGTTTGCCCATGTATATGACCACTGCTGCCATTACTTCTATAGTATACCCAGTGAGCAACATAACCACTTGGTGTGATTAGTGAGGGTCAACGATGACCCCAGTGTCAGACATTATCCTTTATATGTGGCTCGGAGTTACGGTTTAATTGTGAACAACCTCATAATAGACATATGTCAACAATCCAACGTTTCAGCCAGTCTTTTCCACAAATGTGTGTTTTTCGGGGGCAGGTTTGGATTTCAAACATGCCCATTCCCTAAACCTCCCTAAGATGCTGACAGAATTGTCTGACTTGCATACTCAGCCAAACAAGTGTGCAAGTCAGTGAGGCAGGTGAGAGGAAGATGTTCCGCTGTATATACATTTCAGTAATCGGAGGTGCATGCCCAGCTGTAGGCATCATGCACATAGCAGGGGTTTATATGAGCACAGGGAGTCCCAAATGTCTCCCAATCTACTCACCTAAGTTACCCCCAGATGCAGACTGTGCTCCATAATGGCATATGATAGCAGCAGTTTTGGTACGGTAGAAGCTATGCATTTCTATGACATCTTCTTCCATCATGGACCAATGAGCCATGTGCAGTATAGATTAGTACATTTCAGCACCCCCTCCCCAATACCCCATATAGATATATTTAGGTTCTACATCCATGTATTACCCTATAGTGGGGTTGTGCTGCACACCCCACTGTCCCTGTTGGTTTTAGTAGCCCCCCACCCCCATCCCTTTATAGCCACGCTCCCCGGACGCTGTGTATTGTAGCACTTATTAGCCACAATTAAATGGACAATATGAATTTAGTGCTTCTCGGAGCTTCCTCAGCTCTGGTTTGAGCAAGATGATTATGCAAATACTATTACTTGAGATAAACCATTTAACCACTAATTAGCCAAATTTTTACAAGCAGTTAGAAGGTTTTTCCATTCCGCACACGACAGAGACAAGGACACGGTAAGGGGACACGGGGCTGTGAGGACATACTGCCCTCCTGGTGACGTAGGGGAACTGCCTCAGCTTGCAGTTTTCCACTAGAAAGATGTGAGAGGACACCAATGTAATTTATGGTAATTATGTTCCCTTGAACAGCATCGGCATATACAGTGATAGCGACTACCATCCGGCAATGAAACATCATGCTCATTACTGCTGTGTGCCCGCAACTTAAATCTCAAGCAAGCCATTAACCATTTCATAACCAAATAGACAGGCTGAACAGATAGGACTTGTTTTAAATGATCGGTATATCATCATACATGTGAATTGCTATAGAAGCTGCAGATACATAAGATCCTTATGTGATGAAATCAATCGGTCACCCATCTAGCTTCACCCCTTACCTCCGATGGAGTCATCGTGCCTCATTTAAAGGGGTATTCCCATTTCAGTTAAGTTGTTTGTATGATGAAACATTATAAATTTTCCAATATACTTTCTGTATCAGTTCCTCACGTTTTCTAGATTTCCGTTGCTGTCATCTATAGGAAGCTTCTCTGTTTACTTCCAGTGGATACAAATCTGTCCATGGTCACACAGGTGCTGATTACTCGTTAATGACACACCAGCTCTGATTACTCTCTGATACTACGAGCCGCGCACTTGTTTGACCATGGTCAGATTTCTATCCACGGAAGTAAACATAGAACTTCCAAGAATGACAGCAAGCAGAGATCTAGAAAATCATGAGGAATTGATACGGAAAGTATATTGGAATATTGATAATGTTCATTCATACAAACATAACATTAATTGCCAAATGAGAACACCCCTTTAAGGTACACGGCATTATTTTCATCTAATGTAGTATAATTATAATTAATTGTTTGCTAATGGAAACCATAACAGTGGTATGAGCAGAAAAAAGTCTGACAACTGAGTGCTTACAATGGGAGCGCTCTCCATACTGTGCCCTGGATGACTTCCCATAATGCAAAGACAAGAGCAGAGCGCATGGACCGATATTAAAAAGGTTGACGAATTTCAGCTCTGAATGCTGCAGAATTTTAAATGCAGCACTTTAGTCATAACACATAGATAATGGGGCAGATTTACTTACCGGTCCATGTGATCCAGCGGCGGGTTCTCCAACGTCGATCGTGTTCTCTAAGTAAAGTGCGCCCGATGTCCACCAGGTGTCGCTGCTGCGCTGAAGTGCCGAGGTCCACCGGAGTTCACCAAGCTAGGCTGGGTGCAGGTAAGTAAGTGTCAAGCGACACATTTTGGTGTTTTAATTACGACGAATTTTCCGACGACACGCTCCGATTTCTGTTGCGTGCATGCCGATGTGGCCACAATCGATCGTCGTCGCCAAAAACCGGGCGGAATCCAGGGAAAACCGGCAATATTCGGGAAACACGTCGGAAAACAAAACGCGATTCGGGCCATTGAGTAAATGATCCAATGTTTTCTTATCTAATACATGCATTCAACTCGGCGAGGATGCTGTGTTTCACTATGGAGAAGGGGGCTCAAACAGCACCTTAAATGGTTACTTATCTCCGGAGTGGTGAAATGAACTTGTCTCATCGTCCTTCCCATAAACATGACTGGTCTGATGGTTCTTACAAAATTACCACCTACCACGCTGTATCATCTCAATCAGTTTTGAGGGCTGGATAGGACAGGGGAAGCACATGGCTTAGACGAGAAGCCAAATGTATGAGAAACTTAAGGCTAAATAGTGGAAGTAGATGATGCGGAAGGTGAGCAGAGCTTGCAGCATAATATACAGAACGCTTCCATCACTTTGATGGATATCATGATCCGCCTGTACAGTATAGATCTATCTCCTAACCATTCTAGCTTCAGATATATCCGTAACAATAGATATAATGTCCCCAGCAAACAATTAGTCAGCTCGCCTGGGATGCAATCTATCTCCCATGTGGATCGATCAAGCTCGGTTTCTCCAGCTTCTTTGGATAGCAAACACTCACAGGTTCCGGCTCTTACACATCAGAATCCACTTATATGGTAAAAACACAAATTCTTTATTGAGAGTCTTGAGTACATGCAAATTGGCACGGAGTAGTCACATGAGTTAAGGCCAGGTGCCTACGCATTTTGGATAACCTATTTTATCTATTGGTGGCGAATAGACATAATGCTTTAAAAACAAAATGTCAAAAGTTTGAAGGAAACAGTAATCCAAACTATCCACCTTCAGTTTTTCTGCAATATAGTCCATGTGATGTGATCAGAAAAGTAGCATCACGGGCTATGACATCAATGACATCAGCTATGACATCATGTCAGATAATCACAAACCCCATCTCTACACGACTGATAATTACATCCTAGTAATGTCACCTGATGTCAACCTGAAGGAGGGTATATTCATTAAGGATGTGCTTCACCTGATGTATGATGGACTCGTGCGCACCCCAACCCACCCATGCAATCCCCAGAATGGATGGGGAAGGGATGAAGACAGTGAGGGACCTAAGGTATAGAGACTTGTGCTCACCTGATGTTTGATGGCTTTCCCTAACCCATCCCGTTACAATCCAGACATGGATGGGGAAGGGATGAAGAAGTGAAGCAGGCAGGACCCATGGTGAGAGGGAGACAGTGGATAACATTAATTCTACTCAGGGTGTAACTATAGCGGTAGCAGCCAAGCAACCGCTATGGGGTCCACAGTGTCAGGGGGCCCGCCATGTCGACCTGACACCTAAAGAGTGGAGGGTGTGCATCATTATATCCTATTAGGCTGACATTGTACATCATAATATGTATGTAACATATATGTGATCTATATATACTGCATTTGTATACGGTTATGGTCGTCTGCATAAAATGTATTGTGTATATATGCTGTGGTTTTTATATGTCACTGTATGTGTGTTATGCTCTATATCAGTGTGCATAAGTGTTAAATGTGTGATTGTAACTTGCTTGTGAGTATACAAAATGTATAGTTTTTAAGTGGGATGTCGGCCTGCCCCAGCACGCCCGTGCGAATCCCGAGCCGGCTACCTCGAGGGGTATTACCAGTACTACTACTGGGAACCACACCTACCACTACTGCTACTGGGAACCACACCTACCAGTACTACTACTGGGAACCACACCTACCACTACTACTACTGGGAACCACACCTACCAGTACTGCTACTGGGAACCACACCTACCACTACTACTACTGGGAACCACATCACTTGTTGTGGGCTTGGCTTCAAGTTTTTGTAGGTTGGACTACTTTTAATCCAAGAGAGTTATTTTTCAGTGCCCTTGCCTCCCCTTTGTCTGTTAGCCCCTTATGTACCTCTAGTCCTATGATGTCCCCATTTTTATACTTCTTGGTCCTTTGCTCTTCTTATTGGTTCTTCCTTCTGTTCCAAACCCCTGGCTATTTTCTGTGCCAGAGAAAGAGTATTGGCCACTGCGGGCAAGCAAAATGTTAGCATTTTGGTGGCCATGGTTCTCTTTAGAATGAGCAGCCTACAACATCCCCTGATTTGTAAAAGAGTTGAAACCTGCGGACTTTCTTCCCGAAAATAAGCTCTATTTCCCCCCCAAAAAAATGTTCAACTGTATGATCGCCTGTTGGGAGGTAATTATCCTATTCGTCAATGCCCGACCTATTAAAAGATCTAGCAATGAGGAATCAAGCTAAACCCTACATGGCTGTTTCAGAGTCCTTGCCCCTCATCAGTACAGGGCAGGAGACTGGTTGCTTTGGGGTACTGTTTTTCGTTAGGGAGAGTAAGAATTTGTATAGTATTTTCCCAGAAGAGAACATAACCTAAAAGATTCCTCGTGACTACTTGAGGGCCTTCCTAGGGTGAAACAGCCTCCCGACCCCTATCATTGCACAGTTAGTGACAGTAAAAGTTTTTCTTAATGTTGTAAAACTTGAAGACTTCAAACTTTTTTATTTGGGATGTAGCAATCCCTTCTATATGTCTGTACTTTCCCTTCTTAGTCATGATGACATTAGACCAAGACGTTGAGCGCTCAAAGCTAGAAATGGTTCCCGTTTCGGTTGTCATCCAATGGACATTCAGCGCCTTAACATGCGTCTTCACAATGTAGAATATTATATTCATGGAAATAAATCAGCGTTCTGACACAGGATATTGTGCGCCGGCTTCCAGGGGCAGTGTTCCCACTACATTATGGGATGTGTCGCTCTTTCAGCTCCCAATTTAATGCATATTAAAGACTCAAAATCTATTTATTGACCTTCCAACTACAGCGAAGGACATCGTCAAACTTTAGTTTCCCAAATCCCTGAGACTTCTCGGTTTTCCTGTCCGTGTTTGAACACCCCCCTCTCCCTTTACAACCCCCCCGCCCCATCCCTGCTGCGTCCCTCAGCGTTCAGGCGTCATCTGGCGTTTGTTTTTAAAGCTGCCGCAGAGGACGGAGCTGACTGTCAGGGTGCCGTGGGCGAGAGGTGCAGATTAAAGCAGTTTTATTCCTTTTCATGTTGAAGCTGCCAGTTTTGGTGACTGGAGCGAGAGAAGTGGAGGGGGAGAGACAGCGAGAGACTGAGAAAGGGTCTGCCAGTCACTCTGCAGCCAAGCCTTGTCTTTCCGGTAATAATACTGGCTCGCCAAGGAGCGTCCCTCTGTAGACAGGTGTTTGGAGAAATGCAAGGACACGTGGAGTACAATACAAATTGATTCTACCAAGGCTGGGTTAAGTCGCTTGCCCCCAGCATCAAAAAACAGTTCTCTTGTTTGACAAGTGTCAAGGATCTGCAACTCCTTCATGTTCACCTGATGTCTCCATCACATAATTTATTAGGTTCCTTAAAAGTTTATTGGTCATCTCTAAAATCCCTCGCAACTACAGCTTGCTATATTTCCAGGCATCTTCCAAGTCGTCAGAGTGAGACATCTCCATGCTATTTTTGTCAATCCAAAAAGTTGTACCGATTCTTACTCCTACAACAACCCCTATTGGTGCCAATAGATGTTACAGCTCCACTCCCACCAGTAATTAGCACTGTTGGACCTCACTTGGACAACCATTTATGGTCACTTTATTTCCCATCCAGCCTGATGATCCCCTATTGATACCAATTGATTGATCTTCACGGGTAGAATGAAGAAGGACTTGTAGCTTAGTGCGGAATTTTCTTTAACTAGATGGTTCTTCTTGTTACTTAATATCTCGAATAATCCAAGAGTGTCAATATTTTAGTCTATTTAGACCATATCTGCATTGCTGACTATGGAGCTACATCTCAGAAGCCTCTAGCTCAATAGTACCTCTTGGAGTAAAAAAATATATCTACTAAAATTCCACCGGTATCTTGAGGAAAGGCAGAGATGGCCAACTGTAGGACCTCCAAGTACTCTTACATCATAGAACTACATCACTTGTATAAAATTATGTGATGGAAAATGCTACATGAACCATCATCCATCCCTGAGGACCAGGAACCTATGCATGGGGTAGAAGTATAGTAGGATAAAACAATTATGCTTAAAGGTTTTATCCCAATACGTGCATTTATTACCCATCTACAAGGTAATGGGTCCTAGCATTCTCTAGAATAAGGATCCAGAACACACCAACTCCTGCCACGTCCCACCAATGCAGGATCTCTGCATGGAGATACATATACACATACTCCACACATCTATGTTTAATATATACTGGACCAAAGAGATCAGGGTCGTCTCCAGGTTTCAGTAGGCCCCTGGATGACAGAGCCTCAGTGGGCCCCTTTGCAGTAAACTTAGGTGGCAGCATTTGAAATTCGGAAACTAAAAAAGTCTCCTGTCCTATAATATACCCTAGTTTATCATACCAAACAGCCCCCTCTTGGTTATTTTATATAAGCCCCCCATATACCCTATGTATTTATTATATACAGCCCCCCTCACACCTATGGATTCATTATATACTGCCTAATTCGGGGCCCCCAGCAGCTCTGGGCCCCAGCACTTGCCTAGGTATGCCCAGTGCTGGTTCCACCCCTGGCAGAGATTACCAAGTTTCATCCTTGAAGACAGCGAATGGAGGATGCATGGCAACCGCAATGTGGTCTAGACTCTAATCCTGATGAGGGTTGTAGTAGTTGTACCCTTACCGATTGCTTACATGCAGCTAAAGATCCAATTCCATCCCTTTTATTTAACTGCTTATATCTCTGGTTCTGTAGCTCACAGAACCAAAAGAGAACATTCATTTTTTTTTCAATCCTTTTTTTTCAATCCGTTCTAGCTGTTATAGAATTCAAGATATAGGCGTCTAAAGACGTGTTCCCCCCTCCAGCATCTGAACTTGACTCTTCTCTGACAAAAGATGACTCTTTTCTGCTCATTTTCACATGATGGAGAATTTTTTATTGGTAAATGGGTGAGATCCACATACTGGAGGGAATTTTAGAAAATACATTTCATACCAGACCTGAGGGGGTGGTAGTTTAATGGGGTAAAAATTTGGTGACAGGTTCTCTTTAAAGCAGTTTGCCCATGTATAATGACCACTGCTCCATTTACTTCTATAGTACTACCCAGCCAGCAACATAACCACTTCTTGTGATTAGTGGGGGTCACATCGATCTGACCCCCAGTGATCAGACACTTATCCTTTATATCGTGGCTCGGAGTTACGGTTTAATTTGTGAACAACCTCATAATAGAAATATGTCAATCAAATCCAATGTTTCAGCCAGTCTTTCCACAAATGTGTGTTTTTCGGGGGGCAGGTTGTTGGATTTCAACATGCACATTCCCTAAACCTCCCTAAGATGCTGACAGAATTGTCTGACATTGCTCTCCACAAAAAAAGAAGCATGCATACTCAGCCAAATCAAGTGTGCAAGTCAATGAGGCAGGTGAGAGGAATAGCTGTCCGCTGAATATACATTTCAGTAATCGCAGGTGCATGCCCAGCTGTAGGCATCATGCACATAGCAGGGGTTTATATGGGCACATGGAGTCCCATATGTCTCCCCAATCCTACCCACCTAAAGTTACCCCCAGATGCAGACTGTAGCTCCACTATATGGCATATGATAGCAGCAGTTTTGGGTATGGTAGAAGCCTATGCATTTCTATGACATCTTCTTCCATCATGGACCATAATGCAGCCATGTGCAGTATAGATTAGTACATTTCCGCACCCCCTTCCCCAATACCCCATATAGATATATTTAGGTTGTACATCCATGTGTATTACCCAATATGGGTCTGTGCTGCACACCCCACCTGTCCCTGTTGTTTTTTAGTAGCCCCCCACCCCCGATCCCTTTATAGCCATGCTCCCCGGCACGCTGTGTATTGTGTAGCACTTATTAGCCACAATTAAATGGACAATATGAATTTAGTGCCTTCTCCGGAGCCTTCCTCAGCTCTGCTTTGCAGCAAGATGATTAATGCAAATACATATTACTTGAGATAACCATTTAACCACTAATTTAGCCAAATTTATTACAGCAGTTAGAAGGTTTCTCCATTCCAGACAGACAGAGACAAGGACACGGTAAGGGGACACGGGGCTGCTGAGGACATACTGCCCCCTCCTGGTGACGTAGGGGAACTGCCCTCAGCTTTGCAGTTTCCACTAGAAAGATGTGAGAGACACCAATGTAATTTCATGGTTAATTATGTTCCTCTGAACATGCGGCATTATACAGTGATAGCGACTACCATCCGGGCAATGAAACATCATGCTCATTACTGCCTGTGTGCCCCTCAACCTATAAATCTCAATGCAAAGCCATTAACCATTTCATAACCACATAGACTAGGCTGAACAGATAGGACTTGTTTTAATGATCGATTATCATCATTACATGTGAATTGCTTATAGAAGCTGCAGATACATAAGATCCTTATGTGATGAAATCAATCGGATCACCCATCAGCTCTTACCTCCATATTAGGAGTCATGTGCCTCATTTAAAGGGGTATTCCCATTTCAGCAAGTTAATGTTGTTTGTATGATGAAACATTATACAATTTTCCAATATACTTTCTGTATCAGTTCCTCACGGTTTTCTAGATCTCTGCTTGCTGTCATTCTCTAGGAAGCTTCTCTGTTTACTTCCAGTGGATACAAATCTGTCCATGGTCACACAGGTGCTGATTACTCGTTATATGACACACAGCTCTGATTACTCTCTGATACTAACGAGCCGCGCACTTGTGTGACCATGGTCAGATTTCTATCCACTGGAAGTAAACATAGAAGCTTCCAAAGAATGACAGCAAGCAGAGATCTAGAAAATCATGAGGAATTGATACGGAAAGTATATTGGAATATTGTATAATGTTTCATCATACAAACAATAACATTAATTTGCCAAAATGAGAATACCCCTTTAAGGTACACGGCATTATTTTTCATCTAATGTAGTATAATTATAATTATATTGTTTGCTAATGGAAACCATCAACAGGGGTATGAGCAGAAAACATGTCTGACAACCTGAGCTGCTACAATGGGAGCGCTCTCCCTACTGTGCCCTGGATGACTTCCCATAATGCAAAGCACAAGAGCAGAGCGCATGGACCGATATTAAAAAGGTTGACGAATTTCAGCTCTGAATGCTGCAGAATTTTAAATGCAGCACTTTAGTCATAACACATAGATAATGGGGCAGATTTACTTACCCGGTCCATTCGTGATCCAGCGGCGGGTTCTCCAACGCTGATTCGTGTCTTCAATGTAAAGTGCGCCCGATGTCCACCAGGTGTCGCTGCTGCGCTGAAGTCCGCCGAGGTCCACCGGAGTTCACCAAGCTAGGCTGGGTGCAGGTAAGTACGTGTCAAGCGACACATTTTTGTGTTTTAAATACAACGATTTTTCCGAATCCGCCGAATTTTCCGACGACCACGCCCCCGATTTCTGTTGCGTGCCACAATCCGATCGCATCCGATCGCGTGCGCCAAAAACCCGGGGCAATCCAGGGAAAACCGGTAATATTCGGGAAACACGTCAAAAAAACGTGATTCGGGCCCTTAGTAAATGACTCCCAATGTTTTCTTATTCCTAATACATGCATTCAACTCGGCCGAGGATGCATGTGTTTTCACTATGGAGAAAGGAGCTCAAACAGGCACCTTAAACTGGTTACTTATCTCCTGGATGTGGTGAAATTGAACTTGTCTCATCCGTCCTTCCCATAAACATGACCTGGTCTGATGGTTCTTACAAAATTACCACCTACCACGCTGTATCATCCCAATCAGTTTTGAGGGCTGGATAGGAAGCGGGAAGCACATGGCTTAGACGAGAAGCCAAATGTATGAGAAACTTAAGGCTCAAATAGTGGAAGTAGATGATGCGGAAGGTGAGCAGAGTCTGCAGCCTAATATACAGAACGCTTCCATCACTTTGATGGATATCCATGATCCTGCCCTGTACAGTATAGATCTATCCTTCCTAACCATTCTTAGCTTCAGATATCCCGTAACAATAGATATAATGTCCACAGCAAACAATTAGTCAGCTCGCCTGGGATGCAATCTATCTCCCATGTGGATCGATCAAGCTCGGTTTCTCCAGCTTCTTTGGGTATAGCAAACACTCACAGGTTCCGGCTCTTACACATCAGAATCCACTTATATGGTAAAAACACAAATTCTTTATTGAAGAAGTCTTGAGTACATGCAAATTGGCACGGAGTAGTCACATGAGTTAAGGCCAGGTGCCTACGCATTTTGGATAACCTCTTTATCCTTATTGGTGGCTGAATAGACATAATGCTTTAAAAACAAAATGTCAAAAGTTTGAAGGAAACAGTAATCCAAACTATTCACCTTCAGTTTTTCTGCAATATAGTCCATGGTGATGTGATTCAGAAAGTAGCATCACCGGGCTATGGCATCATATGACATCAGCTATGACATCATGTCAGATAATCACAACCCCATCTCTACACGCTGATAATTACATCATAGTAATGTCACCTGTGATGTCAAACCTGAAGGAGGGTATATTCATTAAGGGATGTGCTTCACCTGATGTATGATTGGATTTCTGTGCCACCCCTAACCCATCCCATTGCAATCCCCAGAATTGGATGGGGAAGGGATGAAGACAGTGAGGACCTAAGGTATCATGAGACTTGTGCTTCACCTGATGTATGATTGGCTTTCCCTAACCCATCCCGTTACAATCCCTAGACAAGGATGGGGAAGGGATGAAGACAGTGATGCAGGCAGGACCCATGGTGGAGAGGGAGACAGTGGATAACATTAATTCTACTCAGGGGTGTAACTATAGTGGTAGCAGCCATAGCAACCGCTATGGGGTCCACAGTGTCAGGGGGCCCGCCATTCGACCTGACACACTAAAGAGTGGAGGATGTGCATCATTATATCCATATTATGCTGGACATTGTACATCATAATATGTATGTAACATATATGTGATCTATATATACTGCATCTGTGTATACTGTGTATGTCGTCTGCATAAACTGTATGTGTGTATATATGCTGTTGGTTTTTATATGTCACTGTATGTGTGTGTATATGCTCTATATCAGTGTACATAAGTGTATAAATGTGTGATTGTAACTTGCTTGTGTGAGTATACAAATATGTATAGTTTTTAAGTGGGAAGGCAGGCCCCATGCTGAATCCCGAAGCCTGCTATGGGGCCCTGCCACTCCTAGTTACGCCACTGCTTCTACTACTAGCACAAGATATATAGTAATAGCGCTTCTGTTCAACCTTTCTTAAAGTTAAGGTTTGTTTTTCATTCATAGGACCAGAATTTTAAAAAATTCCAATATTAAATTGAGTACAGTAAAACCGCTTGGACTATATATATATATAATTTTTTTGTCTGGGTAAGGGGGTGGTCTTATTAGTATTGTTTTTATATATTGACAAGTAGTTGGTAATAATGGTGTCCCCTCCACACTCTCACATGTTGCAGTTATTATTGATCTAGTCAGACTGTGCAGGGACACACCCCTTTGACAAGGGGAAATGGTAACACCCAGTTGTCAGTCAATTCATACATTTTAACGGGGTGTAACAGAGGAACAGCACAACACGGAGTAAGTGCACAGCGCAGCCTCGTGTCTGTACTCCTGTATGAGATGATTTGCCCCATTGGCTGAGCGGCCGCAAATCCGGCAATATGTCCGGGACACACTCAAACTTAAGGTTTGGGTCCGCTCATCTCTACTCCTTTAATTAGTTTATAATACTTCTATTACTTATTAGCTATTTATATGCTGTATGCAGTATATCTTTCAGTCTTTTTTTTCCAATTTCTTTCACCTTTGACCAATTTGGCAAGTTCTGTGCAGCGCTATGGAATCTGTGTGCACTATATAAATAAAGGAATTATTATTATTATTGAAATTTATCACTGCTTCGCTTCCCCCTCTCCCTCTGCCATCTTCAGATATTAACTCCCATGGTTTCAGGTCCCCCCACCCGGCTTCTCTCTCCGACTGGGATTTTGTTCATCGGAGAGCTGTAAATTCTCTCTGACAAGATGAAAAGAAAGTGCTGTATTTTCTGGCCGCCTGGAATCCCCCAAAATGAGCCCAGGGATCAAAGCTGCACAAATACCTTCAAATAACCTCTAAGAGGCAGAGAGAGACGTCAGTGTGATAGCCGGAGTGGTTAGTGCTGTACTCCCGAGCCTGGGAATCCATTACTATGTACACATCAGATGCAGGATCCTCCGACCACCAGATGTATGAGGAGGTGTCCTGAATCTCCTCCTCTCCCTCTCAACATGGACAATTCATTTACAACCCGGCAGAGCATGCATGTGTATGACATGATTTGAAGGAATAGCTGCCAGTGCCTGTGATAACAGAAGGACCTGTGATATCAGTCTGTGTATTGAGTGTTATCTAGGACCAGATAAGATCTGAGGACATTTCTTCTTCTCCGCAGTGTTGAACAAGGGCCAGTGTGTAACCAAGTATTACCGATGGATGCAGAAGAATGGCGGCTACATCTGGGTGCAGTCTTGTGCTACCATCTCAATCAACGCTAAAAATGCCAACGAGCGAAACATCATCTGGGTCAATTATATCCTCAGGTAATTTCCTCTGTCCTTGACACACAAAGTCCTTGTGGAGCTATTCTGCTGCCTAGAAGTCTAGGTCTTTCACTTGGAACCTTTAAGGGGAATCTGTCAGTAGTTTACAGAGAGATGAATGTATGATGAATTCCCTTGTGTATGTTATTAGTAGCAGCAGGACTGTGAACAATGGATTTATATCCATTGTAGCTTTACCTAGTGCATTGGGGGAGTCTCCTCACACTGCTGTGATCTTAGCTCCCTGCATGGGGGGAGTCTCCTCACACTGCTGTGATCTTAGCTCCTGCATGGGGGGAGTCTCCTCACACTGCTGTGATCTAGCTCCCTGCATGGGGGGGGGAGCCCCTCACAACTGCTGTGATCTTAGCTCCCTGCATGGGGGGGACCTCCTCATCACGCTGTGATCTTAGCTCCCTGCATGGGGGACCTCCTCCACACTGCTGGGATTTAGCTCCCTCGATGGGGGGAGCCTCCTCACACTGCGTGATCTTAGCTCCCTGCAACTGGGGGGAGCCTCCTCACACTGCGGTGAGCTAAGCTCCTGCATGGGGGGAGTCCTCCTCAACTGCTGTGATTTATTCCCTGCATGGGGGGTCTCCTCACACTGCTGTGATCTAGCTCCTGCATGGGGAGAGTCTCCTCACACTGCTGGTGATCTTAGCTCCCTGCATGTGGGGAGTCTCCTCACACTGCTGTGGATTAGCTCCCTCATGGGGGAGTCTCCTCAACACTGCTGTGATCTTAGCCCCGCTGCAATGGGGGCAGTCTCCTCCCACTGCTGTGATCTTAGCTCCCTGCATGGGGGGGTTCTCTCACACTGCGTGTACTTAGCCCCCTGCTTGGGGGGAGTCTCCTCACACTGCTGTGATCTTAGCCCCCTGCGTGGGGGAGTCTCCTCACTTGCTTGTCTTACTCCCTGCATCAATTCCCCTTTATGAGTATTTCCGCTGCTACCTAGATCGAGCACATGAATAGAAATATACAGTATGTTTAATAGGAGATCTACTTCTTTTATTTATAAATTAACTTTATTTAAATTAAAGGACATCTACCACCAGGATGAAGATCCTAAAACCAAGCCACACTGACATACTGGATTGCCCCCTTTGGCGGATCTGCTCTCTTTTACCATCTTTTGCCCTTTGTTGTAAAAATTGCAATGAGCCTGAGGGGCTCCAGGTACATTAACATCTACGGAGCCCGGAGCATAAAGAGCTAAAAGAAGAGCATATCCGGCAATAGGGGGGCACACATCTGTATGTCGTGTGCTGGTTTACAATTCTTGTTCCTGTTGGGTAGATGTCTTTTAACCCAGGTTCTCCAGGGGGCTTCACCAGAGCCCCTCCAAACCTGCAGATGCCCCCTGAAGCACCTGCCTGCATTATACCTTCTCTTTGCAGCTTCTGGTGAATACAGCAGTTCTTAAAAT
Organism: Engystomops pustulosus; assembly: GCA_019512145.1. NCBI lineage: Eukaryota > Metazoa > Chordata > Amphibia > Anura > Leptodactylidae > Engystomops > Engystomops pustulosus. The sequence continues at coordinate 16,219,955 of CM033647.1, read as the reverse complement.
TCAGTGCAGAGAGCTAAGAGCATAGCAGTGTGAGGACTTCCCTCAGTGCACCAGTCCAGCTACATCCTGCTATATAATGCATTTTTTCACACTCTGCTGCTATAAACACACTAAACGGTTGTTATACAGATTCTCAGCTGCTAGTAGCACCCACTGCCGTCTGCATGTGTCCGTTATAAAATAACATGTACACCTTTAGTCTGGAACAAAACCAGATAGTGGCAATCTGTACATCCTCCAGCCATTGGACTATAGGGCCGGAGCCGGGAGGGGCTTGTACTAATATGCATTCTATAGATCCCTAAAAAATCAGGAGAATGGGCTCTTACCCCCTGCTGTTGATGTATGGGCGCTGTCTATGCACATTACTTCCATTGTAAATCATGTGATACTTTAACATCACTGTCACAGGGTAATGCCTTAAATATAATAGTTCTCCACGGGATTTGGACCCCAGACTGAAAGTGTTGTGACTGTTGATTTAAATGGAGCCCAATGCACGACGTTAATATGTGGTTGTTCTCTGAGTGTATTTACTGCAGATATACAGGCAAAACATGTAATGAGTGTGCATTTACTGCAGATATATATATTATTATATATAGATATATCAACCAAAACATGCACTAATATAATAATATAATATGTAGCTAGTTAGAAGTTTCAGCAACCGAGTACCCACTGCTTATATAACACATCAACATGGACACCGATGAACAACGAACACAGCATCAGAAGTGGATAACTGACTAGGCGCCACCCTACTGTAAACATGTGTTCAGTGCAGCAGAAGAAATTTTTTTTTGGTGCAAAGCCAATAAGGTCAACATCTTCCTCTACTAAATTGTAGTCTGTACGTGATTTTATATATGTATTTCTATGTCATCCACTTGTAGGACACCTATACGTTACAGCTTTGTTCTGCAACTGACATATGTTTATGGACTACAATGTTGAGAGAAGTTTTGAGTGGGGCCACTTCCCCCCCCTTAAAAAAATATACACATTTGAGTACAATCCACACAGTATATACACACATGCATACAGTACCATATACACATGCTCATATAACACATGACATACAGCATATACACATCACATTGCACACAACATATTCGCAGATGTACATCACATACGCATACATACAGCAAATACCATCATACAATCCATACAGCATAAAGCATTTACACACACATACAATATACCCCATTACACAATGATACCCCACCTGTGGCCTCTAGCAGCTGCAATGCGCTTCCCCTTGTATTTCTGCCCGTAAGAGCTCTGGAACATACTCCTGAGATGACAGAATCCGAGCCGACATAAGGGTACACACACAAGATGTATTATCTACACTACTCTACGAAGGGGCGCCGCTGGTCGTGATGTCCTCAGTACCTGCAGATTGCAATCCTGATCTCACACCTTGGCCCTTCCATGACGGCACCCATATGGCAATATTACTTCGATTGTTTGGCACTATTGGTAAATATTTCAAAGTGGGAAGGAGGGCTTAAAGGCTCTGTACTGGATTCACCCAAATATTTTGCAGACTGGAATGATCCACAGGAGAGATGTTGTATGGCACTAGTATGGTGCAAGTACTGAAGTATTATGCCCATGCCTGCAGTAATACGAGTGTATGATGGATCCCATAATACTTTGAATGAGCCTACCTACCTTACAGCGCATCGGTGCCCCGCGGTCTGACTCTCCTTCTCTCTGTGATTTAGTTGTCTAATACAAGGACATTCAAGGATATCGCTCTCTGCCACATTTGCCTGAAAGACATCGCATCCTCAGAGACCCGACTCGACTCAGACTCCAAGGATAAATCAGGTAACGGAGACTGAACATAATTGAAGCTTTATCTTCTCCCTTATTCTGCCTTACCTATTGTTAGTATGTAATATGTCATTACTGCTTCGCTACAGCTCAAAATGTATGCATAAAATGATGAGCTTTCTTTAGTGTATAGAATATGCCATAATTGTGCAATTATTGTGGGAGCAACAATCTCCATTCATTCACTTCTTGGACTTCCATGATCCTAAGCATAGCCAATAAGTGTAAAATGAGATATCCCTTAGTACTTAGAAACTACAAACTTACAAAAACTTTATGGTAAAATCTTAGCGAAAGGGAAAGTTGGTTAAAGTTCCATAACTCAGACAATTACCCGTGAGGTTGTTTGTTTTTACTTTTTTTTACACAAAGGAAACTATGTGAGAAGTCATATATGTTAATAACTTTACGTTTCGAACCTAGGGATCCCTTGACTTTTAACTTGCCTTCTATTTAAGGGAACCTGTCAGTACATTAAACCTCCCCCCCCCCTTAAATAAAATGCTATTAGATGTAGTGCCGCCATCACAATTGTTCCCGTCATGCCTATAAACTTTCACATTCTGTTCCCAAAGTCTCCCCTACAGCCACGCTGAAAGCATGAAGGGGGAATGAGTAGATTATTTCTTCATGGAGTCACCCACAGCCAAAGTCTCTCTCAACTCCTTCATTCCCCTCCTCAGGAACTCTTTCAGTAGGTCACACAGCCAAGTATCTCTCACCTTCCCCATTTCCCCTCCCTCAGGAATCTCTTCATTAGTCACCAGAGCCAATGTCTCTCTCAACTCCCTCATCTCTCTGCCTCATCCCTAATCATTTATGACGGGGGGGAATAAGGAGCAGAGCTGTGTCACACAGTGATGTCAACTAGGACTATCCCTTGTGACTTTGAAATATTTATGTGAACACTTGGTACAACGATTTCCTTTAGATAAAAATTCGGGAAAAAAAATCTTACAACTATACAATAATCCCCCTTTATAATATAACTGGCTGTAACCATTCCCTTGTCAAGAGGTGTGTCTATTCTCATTGTCACCACTGATTGAGAAAAACGTAGGAACCACCTCCAACTGGTACACCTCTTTGTCATATATCATAAGTTTCTGAGGGGGAATTAAAAGAATGGTCTAAGAACATTGTAAGAACAGTGGGGGTCATTTACTAAGGGCCCCATTCGCGCTGTTACCCGAATATTTCCGATTGGCGCCGCTTGTACATGAATTGCCCCGGGTTTTTTGGCGCACGCGATCGGGATTGTGGCCATCGGGGCCGCATGCGCAGCGCAAGAAATCGGGGGGCGTGCCGAACGAAAACCCGACGTATTCGGAAAAACCCCGCCGCATTTAAAAACCGAAAATGTGTGCTGGGCTCGCTCCACCTTCCCTTCTATGGGATGGTGCATTGCGGGGCGTTAAGATATTTTCGGCGCTGCGGCGCCCCCACCTGTGGCCGGCGGAGAACTACCATCTTAAATCCCAGCCGGACCCGAATCCTTGCAGAGAACCGCCGCTGGATCGCAATGGGCCGGGTAGTAATGTGCCCCAGTCTCTCTCAGTACTGTTCACTAAATTATAGGTTTGCGTAAAAATTATTTGATTTTTTTTTTTTTTTTTTCACAGAGGATAATGATAATCCGAAGTCGGATGGAAAGGGAAACCGTCTGAGCAGAGCGAGGATCCAGAGCCAGACCGTAACACCCTGGACCACCATTCTGATCCGAGATGAACTGTGACGAAGAACGAACATCTCAGTGACGCTTGTAGTGAGGATAGTGAGGAAAGTGAAGACTGTGAGGTTAGGAAGGCGGCAGAAGTGATGGAGCAAGGAGAGTAGGTGCTCTAGGGAGTATTAGACGCTCTGGGAGCACTTGGTCCTATGCACATTAAAGTAGAGCGATCACTGAAAGCGAAACAGACATGCGCGGACCTGAGTCCCTGAGCTCTGACGCGGGCCAAAAGACTCTTGAGAGTGGAGATGAGGAAGAGGAGGAAGAAGAGACGCATCTGTGTCACTGGTGTTCTAGGTGGACACCAACTAGAAAGAGCTGGAAAAGAGTTTAGGGCAATGTGGTGGCCGCAGGAGGCGTCTGTCAGGGGATCCAGCCCGTGGGATGGAGAGTACGTTGGGTGATCCTCCCACTCCTTCCTACTACTCCTTCCCCAACAGGCCGTGTCCTACTTCATCTGTGCTCAAGATCAAGCAATGGCAGAACCTATCAACTTTGTAACGACAGCAGTATTTGGAATTTCCCCACCTAACCGTTAGATATCACGCAATAAATCCCCTTATAGTATGACCAAGCTCCAACAGGGGCGGCATTCTCCCCCTCCCCATCGTCCTCTGCGCTGCACCTCCAGCCCTCCATGCTCCAACCAGATCTCATCCAGCCTGTCTCACACCCCCAGTGGGGCTGAGGGAGCTGGGCAACAAGCGCAGTATTCTGGTTCCTCAGGGGGCTTGGGTCCATTCAACTCAGATCCACTTTCATCTCACACTCCATCTCTCTCACCTCGTGAAAAACCTCCCCGACCGTGGCCCATCAATTCCTCTCCTGTATGCAGGAGAGCTAGAAGCATTACAAAGGCTCAGGCTGGCAACGTTTCCTTCCTCTTGTGCATCGTGTTCAGGAACCCTTGCAGCCACGGACGCAGTGACAGAGTTCTACACCACGGGCACCATTCGTTTATGCCCCAGCTGATTGACACTGGCCATGCAGGGCAACTGCTCCCAAATGCCCACCCTGTGAACTTTGTGGATGTAATGGCCTGGATTTGGTCTAGCCCCCAAACCCCAATGGAGATGCTGTACACCATGTACAGCACGACTGACATGTCCGGTCTTTTGAGGAGCGGTAACAGTGCCGGTCTTACCCAGTTTTCCTGCTGCCAGTGTGTTCACCACGCCGAAGGCATTTTCTCCTCCCTTCCATTTCCAGTGTAACAGCAATGGTATCCATGCAGCACAGCTCTGAACTTAAGAGGACTGAGAAAAACTACAGACAAAATGATGAAAAAGAAGTAGGAGAAAATGGACAGACTTCAGAGAGTAAGAAAGACGTTATATATAATAATCCGAATGTGGTGGCTTGTACTGGTGGTAGGGGCAGCTAACCTGGCCACCCCATTTCCTCCTCCGCTGCTCCTAACAAAGCGCTAGGAGGAGGCGTTTCTCGACTTAATCTAATTATTAATATCCTCCTCCAAATATTTTCGGCCCAGTAGCCCTGTCTTCCACCTCATCTAGCTGGGCTGCATAAAGTAGATTTCCTCCATCAGCCCCCGTGTCTGCGGCTGGTTTAGCTGGCAGATGCTTCTCCTGGGACCGCCCCACTGTGCCGGTTGCTCCGTCACCTCGAGGAGGGAGCAACGGCTGCTCTGATCCTTACAACATAAAGTATTCCAGCACTTTGACTCACACCTCAAAATCCCTTTTTCTTTTCACCCAGAAACTTTACAGGCTTCTTTAAACCCCTCACCCTGTCACTGACCAAATAACTGAGACATTGTTTGCATATGTTGTAGTGTTTTTTTTTCTCAGATGTTGGACCTCTCCTTCTCTGCTGCTAGACCTTGGAGCCATGAACTTTTTTGCCAGGGGGCGGCCATGCATTACTGCTCTGGCAAGGAAAGAGTTGGCAGGGGTGCACTACTGATGACGGGTGTAATCAGCCTTGCATTAACCCCCACGTGCGATAGGTGTTGCCTGAAAAGGTCAAGAGCTGTGTATTGATGTACCGAGATGCCTTGTCTTCAAGGAGATTTCATGGGTGTGATATAAAGATACCGGTCACCACACGTCACCGCAGAAGAGAGTTTTCACACTAGGTTCACATACTATGTCGAAATTCTCCTAAACAAGGGATCTAGATCACTGAGGAATGTGAAGGACTTGTAGAGACCTCAGAAGGAGCATAGGTTCTTCCAGATCTTTACGTAGCCCAAATCTTCCAATGTTACGTGGTTGTAGGGGCCAGACTCTCCTCTGACAGATGTTGGTGGAGAAAGATGTAGAAAATTACACACCCACTCCCTCCCCAGGGAGGTAAGTATCTGACCAAGTGATTGGCATGCTTCCTTCTTCTCCCTATTGAGAACACATAACACTCAGCTGAACAATGTGGCTTAGGTAAGGATGTTGTTTGTTGGACACTGTATTCCAGTCCATAGGAGTCATTTATTGCGTGACAACTCAAGACCCATTGTGAAAACCAGATATCACCTTTTCAATAGAATATTCTCTTTCTAAGCAAACTTAGTCTCTGTCTGGTCGTTTGGTGAGCAGGTGAAGGGGTGGCAAAAGTTAGTGGAGATCCTTGAGTTAGGTTGGAAGATAAGGGACCAAGGAGCAGGAAGTCCTTGTTAGTAGTTATGAAGTATTAGATTAGATAATAATGCATACCTCAGATACTTCTCACTTTCTTACTTGCTCTTAGACCCCATCAGTGGTGGAAACGCAGCGGTAAGGGGCTACATAAACCAATTGCTGGAGGAGAAGTTCAGGTTTAGATGTAGGATCACTAATCGCTAAGGAGATTCACAGTTTACAGGATCACTGGGGAGAATAATGTCCCCTAAGGTCTGCAACGCCTCCTTATGTGTCAGATACTCTACTGACCCGTTTTTGGATAGGACAGGGCTGTCCTAGAAACCTTCATCCACCAACTTTTTGTTTACACCAGGAGGCTTAGAACATGGAACTGTAGGCGACCAAAGCCATTCTTGTCCGCACATACCAATACGCCAGGTACTTGTCCAACCCAATACGATAGTGGCAATATGGGGGGAGTCTCCTCACACTGCTGTGATCTTAGCTCCCTGCATGGAGGGAGTCTCCTCACACTGCTGTGATCTTAGCTCCGTGCATGGGGGGAGTCTCCTCACACTGCTGTGATCTTAGCTCCCTGCATGGGGGGAGTCTCCTCACACTGTGTATCTTTAGCTCCCTGCATGGGGGGGAGCCTCCTCACACTGCTGTGATCTTGCTCCCGCATGGGGGAGCCTCCTCACACTGCTGTGACTGAGCTCCCTGCATGGGGGAGTCTCCTCACACTGCTGTGATTTTAGTTCCTGCATGGGGGGAGTCTCCTCACACTGCTGTGATCTAGCTCCTGCATGGGGGGAGTCTCCTCACACTGCTGTGATCTTAGCTCCTGCATGGGGAGTCTCCTCACACTGCTGTGGATGTTAGCTCCCTGCATGGGGGAGTCCCTCACACTGCTTTGGATCTTAGCCCGCTGCATGGGGGGAGTCTCCTCACACTGCTGTGATCTTAGCTCCCTGCATGGGGGGAGTCTCCTCACACTGCTGTGGTCTTAGTTCCCTGCATCAAATTTCCACTTTATGAGCTATTTACGCTGCTACCTAGATCGAGCAGCGTGAATAGAAATATACAGTATGTTTAATAGGAGATCTACTTCTTTTTATTTATAAAATTAACTTTATTTAAATTAAAGGACATCTACCACCAGGATGAATGATCCTAAACCAAGCACACTGACATACTGGTGAGTGCCCCCTCTGGCAGGATCTGCTCTTCTTTTACCATCTTTTGCCCTTTGTTTTTAAAATTATGCAAATGAGCCTGAGGGGCTCCAGGCTACATTAACATCTACGGAGCCCGGAGCATAAGAGGCTAAAATTAAGAGCATATCCTGCAATAGGGGGTACACATCTGTATGTCAGTGTGCTTGGTTTACAATTCTTGTTCCTGGTGGTAGATGTCTTTTAAACCCAGGTTCTCCAGGGGGCTTCACCAGAGCCCCTCCAAACTTCAGATGCCCCCTGAAGCACCTGCCTGCATTATACCTTCTCTATTGCAAGCTTCTGGTTGAATACAGCAGTTACTTAAAATTCAGTGCAGAGAGCTAAGAGCATAGCAGTGTGAGGACATTCCCTCAGTGCACCAAGTCCAGCTACAATCCTGCTATATAAATGCATTTTTTCACACTCCTGCTGCTATAAACACACATAAAGGGGTTGTTATACAGATTCTCAGGGCTGCTTAGTAGCACCCACTGCAGTCTGCATGTGTCCGTTATAAAATAACATGTACACCCTTTAGTCTGGAAACCAGAAACACATAAGTGGCAAATCTGTACATCCTCCAGCCATCTGGACTATAGTGCCGGAGCCGGGAGGGGCTTGTACTAATATGCATTCTATAGATCTCTAAAAAATCAGGAGAATGGGCTCTTACCCCCTGTCTGTTGATGTATGGGCGCTGTCTATGCACATTACCTTCCATTGTAAATCATGTGATACTTTAACCATCAATGTCACATGGTAAATGCCTTTAAATATAATAGTTCTCCACGGGATTTGGACCCCAGACCAAAAAGTGTTGTGTACTGTTGATTTAAATGGTAGCCCAATGCACAGCTTATATGTTGTTCAGATCTGAGTGTGTATTTACTGCAGATATACAGACAAAACATGTAAGAGTGTGCATTTACTGCAGATATATATATACACACAAAACATGCACATAATATAATAATATATAATATTAGCTAGTTAGAAGTTTCAGCAACCGAGTACCCACTGCCATATATAACAGCAAGGCAACACTGGACACCGATGAACAACGAAACACAGCATCAGAAGCGGATAAACATGACTAGAGCGCCACCTACTGTAAACATGTGTTCAGTGCAGCAGAAGAAGAATTTTTTTTTTGGTGCAAAGCCAATAATAGGTCAACATCTTCCCTCTACTTAAATTGTAGTCTGTACGTGATTTTATTATATGTATTTCTATGCATCCACTTGTAGGACACCTATACGTTACAGCTTTGTTTTCAGAACTTGACATATTTTATGGACATAATGTGTAGAGCCAGAGGTGTAACTAGTAGAGGCAGGTTTCTGAATGGGGCCCCACTTCCCTTCTTATATATTTGTGTACTCACAGTACACACAGTATATACACATACATACATACAGCACCATATACACACATGCATCACATAAACACATACAGCATATACACATCACATATGCACACACGTATAGATCATATATACGTCACATATACACACACATACAGTAAATACAATCTTACATACTATACCATATACAGACATAAAGCATATACTCACAGATACAACATATACACCCAGTACACACCCAATTCCCCAGATGCTGGGGCCCCTGAAACCGTTGGCCCCATAGCAGTTGCTATGGCTGCTCACCTTGTAGTTATGCCCCTGGCCCCTGTATAGAGCTCTGGAACATGCTCCTTGGATGTACAGAATCAGAGCTGACATAAGGGGTACACACACAAGATGTATTATCTACCACTACTGAAGGGGGCGCCGCTGGCCGTGATGTCCTCAGTACCTGCAGATTGCAATCCTGATCTCACACCTTGTGCCCTTATCTATGACCGGCACCATATGGCAATGTACATTACCGTATTGTTTGGCACTATATTGTAAAATATATTTAAGTGGGAATAGGAGGGCCTTAAAGGACTCTGTACTGATTCACCCAAAATCTTTTGCGAGACCTGGAAGTGATTCACAGGAGAGATGTTGTATGGCACTAGATTGGTAGCAAGTACTGAAGTATTATGGCCATACCTGCAGTAATACGAGTGTATGATGGATCCCATAATACTTGTGAATGAGCACCTACCTACCTTACAGCGCACGGTGACCCCGCGGTCTGACTCTCCTTTCTCTCTGTGATTTAGTTTGTCAGAATACAAGGACATTCCAATGGATATCGCTCAGCTGCCACACTTGCCTGAAAAGACATCCGAATCCTCAGAGACCTCCGACTCGGACTCAGACTCCAAGGATAATTCAGGTAACGGAGACGTGAACATAATTGAAGCTTTATTCTTCTCCTCTTATTCTGCCTTACCTATTGTTAGGATGTAATATGTCATATCTGCAGATATACAGACAAAACATGTAATGAGTGTGCATTTACTGCAGGTATATATACACACAAAACAAGCACATAATATAACTATAATATGTAGCTAGTTAGAAGTTTCAGCAGCCGAGTACCCACTGCCATATATAACAGCAAGGCAACACTGGACACCGATGAACACAGCATCAGAATCAGATAAACATGACTAGAGCGCCACCTACTGTAAACACGTGTTCAGTGCATCAGAAGAAGATTTATTTTTTGGTGCAAAGCCAATAGGTCAACATCTTCCATCTACATGAATTGTAGTCTGTACATGATTTTATTATATGTATTTCTATGCATCCACTTGTAGGACACCTATACGTTAAAGCTTTGTTCTCAGAACTTGACATATTTTATGGACTAAATGTATAGAGCTAAGAGTTTTGAGTGGGGCTCCACTTCCCCCCACCTTAAAAAAATATACACATGTGAGTTACAATCACACACAGTATATACACACATGCATACAGTACCATATACACACATGCATCATATAAACAGACATACAGCATATACACATCACATATGCACACACATATAGAGCAGATGTACATCACATATACGCATACATACAGCAAATACACTCATACATACAATACTATATACAGACATAAAGCATTTACACACACATACAGCATATACCCCCAGTACACACTGAATACCCGACACTGTGGGCCTCATAGCAGCTGCAATGGCTGCTCCCCTTGTATTTATGCCCCTGTAAAGAGCTCTGGAACATACTCCTAGGATGGACAGAATCAGAGCCGACATAAGGGGTACACACACAAGATGTATTATCTACCACTACTGAAGGGGGCGCCGCTGGCCGTGGTGTCCTCAGTACGTGCAGATTGCAATCCTGATCTCACACCTTGTGCCCTTATCCATGACCGGCACCATATGGCAATGTACATTACCGTATTGTTTGGCACTATATGGTAAAATATATTAAAGTGGGAATAGGAGGGCCTTAAAGGACTCTGTACTGATTCACCCAAAATCTTTTGCGAGACCTGGAAGTGATCCACAGGAGAGATGTTGTATGGCACTAGATTGGTAGCAAGTACTGAAGTATTATGGCCATACCTGCAGTAATATGAGTGTATGATGGATCCCATAATACTTGTGAATGAGCACCTACCTACCTTACAGCGCACGGTGGCCCCGCGGTCTGACTCTCCTTTCTCTCTGTGATTTAGTTTGTCTGAATACAAGGACATTCCAATGGATATCGCTCAGCTGCCACATTTGCCTGAAAAGACATCCGAATCCTCAGAGACCTCCGACTCGGACTCAGACTCCAAGGATAATTCAGGTAACGGAGACGTGAACATAATTGAAGCTTTATTCTACTCCTCTTATTCTGCCTTACCTATTGTTAGGATGTAATATGTCATATTACTGCTCGCTACAGCTCAAAATGTATGCATAAAAATTATAAAGCTTTTCTTAGTTGTATAGAATATGCCATAATTGTGCAATTATTGTGGGAGCAACAATCTCCATTCACTTCTATGGGACTTCCATGATCCTAAGCATAGCCAATACATGTGTAAAATGAGAATATCCCTTTAAGTATCTTTAGAAACCTACAAACCTTACAAAAACTTTAGTGGTAAAATCTTTAGCGAAAGGGAAAAGTTGGTTAAAAGTTCCATAACTCAAGACAATTACCCTGTGAGGTTAGTTTGTTGTTTTACTTTTTTTTACATCAAAGGAAAACTATGTGAGAAGTAATATATGTTAAAATAACTTTACGTTTCGAACCTAGGGATCCCTTGACTTTTAAACTTGCCTTCTATTTAAGGGAACCTGTCAGTACATTAACCTCCCCCCCCCCTTAAATAAAAACGTCTATTAGATAGTAGTGCCGCCATCACTAAATTGTTCCCCGTCATGCCTATAAACTTTCACATTCTGTTCCCAAAGTCTCCCCTACAGCCACGCTGAAAGCATGAAGGGGGAATGAGGTAGATTATTTCTCTTCAGGGAGTCACACACAGCCAAAGTCTCTCTCAACTCCTTCATTCCCCCTCCCTCAGGAATCTCTTCAGTGAGTCACACACAGCCAAAGTATCTCTCAACTTCCCCTTTTCCCCCTCCCTCAGGAATTCTCTTCAGTGAGTCACACAGAGCCAATGTCTCTCTCAACTCCCTCATTCTGCTCTGCCTCATCCCTAATCATTTATGACGGCGGGGGAATAAGGGAGCTGAGCTGTGTCACACAGTGATGTCGAATAGGACATGTCCCTTGTGACTTTGAAATATTTAATGGTGAACACTTGGTAACAAACAGATTGCCTTTAGATAAAAATTCGGGAAAAAAAAAATTCTTACAACTATACAATAAATCCCCCTTTATAATTATAAACTGGCTGTAACCATTCCCCTTGTCAAAGGGGTGTGTCTATTCTCATTGTCAACACTGGAGAAAAAACCGTAGGAACACACCTCCAACTGGTAACACCTCTTTGTCAATATATTCATAAGTTTCTGAGAGGAATTAAAAGAACGGTCTAAGAACATTGTAAGAACAGTCTCTCCAGTACATGTTCACTAAATTTATAGGTTTGCGTAAAAAATGATGTGATTTTTTTTTATTTTCACAGAGGATAATGATAATCCGAAGTCGGATGGAAAGGGACACCTGTCTGAGCAGAGCGAGGATCCAGAGCCAGACCGGAAACAGCCTGGACCACATTCTGATCCGGAGATGAACTGTGACGAAGAAGCGAACAGCTCAAGTGACGCTTGTAGTGAGGAGAGTGAGGAAAGTGAAGACTGTGAGGTTAGGAAGGCGGCAGAAGTGATGGAGCAAGGAGGATTAGGTGCTCTAGGGAGTATTAGCGCTCTGGGAGCACTTGGTCCTATGCACATTAAAGTAGAGCGATACACTGAAAGCGAAACAGACATGCGCGGACCTGAGTCCCTGAGCTCCGACAGCGCCAAAGACTCTGAGAGTGGAGATGAGGAAGAGGAGGATGAAGAAGAGACCGCAATCTGTGTCACTGGTGTTCTAGGTAGACACCAACGTAGGAAAAGGAGGCGGAGAAAGAGTTTAGGGCAATGTGGTGGCCGCAGGAGGCGTCTGTCAGGGGGATCCAGCCCCAGTGGGATGGAGAGTGCGTTGGGTGATCCTCCCAGACTCCTTCCTACTACTCCTTCCCCAACAGGCACGTGTCCTACTTCATCTGTGCTCAAGATCAAGACAGAAATGGCAGAACCTATCAACTTTGATAACGACAGCAGTATTTGGAATTTCCCACCTAACCGTGAGATATCACGCAATGAATCCCCTTATAGTATGACCAAGCCTCCAACAGGGGGCGAGCACTTCTCCCCCTCCCCATCGTCCTCTGCTGCTGCACCTCCAGCCCTCCATGTCTCCATACCAGACTCTGTTCTCACACCCCCAGGTGGGGCTGAGGGAGCTGGGCGCAGCAAAGCGCAGTATTCTGGTTCCTCAGGGGGCTTGGGTCCAGTCAACTCAGATCCACTTTCACCTCCACTCTCTGCCTCACCTCGTGAAAAACCTCCCCAGACCGGTGGCCCATCAAATTCTCTCCTGTATGCAGGAGAGCTAGAAGCACTACAAAGGCTTCAGGCTGGCAATGTTGTCCTTCCTCTTGTGCATCGTGTTGCAGGAACCCTTGCAGCCACAGGGAGCAGTGGACAGAGGGTCTACACCACGGGCACCATTCGTTATGCCCCAGCTGAGGTGACACTGGCCATGCAGGGCAACCTGCTCCCAAATGCCCACCCTGTGAACTTTGTGGATGTAAATGGCCCTGGATTTGGTCTAGACCCCAAAACCCCAATGGAGATGCTGTACCACCATGTACACCGACTGAACATGTCCGGTCCTTTTGGAGGAGCGGTAACAGGTGCCGGTCTTACCCAGGTTCCTGCTGCCAGTGTGTTCACCACAGCCGAAGGAATTTTCTCCTCCCTTCCATTTCCAGTGTACAGCAATGGTATCCATGCAGCACAGACTCTAGAACGTAAGGAGGACTGAGAAAAACTAAGAGCAAAATGAATGAAAGAGAGAAGGAGGAGAAAATGGACAGACTTCAGAGAGTAGAGAAAGACGTTATATAATAATTCCGAATGTAGGTGGCTATGTACTGGTGGTAGGGGCAGCTAAACCTGGCCACCCCATGTCTCCTCCGCTGCTCCCTAATCCAAAGCCGCTAGAGGAGGAGGCGTTTCTTACGACTTAATCCTAATTATTAATATCCTCCTCCAAAATATTTTCGGGACCAGTAGCCCTGTCTTCCGCACCTCATACTTAGCTGGGCTGCATAAAGTAGATGTTCCTCCATCAGCCCCCCGTGTCTGCGGCTTTGGTTTAGCTGGCAGATGCTTCTCCTGGGGACCGCCCGCACTGTGCCCGTTGCTCCGTCACCTTGAGGAGGGAGCAACGGCTGCATTCTGATCCTTTACAACATAAAGTATTCCAGCACTTTGACTCACACCTCAAAATCCCTCTTTTTCACCCCAGAAACCTTTACAGGCTTCTTTTACCCCTCACCCTGTCACTGCCAAAATACTGAGACATTGTTTGCATATGTTGTAATGTTTTTTTTTTTCTCAGAATGTTTGGACCTCTCCTTCTCTGCTGCTAGACCTTGGAGCCATGAACTTTTTAATTGCCAGAGGGGCGGTGCCATGCATTACTGCTCTGGCAAGGAAAGAGTTGGCAGGGGTGCACTACTGGATGACGGAAGTGTAATCAGCCTTGCATTAACCCCCAACGTTGCGATAGGGTGTTGACTGAAAACAGTCAAGAGCTGTGTATTGATGTACCGAGATGCCTTGTCTTCAAGGGAGATGTCATGGGTGTGTATATAAAGATACAGTGTCACACACACGTCACACGCAGGAAAGAGAGTTTTTCACACTAGGTTCACATACTATGTCGAAATTCTCCTAAACAAGGGATCTAGATCACTGAGGAATTTGATAGGACTTGTAGAGACACCTCAGAAGGAGCAATAGGTTCTTCCAGATCTTTACGTAGCCCAAAATCTTCCAATGTTACGTGGTTGTAGGGGTCCAGACTCTCCTCTGACAGATGTTGTTGGAGGAAAGATGTAGAAATTTACACACCCAATCCCTCCCCAAGGGAGGTAAGTATCTGACCAAGGTGATTGGCAGCTGCTTCCTTTCTTCTCCCTATTGAGAACACATGAACACTCAGCTGAACAAATGGTGCTTAGGTAAGGGAATAGTTGTTTGTTGGACAACTGTATTCCAGTCCATAGGAGTCATTTATTGCGTGACTAACTCAAGAACCCATTGTGATAAACCAGATATCACCTTTTCAATAGAATATTCTCTTTCTTAAGAAGAACTTAGTCTTCTGTCTGGTCGTTTGGTGAGCAGGTGAAGGGGGTGGCAGAAGTTAGTGGAGATACCTTGAGTTAGGTTGGAAGATTAGAGGGACCAGGGAGCAGGAAGACCTTGTTAGTAGTTATGTGAAGGATTAGATAGATAATGCATACCTCAGATACTTCTCAACTTTTCATTCACTTCTCTTAGACCCCAAATCAGTGGTGGAAACTGCAGCGGTAAGGGGCTACATAAAGCCATTGCTGGAGGAGAAGTTCAGGTTTAGGTGTAGGATCACTAATCGCTAAGGAAGGATACAGGATCACTGGGGAGAATAATGTCCTCCTGGGTCTGCAACGCCTTCCTTAGTGGATCAGATACTCTACTGACCCGTTTTTGGATAAGGACAGGGCTGTCCTAGAAACCTTCAATCCACCAACTTTTTGTTTACGACCAGGGAGGCTTAGAACATGGAACTCGTAGGCGACCAAAGCCATTCTAGTGCTTCAATCCATGCCGCACATTACCAATACAAGCCAGGTTACTTGTCCAAACCCAATAACGATAGTGGCAGAACCATACGGAAACAGTGGGTTACTTTGCAGATTCCTTTTTTTTTTGCACAAAACACTTTACTGACCCGTCATGTTTTTTGGTGTTACATGTTGCGTGTCCTCACCAGCACTGTGTTTCTCTGTTATACTTTACAGTAAATGGAGGGTTTTAAAAAAAATGAAGACGTCAAAGTCACCTTAACCTGCATATTTTTTCTTTTTTTCACATATGTTTTTCTTGCTTTTTTGCTTCTTTCTATCCCCCCCGTCTAAGGTGCTCAGACGGGCTTAGAAATTCTTGTTTAAAAAAAAAATAAAAAAAATACTAACACAGAAGAAAACGTTACCGTATTATAAGCCAGAAAGTCTTTGCCGCAATTTTTTGAAAAAATAGAAAAAACCCGGCAAATGGGATTTTCAGGCTAAAAAAATAAAATAAAAAGACGTTAAGAACAAGGCAAGTACGGGCATTGACCTTTGAAATCTGAAAAGGGAAGGGGGCGGGAGGGGAATCTGAGTCATTCAGAAACCAAAAGTGTGACGTTTCATGGAGTAATGGGTTTTTATTTTCTACTTCCAGTCTGTTTTGGCAGCTTATCCGTGAAACATCTATTACCAGGTGTGAGACTTTGTAATGTGTTGCTTCGTGTATTAAAAAAAAAAAAAAGTGGAAAAAACCCAAATCTAAAGAGGTTTAGAAAAAAAAAAACGAAAAAAAATAGAGAACCATTTCCGAGTGTCTTTTTAGCCGTCTCATTCCAATTTCAACGTGTGTTACAATATGCAGTATATTCTACGCTAATGTGAGTGTTTATATCTGTCGTCTTTCTCTGTGCTTTTAAAACTGTAGTCTGGGTCTGTCACGTTCTTTACTCCCTGTGTGTCAGTGAATCGGTGGTACCTGGGGGCTCGTGGATGTTTGTATAGTGGCAACGCTGCTTTCACTGTTGGTACACCCTATGGGTAACTTTTGCTCTTTCCTCGTTTTCATTTTGGCTATCTCGCTTTTACTGTTGTGAACTCTCAGTACTCTGTCTAAATGACTGTTCTGTACTTTTTACCTATGTTTCATGTCTGTCTTTTCCTACATAAACCAGCAAAGATCATTTTTGAAGAAGAAAAAAAAAACTAATAAATAAAAAAGTAAGCCGCCTACATGCTTTGTGCGAGGGAGGGAGGGTTGGACGGACGGCACGCACTCTTCTTTCCCCACATAGAGATTAACATCTCTGCCGCTTACGAGGAGGAGACGCCGGAGCTGTAGTGAGGTTGATCTGACATATCAGTCGTCCACAGCGTGCTTCGGCATCTACTCTAATCTAGAGGAGGCTCATTAATGGTGATAGGAACATTCTTGTATTTCGGAGACTTTTATCTCGCCCTGTCAGTCTACTTTCACATAGCTTAGCAGTCCATGCAGGTCCAGCGTCGTAAACCAACAGATGCTTCTTCATTTGGTTGCCCAAATTTTCTGCATTGTAGCCTTCCGTTACACTGTAGGGCAGTGGTAACCAACCTATGGAACGAGGGCCAGTGGTGCCACTCTGAGACCACCCATGCCGATGCCCCAGCCCAAAGTTTGCCTGGCAGGACTCAAGGTCTCCTCCTGCAGCCCCAGACAGCACAATACGTGCCACAGTTGGCGCCATTGTAAAACAAAACGTCATGCACTGCCTAGGACAGCAGGAAGAATCTCCTTCTTCTTTCAACTGTATTGATGTCCTCACGATGCCAATACGATTGAAAGATGTTGCAGAGCAGTTAACGATAAATTACTGCTGTGTTGGCACTTTGTGGGTTTTGGTTGTAGCTTGGGCACTCGATCTCCGAAAGTTTCACCATCACTGCTTAGGGTAACCAAAGTCATCACATTATAAGGAACCCAAAGTCGTGCGGTACCTTATCACAATCTGGCAATACATGGGCTCCATGATCTAATTTCTCTCTACCTATTGCTGCTTACAGATAATTTCATGACGGGCATGCATCGGTTCTACCTCCAGTATTGTAAGAGAGGGAAATTATAAAAAAAATACACAAACTACATCTTTTACGCCTCCTCTGTCATAGCCTTTGGTGTCTTCTTGCAAGGGAAAGGAGGTCATGGAAACGTTGACCTTCGATTCCTCTGCCAGAAAATCCAATACCAGATGAATCCAATACCAGATGTCCACTCTTCTAGAATTTTCTAGAGCTGGAATGGGTCAACGTGACGACTCCCTGCACATTCTTGGTGGTTTAAAAAAACACGAAATCTCACGTCAAGAGTTTGTTTGTTTTTTTTGTTCTATCCTTTGTCTTCCATTCTCGTTTTTCTGTTTGTTATTCTTCCGTTTCTTTTTTGTTTTTTTATATTTTTTAATAAGTGTTTGTGTTGTGTCGAAGATTAAAAAAGAAAAAACAAATAATAATATTATTAATAATAATAAACTATTGAAGATTTCTGGTTATTTCAATTGAGCAAGTTTAACAGCTGCTTTCAAAATAAATTGTCTGACAATTTTCAAAAATGGCAAGAAAAGGTCATTTTTTTCTTTTTTTCTTTTTTTTTTTTTATTTGTGACGACTGTGTCTGTGTTTTTAACTATTTCTTGTAAATTAATATGAAAACTTTATGAGGTTGGTGCCACTTTGGTTTTATTATTCAAATAAAAAAAAGGGAGGGTTAAAAGGAAATAGAATAAAAATTGTACCTGTAAAACCCCCGCAGTGTTACCAACATCAACGTTTAAAAGTATATATATTAAAACGTTAAAAAAAAAAATTTGCGAACGTTATGGGTACGTTTTATTGTGTTTTGAAGACTAACTCAGTTTTAACTCAACGTGCCTCATCTGTTGTAAAAAAAAAAGATAAAACATTATTTTTCCATTAACCATCAAATTAATACGGTGCAGAAAAAAAAAATTAAAAAAATAAGCGAAAAAAAAAAATCTGTACATAATTTCATTTTTTTAAACAAGGTTCTTTTTTATACTTTTCTAGGCCTGCTTACACACCATACATGCTGTCTTTTATGTAAATTAATTTTGGATTCATCCGGCAGGTACCATTTTCATAATAAACTTTACATTTTGGATTTGTTTGCAGTTTTGGCATCTTTTATTTCACACATTAACACCATCCTGATCAAGAAGATCCTTATTGCCAAGTCATATCGGAGGGGGATTATATGTCTTCGGCATCAGAGTTTAAGAACTTAAATGGTCTTAGTGGTAAAATATAACAAAAGTTTATGAATGACAGTAACTTTGCCTTCTCTATTCTTTGGCTCTAAAAGAAAATATATAGTCCCAGACTGCAATAATCAGCTGTAAGGTGTCTGTAATGAAGATTTATTGATAATCCTTGGTCCCATTACAGCAAAAAATGTTTAAACTCCAATTGTCACTGGGGCCAAAATTTTTTCGTCTGGATCTACAATTATAAAATATACAGTTTCGACTTACATACAAATTCAACTTAAGAACAAACCTCCAGACCCTATCTTGTACGTAACCCGGGGACTGCCTGTATATAACTATTTGACCGTGTGATGGGGGGGCATCCTTCTATAATTCACCTCAGGCAGATGAGAGTGTAGGATCACCCCTATGTTCACATGAAAGAGCCAGCTTGTTCGCAAATGACACATCACTACTGAACACCTATGAGGCCGGTGAAGCCCCCTTAAAGGCACAAGATCATTGGGATAGATTTATCACAAGTATCTGAGGTAAAACTGTTCTAGTTGCCCATTAAAGCCAATCAGAGTTCAGCTTTCCAT
This sequence comes from Engystomops pustulosus, assembly GCA_019512145.1. Classification (NCBI taxonomy): domain Eukaryota; kingdom Metazoa; phylum Chordata; class Amphibia; order Anura; family Leptodactylidae; genus Engystomops; species Engystomops pustulosus. Next base: position 16,200,532 of record CM033647.1, on the reverse strand, counting down.
TTCTAAATGGCCGTGGGAAAATGAAATCTGAGCTCTGATTGGTTTCCATGGGCAACTAGAACAGTTCTGCTCTCAGACACTTCTGATAATCCTCCTCCATTATGTATATAAATAGAGATCACTGCGAATGTGATGAAACTGCAAAGTTTTTTTGTGTACAAAAGATTAGAATTTTTAAAATCTACTAAAACATGATAAAATCTAAATAAGTTTGGTATTTCAACGATTGCACCCACTCCATACCTTGAAATGCTTCTTATGGAGCGGCTTCTTGTTTGCCCTGGCTGTATGTTTTGGGTCATCGTCTTGCTGGAAGTCCTAGCCACAACCATTTTCAATGCTTTTAGCTGCAAGTGTGAACATTCCTTGAGAAGTAGAACATTATACGATGTACAATACTGATATTCATAGACTCACCACCAGAGGGCAGCAGAAGCCAAATTACATAACAAAAGAGCATTATGGGAAAGAGCTGAAAGGAAAATAAGATGGTGATCAGCAACAAGATGGATGGATACGATCTCAGAAAACCTTGACGAACCATTCATAAACCTAAAGCAGGAGACCAGACATTCTGTTAAAATACTCTCTTTATGGTTTGTAGTCAGAATTGATTTACCAGCACTAAGTTTTTTTTCCAGGAGAGCAGAAATACCCCTTTTACCATTTTTGAAGAGTATTTTTTATACAAAAATACACATTCTTCTTAGGAGAATATGTCTCCTTTATATAGGCCCCCAGGTGGTGGTGGATGCTGCTCATCCCCAGACATATTCCAGGATTGGGTTTTTGGTGTGACAGCCTGATCCTACCGATGGCACTGTGTGCAGGAGCACACAGTGTCATGGATACAGACAGGTCCTACACTGGTGACTTATTACAGGGTTCCAGTCACCTGACCTTCCATGGAGGGAGGAGAAAAGTCTCATACAGATTTATTTCCATGTGGCTTTTTTGAATGCGTATTGGCTGTACATAACACTTGTCTATGACGCTTGTACACGTGTTTTGTTCTGTAGACACTTTTTTTGCAGCAGCTTTTAATGTAGGACTGTGATGGGAACTTTTCTTAAAGGACACCTGTCATCAGGTCTCTGCCAATAGTCCTGTCACCTCTACCTGTTGGAGCAGCTCACAAGGATCCCATCCCAGCCTTTATCTAGTTATTTCATACATTATTCATTGTAAAATCATCTATTCTTTATTATGTAAATGATGCTGGTCACATGGTCAGAGGCAGTGATGTCACCCCTGTTACCCCTCCCCTCTCCTCCCCCTGCTCATGTCTGTGTGTAATGTATAGTAAAGCATGGCTAGTGTGTGTGCTGCATCTGCTGACATGCTGCATCCTCCTAGAGGAGGATTTTACCAGCCACAGCGGCTGTGAGGACGCCGGGGGGGAGCCTGACTGGATCCAAGAGCTCTCCCACCTCCTTGACTGCATCTGATGATAATGATTGGGGAATAAAAGTGCTTTTTGTGCCGAAGAACACCAACTCAATGGCTTCATTACACCACAGTCACAGTCCCCTGTAAGGTACTCTCCAATTTATTGTTGGGTATTGTGATGACAGGTTCCCTTTAAAGGACACCTGTCATCAGGTCTGTGTCACTTGTCCTGTCACTACTACCTGTTGTAGCAGCTCACAAGGATCCCATCCCAGCCTTTATCTAGTTATTTCATACATTATTCATTGTAAAATCATCTATTTTTTATCATGTAAATGAGGCTGGTCACATGGTCAGAGGCAGTGATGTCACTCCTGTTACCCCTCCCCTCTCCTCCCCCTGATCATATCTGTGTAATGTATAATCTGTGTAATGTATAATCTGTGTAATGTATAATCTGTGTAATGTATAGTAAAGCATTGCTAGTGTGTGTGCTGCATCTGCTGACATGCTGCATCCTCCTAATATACAGGTGAGAGACGCAGACATCAGCTACACATGAATCTAACATGTTCTGCTGTAACATGGCTGCCTGGAGCTGCTGTATCTTTCCTATACACACACAGGATGCAGGGGGCGTGGCCACCAGGACCAGGAAGCACATCATTATACAGCCTCACACCATTATACAGGCTGTCAGTCATGCACTGGGGCTGTGGCTGTGCCTCCCACTCATGAATA